>CM070694.1:9390008-9990008 GCA_036346265.1 Melocanna baccifera | reverse complement strand
TCTTGGTTCTTTGCAACGGTGTGGATTCGACCAGATGATCGCAATGGCAATAAGACAGCCAAGGGATGGACACGCGGCATGGCGTGGGGTTCGGGCGATGCTTCAGTGTGTGAGGGGTCATGGTCATGGATAAAGGAATACGCGTAGGCTACGGAAGCAGAAAACAAAACTTTTCTACCGCGCACCCAAGAACATCATGCTAAGGAAGGATCATGGATTGTTACCACTTAGGCGCCGCGTGCTGTGAAGAAGAATTGAAACCGATCCAATCACGCGTCGAGGTAGTAGTGGAAGTAGCCGATCGTCCCGAACAGATCGTCTCCTCCACGCACGTCGATCAACATCGCAACGAGCAGCGCCTCCACCGGTATCCACACGTCCGGGTGGGCGCCGATTGCGAGTGTACTAGCACTCGTGAGCGGCTAGGGTTTGGCTCGGGAGGTGGCGGCTAGGGTTTTGCTAGATGTTAACAGGACGAATCCCTCGGCCCCTCGCCTTCATATATATAGACCTCCTCACGTGGGCCTTGCGGACCAAGGCCCATTAGGAGTCTATTCGGATCTTTATCCGAATTGAGCCCATATCGTAATCATATTGAATCGGTGTTCCAACCCGTTAAGCGTGCGACCACAGAGGTTCACGTATACTTGGTCGTGACCGGAAACGCCTTTCCGGTCACCACATTAATAGCGACCTCTAGTAAGACATATTAACCCCAAAGTATATGTAAAGATCATATCGGTGAACTCGTAATGTTCTCTCATGTACGAATCCCTTTGCCTCACGATATAGATTGAGCTCAAGGCGAGACCTGTGTCATCCTTTTAATAGCTCAATCACTCTATCGATTCCGTGATGGATTATAAACTTATGATTGACTCCTCAATCACCTTGGCATGGCCATGCACTTTCATAATCCATTACATCGAGGGGCCCAGAGATATCTCTCCCATAAGGAGGGCAAATTCTATCTTGATCATTCACATCCCACTACATGTTTCATGGCAAACCCGAAGACTACTTTTATGACTACCCGCCACGGAGTAGTGTTTAGTAGTCCCAAAATAAGCTACTACTCATGTTGGGAACCATGATGATCTCAAGTCTAAGGATTCTACATAAACACTACTTGAGACCAAGCGATGACACATGGAATCTCTGCGGTGTCTCATGGCGAGTCTATCCAACATATGTTCACTAACATATGTCCATATTATTGATTTGGTATCACCATACCATGATCCATGAGACATGATCATCAATCAATACATATGCTGATCTTTGTCTTTGAATCATATTTGTTCATCATATGATATACGATCAGAGATCATTTAGAAATAGCAACATTTCAGTATTTAAGAGTCTCATGAATAAGTCACATACTCATTGATCAATAATGATGATGTCTATTCCAAGGAACAAAGTAATGTATCATAAACATAGTATGTGATATATACAACATCTCCATGTTGCCTCTAGGGCATATCACTAACAATGGACACGTGAATTGAGGAGCAGCATGGTGGACTACTATGATGTGCGCGGGGTTTGGCCGAGGCGAGGCGGTGGACGGCGGTCAGTCAGTGAGAAATCATTGACAGATGAGATTGGCAGTTAGCGAATAGCAGCAGATGGTGGATAGTGATGCACGAATGTGCTTTAGCAGTGCACAGGCAGGTCGGTGGCGACGGCCAAAGACGAAGACGGTGACTCTGGTGGCTCGAGCTCAAACGACGAGGCACGAACGTCGAGGGTGGCGGTGCGAGTGGCGATAGGATGAGAGAACCGATGGAGCGAGTGTGGCTTTAAAGCACAGACACCAGGAAGTCCTGAACAGAGAAGGATGGCGGCGGTGAGAGTTCAGCTCGGGTGTGGCACGGATGCGGAGACAGCGGTGGAGTCAGAGTCCCAAACGAAGCCAACGATGAATAGTAGCTAAGGGCTCGGATGCGTGACACATGGCTTGGCACAGATAGGATGGCAGTCGCATATTACACAAATGAATAGTGCTCAAGCTTCCTGATGTCTGACATGTGGCACTTGAGAAGATCCGACGGCCGAAAGCGAAGGATGCTTGTATGACTACCGCATGGCAAAAAGGAGATCGAATGGTTGAGATTGGGTGGACTGGTGTGAACAGTAATGGGCTCGGCCCAATACTTTTTATTGATTTTTGGAGTATTCTATTTTCAAAAATTCAAATAAAATAGAATGAGATCTTGAAAATAGCAAATAAATCTGAAAAATTCATACAAAATCCAAAAAATTCCTTGAGACACAAGGAACCCAAATAAAATATTTTTAACACATGTTAATGTTTATTTTATTCATATTAAGTCCTTTTAATTATAAAAAATTCAATTTAAGCTTGACTTAACTTGTGAAAAATTCAAATAGTGAATTTTATTTTAAAAGGCTTCAAATTACACTAAAAATTAGGATGTTACAAACCTCCCCCTTAAATGAGATCTTGTCCCTGAGATTTAGGCTCACTAAGAAAATAAGTTCAGAAACTATGCTCTGCGGTCCACCTCGCGCTCTCAGGTGGCTTCTTCCTCGAAATGGTTACTCCACTGAACCTTTGCAAAAGTGAATGACTCTACTCTTGGTCGCATACTCTGGTACTTCTAAGATTTTGATAGAGTGCTCTTTGTAAGATATATCCTCTTGGAGATCAACGGCTTCACTGACACTTCTTTAGCTGAGACACATGAAAGACGTCATGTATCCCACTAAAGGACGTAGGCAGCTTCAACTGATAAGCAACTTTGCCTCTGCGCTTTAATATCTTGAACAGCCCCACATACCTTGGTCCAAGCTTTCCTTTCATATGAAACCTCTTAACACCTTTGAATGGTGTAATCATAAGATACACACAATCATCTGGCTCGAAGCTCAACTCTCGACGAAGAGTATCCACATAGGTTTTCTATCTGGCCTGAGCAGTCTTAACCTCTCCTAGATTAGTCAAACCTTTTTCTTAGCTTCTTTTAAACAATTTGGCCCAAAGACTTGACCTTCCCTATCTTTTTCTAATTGAAAGGGGTTCTGCATTTTCTACCATACAAAGCATCAAACGATGACATTTGCAAACTAGCCTGATAGCTTTTGTTGTACAAGAACTCTACGTAAAGCAAACAATTGTCCCACTTGGCTCCATGATATAATACACAAGCTCTTAGCATATCCTCAAAATCTGATTCACATGCTCAATCTGATCATCGATCTTAGGATGATAAGTTGTACTAAAATTCAGATGGGCACCCATAGCTTCATGGAAACTCCCTAAAAATGTGAACTAAACTTGATTGACAATCTAATACTATCTTTTTAGGCACTCTATGGAGACTCGTAATTCTCGACATGTATAACTCTACTAATTTATCACCTACGTAGGTCGTTCTGACTGGAATGAAATAAGCAACCTTTGTTAATCGATCCACAATTACCTAGATTGAATCAAAACCATCCTTGGTCTTAGGCAATCCTGTAATAAAATCCATGTCAACTTCTTTCCACTAGTGGTTGTAGCAAACTCGCTAGTCTCCGATACTCAGCCTTTACTCTTTGACACACATCACAAAGTGTAACATACCCTGCTATCTCACGCTTCATACTTGGCCACCAATATCTGTCTTTGATATCCTAATACATATTGGTGCTGCCCGGATGTATCAAATACAACAACTCATGAGTGTCTTTGAGCAACAACTCCTTCAACTTCTTTTATTTGGCACACACAATCGCTCCTTCAACCACAAGATTCCTTTCTCATTCTTTATAAAATCTGATACTTTAGCTTTACTCATATTAATCTTGATCTGCTGAATATTTTCATCCTCTACGTGGGCTTGACGAATCTGACCATCCAAAGCTAGCTACAACTCCATCGTGGCTAAGAATCCTTCCTCAACCATATCCAAGCTAAGCTTCTGAAATTCCTTGTGTAAAGCTGGTTAACTTTCCTTGATCATTACTATATTGCAATAAACCTTTCTGCTCAGCGCATCTGCTACCACATTAGCCTTTTTGGAGTGGTAATATATTCCAACATTATAGTTCTTTATCAATTTCAACCACCTTCTTTGCTTGAGATTATGATCGGCTTATGTGAAAATATAGTTCAAACTCTTGTGATCCATGTAAATCTCACAACGGTTACCCATGAGGTAATGATGCCAAATCTTTAAAGCATGGCCTACGATTGCTAACTCCAAATAATGGGTGGGGTAATTCTCTTCATGTGGTCTCAACTGTCGTGAAGCATAAACTACCGCTCTTCTGTCTTACATCAACATACATCCCAAACCATTGCGGGAGGCATTGCAATAGATCTTAAATTCCTTGTTAATGTCTGACAGTACTAACATTGGGCTGTAGTCAAACTCTCTTTTAGCTTTTGAAAACTCTTCTCGCACTCTGGTATCCAAACAAATTTCTTTTTCTTCTTTAACAACTATGTATGTGGCCTAGCTATACTGGAGAATCCTTCGATGAAGTGATGATAATAACACTTCTAATCCAGTACATCTTTAACTTTTTTAGGTTCAACTACAACTCCTCCTGCTGACATGACATAGCCTAGGAAAGCTACTTCCTTCATCCAAAACTCACACTTGCTGAACTTGGCATATAGCTTGTGCTCTCTGAGTTTTTGCAAAGCTAATCTTAAATGTTTCTCACGCTCTTCTCATCCTTGGAGTAAATCAAATGTCATCAATGAACATGATGACAGACTTGTCCAAATACTCCATGAACACATTGTTCATCAGGTACATAAAATAGGCTAGGGCATTGGTCAAGCCAACAGACATCACTGTGAACTCGTACAGACCATAATAAGTCGAGAAAGCTATCTTAGGTAAATCTTGACCTCAAGTTAATCTTGGAGAACACTCCAACTCCTTTAAACTTATCAAATAAGTCGTCAATCCTAGACAAAAGATACTTATTATTGATAGTAACGTCATTGAGTGCTCAGTAATCCACACACATACACTAACTAGCATCCTTTTTCTCCCCGTGGAGATGAGCTAGGTCTGACATAACGCTTGTCCAACAATTCTTGAATTTGCTTCTTTAATTTCGTTAACTCATTAGCAGGCAATCGATACGGTCTCTTAGATATCGACGAAGTACTAGGTACTAGCTCAATCAAAAACTCAGCTTCTCGATTAGGTGGCATTCTGGGGAGATCAACCAGAAATACATCGGGATACTCCCTAACAACTGGCACATCTTCTAACATGATCTCTTTGCTCTAGCAAACCATAAGCTTCTCTAGCTGACTCATGCTGGCTGCAAATTTCACTTTTCTTCCATCTGAACTGATCAAGGTAATGGCTCTACATCCACAATCCAACACTCCACTTAACAAACCACTAGTGAACAACCTGTCCACTTCCCAAAGTTATCCAACCCAAGTTTTATGAAATAACTACTCTTTGTGTGAAATCACTGAGCTTTATCCATAATCGGAGATATGACCATTCGAATAGTTTTACACTCTAAAGAGGTTGCACAACTGTACCCATATGATGTGATCATCCTCACGATAAAGGAAATCACAACAAGGCCTTTACAATGTTCAACCTCAACCCAATTCCGCCTGCTAAGATTTCTCCATCGAGTAGGTTAACCACCTAGTCGATAATTGCCCCCCTTGTGCTTCATAGAAATTGGCAACCATGTTCAATTCAATGGTGAAATTGGAATTGAAATATTATAAATTAATCAACAAGGTCTATTCTATACTAGACATATGATTTACACGGGAAGGGTCAGATCAATAGTGCATAAAGTTAAGTCCTTAAGCATTACCCAGACAAGACATCCATATTCCTCGAAGTGAATCAACACTTTCCCCTTTACTACATAATCACTCACCAGAGTGAAAACCAATTATGTATAACCAACATCAGTGACACACCAATGTTATGGTACATAAATTTTATAACTATGACACCAAGCATAGTTCAATATCTCAATAAGTCAAATTAAATATTCAATCACATGTGATAATGAACCCATCAAGACTATAAGCATGGCTAAGCAAATTAATCGTACAACCCATGTGACAACTAGTATGGTATCACTAAATAATTTCCCATTCTAGGGTGACAACTAGTAGGGATTAATCAACTAGGACAATAACTACCAGGTAAGAGGAATCTACAATAAAATAGCAATACATGATAATTGAAAATAAAATAAATAAGTATTAGATTTGAAAACTAGGTTCAACATAATCAAAGGACACAACTTGCCTTGGCTTGCTCAGTTATAAATTCTTGATCTTCTGGTTGTGCTTCCGCACCTTCAAAGACAAGATCTGGCGAGAGGGAAAACGAATAAGGCACAAAATACAATCAAATAAAATTCAAACGAACAATAGTAGATTTATTTAAGCACAAAAAATAGTAGATTTATTCTCAAAGATGGTTTGTGTTATATGGCCAATTGAGCCTCTATTTATAGAGGCACGCAGGCTCTTACTTATGAAAAGTTTCAACACATGGAAAGTAATCAAATCATAGCTAATTTTATCTCTGTTTCTAAAACCAAAATATTGTTTTTATGATTCCAGCATGCACAGATAGAATTTTCAAATGATGCCAAATCCGTTGGAAAGAGGGCAAGATAAGTTTTCCATGCTGTACTCACACATTCCAAACAGACTTTTGATGCGAAATCTATGAGCATTTAAAGTCAGTCCTATTAGGCTGAATCAGTGTTGGTTTTTTTGGGTAATTGCGATGTGCACAGAAGGAATTTGGAGGTGGGGCAAATCCATTGGAAAGTGGACGAGCTCTTCTTTGTATGCTGTACTTGCACACTTCAAACGGAGTTCGTATGCAAAAGTTATGCCCATTTGATGTCGGACCTATCAGGCTGAATTTGAGTTGATTTCTAGGCCGAATTGGATTCCAAAATATATCCCACTTGAACTCTTGCTTGAATTGATCCAAAAGTGACATGGTGACCTTGAGCAAAAGATGGGGAAAGCATTGACTTGGTCTTGATACTAGTCGGCTTCCTTTTAGGTGGACCCCAAAGGTAAAACAGCGGAAGATAAATTATAAAAGGACAGCCCATCCTACCTGCCCACAGGTGAATGATTGTTAGACATGGCCTATTCATCGCAATCCTCATCATAGTCGATAATGTCATCCTCTAGCAACAGAATTAAGCAAGGTGAGCACATAAACTACTCCACAAATTACACCAGGAGGTTTAACAGAGTGAATGCATGTATAAGGATTTACAAAGGAAGGCATAATAAGGTTATTTGTGCGAAAAGTGATATTAATTTAAATACCGTAAATTAAGTACAAAAGCTGAATTTAATACAGTAGATGAAACAACATTTTAAAGAAAATAATACCGTTACTGTAGGCTCCAACCTAACACTAACCATGGACTATCTTCCCAAAATTGTTCTCATTTGTCCATAAACTAGATTTTATGAAATCAAAATCTAATCCGTAAAAAAACCATACTTAGCATGTCAATGACCGTGGACACGGCAATTCAGGATAGTCTGTTACTCTGCAGAGGTGTACAATTTTACCCACAAGACATGTCCTTCCGTTGTGCCACGCGATTAACACACTGCCTTAGGTGTGCGGCAGAAAGTTTATGACAAGGCTGTTACAATGTTTCATAGCCAAAATAGTTACGCCACCACAAAGGATTCACCATAATTTAAATTCACAAGTTGAATCCCCCTCTTGTGCCATGTGAGACTTATCGCGGCCTACGCCACGCTTACATCCAGTCTATAGCGAAACTACATTTGGAACATCACAAATTACTTAGCTAGGTCTATCTCATACCAGACTTGTGGTAGTACGGTGTGACTTTGTAATAGTAGCTCACAGGCCGGTCCTTAAAATGACTTAGGCCCAACCACATACCCCTTGTGCCTGACAATCAACATTGTGTTACTGAACAGCAATGCATGCTAGCACCCACCTTCTTGACCTTCTTTATTTATCAAAATTCCATTGACCTTCTTTATTTATCAAAATTCCATTGACCTTCTTGACTCACCAAAGTCAAGAATAGATTTTAGAATTTAACATTTTATGTGAAATAAATATTCCCACCTAAATTATTCTAAGCATGGCTAAGCAATTCTTTAGCAATTTCTAGTCAATACTATCGTACTAACTAGATTTTCATCTAAGGTGACAAAACATAACAAGTACAAGGTCAAATTTGGCCATTCACAAAGGGATTCGGCGTAACTAGAATTTAAATCAGATTTAAACTAGATTTGAATAAAAGTACGCATGCATTATAATTTTAAAATCAACATAAATAATTTAAATTACTAGGAGCAACATGATCAAAGGTGTAACTTGCCTTGCTCGTAGTCTTGGTGATGCGAATCATTGAAATCGAACTCTCCAGAGTCGTCGTAATCTATACGCGAAGATCCAAAACAAAATAAACTCAAAAAATTCAAGTAAAGTTTAAAAATTCAAAAAGAGCCCAAAAATGAGTAGTTTAGAATTTTAGAAGAATTTAGAAATTATAACGGGTCCAATCGAAGTTAGGATGAGGAGAACGGGCCTTTGGAACAAAGGAAAAAAGAGAAGAAAAAAGATAAATAAGATTTTCTAGAATTATGTTAGTAAAGGAATTTCATGGGAATGCCGACTGTGGTCAAGAGCGTCAGTGATCGGAAGTCCTAGCTATAGCAACCGTTCTGAAGTCGTAACTACAATAGCCACTCGGAGTTAGAGGTTACAGAGTGGTCAGAGGTTTGGTGGTCAGAGGATACCTGTGGTCAATAGGCTTTGGGTGGTCGAACAGCTGTGGTCGTGAGCGACGATGGTCGGATGGCTGACGTGCTCGAACAGCTGTGATCGGATGGTTGAACACGACCAGAATTTTATATGTGGTCGAAAGGGGTGCTCGAAAGGATTGAAGTGTCAAATGGCTGCCGTGGTCGAAAACAAAGGCGGTTGTAGTCGTGGTGGAGTGGTTGAAAGAATCAGACGACTTGGAGAGGTCGAACGGCTTTGAGTAGTTAGAGAGATTGGATGGCTGGGAGAGGTCGAAGGTCGTCTTCGTACTTGGTGGTCGAAGTTGTGATCGACTTCGAGTAGTACTCGGTGGTCGAAGTCATGATCGACTTCGAGTACTTTCGCTTTCTACAAGTGTACTCAGTGGTTGAAGTCATACTGCCAAGTGGTGCCTATGTGTTTGCCACCTGTGCATGTAGTCTGGCATGGTAGACCATGCGTGGTGTGGCTGTCATGTGGCTGTCGGGCACAGGGGGTGGCGCCGATGTGGGCGGCCGTGTGGCTGCCACGGGGACGGTTCGGGCTGACGTGGCCTTGGTCGGCTAGGGGGCGCTCAGGACCCGAGGGTCACTGGAGCTTCGGCGTAGGGGCTGCTCAAGTGCCGAGGGAAGGGATTCAGGGTGGAGAGTGGTGGTGCGGGTCTTCGTGGTGGTGTAGGGGGCCTTATAGTGCTAAGGAGGGGAGGGGTGGTGGTATTTGCTTGCCGGAGTAACGACGGTGGAATTTCGAGAGTGGGCTCATAAGGCAAGGTTGGGGTCTTAAAATGAAATTAAAGCATGAATTTAAAGTGGATTGATTATGGGGATTAATTTCCTTTTGGCTAGTGGGGAAAAACAGAAGGGAGGGGGTGACTCGGGCGGACTCGGCGACGGCGATTGCGGCAGAGGTGGTGGCATCAGGAGGAAGAAGAAAGGCCCGACAGGTAGGCCTCACATGTCAACGAGAGAGAGGAGGAGGCAAGGAAGAGGCGGGTGGTCGGATTGTTGCCACGTGGCACCAAGGAACGATCGGGACTGCTGGATAATAAGCGAAACGGTAAGTGAAATCGGGCGGCCGGGATTTGATCGGGCGAGGGCGGATTGAACCAAGGCCTGACACTTGTCAGCTGGAGATGTTTTCTGCTTTAAAAGTTTGCTTTTAATTTACAGAAAGGCCAAGAACTTCAAAAAGCTATAGAAAATAGAAAAGGACTTCTAAAAATTCCAGAAAAATTCTCAAAATTACTATGAATCTAGGGGGACTTAGGAAAATAAAATAAACTATTTTTGACTTTTTATGAAACAGATATATTTAGTTTTCTTACTCTAGGCTTTGAAATAAAATTTACAATAATCCAATTAAATCAAATAAAAAATTTTGGGATGTTACAAACCTACCCCCTTAAGAAAATCTTGTCCTCGAGATTTGAACTAGTCAGCAAAGAGATGGGGATGGTTAGCCTTCAGGCCTTCTTCTCATTCCTAGGTTGCTTCATCTTCTGTGTGATTGCTCCATTGGACTCTACAAAATCTAATGATCTTCCTTCTGGTCTGACGATCAGCTGTTTCAAGAATCTTGATTGGTTGCTCTTGGTAAGTGAGATTTTCCTAAAGGTCCAAGGTCTCTAGTGCGGCTTGCTTTGTGGGTACTCGAAGGCATTTCTTAAATTGGGAGACGTGGAATACGTTGTGCACTCCGAACATACTTGGCGGTAACTCCAATTGGTACGCAACTTCTCCTCTGCGACTCAAAATCTTGAATGGTCCCACAAATCTTCGTGCAAGTTTCCCTCTAGCTTGGAACCTTTTTACTCCTCTGAGTGGGGATACTCTGGGGTAGACATAATTTCCCACCTCGAAAGTCAAATCTCGCCAACGATTGTCAGCATAACTTTTCTATCGTGATTGGGCTATTTTCAATTTGTCCTTGATCTTTCTTACTTTTTCCTCTGCATCTTGAAGTAG
Source organism: Melocanna baccifera (assembly GCA_036346265.1). NCBI lineage: Eukaryota > Viridiplantae > Streptophyta > Magnoliopsida > Poales > Poaceae > Melocanna > Melocanna baccifera. The sequence goes on along the minus strand of CM070694.1, from coordinate 9,979,252 downwards.
GTTTGGTCCAGCATCTTGAAATTCTCCTAGCTGTTCCTAGAGTAAAGACGTTATGCACTTCCTACGATAGAGTGCTTCAAAAGGTGCAATCTGCAGGCTGGCTTGGTAGCTATTGTTGTATGAGAACTTGACATAGGGCAAAGAACGGTCTCAACTATTCCCAAAATCCAAGGCATAGGCTCTTAACATGTCCTCTAGTACCTGATTAACTCGCTCTGTCTGGCCATCTATCTTGGGGTGGTAAGTTGTACTGAAATTAAGCTTACTCTCTAACTCTTCATGAAGTTTCTGCTAGAATCAAGAAGTAAATTGATTACCTCGATCTGACATTATCTTTTTGGGAACTCCATGAAAACATACAATTTTGAATATGTATAGCTCTGCTAACTTAACTCTAGAGTAAGTAGTTTTGACGGGTATAAAATAAACCACTTGGGTTAGTCGATCGATTACCACCCAGATTGAATCATAACCAGATTGAGTTCTAGGGAGTCCGGTTATGAAATCCATATCAATCTCTTCCCACTTCTAATCAAGTATTGGCAAAGGTTGTAAAAGTCTAGCTAGTTTCTGATGCTCTACTGTAACTCTTTGACAGGTGTCACAGGCTTCAACAAACTCTACATTGTCCTTTCTCATGCTGACCCACCAGTATCTCTCCCTAAGGTCCTGGTACATCTTGGTACGACCTGGGTGAATTGAGTATGGGGTCTCATGGGTTTCTCAAAGGACCATGTTCTTGATTTTCTGATTATTTAGTACACAGATGCGGTTCTCAAACTAGACGGTTCCATGTTTATCTTCACTGAATCCTAGGGCTTTGCCTCTTCTCATATTCTTTCTTATTTCCTAGATATCCTCATCAACTTTTTGAGCTTCCTTGATCTAGTCAGGTAATACAGATTGAATCCCAATGCTGAGAGAACACCATGATCCACCAGATCTAGACTTAGACAGGAAACACCCTCCTGGAGTCGGGTCATGTCTTCTTCTGATAAAACATCATTTGTGTAAGATTTCTTGCTCAAGGCCTTGGCCACAACATTTGCTTTACCTGGATAACAATGAATCCCTATGTCATAATCTTTGATCAACTCTAACCATCTATGCTACCTTAGGTTGAGTTCTGCTTGAGTAAAAATATACTTCAGACTCTTGTGGTCCATGTAGACTTCACAACGGTTACCAATGAGATAGTGATGCAAAATTTTCAAAGCATACACTACGGCTGCTAACTCCAAGTCATGAGTGGGATAACTGCACTTATGAGGTCTTAGCTGGCATGATGCATAGGCTACCACTCTACCTTCCTGTATTAAGATACAGCCTAGACCAAGATGAGAGGCATCACAGAAAACCTCAAAACCCTTATGCACATCTGGCAAAACAAGCACGGGTGTTGAGACTAGTCTTTTCTTGAGAGTGTGGAAACTCTGCTCGCAGGCTTTCGTCCATTTGAACTTCTTTTTCTTCTTCAGTAACTGAGTCATTAGCTTGGCTAACTCTGAGAATCCTGCTATGAAGTAACGGTAGTAACCCACAAGTTCAAGAAAACTTCTGATTTCAGTTACTGACTTCGGTTGCCTCCATTTCATCACTGCTTCTATTTTGGAAGGATCTACAGCGATTCCTTCGGCTGTCACAATATGCTCAAGGAAATCAACTTCCTTTAGCCAAAATTCGCACTTACTGAATTTGGCATAAAGCTAATGCTCTCAAAATTTTTCCAAGGTTATCCTGAGATGATTCTCATGTTCTTTTTCACCCTTGGAGTATGTGAGAATATCATCAATGAAAATTACCATAAACTTGTTTAGATACTCCATGATACACTGATCATCATACTCATGAAATAGGCAGGTGCATTTGTCAGTCTAAAAGACATGACAGTGAACTCATATTGCCCATAACGGGTGGAGAATGCAGTCTTGGGGATATCTTTTGCATGGATTTTCAGCTGATGATATCCTGATCTCAGATCTATCTTGGAGAAAACTGGAGAAACCTCTAGCTCCCAGTTGATGAAACATATCATCGATCCTGGGTAGAGGGTACTTATTTTTGATGGTTATATCATTGAGTGCCCTGTAATTCACACACATTCTCATACTACCATCCTTTTTCTTGACGAAGAGAACAGGCGCTCCCCAAGGTGTTGAACTTGGACGGACATATCCTTTATCATCTAATTCCTAGATCTGCTTCTTCAGCTCAGCTAATTCATTAGCTGGCATACGATACGGTCTCTTGGAGATTGGAGCGGTACCAGGGACTACGTCAATAACAAACTCAATTTCCCTATCCGGTGGCATTCCTGGTAAATCCTCGGGAAATACTTCCGGGTATTTCCTTACAATTGGTACTTCTTCTAGTACTTGAAGATGGTTAAGGTCACACTTTCCTTTTGTAGGGATTTTAGGGGAGAAGATTACTTCTATTCCTTAGTCATTGGTGAGGGTGATGGATCGGGTAGCACAATTAATCTGACCATTATTCTTGCCTAACCAATTCAATCCAAGGATTACATCCAATCCTTGAGATTCCAATACCAAACGATCTGCTAGGAATAGAGTCCCATCTATGAGCAACTCTACTCTTGGGGTACAAAGTTCCTGCTTTCATTTCTACTCCAAGGGAGTGAACTATCATGGGTGTGCTAAGGGAAACCATACCCAATCCATTCTTAACCATAAAAGTTTTGGAAATAAATGAATGTGAAGCTCTGGAATAAAAAAGAACTGAGGCTGGTAATGAGTTTACAAGGAACATACCAAATACGACGTCCGGTGCATCCTAAGCTTCTTAAGCTATGACATGGTTTACATGTCCTCTGATGAAGTTCTGCGACTTCTAAGGCTGTTGTCCTTGGTTCTAGCTCCCTGATGCACTGGCATTGGTCATTGCTTGGATCTTCTTGGGGCAAGACTTAGCAAAGTGCCCTGTTTCCTTGCAATAGAAACATATCACTCCATCACACAATAGGAGCTGCCTGGTGGTTAGGGCGATTAGCCTGGAAAGGTGGGTGGTTGGTCACTAGCTTGAAGCTGCTTAAATGTGGCTTGAAGTTGGTAGACTGCATCCTGAACTTGCCCATCTGAGGTGGGTTGCTGCGAGCCTTAGGAAAACCTCTAGGATGAACCTTTTGAGCAGCCATCCTTCTCTTTCGGTTTTCCATTTCCATGAACATGCCCTCCTGGCGAATAGCTTTGCTAACTAGCTGATGGAAATCAGCATAGTCACTGGATATTAACTGCACAGAGATGTTGTCATTCAGGCCTTCCAAAACCTTTCCTGTTTTGCTTCATCCGTCGCCATATCTTTAGGTGCATAACGCACCAATTGGTTGAATATTTGTAGGTGCTCATTCACGGTATGGCTGCCTTGACGTAGAGCTTTGAACTCCTTTTTCTTCAGAGTGATAGTGCCTAATGGAATGTAAGCCTTATGAAAACTCTGCACAAACTCATTCCAAGAAATGGTTTAGGGGTTGGCATGAGTGGCGATTAAAGTATCCCACTACATTCAGCTAGTGTGATGCAAATAAGACCCTTTCTCGATCGGTGCACTGCAGAATGTCCAATTTCTTTCCTATTGCCCGGAGCCAATCATCAGCATCCATGGGATCTACACTGTCTGAGAAGGTTGGAGGCCTTATCCTTAGAAATTCTGATAATCTGCTAGGAGGAGCTTGTGCAGGCGGTGGAGGAACATGCTGAGTTGGATTGTTGATGGTCTGAGCTAGAAGTTGAATTAGCATATTTTGGTTTGCCATCAGTTGGGCCCATCTGGTCCGGCTACTGGCGGAGGCAGAGGAATGGGAGCGGACTAGCTTCCCTGAGCTCTGGTGTTGGCGTTGTCATTGACGTTCTTCCTTGTGTTCACCATCTGTCGTATTCTTCCAAATTTAGAGGAAAGAAAGGAAGATGGAACTAGGAGAAGGACTTTGTAACATCCCCACCACAAGCACAAAAAAGCAATAGAACTCAAATGACAACCAACAAAACACTTTATTATACTTATAAACTTGAGGCTGTCGACAAGGGAATAACAACTCAAAGTATCGTTCTATCACTTAAACTTAGGGCTTCTATGGGCTGGGGCTACTCAAATACATCATACGCTTCTTCGGGGGTGGTCCTGTAACTGAGGAACCTTCATCCCCTAGGCTGCACATGGCTAGTTCTTCTTCCACGACGCGGAGTTTTTGCATCATTGAGTTCATCTTATTCAAGGTGACTTCATACACATAGTACAAGGACTTGGTGTACTGCACTTGTTGAACCAGCCGTGGGTTACTCTCAAATTCTATGGAGGGAAAGGCGCTGCTGGAGCTGACAGGAAATTTGCTGGGGTAGTGGCGAAATGTGGTGCGTTATAGCTCTAGTGCATAGATGTCTCCTATCTAGCGGATTGCTTCACGAGTTGCATCTTGGATACTGTTGCAGAAGGTCTCTCGTGGTATAGGAGCGTCGAAGGTGTGGAATGCTGCCTCATCTCCAATGTTGGCGTAGATTAGCACTTCTACCCTCCAACGTTCTTGATCTCCATAGGTGCCCAATTATCCCTGATAAATAGAGCATGCATGGAAGTTCAATGCTTGGAGAAGATTCCAAAGGCAGTCAGCTAGGTGGGCAGCAAGGATTCCATGGGTAACTTGGGTAGGACGTTCGACCATCTACAATTTTTTAAAAAGTAGGAAATTTAGTAAACCATTTTTTGAAAAAGAATATAGCTAAGTGAGAAAGTGAATAAGACTGGGCTTAGAGAACTGTTTAAAATAGCTTTCTTGTAAAATATATCCTTAGGTTTTATCCATTCTATTCTAACTACGGTCATGTCTTAGGGTCATTATAGCTCCGATACCATCTCTGTCGGATCCCAGAACAACAACTCCAAAACACTCTGTGTAAATCGCACTATCCTACGAAAAGGTAGTGCACACAAGGTTAACAGGAATATACATATCATGCATAACAACTACACTTTATTATAAAACAAATGTATGGGCCTTATGGCCAAGTTTACAAATAAAGACTCATGGCCAACAAAGGTAAAACAACAGAAGATAAATTATAAAAGGACAGCCCATCCTGCCTGCCCACAGACGCATAACTGTAAGACATGGCCTATTCATCGCAATCCTCACCATATTCGATGACGTCATCCTCTGGCAATTAAATTAAACAAGGTAAGCACATAAAGTACTCCATAAGTTACACAGGAGGTTTAACAGAGTGAATGCATGCATAAGGATTTACAAAAGAAGGTATAATAAGGTTATTTGCGTGAAAAGTGATATTGATGTAAATACCGTAAAGTAAGTACAAAAACTAAATTTAATATAGTACATGAACATTTTAATGAAAATAATACTGTTAGTGTAGGCACCAACCTAATACTAACCTAACCACGGGTATCCCACCCGGACTATCTTCCCAAAAGAGTTCTCATTTGCCCATAAACTAGATTTTATGAAATCAAAGTCTAATCCATGAAAAACTATACTCAGCATGTCCATGACCGTGGACGCGGCTATCAAAGATAGTTTGTTACTCTGTAGAGATGTACAACTTTACCACAAGTGATGTCCTCCCGTTGTGCCACATGGTTAACACACTGCCTTAGGTGTGCAGCGGGGAGTTCATGACAAAATTGTTACAATGTTCCGTAGCCAAAGTAGTTACACCGCCACTAAGGTTTCACCACAATTTGAATCGACAAGTTGGAGCTCCTCTTGTGCCATGTGAGACTTCTCGCGGCCTACGCCACGCTCACATCTAGCCTATAGTGAAACTACATTTGGAATGTCAAAAATTACATAGCCAGGTCTGTCCCATACCAGACTTGTGATAGTACGATGTGACATAGCAATAGTAGCTCAAAGACCGATCCTTAAGGTGACTTAGGACCAACCACACAACCCTTGTGCCTAACAATCAACATTGTGTCACTGAACATCAACGCATGCTAGCACCCACCTCCATACCAATGCCTAAATCAAAACCAGATTTTATAACTTTATTTTATCAAAATTCCAATGACCTTCTTGACTCGCTGAAGTCAAAAATAGATTTTAGAATTTAACATTTTATGTGAAACAAATATTCCCACCTAAATTATTCTAAACATAGCTAAGCAACTCTTTAGAAATTTCTAGTCAATACTATCGTACTAACTAGGTTTTCATGTAAGGTGACAAGGCATAAGAAGTTCAAGGTCAAATTTGGCCATACACAAAGGGATTGGGTGTAACTAGAGTTTAAATCAGATTTAAACTATATTTGAATAAAAGTACTCTTGCAAAATAATTTTAAAATCAACATAAATAATTTAAATTTCTAGGAGTAACATGATCAAATGTGTAACTTGCCTTGCTCGAAGTCTTGGTGCTGCGAGTCGTTGAAATCGAACTCTTGGAAGTCTTCGTAATATGTTCACGAAGATCCAAAACAAAATAAACTCAAAAAAAATTCAAAAAGAGTCTAGAAATGAGTAGTTTAGGATTTTAGAAGAATTTAGAAATTAGAACGGGTCCAATCGGAGTTAGGATGTAGGAGAATGGGCCTTTGGAACAAAGGGAAAAGAGAGGAAAAAGATAAATAAGATTTTCTGGAATTATGCTTGTGAAGGAAATTCATGAGAATGCTGACTTTGGTCGAGAGCGTCAGTGCTCAGAAGTCCTAGCTACAACAACCACTCTAAAGTCGTAGCTATAGTAGCTGCTCGGAGTTGGAGGTTACTGAGTGGTCAGAGGCTTGGTGGTTGGAGGATACTTGTGGTCAATAGGCTTTGGGTGGTCGAACAGCTGTGGTCGTGAGGGACGATGGTTGGATGGCTGACGTGGTCGAACAGCTGTGATCGGATGGTTGAACTTGATTGGAATTCTATATGTGGTCGAAAGGGGTGTTGAAAAGGATTGAAGAGTTAAATGGCTGCCATGGTCGAAAACAAAGGTGGTTGTAGTCGTGGTGGAGTGGTCGAAAGAATCGAACGGCTTGGAGAGGTTGGACGGCTTCGTGTGGTAAGAGAGATCTGACGGCTGGGAGAGGTCAAAGGTCGTATTCGTACAAGGTGGTCGAAATCGTGATCGACTTCAAGTAGTACTCGATAGTCAAAGTCGTGATCAACTTCGAGTACTTTTGCTTTCTACAAGAGTACTCAGTGGTCGAAGTCATTCTGCCAGGTGGCACCTACGTGTCTGCCACCTATGCATGCAATCTGGCGCAGCAGACCGTCTGTGGCGTGGCTGCCGTGTGGCTGTTGGGCGCTAGGTTGGTGTCGATGTGGGTGGCCACATGGCTGCCACGAGCGCGGTTCAGGCTGACGTGGCCTTGGTCGGTCGGGGCGGCGCTCGGGACCCGAGGGTCACTGGAGCTCCGGTGCATAGCGACGGCCAGCAAGGGGTGAGTGAGAGAGAGAGTGCAATGAGGGGAACTCGTCAGTACCTAGTGCACAACTTGAGGAGGGCTATAGGTGGTCAATGACGAAGAGGGGCAGCGGCAGAGCTCGGTTGTCGGTGAGGGAGGCGCTCCAACGACGGAGGGGCAGAAAAGGGTCTCTAACATCATTATTTTCAGAAGAGTTTAAAGTCCTTATTTGTAAAATTGAATTTTTGGGATTTTTCTGGAATTAATAAAGCTTAGTTTGAATTTTCAAAAATTAAAAAGGATTTAATATGATTAAAATAAACATTAACATGAGCTAAAAATATTTTATTTGGATTCCTTATGTCTCAAGGATTTTTCTGAAATTTTTCGTGAATTGTTTGGATTTATTTCCTATTTTCTAGAGCTCGTTTGGATTTATTTTAGTTTATAAAAAAAGAAAAATAGGGGAAAATACATAAAGCCCTGTGGGCCGAATTCCCTCGGCCCACGCTTGTTCCACGTGTCGGCCGCCCTGCACCTAGACGCTCGCACCATCCCTCGCGACCCATCTCTGTCGTCCACATGCCAGCCTCTCCGTCGTCCTCTTCGACATGGACTCGCTGCCGCGCCGTGTACCTCCCGAGCTCGACCTCAGTTCGCGCGCTATAAAACGCGCCGCCGCCTTGCCGCCTGCCTCACCCGAGCTCGTGCCGCCGTCTCCTCTCCGTCACGTCACCTCCTCCGCCGTTGTCGGACCCCGGAGCAACGACTCCTGGATCCTCTGTGTAAATCGCACTAGTCCAGGATCAAGCTAGTGCACACAGTGGATAACAAAGATTCATATCATGCACACTGACATTTATTCATTAACTAAATATGGGCCTAATGGCCAAAGGTTACATCAATGGTTCATAAACCAAAAATAAATATAAACAGCGGAAGAAAACCAATGAAGCAAAGACCCATCCCGCCGCCCACAGGCGAATAGTGTAAAACGCGGCCTAGTCGTCACCATCCTCACCGAAGTTGTTGACGTCATCCTCTGGCAACAGATTTTAGCAAGGTGAGCACATAAAAGTACTCCCAAGGTAAGCACATAAAGTATTACGCAAGTTACACCAGGAGTTTTCACAGAGTGAATACATGCATAGGGATAACAAAGGAAGGCTTATTAAGTTTATTTGTGCGAAAAACAGTACTGAATTTAAATACAATAACATAAGTGCAAAAGCTAAATTTTATACAGTAGATAGAAATAATAATTTAACAAAATAATATCGTTAGTGCAGGCTACGACCAAACACTAACCTAGTTACAGGTATCCCACCTGGTCCATCTTTTCAAAAGGTTTCACATGGATTCCATCTATCCATATGCTTTTCAAAATCTCTTATGGATTCATTTTGTTAGTGCAGGTATATGAATTTGGGATTTCAAATGGGCTATAATCAAAGGATCATGGGTATATCTAACATTTAAACTGTATTTAAATTAATTTTGGATAGAAGTACGCATGCATATACAGTAAAACAACATAAATAAATTTGAAATATTAGGTTCAACATGGTCAAAGGTGTAACTTGCCTTGCTTCGAAGTTTGCTGAGGTTCGTTGAAGTTATACTCTTCGGAATAGTCGTAGTCTACACGTGAAAAACCAGAACAAACCAAACTCAAATAAAATCCAAATAAAATCTAAAAATCATAAACATATGCTGGGAGATAGAATATGAATTTAGAAATTTGGATGGGTCTAATCGGAGTTAGGATGAAGGAGAGCGGCTTCTGGAAGTTTGAATTCCAAAGGAATGAATAAAAGTAATTCTTTGAATTCTTTTCTTTGTGAGGAAAAGTAGTGGGAGCTACAATATTTGTGTATGGTGAAACCATGATCAAGGCGTAGTCGAAGCCATCATCGAAAGCATGGTTGAAGCAGCGGTTGAAGTTGCGGAGGTCAAAGTCAAAGATAGAGACTCCAAGTGCAAAGCGCGATCGAAGTCAAGATTGGTCGAAGACACAGTCGATTGTACGATGGTTGGAAGAATTGGATTTATGCAGAGTGGTCGAAAGAATCGAACGGCTTGGAGAGGTCGGACGGTTTCGAGTGGTCAGAGAGATCGGAGGGTTCAGAGAGGTCAAAGGGTGCAGAGGTTAAAACGGTCAAAGAACCATGGTCGGCTCGAAGACGGAGGTCGAAGTCGAAGGCTACAAGATCGAAGGCCGAAGTCGAAGTCTTCGAGGTCGAAGGTCAAGGGCTAGAGTCGAAGTCTTCAAAGGTCAAGGTCAAAGTCGGAGTCTAAGAAGCTTCCAAACAGAGGAGTCTAAAGAGCCTCCGGATAGCGGGGTCTTAGAATCGGATGGTTGGGAGAAGTCGGACGACTTCACGTGACAAGATTCGAGCGACCCAACGGCGGCGAATACCGGGGAGGTGTACAAAAGAGGGATAAGAGTATGAGTCCGATTTGACCATGGCGTAAGGTTTGGGTTATATAGAGTTGGCTGGCGGCGAGGGTGTAGCGAAGGCGAGACATGATTATCGACGGCGGAGACTCTCCGACGACGGCTTGCTTGGAGAAGGGGCGTCGAAGGTTTGCGCAGGCCTGAGGAAGGTTACCAGCGGCGGGGTACTCCGGTCATGCTCTGGCTCAGGAAAAAGGGTAAAGGAGGTGCGCGCGGTCCCGTCGAAGATTTGGCGGTGGTGGCGTCGGCGGAATAGACACTCCGGCGACGGCATTGCTTGGCGGAGGGGTGGCGAGGTGAAGAAAAGAGTGAGGGGATTGCGAAGAGTGCATTGGTGCTCTTGTGCAATACCAGAAGTGGCTGGAAGGTGGTCGACGGCGACGTGAAGCAGTGGCGCAACTCGGGCGGAGGTGTCGATGATGTTCCAGCGGTGAGAAAGACTCAACTAAGGGCGGTCGAGAAAATCCAAAAATTATAAAATATATACTGAAAAATAGATTATGAATTTAGATGAATTTAGAAACTTGAATCACCCGATTCAGAGTTCGGACGGAAGAGAACGAGCGATTGGAAGATTGTCGGATCAGAAAATGCTGAAAAAGGAAAAACTTCGGAATATTCCTCCGTGAACAGTAAATGGCAGCGGCTCTTTTCACTGTTTTTGGCCGTGGCGCTAGTGAGAAAAAGCACGGGAGGTGAAGCCAATGGGTTGCTAATGACCCGAGGCACATGTAGGAAGTGACGATGACGTCAAGCGAACCGATGACGACGTGTACGGCGACAACGACATAGGGTGACAGACAAGAATATTTTTCGGGAATGAAATATGGAGAAGTAGGGTGAGCATGGCCTAGAATGCGGTGAGGCGATCTAGGAAAAATATCGGCAAAGCCGAACACTCACCGGTGGCGACGTAATCGTCGTTTGAACGACGTCGGTACAGAAACACTAAAAATTCAATATCTTCGCGCTCGGTCAGGCGAATCCAAAACCGTCTGAAACGTAGCCTCCTGGGATGGTTTGGCACGTTTTGACGTGGACGGATCGTTGAAAGCATTCCCGGACAGGCGGGGACGCGCAGTGCCATTTGCGGCCATGGCAAGGTGTCGGACGCAAAAATTTAGGAAAGGTTTTTGGACGAACGGAGGGGAGCACGGCGTAGAACGCATCGAGACGAACTCAACGCCGCAGACGGCTCGGCCAACGGAATAGCGAAACGCGGCGGACAAGACTTTATGCAGCCTATAGGCTTACATCGGCGTTCCGGGCAAACGGAGAGGAATTAACACGCGAGAGTTGCGGTGAATCGAAGAGTAGAGCGTGGGGATCGTGATGCTCACCTTGGTTTTGGTCGGGCATGCACGGTCGGCCGGTGGCGACGCGACGAACGCGGACCCGATTTGGCCCACAGTGCCGACGATGCTCCGGCGAAGTTCCGGCGAAGGCGAGGTGAGCACCGCGTAGAACGCGGCAAGGCAAAGCCAACGGTGTGGTCAAACGCGGCGGTGCTCCACCGGATGAGGTACAAAAGGCCGAAGAACGCCGCTTGAACTACAAAACTAAAACTCCGATTGCGACCAAACGAGTGGGAGAGGGGACTTGAGATTTTCGGGGTTGAGTGAGGATGAAGAGAGGCTCACGGGGCTCCCTTTTATAGGGGTGGAGGTGGACCGAGGAGGGAGATCAACAGGGCATGTCTTTGATTGGCATGGTTTAAATCCCGCAAAAATAGCTCATAAATGAGAGGGGAAACGGTGGGAAATGAAGGAGTTTGATGAGGGGAGTTGAATGCAATTTATTTCGTGCAAATCCGTTGAGAAAATCATGAGATATCAAAGCTTGAAGTTTTGGTCATGGCGGTCTACACGCGAACATGGCTCTGGACGTCCACTGCCAGGCGGAAGAAGAGAATAGGGAGGAGAGAGAAAAGAGGAAAAAGAAAAAGAAAGAAAAAGAAAGGAAAATTCAGAAAAATTTTAGAAAAAATATTTTTAGAATCCTTGGAACCTGAAAAGAATAAATAAAATAGTTTTGGAATTGTTTGAACATTATTTTAATTTTTAACAATATTTTTCTTTTTCTAGATTTAAATAATACAATAAATAACAAATAAAGGCTAAAAATCTTAGAAAAATTCATGTAAGTTTCTAAAGCTATTTGGAATTTATAAAAAAAATTCCAACTCAAATTTTTATATTTTTCTTTATAAAATATTTTTTTTATTTAACTGAAAGGCTCTTTTATTTAAAGCTGAAAATCAGGTCAACTAGAATTTTAAAAATTCAAGTGACCAAATAAATTTGATTTTTATTTTAAACTAAGTTATTTAATACCTTATTTATTTTTTTGTTTTTATTTGTTTTCTTAAATCACCTTTTCATAATCTTTTTTTAAGCCGAAAATCAGGCAATTAAATTTAAACAACCAAAAGTAAATATTTTATTTTAAATTAAATGTTTTTTTGAAATAAACAGCTGGGCTATTACAAACTACCCCCCTTAAAAAGAATCTCGTCCTCGAGATTCGCACGGGCTAGCAAAGAAATAGGTTTGGATCTTACTCTGTATGGTTTGAGCTGTGATCTGGTTCAGACATTCTTTCGTAAACTTCTACAGCCTTCTGTTTGTTGCTTGAAGGGTATTGACGATCGGTGTTTCAACTTGATGCTTCCAAGAATTAGGGAAGAAGAGACTTTAAGACAAAGGAGGAATAGGGGTCGTTTTGCACATTTCAACAAAACACAAACTAGTAAAAATCTTTATTAAGATAATATCAGGTAACAGTTACGGCTATCAACAAAAAAGAAAACTTGATAGCTCATAACATTGTCTAATAGCTACCTAACACTTTATCCTAAAGGGCAAAGGTTTCCTTGATGTGATCCTTCGTGGCTCTTTGGGCACAAAACGCGGTACTTCGATGCGAAGATTGAAATGCTGGCAGAGACGAAGAACTACTTTTTGAGCAGCTTCTTGCTTGGCTCTTTCAACCGAGTAACTGTTTCCTTTAAAGCGGTAGCGAAGACTTCCTTGTTCAGTTCGCTTGGTGATGAGTAAAGTAAAGCGGTGTCCCATCATCTGATTTCCATGGCTATCTCTTCGGTGGATGTAGAAAGCTCGACGTTGGAATCTCAAATGACAGAGTAGTCGATGAAGGCCTACACTGCATCCATCATTCAGTGCATCTTGATAAACATCCATCTATAATGGTTTGAACAAGACGAGAGATAGAAATAAGTTTTTTTTTCAGGAATGACATAAAGATGAGAAAGGATTGAGAGATAAGGGTAAGCAAAGATTGAGAGGTAAGAGTAAGCAAAGCATTTTGAAAATATTTTATTATTGAAGTTAAGTCCTTAAGGTTCAACCATTCTATTCTACCTACGGTCACGTCTTAGGGTCATTATAGCTCTGATACCATCTTTGCCGGACCCCGGAGCAACGACTCCTGGATCCTCTGTGTAAATCGCACTAGTCTAGGATCAAGCTAGTGCACACAGTGGATAACAAAGATTCATATCATGCACAATGACATTTATTCATTAACTAAATATGGGCCTAATGGCCAAAGGTTACATCAATGGTTCATAAACCAAAAATAAATATAAACAGTGGAAGAAAACCAATGAAGCAGCAGCCCATCCTGCCTGCTCACAGGCGAATGACTGTAAGACACGGCCTAGTCGTCACCATCCTCACCGAAGTTGTTGACGTCATCCTCTGGCAACAGATTTTAGCAAGGTGAGCACATAAAAGTACTCCCAAGGTAAGCACATAAAGTATTACGCAAGTTACACCAGGAGTTTTAACAGAGTGAATGCATGCATAGGGATAACATAGGAAGGCTTATTAAGTTTATTTGTGCAAAAAATAGTACTGAATTTAAATACAATAACATAAGTGCAAAAGCTAAATTTTATACAGTAGATAGAAATAATAATTTAACAAAATAATATCGTTAGTGCAGGCTACGACCAAACACTAACCTAGTTACAGGTATCCCACCTGGTCCATCTTTTCAAAAGGTTTCACATGGATTCCATCTATCCATATGCTTTTCAAAATCTCTTATGGATTCATTTTGTTAGTGCAGGCTCCGACCAAACACCAACTTATTCACAGGTATCCCACCTGATCATGGATTCCATCTATCCATCCAAAAGCCTTTTTCAGAAACCATTTTAAAAACCAAAGTCTAATCTGTGACAACTCTACTCAGTATGTCCATGACCGTGGACACGGCTACCCAGGATAGATTTAAACTCTGCAGAGGTGTACATCTTTACCCACAAGACACGATCATCCCATATTGCCACCGGATAAACACACTTCCTTTGGTGTGCGGCGAGGAGATCATGACAAGGCTGTTACAATGATCCATAGCCAAAACAGTCACGCCGCCACTAAGGTTTTACCACAACTCGAATCCACGAGTCGGAGCCCCCTCTAGTGCCATGTGAGACTTCCACACCTACGCGCTCACATTCAGCTTATAGCGAGACTATAATTGGAACTTCACAAATTACTTAGTCAGGTCCGTCCCATACCGGACTTGTGGTAGTACGAAGTGACTTTGTAAAATAAATCACAGAAACGGTCCTTATGTTGGTTTAGGCCCAACCACATTCCCCCGTACACGACAATCAACCAGGTGTCACCAAACAGGAGACATGCCGGCACCCACCACCTAACCATTAGCCTAAGTCCAAAACATAAGTTTCTATTTTTATTTTTAGCTCATTTTCATAAACCAATCTTGACTCACCGAAGTCAAGAGTTCATTTCCAAAGTTTGTCATTTCATGTGAAAGAATTGATCCCACCTAAAGTTATATTAAGCCGGGCTAAGCATTTCTACAAAATTTCTAGTTAATACTATGGTACTAACTAGTTTTCAGCTAGGGTGACAAGGTATATGAATTTGGGATTTCAAATGGGCTATAATCAAAGGATCATGGGTATATCTAACATTTAAACTGTATTTAAATTAATTTTGGATAGAAGTACGCATGCATATACAGTAAAACAACATAAATAAATTTGAAATATTAGGTTCAACATGGTCAAAGGTGTAACTTGCCTTGCTTCGAAGTTTGCTGAGGTTCGTTGAAGTTATACTCTTCGGAATAGTCGTAGTCTACACGTGAAAAACCAGAACAAACCAAACTCAAATAAAATCCAAATAAAATCTAAAAATCATAAACATATGCTGGGAGATAGAATATGAATTTAGAAATTTGGATGGGTCTAATCGGAGTTAGGATGAAGGAGAGCGGCTTCTGGAAGTTTGAATTCCAAAGGAATGAATAAAAGGAATTCTTTGAATTCTTTTCTTTGTGAGGGAAAAGTAGTCGGGAGCTACAATATTTGTGTATGGTCGAAACCATGATCGAAGGCGTAGTCGAAGCCATCATCGAAAGCATAGTTGAAGCAGCGGTTGAAGTTGCGGAGGTCAAAGTCAAAGATAGAGACTCCAAGTGCAGGCGCAGTCGAAGTCCAAGATTCGGTCGAAGACACAGTCGATTGTATGATGGTTGGAAGAATTGGATTTATGCAGAGTGGTCGAAAGAATCGAACGGCTTGGAGAGGTCGGACGGTTTCGAGTGGTCGGAGAGATCGGAGGGTTCAGAGAGGTCAGAGGGTGCAGAGTTTAAAACGATCAAAGAACCATGGTCGGCTCGAAGACGGAGGTCGAAGTCGAAGGCTACAAGATCGAAGGCCGAAGTCGAAGTCTTCGAGGTCGAAGGTCAAGGGCTAGAGTCGAAGTCTTCAAAGGTCAAGGTCAAAGTCGGAGTCTAAGAAGCTTCCAAACAGCGGAGTCTAAAGAGCCTCCGGATAGCGGGGTCTTAGAATCGGATGGTTGGGAGAAGTCGGACGACTTCACGTGACAAGATTCGAGCGACCCAACGGCGGCGAATACCGGGGAGGTGTACAAAAGAGGGAGAAGAGTATGAGTCCGATTTGACCATGGCGTAAGGTTTGGGTTATATAGAGTTGGCTGGCGGTGAGGGTGTAGCGAAGGCGAGACACGATTATCGACGGCGGAGACTCTCCGACGACGACTTGCTTGGAGAACGGGCGTCGAAGGTTTGCGCAGGCCTGAGGAAGGTTACTAGCGGCGGGGTACTCCGGTCATGCTCTGGCTCAGGAAAAAGGGTAAAGAAGGTGCGCGCGGTCCCGTCGAAGATTTGGCGGTGGTGGCGTCGGCGGAATAGACACTCCGGCGGCGGGATTGCTTGGCGGAGGGGTGGCGAGGTGAAGAAAAGAGAGAGGGGATTGCGAAGAGTGCATTGGTGCTCTCGTGCAATACCAGAAGTGGCTGGAAGGTGGTCGGCGGCGACGTGAAGTAGTGGCGCAACTCGGGCGGAGGTGTCGACGATGTTCCAGCGGTGAGGAGACTCAACCAAGGGCGGTCGAGAAAATTCAAACATTATAAAATATATACTGAAAAATAGATTATGAATTTAGATGAATTTAGAAACTTGAATCACCCGATTCAGAGTTCGGACGGAAGAGAACGAGCGATTGGAAGATTGTCGGATCAGAAAATACTGAAAAAGGAAAAATCAGGAATATTCCTTCGGAATATTCCTCCGTGAACAGTAAATGGCAGCGGCTCTTTTCACTGTTTTTGGCCGTGGCGCTAGTGAGAAAAGGCACGGGAGGTGAAGCCAATGGGTTGCTAATGACCTGAGGCACATGTAGGAAGTGACGGCACGTCAAACGGAGCACAGTGACGACGTGTACGGTGACAACGACATAGAGTGACAGACAAGAATATTTTTCGGGAATTAAATATGGAGAAGTAGGGTGAGCATGGCCTAGAACGCGGTGAGGCGAGTCTAGGAAAAATATCGGCAAAGCCGAACACTCATCGGTGGCGACGTAATCGTCGTTTGAACGACGTCGGTACAGAAACACTAAAAATTCAATATCTTCGCGCTCAGTCAGGCGAATCCAAAATCGTCTGAAACGTAGCATCCTGGAATGGTTTGGCACGTTTTGACGCGGATGGATCGTTGAAAGCATTCCCGGACAGGCGGGGACGCGTAGTGCCATTTGCGGCCATGGCAAGGTGTCGGACGCAAAAATTTAGGAAAGGTTTTTGGACGAACGGAGGGGAGCACGGCGTAGAACGCGTCGAGACGAACTCAACGCCGCAGACGGCTCGGCCAACGGACTAGCGAAACGCGGCGGACAAGACTTTATGTAGCCTATAGGCTGACATCGGCGTTCCGGGCAAACGGAGAGGAATTAACACGCGAGAGTTGCGGTGAATCGAAGAGTAGAGCGTGGGGATCGTGATGCTCACCTTGGTTTTGGTCGGGCATGCACGGTCGGCCGGTGGCGACGCGACGAACGCGGACCCGATTTGGCCCACGATGTGCGGCGATGCTCGGCGAAGTTCGCGCGGCGAGGTGAGCACCGTGTAGAACGCGGCAAGGCAAAGCCAACGGTGTGATCAAACGCGGCGGCGCTCCACCGGACGAGGTACAAAAGGCCGAAGAGCGCCGCTTGAACTACAAAACTAAAACTCCGATTGCGACCAAACGAGTGGGAGAGGGGACTTGAGATTTTCGGGGTTAAGTGAGGAAGAGGAGAGGCTCACGGGGCTCCCTTTTATAGGGGTGGAGGTGGACCGAGGAGGGAGATTAACGGGGCATGTCTTTGAATGGCATGGTTTAAATCCCGCAAAAATAGCTCATAAATGAGAGGGGAAACGGTGGGAAATGAAGGAGTTTGATGAGGGGAGTTGAATGCAATTTATTTCGTGCAAATCCGTTGAGAAAATCACGAGATATCAAAGCTTGAAGTTTTGGTCATGGCGGCTCTACACGCGAACATGGCTCTGGACGTCCACTGCCAGGAGGAAGAAGAGAATAGGGAGGAGAGAGAAAAGAGGAAAAAGAAAAAGAAAAGAAAATTCAGAAAAATTCTAGAAAAACTATTTTTAGAATCCTTGGAACCTGAAAAGAATAAATAAAATATTTTCGGAATTTTTTGAACATTATTTTTATTTTTAAAAATGTTTTTCTTTTTCTAGCTTTAAATAATACAATAAATAACAAATAAAGGCTAAAAATGTTAGAAAAATTCATGTAAGTTTCTAAAGCTATTTGGAATTTATAAAAAAAATTCCAACTCAAATTTTTATATTTTTATTTATAAAATAGTTTTTTATTTAACAGAAAGGCTCTTTTATTTAAAGCTGAAAATCAGGTCAACTAGAATTTTAAAAATTCAAGCGACCAAATAACTTTGATTTTTATTTTAAAGTAAGTTATTTAATACCTTATTTATTTTTTTGTTTTTATTTTTTTTCTTAAATCACCTTTTCATAACATTTTTTAAGCCGAAAATCAGGCAATTAAATTTAAACAACCAAAAGTAAATATTTTATTTTAAATTAAATATTTTTTTTGAAATAAACAGCTGGGCTGTTACAGCCGTGCACCGTGCCTCCCCCGCCGGAGCACCCCACCGCTGTCGCCTCACTCGTCGTCGTCGACACTGGAGCCCCGTCGTCGAACCCTGCCAGTGAGCGCCGCCGCCCGCACGCCCCATCGGTCGGCCCGACCACCCGATCGTCACTGTCAATCCAGATCTGGATCAACGGATCAGATCTTGCCATGTGTCCCTTCCTCCCCCGTCAGATCACGTTGCCACCGCCGCACCCGAGTCCCGCCACGTCAGCTGCCCCGTCAGCCCTACTACCACATCAACGCCACGAGTTATGCGACGTCAGCAAAAATCTGACCCTAGTGCCACATCAGCATACCACATTAGCACACCACGTGTTAGTGCCACGTCAGCATGCCACATCAGCACACCACGTGTTAGTGCCACGTCAGCCCTAGCGCCACGTGTTAGTGCCACATCAGCTACCCCGTGCCACGTGTCCCTACCACGTCAGCCATGCCTGCCACATTAGCGCGACCCCAGGTGCACTGTTCCATGGACCGGGTCCACCATGAACCCGACTTTCCGTGCACCGAGTTCACAGCACAGTAACTTTTCTGAATTTTCAGTATTTTCTTTAGATTTAATTTTTCGAGAGCCTGTTCTCCTGCGTCTTAGCTCCGATTGACCCCGTTCTTTTTTCTAAATTCATCTAAAATCAAGCTCTATCTCTTGGTTCTAGTTTCAAGGTTTTGGGGGTTCTTTTGTTTATTATTTTATGTTATTTTGTTGTTTCAGTCGCTTTCTCTCTCGTTAGATTTCGATTCCGTTTCCGAGGCAAGTCGTAATCTTTGATCATGTTGAACCCAGATTTTAATCTATTGTTTATCTACTTTGTTTTAAATTATTTTGCATCACTATTTTTATTACAACCTTTGTACTTGGTAGTTATTATCCTATTTGATTAAATTCCTCCTTGATAACTTGGAATATCATGGTGCCATTGTCATCATAGGTTGGGGAACTTTAAAGGAATACGCGTAGGCTACGGAAGCAGAAAACAAAACTTTTCTACCGCGCACCCAAGAACATCATGCTAAGGAAGGATCATGGATCGTTACCACTTAGGCCTTGTGCGTGTGAAGAAGAATTGAGGCCGATCCAATCACGCGTCGAGGTAGTAGTGGAAGTAGCCGATCGTCCCGAACAGATCGTGTCCTCCACGCACGCCGATCAAGACGCAACGAGCAGCGCCTCCACCGGTATCCACACGTCCCGGGTGGGCGCCGATCGCGAGTGTACTAGCACTCGTGAGCAGCTAGGGTTTGGCTCGGGAGGTGGCGGCTAGGGTTTTGCTAGATGTTACGAGGACAGATCCTCGGCCCCTCGCCTCCATATATATAGACCTCCTCACGTGGGCCTTGCGGACCAAGGCCCATTAGGAGTCTATTCGGATCTTTATCCGAATTGAGCCCATATCCGAATCATATTCGAATCAGTGTTCCAACCCGTTAAGCGTGCGACCCTGTAGGTTCACGTATACTTGGTCGTGACCGAAACGCCTTCCGGTCACCACTGTTAATAGCGGCCTCTAGTAAGACATATTAACCCCAAAGTATATGTAAAGATCATATCATTGAACTCAGTAAATGTTCTCTCATGTACGAATCCCTTTGCCTCACGATATAGATTGAGCTCAAGGCGAGACCTGTGTCATCCTCTTAATAGCTCAATCACTCTCTCGATTCCGTGATGGATTACAAACTTGTGATTGACTCCTCAATCACCTTGGCATGGTCATGCTCTTTCATAATCCATTACATCGAGGGGCCCAGAGATATCTCTCCCATAAGGAGGGGCAAATTCTATCTTGATCATTCACATTCCACTACATGTTTCATGGCAAATCCGAAGACTACTTTTATGACTACCCAGTTACGGAGTAGTGTTTAGTAGTCCCAAAATAAGCTACTACTCATGTTGGGAACCATGATGATCTCAAGTCTAAGGATTCTACATAAACACTACTCGAGACCAACTGATGACACATGGAATCTCTGCAGTGTCTCATGGCAGGTCTATCCAACATATGTTCACTAACACATGTCCATATTATTGATTTGGTATCACCATACCATGATCCATGAGACATGATCATCAATAAATACATATGCTGATCTTTGTCTTTGAATCACATTTGTTCCTCATATGATATACGATCAGGGATCATTTAGAAATAGCAACATTTTAGTATTTAAGAGTCTCATGAATAAGTCACATACTCATTGATCAATAATGATGATATCTATTCCAAGGAACAAAGTAATGTATCATAAACATAGTATGTGATATATACAACATCTCCATGTTGCCTCTAGGGCATATCACTAACAAACTTAACTAGCGATGCTATGTAGATGTCACATGGGGGTTACAATTAGAATGCTTAGCCGTGCTTATGTTACGTGGGTTTATCATCGCATGTGAATAATTAATTTGACTTAATGAGATATTGAATCATGGTTGGTGCCACTATTATAAAATTTCTTCCATGGTATTGGTGTGTCATCGGCGTGGGTTTTACAAACTTGATTTTGCACTTAGGCGACTGATCGTACAGTAAAGGGGGAAGTGTGGATGCACTTCAAGGGATGTGAAAGTCTCGCCCGGGTATTGTTAAGGACTTAACTTTGTACGCCATTGATCTGAGCTTTGTCGTGCAAACCACATGTCTAGTATGGGATAGACCTGGCTGATTAATTTGGGATATTTCAATTTTAATCTCGCCATTTTGATGAATATGGTTGCTGATTTCCATGAGGCGCAAGGGGGTGTGATGCAAAACCCTAGCGGGTGGGATTGAGTTGAGGTTGAACATTGTAAAGGTCTTGTTGTGATTTCCTTATGTCGAGGTAAATCACATCGTGTGGGTACAGTTGTGCAACCTCTGCAGAGTGTAAAACTATTCGAATGGCCATGTCCTCGGTTATGGACAATGCTCGGTGATTTCACACAAGGGGTAGTGATTTCATATAAACTTGTGGTTTATGGTTGAAGAGTGAACAGGTAGTTCACTTTTGGTTTAGCTTGTGGATGGGAGGTTCACAAGCATCTTAATCAATTCCGTTGATTATTTATTTACTATTGTTTTTCTTTAAAGTTCGCTTTTAAATCTATTTATCGTATTTATCTTGGAATGTCATTTTATGCAAATCAACCTTTCAGCCATTCATTGGTAAGCCTTGCATACTATATTGCATTCATTTATTACAAACGACTTGCTAAGTACCATTGTACTCACGGCTTTACGCCCATGTTGCTCAGTTGAGGAGGAGCAGTACTACCAGCAGGAGGTGATGAGGACATGGCCCCGGTGGTTACAACCATATTAGCAATCTATACAAGGAGGATTGCATCAACACTACGAGCTCGTAGTTGGGGTCTATCAAAAGGGAAAACAACCAACATATCAAGACTATATCAACATCTCCCTCAACTCTTCTTTGTGGTCACCACGTCACTTTTGGACCAATTCAAGCAAGAGTTCAAGTGGGACACATTTGTTAGTGATATGCCCTAGAGGCAACATGGAGATGTTGTATATATCACATACTATGTTTATGATACATTACTTTATTCCTTGAAATAGACATTATCATTATTGATCAATGAGTATGTGACTTATTCATGAGACTCTTAATGCTAAAATGTTGCTATTTCAAGGTGATCCCTGATCATATATCATATGAGGAACAAATATGATTCAAAGACGAAGATCAGCATATGTATTGATTGATGATTATGTCTCATGGATCATGGTATGGTGATACCAAATTAATAATATGGACATGTGTTAGTGAACATATATTGGATAGACCCGCCATGAGACACTGCAGAGATTCCATATGTCATCAGTTGGTCTCAGGTAGTGTTTATGTAGAATCCTTAGACTTGAGATCATCATGGTTTCCAACATGCGTAGTAGCTTATTTTGGGACTACTAAACACTACTCCGTAACTGGGTAGTCATAAAAGTAGTCTTCGGGTTTGCCATGAAACATGTAGTGGGATGTGAATGATCAAGATAGAATTTACCCCTCCTTATAGAAGAGATATCTTTGAGCTCCTCGATGTAATGGATTATGAAAGTGCATGGCCATGCTAAGGTGATTGAGGAGTCAATCACAAGTTTATAATCCATCACAGAATCGAGAAAGTGATTGAGCTATTAAGAGGATGACACAGGTCTCGCCTTGAGTTCAATCTATATCGTGAGGCAAAGGGATTCGTACATGAGAACATTACAGGTTTAGCCGATATGATCTTTACGTATACTTTCGGGTTAATATGTCTTACTAGAGGCTGCTATTAACAGGGTGACTGAAAAGGTGTTTCCGGGTCGCAACCAAGTATACGTGAACCTACAGGGTCGCACGCTTGACAGATTGGAACACTAATTCGAATATGATTCGGATGTGGGCTCAATTCGGATAGAGATCCGAATAGACTCCTATTGGGCCTCGGTCCACAAGGCCCAAGTGAGGAGGTCTATATATATGGAGGCGAGGGGCTGAGGGGAGACTCTCATGTTAACCTCTAGCATAACCCTAGCCGCCACCTCCTGAGCCAAACCCTAGCCGCTCACGAGTGCTAGTACACTCGCGATCGGCGTTCCAGCCCTGGACGTGTGGATATCGGTGGAGGCGCTGCTCGTTGCGGTGTTGATCGGTGTCAACAACCTACAGATTGGATCCGCTCGAGGTGTGGTTGATCGCGTGGAGGAGATAATCTGTTCGGGACGATCGGCTAATTCCACTACTACCTCAACGCGTGTGGTTGTATTGGTTTCTCCAACTCTTCTTCCGCTGCGCTGCGCGTCTAGTGGTAACGATCCATGATCCTTAGCATGATGTCCTTGTGTGCACGGTAGAAAAGTTTTTGTTTTCTGCTTTCGTAGCCTACGCGCAATCCATTAGTGGTATCAGAGCCATCTTGCTTAGTTTGCAATCTGGATCAGCGCATATGTTGATATGCGGTAGTAGTAGATTGGATCTATTACAGTCTAGATCCGTTGGTTCATGTGATGAATTGGTGGTAGCACGGGTTGATGAGATCAATCGGTGAATAGGGGTTAGATGAGGCGCAGATTGTATCACTACTAGTGCCCTAGAGATTGTCTCGGATCGGCATAAGGTGGTTATGTCGAATACTAGTAGGTTATGGTCTGATAGCCTCGGCCCAGTGGAAAAACTAGCGTCTTAGAGAATGTCTCGAATCGGCATAAGGTGGTTGTGCTGAATGGTTTTTCTATAGCGATTTCATAGATTGGACCGCCGTGCGTACCCCCCTTGTATAGCGTCATGGGTTTACATCGTTAGGTAGAATGTGATTCTACGTCTAACTTGTTTTTGCAGGGAATGGTGTGAATAGTATGGCCCTATAGCTTATTGGAATGTATGAGATGTATGTGATGCATGTAACATTCGTTCATGGCCTGCGTGTCATGATTATTTCAGCTATTGTTAGCTGTATATATTGTATTTAACGACCTGTGTGTCAACCTTAATGCTTGAATCTATCTTTGTAATCTTCAATTTCTAGCTATTATAGGTAGTAGTCTAGTTTTGAGGTTACAAGCTTTCAAGCATGGTGGCCTTAAGGAGTGATGTGGAGGATGAAGATCGTCTACACCTACATGGAGATGGATATCACCATTTTTGGGCCATACTACTTCACAATTAAATGTGTTTATCTGTGATGTTATCTATCTTATTCTTGTGCAATGATATATGTGATATGTTGTTTTGGTAGGATAGAATCCCTCTTAAAATTAGGTGTTAATGCCCTTCCATATGTTGCACCAAAAGATAATGATCACCGTATGGTAGGTCTACCAAAGTAGAGTGCCGTCGGTTATCATCATTATTTGGGGTAGATGTCGGACATCTACATGCGGAAGCATTTGGTTTACTTAACAAGGTTATCAAAATAGTTTTGGACCTTGGGGAATAGGTTGGGGCCGGGGCATATTGATGTCACCCAAAGTAGAGTCACATAGGGATGCGATTAGCAAGATGTTGCTTACCCATGTCACTAGTTTTCTAGCTGTGATGCCAAAGCTTACTAGGAATTAGTGAAATGAGGATCTTGACCCACTATGTAACTTAGAGGGAGTTTTTGTTGCAAAACTTATAGTGGGAGTCTTTTGTTAAATAGTTTAATAAAAGATGAACATAAACATAGTGCTAAATTTTGCATATTCTTGTGTTGTAGATCATGTTAGCTAACGCCGCATCCAATACTTTTAATTTGCGATCTATTTTTGAGAAAGAAAAACTCAATGGAACAAACTTTTTGGATTGGTATCGCAACTTGAGAATTGTTCTCAAGCAAGAGCGCAAGGAGTATGTCCTTGAGTCTCCTTACCCTGAAGACTTGCCTGATAATGCTACTGTGGCTGCATGGAGAGCTTATGAGAAGCAAACGAATAATTACCTTGATGTGAGCTGTCTCATGGTTGCCACAATGTCCTCTGAGCTTCAGAAGCAATATGAGAACACAGATCCTACAATATCATTGTGGGGTTACGTGGTATGTTTGAGAACCAAGCAAGGGCTGAGAGGTTCAACACTTCAAAGTCCTTGTTTGCGTGCGAGCTTGCGAGAAGGAATCCGTCGACCCTCATGTGATTAAGATGATTGGCTACATTGAGAGTCTGGAAAAGCTTGGTTTTCCCCTTAGCCAAGAATTGGCTACTGATGTGATTCTCCAGTCGCTTCCCCCGAGCTTTGAGCCATTCATACTGAACTATCACATGAACAACCTGGACAAGACCGTGGCTGAGATGTATGGGATGCTAAAAGCTACTGAGGAAAGCATTAAGAAAAGCAGCAATCACGTGATGATGATGCAGAAAGGCAAGGGCAAGTCCTATGTCAAGAAAAGCACGGTCAAAAGAAAGTTAGCCCCCGATGCGATCGCGAGCAGTTCTAAGGCCAAGCAAGACAAGAAGGGCGCTGCTCATCCTGATGCAGATTGTTTCTACTGTAAGCAATCAGGACATTGGAAAAGGAACTGCCCAAAGTACTTAGAGGATCTTGAGAAGAAGGGAAGTACAACTTCCACTCCAGGTATAAATGTTATAGAGATCAATCTTGCTACTTCATCCACTAATTCTTGGGTATTTGATACCGGATCGGTTGCTCACATTTGCAAATCGTTGCAGGGGCTAAGAAGAAGTAAAAGTTTGAGGAGGAGCGAAGTGGATCTTCGCGTTGGCAATGGAGCAAAAGTTGCTGCGGTAGCTGTTGGCACCATGCCATTGTCTTTACCTTCAGGATTAGTTTTGGAATTGAATAATTATTATTGTGTTCCATCTCTTTCCAAGAACATTATTTCTGCTTCATGTTTGCAAGCAGAAGGTTATGACTTTAAATCTATGGACAATGGTTGTTCTCTTTATTTCAAAGATATGTTCTATTGTCATACTCCATTGGTGAATGGGTTATACATTCTTACTCTTAAAGGGTCACCGGTCTATAACATTAATGCAAAGAGGCAACGTCCGAATGATTTGAATCCCACATTTATTTAGCACTATTGCTTAGGTCACATAAATGAGAAACGCATGCAGAAGCTCTATAGGGATGGTATTCTGCACTCATTTGATTTTGAATCATTAGAGACATGTAAATCTTGTTTACTTGGCAAGATGACAAAGGCACCTTTCACCGGTCAAGGTGAACGGGCAAGTGACTTATTGGCACTCGTACATACTGATGTATGTGGACCAATGAGCTTAACAGCCAGAGGTGGTTTTCAGTACTTCATAACTTTTACTGATGACTTTAGTAGATATGGGTATATCTACCTGATGAAGCATAAGTCTGAATCCTTTGAAAAGTTCAAAGAATTCCAAAATGAAGTGCAAAATCATTTAGGCAAGACAATCAAGTTTCTACGATCTGATCGTGGAGGCGAGTATTTGAGTCATGAGTTTGGCAATCATCTAAAGGATTGTGGAATTGTTCCACAATTGACTCCGCCAGGAACACCTCAATGGAATGGGGTATCTGAACGGAGAAATCGCACCTTATTAGAAATGGTGCGCTCCATGATGAGCCAAAATGATCTTCCGTTGTCTTTTTGGGGGTACACTCTTGAAATAGCCGCGTTCACACTAAACAGGGTTCCATCAAAATCAGTAGAAAAGACACCATATGAGATGTGGACAGGACAACGTCCTAACTTGTCTTTTCTTAAGATTTGGGGATGTGAGGCTTATGTAAAACGTCTACAATCTGATAAGCTCACTCCTAAATTTGATAAATGCTTCTTTATTGGGTATCCTAAAGAAACAAAAAGATATTACTTCTATAATCAAGAAGAAGGCAAAATGTTTGTCGCCCGGTATGGTGTCTTCTTAGAGAAAGAGTTTCTCTCAAGAAGGGATAGTGGGAGCACAGTGCAACTTGAAGAAATTTGAGAAACACCTGAAAATATTTCAGCTCCTACGGGAACCACAACAGGATGAACAAACTGTTGAAGAACCTGTTGTGGACACACCGGCACCACGTAGGTCAGAGAATTCACATCGTGCACCTGAGAGGTACATGTTCTTGACTACTCAACAATGGGACATTGTTGTTAGACAACGATGAGCCTAAGACCTATGAAGAAGCGATGGTGGGACCAGACTCTGAGAAATGGCTTGAAGCCATGAGATCCGAAATTGAATCTATGCACAGTAATCAAGTTTGGAACTTGGTTGATCCACCTGATGGTGTTAAAACCATTGAGTGCAAATGGGTTTTCAAGAAAAAGATAGATATAGATGGAAATGTTCACATCTATAAAGCGCGATTGGTGGCCAAAGATTTCAAACAAATTCAAGGAGTTGATTATGATGAAACTTTTTCGCTCGTCGTAATGCTAAAGTCTATTCAGATCATTCTAGCGATTGCTGCATATTTCGACTATGAAATATGGCAAATGGATGTCAAAACAGCTTTCCTTAATGGAAATCTGAGTGAGGATGTGTACATAACACAGCCCACAGGTTTTGTCGATCCGCAATCAGTTGGAAAGATATGCAAGCTGCAAAGATCCATTTATGGATTAAAGCAGGCATCTCGGAGTTGGAACATTCGTTTTGATGAAGTAATCAAAGGGTTTGGTTTTATCAAGAACGAAGAAGAGCCTTGTGTTTACAAAAAGGCTAGTGGGAGCGCACTCGTATTTCTGGTCTTATATGTGGATGACATATTACTGATCAGAAATGACATTCCTATGCTCGAATCTGTTAAGTCTTCATTAAAAAATAGTTTCTCTATGAAAGACTTAGAAGATGCGGCATATATTCTGGACATCAAGATCTATAGAGATAGATCAAAAAGGCTAATTGGATTAAGCCAAGATACGTACATTGACAAGGTGTTGAAAAGGTTCAACATGCAAGATTCCAAGAAAGGCTTTGATGAGGACATCCCAGTCGATCAGCTACCATCGCAAGTAAACCATGAAGAGACTCACGTAAACCATGAGGTAACCCATGAACCGGTTACACAAGCGCATGAAAAAGCTACACCAAATAATATAAGCCATGTAATGGAACAAGGACCGCTTACGCGAAGCCGTGCCAAGAAGCTACAGCAACAGGTGACTTCACTCCTTACTGAAATTCACTTCAATGTAACCAAGAACTTTATACTACCTAAATCATATATACTATTGTTCCTCAGGTTCACACATGAGAAAATAGAGGATATTGAAGTAGAGAACGGTTACACCGAAGATGAGGAAGATTACACGGAGGATAACAAGGATGCTACACATGTGAAGAAGGTTACGCGAACAAGATTATAGCTTACACAGCAAGAGCTGCAACTTCATGTGGATGAACGTACCAACCTGTGAAGTTCTAGGTGGCATAATACATATGGTTGGAAAGCTTATCAAGTCTATTTTCCAACGCAACAAATGGTGCATCATTTGGACTTCCCAATAAGGAGTTATGATTGTTTTAGTGGAGACTGCACAGAAGCCTAACAGCCACGCGAAGCTCCTCGGGAATTCATTTTCTAGAGACCTCTTACCTAGCCTATCTTCAGAAACTTAAGAGTCTTTTCACACTCAACTAGGAGGGTTGTTCCTAGTATAAATTCCCCTTGTATCTAAGCTATTGGCAGACCATTGAGAATCAAATACAAACCACTTTTGTTCAGCTATGTGCTAACAAATTCAGAGAGTGATCTCTACTCCTTTGCTCTTGTGATTTCCTTCGCGGGATTTACAGAAGCGGCCGCGTCATCGGCACCCAATCCGTGCTCCTGGTCCATTGATTCTAGGTTGCGTAGGTTGGTTCCTTGAGAGTGTGGTTGGGCGAATCCTTGGTTCAGGCTACCGCATAGAGACGGTGGTTGGCTCCTTGTGCGTGTCGTCAGGTTGCACTAGTTATCCACTGCTTGCAGCAAGTTATCTCGGCTGTTCTTCAGCTAGTTATCTTGTTCATGATCCTACGCCGTGAAGATCGGGACCGAGCCTCATCAGGCTTTCTACCTATGTCACATAGTATAAATCTTAGCAAGAATCAGTGTCCTAGTACACCTGATGAGCGGGATAAAATGAATGTGATTCCATATGCTTCGGCTATTGGGTCCATTATGTATGCCATGCTTTGTACACGTCCAGATGTCTCGTATGCTTTAAATGCTACGAGTAGATACCAGTCAGATCCAAGTGAAAGTCACTGGATTGCCGTAAAGAACATGTTGAAGTACTTGAGAAGAACTAAAAATGTGTTCCTCGTCTATGGGGGTGAGGAAGAGCTCGTTGTAAATGGTTACACCGATGCTAGCTTCGAAACTAACAAAGATGATTTTAGATCGTAATCTGGATTTGTGTTCTGCCTGAATGGCGGTGCGGTGAGCTGGAAGAGTTCCAAGCAGGAGACAGTTGCTGATTCTACAACAGAAGCCGAGTACATAGCAGCTTCTGAAGTTGCCAAAGAGGCTGTTTGGATCAAGAAATTTGTTTCTGAGCTTGTTGTGATGGCTAGTGCCTCCAGCCTAATGGACCTCTACTGTGACAATAGTGGGGCCATTGCACAAGCCAAGGAGCCTAAATCGCACCAGAAGTCGAAGCACATTTTACGGCGATTTCATCTCATCCACGAGATAGTGGAGAGAGGCAATGTGAAGATATGCAAAGTATAAACGGATTTGAACAATGCAGATCCGTTGACAAAGCCGCTTCTCCAGCCAAAGCATGAGGCTCACACTAGGGCAATGGGTATTAAATACCTACATGGTTGATTCTAGTGCAAGTGGGAGACTGTTAGTGATACGCTCTAGAGGCAACATGGAGATATTGTATATATCACATACTATGTTTATGATACATTACTTTGTTCCTTAAAATAGACATTATCATTATTGATCAATAAGTATGTGACTTATTCATGAGACTCTTAATGCTAAAATGTTGCTATTTCAAGGTGATCCCTGATCATATATCATATGAGGAACAAATATGATTCAAAGACAAAGCATTTGTATTGATTGATGATTATGTCTCATAGATCATGGTATGGTGATACCAAATCAATAATATGGACATGTGTTAGTGAACATATGTTGGATAGACCCGCCATGAGACACTGCAGAGATTCCATGCGTCATCAGTTGGTCTCAAGTAGTGTTTATGTAGAATCCTTAGACTTGAGATCATCATAGTTCCCAACATGCGAAGTAGCTTATTTTGGGACTACTAAACACTACTCCGTAACTGGGTAGTCATAAAAGTAGTCTTCGGGTTTGCCATGAAATATGTAGTGGGATGTGAATGATCAAGATAGAATTTACCCCTCTTTATGGGAGAGATATCTCTGGGCCCTATGCGCAATCCATTAACATTTTGGAATCCAATTCGGCCTCTAGATCAGTTCGGATTCAGCCTGACATGGTCAACTTCAAACGAGCATAACTTTCACATACAGAGTCCGTTTGAGGTCCATGAGTACTTGATGGAAAGCTTTTCTCATTCTCTTTCCAACGGATCTAGCCTTCCCTGCAAATTTCTTATATATAGCATGCAATCATTAAAAAAAAGTTACTACACCAGCTGTTTGGGCCAACTTGGGCTTTGTAATGCATGGGCCTAAGAGGAAGGTGTTACCCCCACTATTCACGACCAAAATACTGTTCATATGAATAGTAAAATAGTACCACCCCCTTGTTTCTTAGTTTTGTATGGCTTCCACTCCCCTATTTAAGGAGGCCGTACCCCTCTAGTTTACTTGGATTTCGTACCAACCTGTGAAGTTCTAGGTGGCATAATACATATGGTTGGAAAGCTTATCAAGTCTATTTTCCAACGCAACAAACGGTGCATCATTTGGACTTCCCAATAAGGAGTTATCATTGTTTTAGTGGAGACTGCACAGAAGCCTAACAGCCACGCGATGCTCCTCGGGAATTCATTTTGTGGAGACCTTTTAGCTAGCCTTTCTTCAGAAACTTAGGAGCCTTTTCACACTCAACTAGGAGGGTTGTTCCTAGTATAAATTCCCCTTGTATCTAAGCTATTAGCAGACCATTGAGAATCAAATACAAACCCCTTTTGTTCAGCTATGTGCTAACAAATTCAGAGAGTGATCTCTACTCCTTTGCTCTTGTGATTTCCTTCACGGGATTTACAGAAGCGGCTGCGTCATCGGCACCCAATCTGTGCTCCTGGTCCATTGATTCCAGGTTGCGTAGGTTGGTTCCTTGAGAGTGTGGTTGGGCGAATCCTTGGTTCAGGCTACCGTATAGAGACTGTGGTTGGCTCCTTGTGTGTGTCGTCAGGTTGCACTAGTTATCCGCTGCTTGCAGCAAGTTATCCCGGCTATTCTTCGGCTAGTTATCTTGTTCATGATCCGACGCTGTGAAGATTGGGACCGAACCTCATCATTTGGTATCAGAGCTTTCATTCTCATAGTAGGATTCTTTACCTTTTGCTACATATATTTTGTGTTCGTCCTATCCACCAAAAAAGCCACAAAAATATTTTTCGTAGCCCTTTGTTCCAATCTGTTAATTTAGTGAGTTTGGTTAAGTTTCAGTCCATTGGAATTTTTGTTTAGTTGTTGATCATATCATCCTTTGCGTGTCCTTTGTGCCCTTTCATATACCTGAAAATCTCCACAAAAGGAAAATGCGTAACCGATTCATCTTTTGCGTAAACTTTGATCCTATCAAGTTATAGCTACTAGTGTTCTATTGTAAAGTTTTGCAAGTGTCATATCTGGTGTTTGTTGTTAGTATTGTAAAAAAAGTGTCAAAAAAAGGGAAAAAAAGTTGTAAAAAAAAGAGAGTTGAGAAAAAGTTGTGAAAGAGAAGGTGAAGGATCAGATTGTTTATGTGCACAAGTGCTGAAATTTTTTGCATCAAGTTGTGTAACCAATTTGCTATATTTTCTTTGGTGCAAAATTTTGCTTGGGTTTGATTACAACACTTGCGTCCTGAGCATACTCCTTGTTTGCATCAAATCTGAATTTTCTTTACACGTGCGTTGATCCGTTTACATCACTCATATCTTGTGGTCAGCACTAGGTATCGATCTTCTAGTTTGGATTGCTACTTAGCTTTACAACAACTAGAATTCAGATTGTATTCCTTGTGCATCATTCCCCACCAAGCTCCACATACAAGCCACCATAACCAGGACGCTGATCTTGTATTCGCTTAACCATCACTTTTTTGTTACCACCACACGTTGCCATTCTGTAATCTGCAAGGAATTCATAAGAGCTTTGGTTGGTAAGAGAGGTGAGGTTGTGAGGGCCACCAAAATTTCATACTCCACATATATTTGTTGTTCTTGTTTCACTAACCTTGTAGAAAGATGTCCGAAGTTGATATGGAGGATTGTGTTACAATGGCACAATTCAATGAGATGAAGCAAAGCATAGAGGAGAAGCAAGACAAGATGTCACAAGACCTTCAAACCATTGTGGCTCAGTTGCGTAATCTTCATCAAGCTCCTGAAGGTGCAAGTAGTCATGAAGATGAAGTTGATGAAACCGATGAAGAAGCTGCTACCTGACTTGCAAGACAACAACGACAATGCCGAGAGCGAGTTGCTACCCACGCTAGGAGACCTGCTGCTCCAGGCCATGGAAATGGAGGTAGAGGTGTTGGTCATGGTAGAAGATGAGGTCTTGGACAAGATGGAAGTGATCATGAAGAATCTAAGAGAGAGGTTGAAGGAGAAGATCTCGAACAGCCCCAAAATGATGGCAATTATCGTCACGGCAATCCTGCACGTAATCAGCCCAATGAGGAAAGATTTGGCAAGCTAAAATTCACCATGCCCAAGTTTGATGGAGGATCTGATCCTGAAGTATATCTTACATGGGAGTTGAAGGTTGACAAGATTTTTCGCTTGCATAATTATTCTGAGCAAAAGAAGATGGCAATGGCTGCTCTTGAGTTTGATGATTATACTCTAATCTGGTGGGAGCAAGTCCTCAATGATAGAGAACAAGCTGGTCAAGGTGATGTCCAAACATGGGCTGAAATGAAGAGAGAAATGAGAGCAAGATTCGTTCCTAAGCATTACCGTCGTGATCTTTTTGACAAGCTGCAGAATTTGAAGTAAGGAAGTTTCTCTGTAGAGGAGTATTATAAAGAGATAGAGAAGGCAATGATCAGGGCTAATGTGTATGAAGATGAAGAATAATCAATTGCATGTTTCATGTCTGGTTTACATCGTAATATTCAACACATTGTTGAATTTCAGCAGTACCATACTCTCATCGAGTTGGTACATCAAGCAAGTAAAGCCGAGCGTCAATTGCAGCAAGACATGAAGACCAATAGAGGAGGATTATTCAGTACACGAGGTACACCAAGTGGAAGCAAATTTACACCAAAAAGTAGTGCAAGCCGAGGTACAATCACCAACTCAAGTGGTGGTGCACGTACAAGTAATTATGGTGCTTCTAGTGGCAAGGAGCTAGCTGCTCCAAGTGGGAGAAGCAAACCTGGATATTCATCATCTACATTGGTAGGTTCTACAGCCAAGAGTAGTGGAATTCAATGTTTCAAGTGTGGAGGTCGTGGTCATGTTATAAAAGAGTGCCCAAACAACCGTATCATCATTGTTAATGACCATGGAGAGTATGAATCTGCTAGTGAGGAAGAACAAGATGATGTTAATGAGGAAAAAATTGATGATGCTCATGAAGAAGAAGACCATAAATATTGTGAGTTTGAAACAGGTGCTGCTCTTGTTGTAACTCAGATTTTGAGTGTACAAATGAAGGAGCTGAAAATAGACAGCGGCACAATCTTTTCCAAACAAGAGCCAATGTTGAAGGCAAGGTTTGCAAGGTAATCATTGATGGTGGAAGCTGTCACAATCTTGCTAGCAAAGAATTGGTTGAAAAGCTTGGTTTAAAGCTGCTGAAACATCCGCACCTATATCATGTGCAATGGTTAAATAACTCAGGTTCCATTAAAATTGCACAAAAAGTAAAAGTTCCTTTCAAGATTGGTGAATATATTGACACGGTAGAGTGTGATGTGGCACCCATGATAGTGTGTCATCTGCTATTGGGAAGGCCATGGCAATATGATCGTTTATCTCTATATTGTGGTCGTACAAACAATTACATACACCATCAAGTGGAAAGGAAAGGAGTTGATACTCAAACCAATGACACCGCAGCAAATCCTAGTTGAGCACATGCAAAAGAGCTCCGATGTGAAGATCGAGAGTGACAAAGGAGGAGAGAAAAAGAATTTGAGTGCCCTCCACAAATCAGTGAGTGAGAGCCATAAGCCAAATGTGAGAGATCAAAAGAAAAGAGGGGGAGAGAATTTAGTTATGATAGCCACCAAATCTGAAATGAGAGATGTAAGGAAAAATTCAGACCAAGTACTCATTGTACTTGTGTACAAAGACACATTACTTTCAGCTAATGACTTGACATCTGTCCCTAGTGTTGTTGTACATGTTTTACAGGACTACAAAGATGTTTCTCCGGAGGAAACGCCTGCTGGACTTCCTCCCTTACGTGGCATTGAACATCAAATTGATCTCATTCCTGGAGCTACACTTCCTAACCATCCACCATACCGCACCAACCCCAAAGAAACCAAGGAAATTCAAAGGTAAGTACAAGAACTTTTATATAAAGGTTATGTGCGTGAAAGTTTAAGTCCTTGTGCTGTTCCTGTTATTTTGGTGCCAAAGAAAGATGGTTCTTGGAGGATGTGTATAGATTGTAGGGCCATAAATAATATCACTATTCGCTATCGTCATCCTATTCCTAGGCTAGATGATATGCTTGATGAATTGAGTGGTTCTATGATATTTTCTAAAATTGATTTGAGAAGTGGTTACCATCAAATTAGAATGAAGGTTGGAGATGAGTGGAAAACTGCTTTCAAAACAAAGTTTGGGCTGTATGAATGGTTAGTTATGCCTTTTGGTTTAACTAATGCTCCTAGTACATTCATGAGATTAATGAACCATGTCTTGAGAGCATTTATTGGAAAATTTGTTGTTGTTTACTTTGATGACATCTTGATTTACAGCAAGACTTTGGAGGAACATGTTGGGCATATTCGACAAGTTTTAGATGTGCTTAGAGAGGAGAAATTATTTGCTAACCTTGAGAAGTGCACATTTTGTACAGATCAGGTTGTGTTTCTTGGCTTTGTTGTTTCAAGTCAGGGAATTCAGGTTGATGAATTAAAGGTGAAAGCAATTAAGGATTGGCCGACTCCTGAAAATGTAAGTCAGGTGAGAAGTTTTCATGGACTTGCTGGATTTTACAAGAGATTTGTAAGAGATTTCAGCACCATAGCTGCTCCCTTAAATGAATTGACAAAGAAAGGTGTTGCTTTCCAGTGGGGTGAGCCACAAGAGAAAGCTTTCCAAGAACTGAA
Source organism: Melocanna baccifera (assembly GCA_036346265.1). Taxonomy (NCBI): domain Eukaryota; kingdom Viridiplantae; phylum Streptophyta; class Magnoliopsida; order Poales; family Poaceae; genus Melocanna; species Melocanna baccifera. Next base: position 9,944,092 of record CM070694.1, on the reverse strand, counting down.
GAAAAGGTTGTCTGAAGCCCCCTTGCTTATGTTGCCGGATTTCACTAAAACCTTTGAGGTTGAATGTGATGCAAGTGGGATTGGAATTGAAGGTGTTCTCATGCAAAGTGGACAACCCGTTGCATATGTTAGTGAGAAGTTGGGAGGAGCACAACTGAACTACTCGGTGTATGACAAAGAGTTGTATGCGTTGGTAAGAGTACTTGAGACTTGACAACATTACTTATAGCCAAAAGAATTTGTTATTCATTCGGATCATGAGGCTTTGAAGTACTTGAAAAGTCAAGCTAAACTGAACCGTCGACATGCCAAATGGGTTGGATTCATTGAAACTTTTCCATATGTTGTGAAATACAAGAAAGGTAAGGACAATATTGTTGCTGATGCTTTGTCCCCAAAAAATATTTTGTTGAATCAACTTGAAGTAAAGGTGCCAGGACTTGAGAGCATAAAAGAATTATACCCTACTGACCTTGAATTTTCAGGGCCATATGCAAAATGTATAGTTGGGAAAGGATGGGAAAAATATCATGTACATGATGGATTCTTGTTTAGAGCTAACAAATTGTGTATCCCAAATTGTTCTGTTAGACTTTTGTTGTTACAGGAAGTACATGCAGGAGGATTGATGGGTCATTTTGGATGGAAAAAGACCTATGAGCTGCTGGCCGACCATTTCTATTGGCCAAAGATGAGAAGAGATATGGAGAGACTTGTTTAACGATGTGTCACATGCCACAAAGCTAAGTCAAAACTGAACCCTTATGGTTTATATACTCCATTGCCTGTGCCTAGTGTTCCTTGAGAAGGCATTAGCATGGATTTTGTTTTGGGATTACCTAGGACAAAGAGGGGGAGGGATTCAATATTTGTTGTTGTTGATAGATTCTAAAAAATAGCACATTTTATACCTTGTCATAAAAGCAATGATGCTTCCCATATAGCCTCTTTGTTTTTTAGGGAAATTGTGAGATTACACGAGATGCCCAGGACAATTGTTTTAGACCGTGACACAAAGTTTTTGAGCTATTTTTGGAAGACATTGTGGGCAAAATTTGGAACAAGGCTGCTGTTTTCCACAACCTGCCACCCACAAACGGATGGACAAACGGAGATGGTAAATAGAACACTTTCTATGCTACTGCGAACCTTAATAAAGAAGAACTTGAAGGAGTGGGAAGAGTGCTTGCCACATGTGGAATTCGCATACAACAGGGCAGTACACTCTACAACTAATATGTGTCCATTTGAAGTTGTGTATGGCTTCAAACCGCTTGCTCCGATAGTTTTGTTGCCATTACCATTGCAGGAAAGAACAAACATGGAAGCATGCAAGTGTGCTGCATACATGAAGAAAGTACATGAGAAGACCAAGGAAGTAATTGAAAAGAAGGTCAAGTACTATGCTGAATGGGCAAACAAACATCGCAAGAAGGTGTTATTCGAGCCTGGAGATTTGGTTTGGGTGCATCTTCGCAAAGAGAGTTTTCCAGAAAAGCACAAATCCAAGTTGATGCCACGAGGAGATGGTCCCTTTAGAGTGCTGGCTAAAATCAATGACAATGCATATCAGATCGAGCTTCCTGAAGACTATGGTGTTAGCACAACATTCAATGTTGCCGATTTGACACCATTCTTTGGCTCAGAAGGATCAGAGTTGAGGACGACTCCTTTTCAAGAGGGGGAGGATGATGAGGACATCCCAGTCGATCAGCTACCATCGCAAGTAAACCATGAAGAGACTCACGTAAACCATGAGGTAACCCATGAACCGGTTACACAAGCGCATAAAAAAGCTACACCAAATAATATAAGCCATGTAATAGAACAAGGACCGCTTACGTGAAGCCGTGCCAAGAAGCTACAGCAACAGGTGACTTCACTCTTTACTGAAATTCACTTCAATGTAACCGAGAACTTTATACTACCTAAATCATATATACTATTGTTGCTTAGGTTCACACATGAGAAAATAGAGGATATTAAAGTAGAGAACGGTTACACCGAAGATGAGGAAGATTACACGGAGGATAACAAGGATGCTGCACATGTGAAGAAGGTTACGCGAACAAGATTACAACTTACACAGCAAGAGCTGCAACTTCATGTGGATGAACGTACCAACCTGTGAAGTTCTAGGTGGCATAATACATATGGTTGGAAAGCTTATCAAGTCTATTTTTCAACGCAACAAATGGTGCATCATTTGGACTTCCCAATAAGGAGTTATGATTGTTTTAGTGGAGATTGCACAGAAGCCTAACAGCCACGCGAAGCTCCTCGGGAATTCATTTTGTGGAGACCTCTTACCTAGCCTATCTTTAGAAACTTAAGAGCCTTTTCACACTCAACTAGGAGGGTTGTTCCTAGTATAAATTCCCCTTGTATCTAAGCTATTGGCAGACCATTGAGAATCAAATACAAACCACTTTTGTTCAGCTATGTGCTAACAAATTCAGAGAGTGATCTCTACTCCTTTGCTCTTGTGATATCCTTCGCGGGATTTACAGAAGCGGCCGCGTCATCGGCACCCAATCCGTGCTCCTGGTCCATTGATTCCAGGTTGCGTAGGTTGGTTCTTTGAGAGTGTGGTTGGGCGAATCCTTGGTTCAGGCTACCGTATAGAGACGGTGGTTGGCTCCTTGTGCGTGTCGTCAGGTTGCACTAGTTATCCGCTGCTTGCAGCAAGTTATCTCGGCTGTTCTTCAGCTAGTTATCTTGTTCATGATCCTACGCCGTGAAGATCGAGACCGAGCCTCATCAGGCTTTCTACCTATGTCACATAGTATAAATCTTAGCAAGAATCAGTGTCCTAGTACACCTGATGAGCGGGATAAAATGAATGCGATTCCATATGCTTCGGCTATTGGGTCCATTATATATGCCATGCTTTGTACACATCCAGATGTCTTGTATGCTTTAAATGCTACGAGTAGATACTAGTTAGATCCAAGTGAAAGTCACTGGATTGCCGTAAAGAACATCTTGAAGTACTTGAGAAGAACTAAAGATGTGTTCCTCGTCTATGGGGGTGAGGAAGATCTCGTTGTAAATGCTTACACTGATGCTAGCTTCCAAACTGACAAAGATGATTTTAGATCGCAATCTAGATTTGTGTTCTGCCTGAATGGTGGTGCGGTGAGCTGGAAGAGTTCCAAGCAGGAGACGGTTGCTGATTCTACAACAGAAGCCGAGTACATAGCAGCTTCTGAAGTTGCCAAAGAGGCTGTTTGGATCAAGAAATTTGTTTCTGAGCTTGGTGTGATGGCTAGTGCCTCCAGCCCAATGGACCTCTACTGTGACAATAGTGGGGGGCCATTGCACAAGCCAAGGAGCCTAGACCGCACCAGAAGTCCAAGCATATTTTACGGCGATTTCATTTCATCCGCAAGTCTCAAGTAGTGTTTATGTAGAATCCTTAGACTTGAGATCATCATGGTTCCCAATATGCGTAGTACCTTATTTTGGGACTACTAAACACTACTCCGTAACTGGGTAGTCATAAAAGTAGTCTTCGGGTTTGCCATTAAACATGTAGTGGGATGTGAATGATCAAGATAGAATTTACCCCTCCTTATGGGAGAGATATCTCTGGGCCCTACGCGCAATCCATTAACATTTTGGAATCCAATTCGGCCTCCAGATCAGTTCGGATTCAGCTTGACAGGGTCAACTTCAAACGGGCATAATTTTCACATACGGAGTCCGTTTGAGGTCCATGAGTACTTGATGGAAAGCTTTTCTCATCCTCTTGCCAACGGATCCAGCCTTTACTACAAATTCCTTATATACAGCATGCAATCATCAAAAAAGAGTTACTACACCAACTGTTTGGGCCCACTTGGGCTTTGAGCATGGGCCTAAGAGGAAGGTGTTACCCCCACTATTCACGACCAAAATACTGTTCATATGAATAGTAAAATAGTACCACCCCCTTGTTTCTTAGTTTTGTGTGGCTTCCACTCCCCTATTTAAGGAGGCCGCACCCTTCTAGTTTACTTGGATTTCGTTTATGTTTAGTTTGCATGTGTTGCAACTTATATCTTCAGTTGTGTCGGACGACCACCTGTCAAGATCCTTATTCGGAATCCCACCATATTGAGTATTTCAATCCTATTTGCAATTTGAGATTGTTTGTTATGTTTTTCTAGCGTGTTCTTCGGCTGCATGCAGGAATAAACCTTTGTAGTCAAGTCAACCGCGTTTTTGGTACGGTTGATAACGACTCAGAGTGTGGTTTACCAATTGCTTGGCGTTCTGGTCGTGACGGGTTAGTAGCTGCATCGTCAAAGTCGTTCTCCTCCAAATTGAAGTTATCATCCTATCGGAAGATCGGGACCCCGTCGCCTCATCAAGTGGTATCAGAGCTTCAATTATCCGGTAGGATTTCTTGTATCCTTTGTTAGTAGATTGATTTTTATGTTCTATAGACCAAAAAAAAATTTCCCTACAAAAAGAGTTTATTTCCGTTGTCCAAACCCCATTGTGCTTTTCAATCTGTTAGTTTTGGTTTGCTAAATTGAGTTTGTGTCTGTCTTAGCGTTGTCTTGTTGCTAGTCATATCCTTGTGCCCATAAAACTCCAAAACAAATCTTCACATCCAAAACCATCAAGAACATATCAAACTCTAATTCTCATTTTCGGCTAGAAGACTCCCTCTTGTGCAGTCGCCACCAAAAATACCATAACTGTTGTTTCTGATATCTTTTTTAGTGAAACCACTGCCATTAGATCCATAACTTCCATATCTAACTGCCCCTAAAATTTCACTTCATTCCATAAAGGCGGTTAAAAGATATCTGCGGTGCAAGTTGACCTAAAATTCTGGATTGAATCTGTAACAGTCTACACTTGTGATTTTTGTGCGATTTTATCTATCGGTTTCTAGAACATGGCCCCAAAAGAAAAGTTGTAGAAAAATCCGTCAGGAAACAAGAAAAAATAGAATCATCAAAAAAAGGTAACTGACAAAAAGTTACGGCCAAAATACCAACGTCTTGTCCAATGGACAGAAATCTGCCATTTTTCAGATTTGGATCAATCCTTGTGCTTTTCAATTCCAGATTGCATTCTATTGAATTATCTTGTGTTCATCACTCCTATACATTGTTACACACATTTTGGCCTTCTCCTATCCTTGTTTGATCAGCAACATAGGCTAAGTGCTAGATACGAACTATAATTCAATTCTGTGCAATTTTCTGAAATTAATTGATTATTTTCCATTGCTACACATCTAGCCTTCCAAGTTACACCTTTTACTAACCGAACAGATCACGTCAAACCGGCCCTTGCAATCGCTATACACATCACTTGAGTCAAGTTATCACGAACCAGTCACTGGTTACACTACCTGTTTTGCATTAGTAAGAACTTGTAAGAGCTTGGTAAGAGTTTGAGAGATATGTGACTTGTCAAGCTCCACCTCCTAGTAGATTATAGGGACTTACGTAATTATCATGTATTTCCTTATTTTCTACTAACCATGACAGGTTCAAGATCACATAGTAGGAATTTTTGTGAGACCAAGAACTTGTTGATCGGCTTAATAAGACTCTCTCCACCATCAACAACAGAGTTGAGATTCTGGATAAATGTTCACTTCCAGTTACTCGACGTGCACTATTTTCTCCAAACTCTTCGTCGAACGAGGATGATGATGTCGAAGAGAACAACAACATCAACCACACTAAAGTTGATTACTCTGATTATCGTCGACTCTCGCATCAACGAGGTACGTGTACGTTACAAAGAGAGGTACACGATGATGATGTAGTAACTAATGTCAAGTATGCTATTCCATCATTTGCTGGTAAATTTGATCCTGATGCCTATATTAACTGGGAGATAGCATTAGACAAAGAATTTGAATATTATAATTGGTCTGATAGGCAAAAGATTAGAGCTGCCACTAGTGTTTTTATTGATGATGCAATACTTTGGTGGAAATCTCTTGGTAGACATGGGAAAGTACCACAAACTTAGAATGCATTGAAAAGACTTTTGCGAGATGATTTTGTTCCTAAATATCATGCTGATTATTTGCTAGCTAGATTGCAACGTTTAAAGCAATGAAGTAGAACTGTAAGGGAATACTATCACGAATTAAAGACTCGTTTGTTGCGTTGTGGTTTAAAGGAACATACTGAAGCTATAGAGAACAGATTCTTGAGTGGGCTTAATAAAGAAATTCAGGACATTCTTATTCACAAAGAATATAATTCTCTCACTCATTTATTTATACTTGCTTGTAAGGTTGAAAGTCAGATTGAGGAGAAATTGAGAATGCTTAATAATAAGAAACATAAGAACAAGCCTATGTTTGTGCCTTTTTCTATGACTAACAACTTGCAGGAAGTTGAGATCCATGCTGAAGAAAAGAGAGTTCACATTGAAGACAAGGAGTTGAATGTTCAACAACGGGTGCTATTGAAAACAAAAGATGAGGAGATAATCACGGTTGAAGATGAAGTACTTGCTATCTCTTTGCTTCATCATAAATATTTTATACTTACAACACCTACATCAACTGAGGAGATCAATAAAGGTAAAAACTATGGTGCTGAATTTAAATATGAAAAGGTGAGTAATTGTAAAAATTCCATATTTTGAAATTTCTTTGATCAATTTACATAATATGGAATTGATTACTCATAAAGAAATTCTTACTAGAATATCTCCTAAAGATTCTTTATACTATGTCATGTTCGATAATCCTAGAGAGCTATCTAGTGTGATTAAGAATCTTGCAAAAATTTTATGTTTAAAATCATTAGCAAGTACTCATGCCTACACATATAAATTCAATTTGATGGAGATTACGGTGTAGACAATCAATTTCATGTGTATCTGTAATATCCTGATCGTCGATTCGGCGTAGGTTTTAAAAAAACTGGGGAGTTTTCTGTTTTTCGGTGAATCACGGGAGGCGGAAATTAATTTGGAAAATTGTCCAAAATAAAAAGAATGAATTTAATTCATTAAAAAAAATAGAATTTGGGCTTCCTAGAGGGGGCCTTGCCAATTTGGGCCAATCAGCCCAAAGGGGGCCCAAGCTACCCCTTTTTCTTTCCTCAAACCCTAGCCAAGCCCCCTCCCACCCCCTTGGCCGCCCCCACCCCTTCTTGGACGTCCTCCCTGCCCTCTCTCTCTCCCCAAGGCTGCCATGGCTGAAAAGAAAGGAAGAAAGGAAGAAGGGAAGAAAGGGAGGAAGAGAAGGGAGAAGGAGGGAAGAAAAGAGGAGAAAAAAAGAAGAAGAGTGATCTTGAGGATTTCCCCTAGGTAACTCTCCATCACCCCAATCCCTCTATTTTCTGCTGAATTTAGGGTTCTTAGTCCAAGTTTTGTGGGGATTAGCATTTTAAAAACCTCCGATTAGAGAATCCCGGATGACTGTCTGCAGATCCAATCGCGCGGTGTTACTGTTCATGCAGTTTAGACCCCTAAGACGATTTTTCCTGCGGATCTACCCAAAAGGAAAAACGTAGAGGATGACGATATCCATCTCCTGTATTTTTTCATATTTTTGGGCCACGGGATCTGGGCACAGTAAGGTCGGGAATCTTGCTGTCCGTCAGGGGTGCAGTTTGGGGCAGACTGCTGTTCAGTTGGGATTAAGGGGTAGTAAATGATTTTTATGCGTATGGTCATAATTGAGAAAAATGTGGGGAATTTAGTATTCTAGCTACTGTTAAAGTGTCAAAATTTTTAGAGCCTTGCTCTGTTCTGGGGATGTGTTAGAAGCTGGCTACCCAGAATGTCAGAACAGAGAACGTCCTCTGTTTTGCGTATTAGGTAGCACCTTGCTAAGAACAAAATAAAAATATATGATCTAAATGAAAAGTGTAGGTATTTAAGTGAGGAATCCAAATATATATATTTTGCTGCGATTAGTTTTATATTTTTAAAGATAGAAAAATGTTAAGCAGCGCTACTGTAGTGAGAAGATTGTAGAACCGTTACGCGGGGAAGGATGTTGTGGGATTTTGGGGTTTAGCGATATCTTTTCTTCGAGAGTCACATTTTTATTGTTGTATTGTGCTGCTGAGAGGTACCTTTTTGGACAGGCAGTTTTGCTTCTGAACGCGCGTGATTTCGTCGCTTCGCCGGTAGAGGCAAGTAAACGTAGCGGATGTGCTTCCGTTTAACCCGTTATTCTTACTACTTGCAATATGTATGATTTTTCGTAATGATAAATGATATGCCATGATTACATGTTTTCTAAGTAAGAATGTGGTAGCAAGATATTAATCAATTGCCATGTTTGGATGAGTTTTGGTAGTATTGTGGTAATTTGCTTAATGAGCTAATTGTGGTATATGAAAGTAAGTGCATGGTGGATATGAAGATATTTACTTGTTGTTAAATTCATGAGTATCATATTGAAGCCCTTGAAGTTGGTAATTTTTGTGGTCTTGGTGGTAGTATTCTTAGTGAATACTTGTGGTTGTGGTAGTAGCAATCTTGATGAATATATTGTGGCCTATGTGGTAGGATTCACTATAGATCGATTGATTATGATCTTAGTGAACCGAATGTTGGTTATGTGGTTGACCTTCGTGGTTAAATTCTTGTAGTTTATGATTATCATGTCATTCATAACATGTCATAACATTGCATTGTGGATGTCGCCGCTTATAGCCGCGACCGTACCGGTACAGCATCGTGCATTGCCGTAGCACGATGCACACTTTTACCTTATTGGGTAAAGGTGCAGTGGAGCATAGCATGAATATGCATTGCAGTGCGGAAAGATCATTTGCATACTTATGCAATATCTTGTGGTGAAGTTATTTTTACAAACAACTGCAACTTCATCGTTGTAATGTGGAATTGTCTCATGAGAGTCACTTGTGGTATGAGGAAAGTGGTTGTGATCGTGGATTGGGGTTCATCCCTTGTAGTATGGTAGGGGTTGTGATTGTGGCATGAGATTCTTTTCTCTTGTGGTAATTGTTGATAGCAATTGTGGATGCGAGAAACAATAAAGTCAGTGAGGTAAAATATGTTAATGCTTTATTGTCATTGGTAGTGGTAATGGTGGATGATATGAAGTAGTTAATCCAGATTTATATGCTAATATTTTATTATTGTTTGTAGTAAATATGGTTGAGGCTATAAGTATGGTCATTATGGGAAATAGATATTGATGTTTAATATCATTGTAGTTTAATTAGCTTGTTAATGAATGTGGATGTACATTATGGATGTGGACATGTGGATACTTTAATGATGTTGTATATTTGTTTGTAGTCTGAATATCCTGTTAAACAGTTTACTTGCTGAGATTTTTATCTCACCCTTGTTTCCCCCCTACAGGTGATTCTTGAGCATTCATAGGATGGGTAGAACGGCACCACAATAATGTACTTGGTTCATCAATTCATGTTGTAATAAAGTCGATGGAATTCTAGCCAAATGCCTAGCTATCCGTGGATGATTGTTGTAGTCAATAATGATGAACTTGTGATCTATTCTTTGATTAATCTGCTAGAGGTTGTTTCAATTATTGAACCTGTTATCGTTATCTTTATTCCCTTAGTTGATTATGCTTCCGCTTAATGCTTCATATCTAGAAATTGTTGCCGGAATAAATTATCTTGTAATTTTTGGACCAGCTGTAGAGTGGTTTAGTAGCATTCCAGAGTAATGTGGGTCCTGGGGTGTTACAGTATCGAATATGCATAATTTGTGATCACATGGATGATTTGAAGCTTGTTATTTTGAATAACAATTCTGGTGTGCTGAATCTTGTTCATTATGAGTGAAAAATAAAAATTTGTGACAATTCAAATCTTATGGGTTCATCCCTTATTGAACCATCTAGCATTAACAATCTGAATGATGAAGTTGATGGATGGAAAAACTTACAAATCTTTTCACCCTTACTAGATGAATGTCTTATTGCTCGGTTGAAATCTAATTACTTGGGTGAACTTTGTTTGATTCCAAACGTTGAAGCTTTGCCCATATGTGCTACCGATGCAAGTTTACAACCTCAGAGATTTGAATTGCAAAAACGCATCACTTACATTTGCTAAACAAGTTACAATAATTACTGTGTGAGAAATTTTGATTTATTTATTAACTCCCAGGTTACTAGTACAATGGGCTTTTATAATCGCTGCTGTTTTATAACATTAAGTATGTAATAACGAAGAAATGTTAAAACGGATGACATATACATATACCATGCATACACCTTGGCTTCTTTGTTACTCTATTTTCAGCATATCAAAAGCCGAGGACGGCTTTATTTTCAAGAAGAGGAGGATGATGAGGACATGGCCCCGGTGGTTACAACCATATTAGCAATCTATACAAGGAGGATTGCATCAACACTACGACCTCGTAGTTGGGGTCTATCAAAAGGGAAGCCAACCAACATATCAAGATCATGTCAACGTCTCCCCCAACTCTTTCTTATGGTCACCACATCACTTTTGGACCAATTCAAGCAAGAGTTCAAGTGGGACACGTTTTGGAATCCAATTCGGCCTCCAGATCATTTCAGATTCAGCTTAACAGGGTCAACTTCAAACGAACATAACTTTCACATACGGAGTCCGTTTGAGGTCCATGAGTGCTTGATGGAAAGCTTTTCTCGTCCTCTTTCCAATGGATCCAGTCGTGCCTACAAATGTCTTATGTATTGCCTACAATCATTAAAAGAAGTTGCTACACCACCTGTTTGGGCCAACTTAGGCCTTGTAATGCATGGGCCTAAGAGGAAGGTGCTACCCCCACTATTCACAATCGAAATACTGTTCATGTGAATAGTAAAATAGTACCACCCCCTTGTTTATTAGTTTTGTGTGGCTTCCAATTAGTGATTTCATATAAACTTGTGGTTTATGGTTGAAGAGTGAACAGGTAGTTCACTTTTGGTTTAGCTTGTGGATGGAAGGTTCACAAGTATCTTAATCAATTTCGTTGATTATTTATTTACTATTGTTTTTCTTTAAAGTTCGCTTTTAAATCTATTTATCGTATTTATCTTGGAATGTTATTTTAGGTAAATTAACCTTTCAGCCATTCATTGGTAAGCCTTGCATACTATATTGCATTCATTTGTTACAAACGACTTGCTGAGTACCAATGTACTCACGGCTTTACGCCCATGTTACTCAGTTGAAGAGGAGGAGTACTACCAGCAGGATGTGCCAGAGGAAGAGTACTTCAATGACTTCGATTGCCTGTGAGCATGTCGAATGGCTACTACGCTTATTTTGTTTCTTTCTACTGCTAGATTTTGAGCCCTTCGGACTAGTGCTATTGTAAGGTTGACCATAAGGTCGTACCTTTGGATATTTATCGACATTTGAGTTTTCCCTTTATTTTAATGTATGTATAGTTGCTGTGTCATCTATATTTAACTGTGTGCACTAGCGTGATCCTGAACTAGTGCGGTATACACAGAGAGTCAGAATTTGCATATTTAGGTCTCGACAGGGTCGGGCAGACATGGAAAGCTTTTGGAGATGTCGGCGTAGCTCGGGCAGGGTTGAGTCGGCCAAAATTGCTCACTGGAGGTGGTCGGTGGTGCGGGGAAAGTGGCACAAGGTGCAGGGGCTGCTTAAGCGTCGAGGGAAGGGATTGAGGGTGGAGAGTGGTGGTAATGGTCTTTGGGGAGGTGTAGGGGGGTTTTCTAGTGCTGAGGAGGGGAGGGGCAGCGGTAATTGATCGACGGAGTAACGACGGTTGAATTTTGGGAGTGGGCCCATAAGGCAAGGCCGGGGTCATAAAAGGAAATTAAAGCGTGAACTTAAAGTGGATTGATCATGGGGATTAATTTCCTTTTGGCTGGCGGGAAAAAATGGAAGGGAGGGGGTGACTCGGGTGGACTCAGCGGCAGTGATTACGGTAGAGGTGGTGGCGTCGGGAGGAAGAAAGGCCCGACAGGTGGGCCACACATGTCGACGAGAGAGAGAGAAGGAGGTGAGAAAGAGGCGGGCAGTCCGATGGTTGCCGCGTGGCACTAAGGAACGATCGGGACCGCTGGCTAATAAGTGAAATGGTAGGTGAAATTGGGCGGCCGAGATTTCATCGGGCAAGGACGGATTGAACCAGGACACGACACTTGTCAGCTCGAGATGTTTTCGGCTTTAAAATTTTGCTTTTAATTTACAAAAAGGCCAAGAACTTCAAAAAACTTTAGAAAAATAGAAAAGGAATTTTTATGACTATTTTTGACTTTAGAAAATTAAATAAACTATTTTTGACTTTTTATGAAATATATATATTTAGTTTTCTTACTCTAGGCTTTGAAATAAAATCCAAAAAATCCAATTAAATTTCAATAAATCAAGTAAAAAATTTTGGGATGTTACACTAGGGCTAATGTGGTGAACACGTGGCAACTAACTAGGCTATTAGAGATGACATGTCTAACACGTGGCGATAGGTGACAAGTACGGCTGACGTGGCATACTGATGTGGCCTGACACATGGCATGCTGATATGGCGTGCTGATGTGGCACCTGATGGCTTAGTTTTGCTGATGTGGCACTGATGTGGCACTGACACATGGTACACATGACGTCTAGGGCTTGCGTGGCTGCTGGCATGGATGCTGACTCCACTGGTTCAGCTCATGATCTATGGAACAGTAGCGGTTGATGTGTGGGACCCTATTGTCGGAGACTCGGCACATGGCGAACTCGGTTCACCGTAATTCAAATTATCGACCAAGTGTGGGTGCAGGATGATGTCATGGGGATCCAACAGCGAGGTATGAACCATGTGGATGGATCTGGATTGTTGGTTCTTTGCAAGATGCGGATTCGATCAGACGATCGCCATGGCAATCGAACGACCGAGGGATGGATGTGCGGCACAGCGTGGGGTTCGGGTGACGCTTCGGTGCGTGAGGGGTCGCGTGGTGGTTACGTGGACCGAGGAGTGGTGTGGTGAGCTACGGCAATGTGCGTGGGATTCGACTGAGGTGAGGTGGTGGACAGTGGTCGGTCGGCAAGAACTCACCGACGGACGAGACAGGCGATCGGCAAATGGCAGTAGACGGCGGATAGCAATGCACATATGTGCTTCGACGGTGCACAGGCAGGTCGGTGGCGATGCCTAAAGATGAAGACGGTGACTCCAATGGCTTGAGCTCAAATGGCGAGGCATGGATGTCGAGGGTGGTGATGCGAGTGGCGGTGGGATGAGAGAACCGACGGAGTGAGTGTGGCTTTAAAGCACAATGCTGGGAAGTCCTGAACAGAGATGTGGTGAGAGTTTGGCTCGGGCACAACACAGATGCTGAGACAACGGTGGAGTCAGAGTCCCGAACAAAGACGATGATGAACAGTAGCTAGGGGCTTAGATGTACGACACATGGCTCAGCACGGATCGAACGGTAGTCACATATTGCATAGATGAATAGTGCTTAGGCTTCCCGATATCTAACACGTGGCACTTGAGAAGATCCGGCGGTCGAAAACGAAGCATGCTTGGATGACTGCTGCGTGGCAGAGAGGAGATCGAATGGGAGGTGGGTTGGTGTGAACAATAATGGGCTCAGACCAATACTGTTTAAGGATTTTGGGGGTTTTCTACTTTCAGAAATTCAAATTAAATAAGAAGAGATGTAGAAAATAGCAAATAAATTCAAAAATTCACAAAAAAATTCTAGAAAATTTCTTGAGACACAAGAAACCCAAATAAAATATTTCTAGCATATATTAATATTTATTTTATTCATATTAAGTCCTTTTAATTATCAAAAAAATTTAATTTAAGCTTGAATTAAATCTAGAAAAATCCAAATGATGAATTTTATTTTAAAAGACTCAAATAACACTGAAAGTATGGATATTACATTCTTGATCGTCACTTGATTAAGCGCTCGATAACCCACACAAAGCCTCTTGGTGCCATCCTTCTTTTCCACGAACAAAACCAAAGCAGCCCATGGCAACATGCTCAATCTAATAAACCCCTTAACCAGGAGTTCATCCAACTGCTTCTTCAACTCCACCTGCTCCACAAGGGCCATCCGATATAGGGACTATAGATAGGCCGCGTACCCTGAACAAACTTAATGTGGAAGATCAGCTCCTGCTCTAGCAGTAATCCTGGGAGCTCATCAGGAAAAACATCAGGGTACCTACAAACCACCGGAATGCTCTCTACCCGTAACACAGCCTCGTGACCATCAACCATGGAAAACAGCAACCCAGACTTCTGCATCCGCCAATTAGGAAACAACTGGCACAACAACGAGAGAGAAAACAATGGGGCAGTCCCTACAAAGACTACACGGTGACCATCTTCCAGAAGTAGGAGATGACTGCTTGATATCGAGAAAGCCAATCTATACCAAGGATCACATTGAAAAGCTCCAGAGGAATAACCACCAGATTCATAATGAACTCCTCATCTACAAGAACCACCGCACAACCCAGACAAACCCGAGAACTGGAGGTAAGCCCACTAGGAGAGCTGACAACCACTGCCCTCCCGATCATCTGCACAGTGAGACCTGCCCGACCGACAAAAACCTCCAATACAAAAGAGAAACTAGCACCCGAATCAAAAAAGAACACGAGCATCAAAAGAATTAATAGATATAATACCTATCACCACATCTCCACGATCCCTGCCATCAACTACGGGCATATAGTACGCCCCAAGAACAACTAAAGAAGAAGAACCTCCCGCACCCGAGCAAGCCGATGCTGAAGTCCACTGAGGTGTAGGCGCTGAAGGAGTAGCAGACTGCTGAACCCAGTATCCTCTGAGTGGAGGTGTTGGAACAGTCGACGAAGGTGCTGAGGGCGCTGATAGGTAATGCGGTGTAGGAGCCTCAAACAAGTACTGCGGGGTAGGAGCCGTAGCCACCATCTGCACGGTGCCACTAGGATGGGTAGATCCAGCTGGAGGTGTTGGCGCTAACTCCCACTGCAGCATCCCTTTGGGATTTTACCTGCACACCACATCCTTACGATTCTGACCACAAATAGAACAGTGTCCCTTCCAAGAGTAGTCACTCCGCCTATGTGGATAACCATAGCAGAAACACACCAAGCCCATCTTGGGCTTCACCGTAGCACAGTACTATTGAGAACTCCCTCCAAAAGAGCTGGACTACTCAGAACTACCATGGCAAGGCTAGTGGCGGTGACACTTTCCCTTCTTATGAACAGAGCCACCAAAATGCCTCTTCCTCTCGCTCTGCCATCTAAGTTGATCTCCACTAAAGGCCTTACGGATGTCGTCTGTGTAAGCCTGTTGCTTCTTTATCCTCACAGCCTGCTCCACCATGGTACAGAAGTCTGTGATCGAAAAAGCACCCATTAAGTGGCAGATCAAAGGTGTAAGCCCCTGATGGAATTGCTAGCCTTCTCTGCATCATCATGTGTCACGTGAGGAATGAAGCAGACTATCTGGTTGAAGCCCACCTCGTATTCTACCACTATCTTCCTGTCCTAAGCATACTTACTCAAAATGATCTTCACTTTATTGAGGAACGTCTCTGGATAGAACCTCCTCTCAAACTGCTGAACAAACTCAGCCCAAGACAGCATTCTGTGTGCAGTGTGAGTTGACTGCACCCCCTTCCACCAGATCTGCACCTCACCCTTCAGGAGTTGTGCCATGTACCACACACAATCCGAAGCAACCACCTCTAACGCCTCCATCTTGTCCTCTATAGCCTAGGCTCTGATACCGGAACCACATTACCCCAGAATGCTACGAAACTACACTTACGACCAACTGGATTACAAAAAAATCCAGTAGCACCTCCCTAGAAAAGGGACTACACAGAAGCATGACAACATAATATATAATAGGAGATAGTAAAACAACATAAGAACATAAAACTAAAAATTAACATCCTTTATCAACCTAGCTTTGAATGCTCAAACATCACTAAAGCCAACCATTATCTAGCATCATTAAGTTACAGTGCTCAGCAACTGGGAGAGAGAAACAATTAAAAATCATCTAATTTATTACAGCAAAACTCATGAAGACTTGTGTGATGGTGCCAAGCTACTCTACCCTTTAAAAGCAAACTCATGGATCACCTAGGGGAGAGAATACGGAGCTAAGATGAAATCTCAGCAAGCAAACTATTTAACAAGTTAATTAAACCACGGATGATTAAGTATCCACGTGGACAACAATATGTAAAATAGGCATATAACATAGCAGGACATTTTTATTTAAAGGTAGATTAATTACCAAGCATCAACAATTATAGTGAAGGTAGTAAATTTAATAAGTTAAATTATAGCAACAACTGCTATGTCTACTTGCTTCTACTGAAGGGGCGTAGGGCTTAAGCACTGATACGGGGTCACCCGATCTTTTTGACGTAGGATTGGATACTCATGGGAGTCTTGATGAATCGTAGTGAGCCTCCAAAGCCAGTGCAAGGGATGAACATTCTTTAATACACCAAATCACACTCGCGTTAATTTCGCTAACCACCAAGCGAAGATCTATCATGCACCCAATTCCCAGCGGAAAGGCTGAACGATCTTGATTGAAGAAACTCTTTAATTCCTCATGAAACTCAAGCATGAACAATAGTATATTTACTCTCAAAGGTGATCTGTGTTACATGGCCAATTAAGCCTCTATTTATAGGGGCACGCAGGCTCTTACTTATAAAAAATTTCAAAACATAGAAAGTAATCAAATCATATCTGATTCTATCTCTGTTTTCAAAACCGAATGATTGTTTTGATGATTCAGATGCGCACAAAAGGAATTTTTTGATAGGGCTGGAATTGTTGGAAAGAGGGTGAGATAAGCTTCCATGCTGTACTCACACATTCCAAATGGATTCTTGATGCAAAATCTATGAGCATTTAAAGTTGGTCCTATCAGGCTAAATTAGCGTCAGATTGTTTTAGCAATTGTGGTGCGCACAAAAGGAATTTGGAGGTGGGGCTAGATCCATTGGAAAGTGGATGAATTCTTCTTTCTATGCTGTACTTACACACCTCAAACAGAGTTCATATGTAAAAGTTATGCTTGTTTAATCTGGAGGCCGAATTGAATTCCAAAATATGTCCCACTTGAACTCTTGCTTGAATTGGTCCAAAAGTAATATGGTGACCTTGAGAAAGAGTTGGGAAAGGTGTTGACTTGGTCTTGCCATGTTGGTTGGCTTCCCTTTTGGTGGGCCCCAACCACAAGCGCGTAGTGTTGATGCAATCCCTCTTGTATAGTGAAAAGTGGTACGTATGTCTATATCCACATCATCATCCCCTTCTTTAAGAAAAGCTATCATCGACTTTTGATAACTTGAAATTGTACTAAATAAAGAAGACAACGTGTGTGCATGGTATATATATTTATCATCAACACTTCTTCTACTTAGCACATCATGAACATCTGAAGGTGTGGTAAACGAAAAGAATAACACATATGTATGGTATATGTAAGAATCAATTGTTGTGGCATTCTCATTATTTTGCACAAACCAATGATTATAGCAATGACTAAAATATGTATGCATTGCAATATTGTCTTTCACATCATTCTTCCTCCCATAAGAGAAAGTCATCCTCGACTTTTCTAAGGATATAGATAGATCATTATTGGGTAAAATCAGATTTAGCTATTCAAATAATGGGAAGAAAGATTTAGCTACTCTGTTACTTGTACATGATTGCACATTAAAGGTTAAACAAGTAGGCTTAAGAAATCCTTTTAAACAGCAAGCAATATTGTTGACACTCATTTTATTGTGATCATGACATGGCACAAAAGATTGTTTATCCATAATATATAATTTTAATTTAGTAATCTTATCACATGTAATGCAAATTCAGTGAACATAAATTTATCATCTACACCATAATCTCCAATCCAATTGAACTTATATGTGTAAGCATGTGTACTAACTAATGATTTTGAACAAGAAATTTCAGCAACATTATCAATTACAATAGATAGCTTTCTAAGATTATCAAATATAATATGATACAAAGAATCATTTGGAGATATTCTAGTAAGAACTTCCTTATGAGTAATCAATTTCACATTATGTAAATTGCGTAAAGAAATCTCAGAACATGGAATATCGAATTGAACACATGAGTTCTCACAATTTCTCACCTTTTCAAAATTTAGTGCAATACCGATATTGTTACCTTTATTGTCCTCCTTAGTTGATGTAAGTGTTGTAGGTATCCACTTCTCGTAATGAAACCATAGAGCAGCAAGTACTTTATCTCCACCCGTGGTTGTCTCTACATCTTTCGCTTCCAATGGTGCATGTGGTTGGACACTCAACTTCTTGTCTTCAATTTTATCATGCACAATATGAGAAATAATGCTAGCAATAGATATTAATGTGTTAGTTTCATAATCAACCTCTCTTTGTTTATCTCTCTTTTCTTTCAATGTATCTCTCACACTCTTAATTTCAATGCTCTCAACCTCACATATGGTGGAATCACACATCTCACTCTTTTTATCACTCTTACTCAATTTAACTATATGACTCTCAATCTCACAAGGGTTTTGATGCATCTTAGGTACTATATGTATCTTCGGAACAACACTATATGTCTCCTTGACCGAAGGGAAAGTCTCATACTCGGTCATCTTCTCATGTGTCACACTAGTAGTGTAACATCCCAAAAGTATGGGATTATTGTACTTACGAAAATAATAAAATCTTTTCCTTATTTTATGTGCGTTCCAAAATTTTGCTTTATCTGAGTTCATGATTTAAAGTTTCCAGTGGCAAAAAAATTCAATTAAGAAAAACGAGTTCACAAAATCAGGAACCAAGGTTTAAAAATCAAAATCCGAATTCCCAAAACTCTTTCCAGGTCCTAAATCAAACTCTAAAAACTAGGACTTTAAGGCCAAAGACTTGAGTCAAAGCCAAAACTAAATATTAGAATTTTCTCACCAAATTAATTTGGCAAAGAAATCAAATAGCCAAATTTCCTAAAAATCCCAACTAAAATTCAAAATTTTGGTAATCTTTGAAAGCATTGGGCCCTTCCCAAACTTTTTCCTCTGGGCTCTTTCTTTTCCCTTCCTCATCCTTCCTTCTTTACCCTTCTACCGCACACCACCCATCTGGCCTTTTCTCTTCCTTCTTTCCCCTTCCCTTTGTTCACTCGGTCATCCAGCCCGTCCTTTATCTCTTCTCCCCACCTCCTTTCCATTTCAGTGCCGCCGCTGACCTCTTCTTTCTTTTCCCCATTTCACTCGGCCACAGCAACCAGCCCACCGGCCACCTCCCTCTACGCCCCTCTCCTCCCTTAGCTCTCGGCCATCCAGCCCACCCCAGGCATCCTCTTCCTCCTCCCTCTCGCCCAAGCGACCGCATGTCGTGCACACCAGCCGCTCCAGCCTAGCTTAGGCGCCTGCTGCCTCGCCCCCAGTTTCACGTGCCACCCCTGGTTTCCCCATCACCCTATGCTAGCAGTGTCTAGTTGCCAGCCTCTCTCCCCTGCTGCCCTCCCCTACCCCAGCTTCAATACCTAGCCGGCCTAGCGCCGCCCTCCCTCCGCCTGCACCTCTGCCCCTCCGCTAGCGCCACCGTGCGCATTCAATGCCGTTGTTACTCCTTCGCAGGCGCTCTTCAATCCGTCCAACGACCACAACCTCCCCTGTTGCCCAAAAAACGGCCGCCCAATCTGCCCCTTGCTCCTCCCTCTTTGCTCCTTTCCTTCCTTCCCCAAGCCAAGCTCGGAGTAAACCGACCACACGAGCTGCCATGACCCGCTCGGCAAATTCCACGGTCTCGGCCAATCCCGTAGCAATCCGACCACATCGCGCGTCTTTCGCCCTTCTTAATTGCGAAACACCACCGTCAATTTATGCCCTCCGGCAAGAACTCACCACACCGACCTTTTTCTCCTGGTCCGGCCGTCGCCGCCCCCTTTTGCGTCAGTGGTTGACTATGGCTCGATTCCCTGCACTTGGAGTGACTCTTCGCCGCCCTCAACCCTCCCCCACCATCGGCCGAGTCGCCTGTCGGCCGCAGATCGCCACCCACGGAAGCCTCCCCGCGCCGCCTGTGGCCTCCGTCGCCACGGATCATTAACCTCTATTTCAAATAATTGGCCTTAGATGATTTTAAACCCTTATTTTCTCATCCTAAATCCAAATCCTACAAAGAGGAGCATAAGATAATAGTTCTTGAGCAATTAGCACTCTTAACTAAGAATCTTGCTAAAACACAACTTTGCGCCCAAAAATAATTATCCATTCATTACCTCATCATCTACTAATTAAGAATAATCAAATATGTGCAATCTTATCAGCGAGAATCCTGCTAATTCATGACTCACATTTTCAATTAAACGCAGCTATTGGTCATTTCTATCAAGTTTGTCAAACCAACAAAATAATCAACTTATTCCAATTCATGAAACAAAATGATCTCTTTAAGCTACCCGTAAAATCTACCTAACTCATGGAACTTCCTTGAAAAATATAAATCAATAAGAAGAAAACTATAAATAAGAAATCAGGCCTTAGCCTTCCTCCCACTCGGATATATCTGGCTGCTTTTCTCGAACACCCGAACGATCCTACAGGTAATCTTTATTCCTAATTCTTCATTATCCTAAATTTTTCTCCCACGGTAAAGTTGCCTAGCCATCTCCTTCCTTTGCCCCAATTCCATCGAATCAGTGCCTACCCTACATTGGCTCCAACCGTCTCTCTTTACTCTCCAAATTTTAACAACATAAAATAAGCTCAAACATACTTTTGCCGCTATTTGGATTTATTTGGTTTTTCGTTCATTTGCTGCACATTAGAAGTTGCAGCCTCGAAAGGCGACGAGCTCCAACAGTATCAAAGTGCAAGCGGAGGAAAAGCCCAAAGATCCAATATTATTAATTGAGTAGATCGGCTTTGAGCTACATCAAGGCCGCGGTAAACAAGCAAGGTAAGTCATCACTTTGACCATATTGATCCTACATTTTACGAAAATTATGTTCTTTCAAATTATCAAAGTGCATGCTTAATTTACTATGCAAATTTTTATCAAAATGTAAGGTAGTTACTGCCCATTCGGTATTACCATGACACACTTCACCGCTCGATTTAACTAATCCTTTGTCACCCTAGAAGCTAATAATAGTTTTACTAGCTAAGTCATACTTAATGCCAAGCAAGTTTAAGTCCAGGGCATTAAACTGCCCTACTCATTACTCTTCAAATATGTAAAATTATTTTGGGCAGTCATGGGATGTACATGACTGGTAATTTGGTACAACTTATCTTATGCTTCTCAAAACCCTAAAAACTTGCTTACCTGTCTGGGCGGTTGGTAAGAACAGTTGGTGTAGATGTAACATGAGAATTTGTGGTTGTGGTATGCATCGCCTGGGCAAATTAAGGACTTAATCCTGTGTTGACCTCTCCATGCATAACAGTACAAACCACAAGCTGGCAAATTGTAGGCATTACTAAATAATTTGCATTGTCAGTAAAGGTAAACACTTCGAAGTAACCCACGGGTCGTGGTGCTGGTTTAAGCCGTCATGGACACGGGTCGTGTTGCTGAGTTTAAGCCGCCGTGTGGTGCAAGAGGGGGTCTGGGTGAACCAAAAATAGCTGTCCCTCAGACGAAACCTTAGCGAGTGTGACCAGGTGCATTGTAAAGGTCATGTGGTAATTCTTTTGATCTACGTGTCTAACGAAACATGTCGAATATAGCAATCGGGTTATCTCTTGTGGGTAAAGATATACAATCTCTGCAGAGTACAAACTATTCAAATAGTCGTGCCCACGGTTAAGAAGGGATATGACAACTTCCTCGAGTTAGTTCTTGTAACACCCCAGGATCCACATTACCCTAGAATACCACTAAACCACTCCACAAGCTATCCAATTTACAAGATAACATAAACTGGCAACAATTCCTAAATTATGATAAGCTAAGCAGAAGTATAATTAAAGAACAACTGATATTAATTTTAACCAATTAAAGCGAACCACAGCCTAACATTATTAATTATAAATGAACAACAAAGAGAGTAAAGATGAATAACTAAAGACTCCACTTAATTATTACAATATGAAACATAATATGATGTGTGACAGTGAAGTGACGTTCTACCCTTCCCATGCATGCTCGAGAATCACCTGGAATGGGGGAAAAAACAAGAGTGAAATAAAAATCTCAGCAAGCAAACTGTTTAATAAGCTAATTAAACTACAATAGTTTAATCATCAATATTTATTTCCCACAATGACCACATTTATATCCTCCACCCCAAATCACCACCTACAACGATAAAATATTAGCAATTAAATCTTGTTTGACTACCTCATATCCTCAACCACTACTAATGATAGTAAAGCATTGACATGTTTACCTCACTAACTATATTATTTCTCACATCCACAACTGCTATCAACAGTTACCACAAGAGAAAAGAATACCTCATGCCACAACCACAACCTCTATCATACCACAAGGGGGTGAACCTCCATTCCACTACCACAGCCACATTCCACATATCGTAAGGAACTCTCATGAGCCAATTCCACATAAAGTTAAGATGTTGCATTTGTTTGCAAATCAATTTAACCACAATACATTGCATTAGTATGCAAATAATCTATCCACAATGTAATACATATGAATGCATACGATCCACTGCTCCATTACCCAATAGGGTAAGAGCGTGCATCGTACTACGGCAATGTACGATGCTGTACCGGTACAGTCACGGCTATAAACGGCGACATCCACAATGCAAATGTCATGACATGTTATGAATGATATAATAATCATAATCTACAAGAATTTAACCTCAAAGAACAACATCATAATCATCATGAATTTAACCACAAAGGTCAACAATATATTCAACATAAATATCACCTCATAATCCACATATGAAACAATAAGATCATAATCAATCGTTTTATAGGGAATTCTACCACATAAACCATAATATAATCAACAAGAATACTACCACCACAACCACAAACATTCACTAAAAATATGTCGGACCCCGGAGCAACGACTTCTGGATCCTCTGTGTAAATCGCACTAGTCCAGGATCAAGCTAGTGCACACAGTGGATAACAAAGATTTATATCATGCACAATGACATTTATTCATTAACTAAATATGGGCCTGATGGCCAAATTTTACATCAATGGTTCATAAACCAAAAATACATATAAACAGCGGAAGAAAACCAATGAAGCAGCAGCCCATCCTGCCTTCCCACAGGCAAATGACTGTAAGACGCGGCCTAGTCGTCACCATTCTCGCCGAAGTTGTTGACATCATCCTCTGGCAACAGATTTTAGCAAGGTGAGCACATAAAGTACTCCCAAGGTAACCACATAAAGTACTTACGCAAGTTACACCAGGAGTTTTAACAGAGTGAATGCATGCATAGGGATAACAAAGGAAGGCTTAATAAAGTTATTTGTGCGAAAAGCAAGATCAATTTAAATACAATACATAAGTGCAAAAGCTGAATTTTATACAGTAGATAGAAATAATAATTTAACAAAATAATATCGTTAGTGCAGGCTCCGACCAAACACTAACCTAGTCACAGGTATCCCACCTGGTCCATCTTTTCAAAAGGTTTCACATGGATTCCATCTATCCATATGCTTTTCAAAATCTCTTATGGATTCATTTTCTTAGTGCAGGCTCCGACCAAACACCAACTTATTCACAGGTATCCCACCTGGTCATGGATTCCATCCATCCATCCATAAGCCTTTTTCAGAAACCATTTTTAAAAAACAAAGTCTAATCCATGAAAAACTTTACTCAGCTTGCCCATAACCGTGGGCACGGCTATCCAGGATAGATTATACACTCTGCAGAGGTTGTACAGCTTTACCCACAAGATATGATTATCTCATATTGTCGGCCATTACACGCTTCCGTAGGCGTGCGACTGAGAAAATCATAACAAGGCCTTTACAATGCTAAGCCTTCAACTTGGTCACGCCGCCGCTAAGGTTTCACTACAACTTGAATCCACAAGTTGGAGCCCCCTCTTGTGCCGTGTGAGACTTCCCATGGCCTACGCCACGCTCACATTCAACCTATAGCGAGACCAAAGTTGGGACCTCACAAATTAGTCAGCCAGGACTGTCCCATACCAGCCTTGTGGTAGTACGATGTGGCTTTGCAACAGTAGCTCATAGACCGGTCCTTAATTTGACTTAGTCTCAATCCACATACCCATATGCACGACAATCAACCAGGTGTCACCAAACACGAGGCATGCCGGCACCCCACCACCTAACCAATAGCCTAAGTCCAAATCATAAGTTTTCATTTTTATTTTTAAACCATTTTCATAAACCATCCTTGACTCACCGAAGTCAAGATTTTAAAAGGAACTGTCATATCATGTGAAATAGTTGATCCCACCTAAAATCACACTAAGCCAGGCTAAGCATTTCTATAAAAATTTCTAGTCAATACTATGGTACTAACTAGTTTTCAGCTAGGGTGACAAGGTATATGAATTCAAGATTCAAATTGGCCATATACCTTTTATCATGGGTATATCTAAAATTCAAATCAAATTTGAATTACATTTGAATAAAGATACGCATGCATATACAGTAAAACAATATAAATAATTTAAAATATTAGGTTCAACATGGTCAAAGGTGTAACTTGCCTTGCTTTGAAGTTTGATGAGGTTCGTTGAAGTTATACTCTCCGGAATAGTCGTATTCTACACGTGAAAAACCAGAACAAACCAAACTCAAACAAAATCCAAATAAAATCCAACAATCATAAATATAGGCTTGGAGATAGAATATGAATTTAGAAATTTGGATGGGTCCAATCGGAGTTAGAGCGAAGAAGAAGGACATCTGGTAGTTTGGATTCCAAAGAAATGAATAAAAGGAATTCTTGGAATTCTTTTCTTTATGAAAGAAAAGTGGTTGGAAGCTACAATATTTGTGTATGGTCGAAGCCATGATCGAATCAACGATTGAAGTTGCGAAGGTCAAAGTCGAAAACGGAGACTCCAAATATGGGTGAAGGCGAAGTCGAAGATTTAGTTGTAGACCCAATCGAAACTGTACAGTGGTCGAAGAACACTATAGCAGTCGAGAACAAATGGTAGTTGGAGTCGAGTGGTCGGGATGACAATGAACGCCGTTGGTGGAAAGCGAATGTACTCAGAGTCGGCTACCACTTCGACTACCGAGTATTCTTCCAACTACTCCTCGCTGAAAAAGCGAAGGCACTCGGAGACTTAGAGCGAAGAGTGAGAGTGGTCGGAAGTGACTACGGTCGGAGGTAGATGGAGACGGCAGTGGTCGGGAGCGACTGTAGTCGGAAAACAATTGTGGTCGAAAGGATTGGAGTTTATGCAGAGTGATCGAAAGAATCGGACGGGTTGGAGAGGTCGGACGGCTTCGAGTGGTCGGAGAGATCGAAGGGTTCAAAGAGGTCGGAGGGTGCGGAGGTTAAAACGGTCTAACAGCCTTGGTCGGTTCGAAGACAGAGGTCGAAGTCGAAGGCTCCGAGATTGAAGACCGAAGTCTAAGTCTTCGAGGTCGAAGGTCGAAGGCTGGAGTTGAAGGCTCCGAGCAGTCGAAGTCTAAGAAACCTCTGAACAGCGGAGTCTAAAGATCCTCCGGATGGCGGAGTCTAAAGAGCCTCCAGACATCGGAGTCTTATAAGCCTCCGAATGTCGGGGTCTAAGAATCGGAGGGCTGGGAAAGTCGGACGGCTTCACGTGACAAGATCCGAGCGATCCAACGGCGGCGAAGACCGGTGAGATGTACAAAAGAGGGAGAACAGTGTGAGTCCTGATTTACTTTGGTGCACAGTTCGGGCTGCACAAAGTTGGCTGGCGGTGAGGGTGTAGCGGAGGCGGGACACGATCATCAACGACGAAGACTCTTCGACGACGGCTTGCTCAGAGAAGGGGCGTCGAAGGTTCGCGCGGGCCTGAGGAAGGTTACCGGCGGCGGGGGTACTCCAGTCATGCTCTGGCTCGGGAAAAAGGGTGAAGGAGGTGCGTGCAGTCCCATCGAAGATTTGACAGTGATGGCGTTGGCGTCGGCGGAAGAGATACTTCAGCGGCGAGATTGCTCGGCGGAGGGGTGGCGAGGTAAAGAAAAGAGAGAGGGGATTGCAAGGAGTGCATTGGTGCTCTCATGCAATACCAGAAGTGGTTGGAAGGTGGTCGGCAGCGAGGTGAAGCGGTGGCGCAACTCGAGCGGCGGTGGCGACGGTGTTCCGGCGGTGAGGAGATTCAACCAAGGGCGGTCGAGAAAATCCAAAAATTATGAAATATATACTGAAAATAGATTATGAATTTAGATGAATTTAGAAACTTGAATCACCTGATTCGGAGTTCGGACGGAGGAGAACGAGCGATTGGAAGATTGTCGAATCAGAAAATTCTAGAAAAAGAAAAATCAGGAATATTCCGAAGGAATATTCCCGTTCGGAATATTCCCGCGTGAACAGTAACGGACAGCAGCCCTATTCACTGTTTTTGGCCGTGTCGTTGGTGAGGAAAGGCACGGAAGGTGAAGCTAATGGGTTGCTAAGGACCCGAGGCACATGTAGGAATTGGCGGCACGTCAAACGGAGAACGATGACGACGTCTACGGTGACAACGACATAGGGTGTGGAGAGAAGAAAAATTTTTGGGCAAGGATTATGGAGAAGCAAGTTGAGCATGGCCTAGATCGCGGTGAGGCGAGTCTAGAAAAAAATATCGGTTAAGCCGAAAACTCACCGGAGGCGATACAATCGTCGTTTGAACGACGGTACCGAAACACGAAAAACTCAATATCTTCGCGCTCGGTCAGGCGAATCCAAAACCGTCTGAAACGTAGCCTCCTGGGATGGTTTGGCACGTTTTGACGTGAACGGATTATCGAGAGCATTCCCGGACAGGCGGGGACATGAAGTGCCATTTACGGCCATGGCAAGGTGTCGGGCACAAATATTTAGGAAAAGTTTTTGGACGAACGGAGGGGAACACGGCGTAGAACATGTCGAGACAAACTCAACGCCGCAGACGGCTCGGCCAACGGAATAGCGAAACGCGGTGGACAAGACTTTATGCGGCCTACAGGCTGACATCAGCGTTCCGGGCAAACGAAAAGGAATTAACATGCGAGACTTGCGGCGAATCGAAGAGTAGAGCGTGGGGATCGTGATGCTCACCTTGGTTTTGGTCGGGCATGCACGGTCGGCCGGTGGCGACGCGACGAACACGGACCCGATTTGGCCCACGGTGGCGACGGTGCTCGGCGGTTCCGCGGCGAGGTGAGCACCGCGTAGAACGCGGCGAGGCGAAGCCAACGGTGTGGTCAAACGTGGCGGCGCTCTACCGGACGAGGCACAAAAGGCCGGAAAACGACGCTTGGTACACAAAAATAAAACTCCGATTGCGACCAAACGAGAGGGAGTGGGGACTTGAGATTTTCGGGGTTGAGTGAGGATGAGGAGAGGCTCACGGGGCTCCCTTTTATAGGGGTTGAGAAGGCCTGAGGAGGGAGATCAAAGGACCATGTCCATGAATGGCATGGGTTAAATCCCACAAAATAGCTCATGAATGAGGGGGGAAACGGTGGGAAATGAAGAGGCTTGATGAGAGGAATTGATTGCAATTTATTTCGTGGAAAACCGTTGAGAGAATCAAAAGTTATGGAGGTTTGAAGGAGCTCCAACGTTTTTCATGGCTGCTGTACACGAACGCGAGCGACGTTCTCTCCTGGAGAAGAAAGGTAGGAGAGAGAAAGAGAAAAGAAAAAGAGAAAAAGAAGAAAAAGAAAAAGAAAAAGAAAATTCGGAAAAATTCCAGAAAAAATATTTTTAGAATCCTTGGAACCTGAAAAGAATAAAAAAAATATTTTCGGAATTTTTTGACGTTTATTTTAATTTTTAAAAATGTTTTTCTTTTTCTAGCTTTAAATAATACAATAAATAACAAATAAAGCTTAAAAATCTTATAAAAAATTCATGGAAGTTTATAAGGATATTTTGAACTTATAAAAAAATTCCAACTAAAATTTTCATATTTTTCTTTATAAAATATTTTTTGTTTAACAGAAAGGCTCTTTTCTTCTCTTTTCTTTTTAGCAGAAAATTAAGCCAGCTAAAAATTTTAAAATTTCAAGAAACCAAATAACTTTGATTTTTGTTTTAAACTAACTTATTTAATACCTTATTTATTTATTTTTTTTGTTTTTATTTTTTTCTTAAATCACCTTTTCATGACCTTTTTTTTGCCGAAAATCAGGCAATTAATAATTTTTTTAATAACTTAAAGAAACCAATAGTAAATGTTTTATTTTAAATTAAATCAAATATTTTGAAATAAACAGCTGGGCTGTTACAAAATACTAACACCTAAACCACAATATGTTCATAAAGAATACTACCCCACATCTATGTTTCATCAAGAACAATTCCACATACCCACAAGTAAAACATCAGGTTCATAAACAATTAAATTCTTAAAATACTACCACATTAAGGAAGTATGTACAATGACATAACACCTCAAATTAAGAGAATTGATTAATTTGAATGTAGAATGATTAATGAGTTAAACAGTAGCACAACCGTTACGTTTACTTGCCTCTACCGTTGAAGCGAAGCAAATCACGCGCGTTCAGGAGCAAAACCACCTGTTCAAAAGTACTTCTCAGCACAATACCATGGCAAAGAAATCGCGTCTTAAGAATTAAAGATGTCGCTAATCCCCAAAACCCCACAACATCCCTCTCCGCATAACGGTTCCACACTCTGCCCGCTGCAGCAACACTGCTTAACATTTTTATATCTTTAAAACTATTAAACTAATTACAGCAAAAGGTATATATCTAGAATCTACACTTAAATACCTTCATTTTTCAAGTTGATTACTTATTTTTAATTTACCACTAACAAGGTGTAATTTATCACACAAAATAGAGGATGTGCTCTGTTCTAGCATTCTGGACAGCCAGCTTCCAACGCTTCCCAACCACAGCACAAGGCTAGATTACTGAATTCTCTATATTTTTTCACAATTGTGATAAAAAAATCTAAAAATCATCTACTACTCCTAAACTACACCCAAATAGCAATCTGTCCCAGACTGCACCCCTGACGGACAGCAAGGTTCCCGACCCTGCTACGCCCAAATCTCGCGGCCAAAAATTCTGAAACAAATACAGAATATAGGCCTCATCGTCCTATACAATTTTACTTTTGGGCAGACCCGAAGGAAATATTGTTTCGTGGGTCTAAACTGTGCAAACAGTCGCGCTGCATGGGTTGATCTACAAGCAAACAGCAGAAATTCCCTAATCAAAGAATCTAATTGCTAATCCCCACCAATTTTTAGGCTAAGAACCCTAATTACAGTAAAATCAGAGGGATTTGGGACGAGGGAGTGTTACCTAGGGGATCCCCTTGGGGTCACCCCTCTTCTTCTTCTCCTCTTCCTCTTCCTCTTTTTCTTCTTCCTCTTCTTCTTGGTTTCTCCTTGCACCAAGGGGGCAGCACTTGAGGGGAGGGAGAGGGGCGCAAGGGGAGGGGGAGGTGGCGGCCAAGGGGTGGAAAGGGGGAGGGGGTGGACGGCCACAAGCCTTAAATAGGGGGGCGGCTAGGGTTGGGAGGGGGTGTTCGGCCACCCCTTGGGCCTTTTGGCCCAAGGTGGCAGGCCCACCCTCCCGCCAGCCTACTTAAAAGTTTTTTTAATTATCTATTTCATACATTTTTCACTTTATGCATTTTCATAAATTTTATTTTTTCCCTTCCCGCGCTTTACTGAAAATTCGGTGACTCCGCGATTACTTTAAAACCGACGCCGAAACGACGTTCAAAATATTATAGTTCTATTTCAAAAAAAAACTTTTTGGGTGGGATAAAAATCTATCAGAGAGAGGTACTCTGACTTTAATTTTTCCTAGAGGGATGTACTACAGTGGTGGTAAATTATAGCATTGGTGGAGGTAACTATGCACTGTAAAAGGTGGGTGTAACCTGCGCTACTATTAATATTACATTCTCACAATCACTTTACAAAATCTGGTTTGGTTAAAACTGCTAAGTCTAAGGAGATATCTTATGTATCATATTTCCAAATAATGCTTTAGCAACTAAAAGAACCTGAAGCCTCCCTTTCACAACCTCGCATGTATTATTATTGCATTCTGTGTGGTGGCTTGTTGAGTACGTTTGTACTCACTCTTGCTTAATTACTACCCTCCAGTTAGTCAGGAACAAGGAGAAAAGGCCCTACAATGCCTCAAAAAGGGTCAACAGATCTGGTATCCAAGAACTAGGTCGCGAAACCCCAGTTGACTGCCTGTGGGCAAGTCTTGAGGGCCTCACTTGTGTGAAGTTTCCACTGCTGCACTCTTGTTTTTGGCCTAATCGGCCCATGTGTAAGTTATTACTGTATATTGTACGCTTCCGCACAATATATTTTTGATATACAGTAATGGCTAATTCCGATTCCGACTAGTAGAGGCAGAAGAACTGAAGTATGGATATGGAGGAAACTGTGGTGTACATCTCTTCATAAGTCTCTTCTCCTCTTCAATAGCGCAATTCACAAGATCTTGCACACTACCAAAATATCTATGTTGAAGTATAGCAGCGATCTTAAAATTCAATCCTCCTTTAAAGTATACTTTCTCTTGTGGTTCACTAGTGACACCGGCCCGACATAATGCATCTTGTAGCTCAAAATAATATTCTTGAACAGTGCTACTCCCTTGTGTGATACTCTCCAAATGGCGAATCAATCCTCATACAAAATAAGATGGCACAAATTCTCTTCTCATGTGTGCCTTCAAATCTGATCAAGATTTAATGAATTCTTTTTCAAATCATTGTTGCCACCAATTATAAGCATAATCTTCTAATTCTTTAGTGGCACGCATAACCTCTTGGGCTTTGGGAAGCTTTTGAAATCTAAACACTTTCTCTATTTACCATTCCCACTCAAGATACTCCTCTGAATCTTCACTTCCATAGAAAGAAACGAAACTATCTTCTTGTTGTTGTAGCCGAAGTGTACGTACAATGTCGTTCACAATGTTTGCACATAGCACATTCATTTGTTGGTTCATTTCAATACGCATATCTTGTGCAGAATTGTTGATCTCCGCTTTAAGTTGCTCTTTCAAGGTAGCAGAAGTGGCGGTGAACTCATTGTACAAAGTCTCCATCAAAGCTTGGAATTGGAAACGACTCGCTGAGATATGCTCCTCTCCCATATTACCGTCTCCACCTCTCATAATTAGTGGCACAAATACCACAACATATATATGACATGTGGAGTTCACTTTATCTTACTTTTTCCTCACCAAGTAAAGTTCTTACCTTCCGAATCGAATTGAGACCCAAAAAGAAACTTACACTTGGTGGTGGCTATAATAGCAAGTGATGATCAAGCAGATTTAAAAGTGACCCACAATTGCACAACAAAGGATATTTAGTGGAGCTTGGTATGGAAGTATTTATCTTACACAATCTGAATTTCACAATGTCGTTCAATTAAGTAATAATCTTAGCTAGAAAACTCTTGCCTATATGCTGATCCAAAAGATATAAATGAAGTGTATGAATGCACACGCAATGATCAATGTGACTCAAAGCAAACAAAGGAATGAGCTAAAAGAAACAATCGGAAAATATTAGATCGTTTTGCATAAGTATAAGGAGAGACGCTGGCCAATTGCAATATTATGAAAATATGGGCACAAGATTGCTCAAGAAATTAAATACTCCAACTATATTTATAGCATAAACACTCACCTAAGTTTGGCCCTTTTTTACTTTTTTTTTTGCTCTCTGTTTTTTTTTGCTCTTTTTTTGGCTACCCTGCTAGTGACTCAAAAGATTCAAATTCTTATTCTGAGTCTAATGAAGTATATGAGTCACAAACTTTTTCTGAAAAATACAAGGGTATAAACTCTGAAATTTTTTGTATCAGCCGAATGAGTGATGCACAGACAATTGGTAATATTCAGTCAAAATAATTAATTTAAAGCAGCCCTATATGCACTATCAAAGACTAGTCACAAGAGTCAAAGGATTTAAGTGAAACCTCAACAGGCGCTCGGAATTCAAACCGCAACAAACTTTGGACGGTTTGAATGTGTCCGACTAGGATTCTTTATAGTGCACAACTTCATGACGGCTAGCGTTTCTTGCGGCTGAATCAAACAAGAAAAAGGAAACTCAGATATGTTCGAATATGATATTCTTTCAAGATGCGCAAAGATCTTACGCGGACTGCAAGAACAAACGTAAATTGAATCTATTTTTTGATGCTAATTGAAAGATCAACTAGCGGATTTTCAAAGATTAAAGATACAATGATAAAGATATACAAAAGACATGATGATCATCACGTAAACAAAATTTCTAATGGATCACTTAATAAAACTCACAAAAATAACACATGTGAAACTACGGTTTGGATTTTTTTGTGAGGCAATTTTTGGCTCTATGGACTATAGGACAGGAAGTAATGAACTAAAAAGTAAAGGGATAAGATCCTACCGAGTAAACCACGCTCTGATACCAAGATGATATGGGGTCATCTGATCTTCTCAACATAGGATTGGATACGGGGTCTTGATGAATCATAGTGAACCTCCAATGCCAGTGCAAGGGACAAACACTCTTTAATCCTCCAAATCACACTCGCGTCGATTTTACTGACCACCAAGCAAAGATCTATCGTGCACCTAATTCTCAGTGGAAAGGTTGAATGATCTTGATTGAAGAAACTCTCTAATTCCTCATGAAACTCAAGCACGAATAATAGTAGATTTATTCTCAAAGGTGGTCTGTGTTACATGGCCAATTGAGCCTCTATTTATAGGGCACTCAAGCCCTTGCTTATAAAAAATTTTTAATACATGGAAAGTAATCAAATCATATCTGATTCTATCTCTGTTTCCAAAACCGAAAGATTGTTTTGATGATTCTGACATGCATAGAAGGAATTTTTGGACAGGGTTGGATCCGTTGGAAAGAGCATGAGATAAGCTTTCTATGCTGTACTCACACATTCCCTTTTGGTGGGCTCCAACTACAAGCACGTAGCGTTGATGCAATCCCTCTTGTATAGTGAAAAGTGGTACGCATGTCTATATTCGCACCAAGCGCGGTCAAGAGAGAAGTCACCTATTCACAAGTCACCACTCAGCACAAAACCCCAATATAACATTCATAACTAAAACATAAAGTGTCACTATGCCTAAAACCCGACAACTCCCTCTTAAATTGTCGTTCTGACGCTCAGCTCACTGCAGTAGTGCTGCATATCTTTTTTGTATCTTTTTATCTAGTAAGCAGACCTAGAAGCAAATAGTATTTTTGAAATCTACAGAACGAAAGGTAAAAATTTTGCGAACACACCATAATTTTATTCTATCATTAAAAGGGTGTAATTCGCAATGGAAAACAAAGGACAGAAACTGCCTGAGTTCTGTTCATTGAACTTCTATAGACCACCACCGATAGTACACTGCTTCAAAAATTATAAACTTTTACAAACAGCTATATTACAACATTATCTACAATTTATGTTATTATGAGAAAAATCATAAAAAACATTAGAGCCTCTGAACCTTCCCATGAATAGAAACTGAATCCTGAAACCAGCTCTACTACACAACAAACTTCCAACCTCTATCGTGCCCAATCCACTCGTCCAAAAATTATGGGAAAAACAAAACCTAGGTATCTAAGTCCTCTGCAACTTTCCTATCCATGGGTTCTACAGGAAAAAATGTCTTGGTCACCTAAACCACCCAAACAGTAGCATTGCCTAATTGGACTACACACAAAACACCGATCAAGTGCAGAACGACAGCTTCCCCTAGATGATCCACCCCTGATGACGAGCCAAATGCCTAAGATCATCCTGAAATAGAGAGTCAAGGTGGGGATTCCAAATCTAGGTCATCCACGCAAGAAATCCTTTCCTCCTTCCTTCCTTCCTTCTTCCTCTCCTCCCTTCCCCTTCTTTTCTGCAGGGGGTAGCAGGGTGCAGGGGGACAGTTGTAACATCCTAAAATTTAAAGCCAGCTAAATTTTGAAGAATTTAAAATTTTTATTTTGCATCTTACTGATATTCAAAATTTCTTTGCAATTTTAATTGAGCTCTCTAAAATTGTGTTACACAAATTAATATCATGGCATAACTCCCTAAAGATAAAATAATAATAATGTTTATAAAATCATATAATAATAAGATACAGCAGGTGCAAAATAAATTAACCAACAAATAACAAAGTATAAACCAATTCTAGAATTGTCATTAAAAGTTAAAAACTGAATTTAGTTATTAAAGCTCAAATCGAGGGTTGAAATTTAATATGATCAAATTGCAAATATTACATAAAAGGATATAATAATCACAGAATGAAATAAAGAACAATTATCATTCAAATTCGAGTTAATATCATAAGTAAATTGAGGATGCAAGTTTCTTCAAATTCCCCTAGTTTGGCATAATCCCTAATTTCCTAATCTCTTCCCTACGGGCCCCACTCTCTCCTCCCTTTTTCTCCTATCTTTCACCTTTCACCCTCTCTGCCAGTTGGGCCCTGCGCCCCTTTTTCTTGCCGACCGCCCCACTGGGCAGCCTCCTTTCTTCCCTCTCTTTTCTTTCCTCCCCCACCGCTCGGTCTCTCTCCTTCCCCCTCTATTTCTTCCGAGCACGCGCCGCCTCCTCCGGTTCCTCCACCGACACACATGTCGTGCTGCTCGCCCACTGCTTCCTCCCTCACGCGCTCCTGGTTTTCCCCGATCTCCGCCACTACCCCGCGCTCCTGCTCCCTCTCCCGTCGCTATCCTCGCTCCTGTGCGCGCCGCCCCTACGTCGGCCTACGCGCCGCCACCTAAGCCGGCTCCTGTGCTGGTGACGTCAGCCACAGCAGCCGCACAGTCCTCCTTCCCTGGTTATAAAGCCGCTCCCGAGCTCGCGCTTGCCTTCCCTTGCGCCTTTCCCCATTTCCTTCCACTCAACCTTTCCCCCGTGCTCTCCCACGCCGCCGTCGCTGCCCTAGCCGCTCCGGCGAAGCTCCCCGCCATCCGACCGTGTCACGGTGCGCCTCTCCCTCCTAGCAGCTCTCTCCGACGTTTAGTTGGATTTCCCCGGTGTGAAATCGCAGCGCCGGCCACTTTCCCCAAATCTCGGCCGAAGTCGCTGCCGCCCGCGCCATTTCTTCCTCGGTCCACCTCACGTCAATTCCCCGCGGTAGGAGCTTCACCCCGATACCCTCAAGCTTCTCCAACCATCGCCCGGAGCTCTTCCCCACCGGAGTGCCGCCTCCACGGCGACCACCCCGCGCCACCTCATGCTCACGCCGCCGGACCACCCTGGAGCCTCTCCGGCTTGGCCGAATGCTTGGTAAGCCTCCTGGTATCCTCCTTCCACTCGTGCTCCCCCTCATTCCTCTCTTCCTCTGCCGGCGCCGCAGCTCCCCGACTGGCTCTACCGCAGGTTGACTTGGGCCGCCGCCGCTGGCATCCGTTGCTGCTTCGGCCAGTGCGCCGCACCCTCTGGTTTCCTTGCCTCCCCAGGAGCCCGTTTGCTCGTCGCCGACGACCCTCCGGCCCGGCCTCGCCTCCATTGCCGGCGCCCAACAGCATGCGCCGCCTCCTCTGTTGTTGGCCGAGCAGCACCCCTCTCTCTCTCTGTGCATGTTCTTGTTGCTATTGTTTGTATGACTTGTGACCCCAACTGAAGAGTAGCAAGTTTAGAACTCATGTTTACCTGTTTAACAATTTGTCTAAAGAATGAATTCATGACCATATACATGTATAAGTTCAACCCTACAAAAATGTGTGTATGAACATTGCTGCTAAGAGATGAATTCATATACATGTGTAAGTATGTAATCAGTTTACAAAAGAATGTGTATGATTATGAACATTTGCAGGGATGGAAAATTGTTGCAAAGCTGTAATAAGCAAAGTTTGGGCAGATTGTATGACAAGAAGAATTAATAGCCCTCATATGAAAGTAAACCTTGGTCATGCATTATATAAAATGTAGGTATTAAAAATGTAAATGTTAGGTAAACCTTTTCTTTAATTGGTAGCTAATGTAGATAATTAGTATAAGCTCATATAAGAATGTAATGGCTTACAATCTAGTTGTGAGTGTATATGTGTATGTGTACATGTATGTATGATAAGCAATAGGAGTAAGTTGTTAAAAATCAAATAAGCTTGATTGTTAGAAGATCTAATTCAGTTTGATAAATAATCCATGATACTAGGAGGTACTTTGTAATAGTCTTGAATTGAATTATGCATTTAAAGTGGCATATAATCTAGTTGTAGGTTTAGAAATATATGTAATAAGTAATAGGAAAGAATTGTAGAAAGATCTAATAAGATTTTATATTGGCTAAAGTCACATGTTAATTAAGACTAACAAACTGATAATGTTACAAGGATTAAGTTATTTGAATACTAGGTCATATAGATTCATAAATAGAAATCATTTCGCATGTAACTACTTAAGACCCAAACTTGGAAAGATAGGCCTTATTTGTACATTGCTAAAATACAAACATCATGAAAGCCCTTTTTAAATAGTTAGCTAATATAAATAATTATCATAGACCCAAATAAAAGTACAATGGCATATAGACTAGTTGAAAAGATATACATATGTGATAATAGGAGTAAAATGGTAAAAATCAAGAAAGGTCCTAATAAAATAAGAGTGTCGTTAATATTTATTTTGAAATATAT
Source organism: Melocanna baccifera (assembly GCA_036346265.1). NCBI lineage: Eukaryota > Viridiplantae > Streptophyta > Magnoliopsida > Poales > Poaceae > Melocanna > Melocanna baccifera. Next base: position 9,907,401 of record CM070694.1, on the reverse strand, counting down.
AGGCTAACTAAACATGATAATGGTAGCTGCGGGAAAGCACATGAATGTCACAATGTAGTAACCTAGAATACATGTGTTGTCGATAGTAAATAATTAGCAGGGCGTCTTTAATTAAAAAGAGCCATATGATGCATCTATTTAACCTACCTTGAGCATCGGTCAATAAAATGAATTTGCCAAATGCATCTTAATGAACAAATTAACAATGGGACCATGTAAAATAATGTTCAGCCAAATTCATACATCTACCCTAACTTATGGAACTTCCTTGATAAATATAAAATTATAAAAAGAAGATTATTAAATAAAGTAGGTTGAGCTGTGGTATTCTGCGATCTGCTATATCTAGCCAATCTTTTGTTCTGGCAAACATTTCTTCCGCCATAATCAATTCTTTTCCCTTTTCACCATTCATCGCTCCGCTCCAACTCCGTTGAATCCGTCAACTCTCTGCATCCGCTCGATCCTATTCAAAAGTCACCTCTTTAGCCCATAAAGTTTAATTTGAGTTTATTTGGATTTTATTTGGATCTTTTGAGTTATTTGCATTCATTTGTTTAACACGTAATTAGAACTCGGAATCCTGAAGAGTCAAGGATCTAGCAAGACCAAGATCTAGAAGACGACGAGAACCAGAAGCTCAGGATCAACAAACGCGAAAACTGTGAATAAGCTCAAGACCGCGGTAAACCGCGCCAGGCGAGTCAATACTTTGATCATATTGAATACCCATTTTGCAAGTTATTTAGATTAAATTATCAAAGTGCATGCTGTTATTTTATGTACTATTATAAGTTTGTTTTGCAACCATAGTTAAGCTGTCCCATTTAATCGATGCCATTATTATAACTCTTCGGCATATTATCCTGTGAACCTTGTTAACCCTAGGGATAAATATAGATGTAGCTATTTCTGCGAATGGATATTATGTTTATGTCATATGGCCTAGAAATGCTTAGTTGTCATGAAAGTCGGGGATATCCCAACATCACACGCAAAGGCAAAGTGAAATTTTGGGAAAAGTGGTAGTTGGAAATGGTTGGGTATGTTTAAAATGATCATTATTTTATGCCCACAAAAATCTCCAAAATTGCTGATACATCTGGGCGGATGGTTCGGGGGTATGGTGCAGTGGTGCACGAGTGTGTTGTTTTGTGGTAGAACCGTCCAGATGATCAAGGACCGAATCGGGTCATGACCTCCCATTGTAAAACAGTACAACCACAAGCTGGCAAAGTGTAGGAATGACTAACTAACTTGCATCGCCAGTAAAGGAAAGCACTTCGGAGTGAACACGGGTCGTGGTGCTAGAGGGAAGCCGCCGTGTGGCGCAAGAGGGGGTCGGGGAGACGAAACCTTAGCGAGTGCAATCCTTTACTAGGTGCATTGTAATGGTCATGTGATAATCCTTTTGATCTACATGTCTAAGGAAACGTGTAGAATATACCAACAGGGTTATCTCTTGTGGGTAAAGTTGTACAAACTCTGCAGAGTCAAAACTATTCGAACAGCCGTGCCTACAGTCAAGGGCGGACATGGAAACTTAACTCTGATATAGTTCTATTTCAAAACAATTTTATAAAAAGGTTGGGATCTGGAATGGAAAAATGGAGGACGAAGGAATGTCCTGGTTTGAGTTGTCCTGGGTGTCGTCCCAGTGGTAAGTTAAGCGGCTATAACGTTGAAAACTGGTTTGTGGTACAAGCAACTTGGGTAATGGATGAGATTTGTACTTATTCTATAAAATCTTTTATTCAAAGGTATTATAAATTGTTGTCCAAATGGCTAAGTCTAGGAGACTTTTACACATATATCTTACGTCTTATGAAAAGCAAATTTTCGGCAAAATAAAATAAACCTGAGCCTACCTTTGTCAAGCCATACATGTTATATACTTGCATTCTGTGTATTGGCTCGCTGAGCACGGGGTTGGAGTGCTCACACTCGCATAACAAAATCCAGAATCAGGAGTCGAATCGCTGCACTTCAGCATTGTGCCAAGCTATGATGATGAAGAAGACAAGAAGGTCAAGAACTAGGTCGCGAACCCCCAGTTGGCTGCCTGTGGGCATGTTCTGTGGGTCTCACCTGTGTGCTTCATTTGCGCTGCTGCTTTCATCGTTTTCGGCCCAATCAGCCTGTGTGTAAGTATCCTATTATAATTACGCTTCCGCTTGATATGTATTTTGATATTCAGTAATGTATCTGTAAGCACTATCTACTGATCCAGGGAATAATGCGGTGGAATCACAAAGGATTCTGGATTGAAAATCCGGGTCCGACAACAGTGGCGGTCACAGGGGAGAGAGGGAGTAGGGGGCAGGAATTGTGGCCACAGGGAGCGAGGGGTGTATGGGGAGGAGTGGCGGCCATCGGGGGCACCCTAGGGTTGGGGGAAAAAGGGGGAACGGCTGGGCCTTTGGTTGGGTCAGCCTGGACCCAAGGTGAGAGGTGGATGGTCCAACCTTCCTCTCTGAATAGCCCACCAACCCTCCTCATTCTCTATTATTTCATGTGAGTTTTATTAAGTTTTGATCCATTAGAATTTTTGTTTACGTGCTGGTTATCGTGTTCCTTTGCATTACTTGATCTTGTGCCCACATAAAACTAAAAAATTTGCTGGTTGAAACCCTTAATTAGCATAAAAAAGACTCAATGTCCTTTTCAAATTCATGTTCTTGCTACCACTCCAAATTATGGCACACATTGGAAAATCATAGCTAAACACATATTTGATTTCAATTTCCTTTTTATTGTTTCGACCAAGACAAACCCTAGTCACCACAAACTTGTGTGCAAGCAAAAACCCTAGTCAGGAACGTTCGGCCCATCCAAAACTTTCAGTGTCATGTTTAGACCGTTCGATCCCAATCGGTCCGACTAAAGACTTCGCGAAACGTTCAAACCGTCTGAACCCTCGCTGAACGATCAGATTGTCCGATCCCTCGTTGGACAATCAGACCGTCCAAAGCCATCGCTGAATGTTTGGACCATCCGAAAGCGCACAGTCCGAGTAGACCGTCTGAAGCGTTCCGGCTGACACAATTGGGCCGTCCGAAGCTAGCTAAAGACTTCTTTGCAAGCGTCTGTTTGAAATTTTCTCAATTACATCCTTTGAACACTTGAGACTAGTCTTTATATTAAATATTGGGCTGCTCTTGAAATAACTATTTTTGGCTTAATATTGTTGGCTCGTGCATCACTCATCCAACTATTTAAAAAATTAGAGTTTAGAGAGAGAGAGTATCTTTTAATTACCTTTATACCCCTACCTTCTACAAAAAAAAGTTTGTGACTCATATACCTCTCTAGACTTGGAAAAGGGATTGGAAGATATTTGAGACAGTTGCAGAGTAGCAAAAAAAAGAGGGATTTAAAAAAAGGAGAGGGAAGGCCGACATGGGTGAGTACCTTCAGCCATAAATTCAACTTGAATATTTAATTTCTTTGAGAAATCTTGTGCCCTTAAATTCATATTATTGCAATTGGCTAGTGCCTCTCTTAGTACTTGGTGCAAAATAAGCTATTTAATCATCAATTGCAGATTACTTCTATTTAACTCATTCCTTTGTTTGCATTGAGTCACATTCATCATTGTATATGCGGATTTTGTGAAACGTATCCATCGAAAAACTAAGGAAGAAATAGAAAAAGACACATCATACTGCTGACAAACGAAATAAAAATAGAAAACAAGTGATCTTTGAACCTAGCGATCTTGTTTGGTTACATCTTCGCAAAGATAGATTTCCTGAGAAAAAAAGTCTAAGTTGATAAATCATAGAGATGATCCATTCAAAATACTTAAAAGAATAAATGATAATGCTTACAAATTAGAACTACTTGGTGATGATTATGATACTAGTGCTACATTTAATGTTGCAGATTTGTCCTCTTTATTTTGATCTACTAACCCTACAGAGTCGAGATCAACTCCTCTTTAAGAGGGGAAGGATGGTAAGGACATCTCTATTATGAAGGCTTCATCTACACCATCATCACCTCCATCATTAGATTCAAGCAATAATGACAATGGCAAGATTAGTGTTGGTCCTGTGGCTAAAGTTTTGTAACAATTGTACAAAGAACCAATCACTCGAGCTAGAGCAAGAGAACTCACTAAATAGGTGAATCTAATCCTAGATTCCTTTGATTTCACAGCTAAGGGCATCTTGCAACTCCATACTTTCACTTGTGTATTCTCAAGTTATTAGATGTGTAAGAACTTGATGCTACCAAGCAGGAGGTGAGGGAGTTCGACGCACGAAGAGAGGGTCCAAAAGGATGAGATGATGACACTTTACTTATATCAGTGGGAAAAGCCACCAAGTTGCTAGAATCAAGTTTTCAAGCTCTACATTGAAGATTGGAGAAGACTACACTTTAGAAGCCCAATTTTATCTAGTTTTCAATTCTAAGTTCATTTTAAGTTTTTAGATAAATTCCATGTGTCATGGGCTGATTTGTATCTATAATAAGATATATTAAGAGTATTTTATGCTTTAGTATTCATTTTAGTTCAGTTTTGAGGTGATGGCGATGCTAAAGCTTGAAACAGGCTGAAAATGAATACTTAGGCCACAAGTGATGCGGATACGCATGTGTCTTACACTTTTCAATTAAATATATTATTCAACTGGAAAGAATAATTGAGCCGCATGAAATATGGTCAGGTGAACTCATTCCAAACTAAACATAATGTTGTTATTCATAACAATGGAATACTACCTCATGTTACCACAAGGTGCATTCTTAGGTTTATCAATGGCAAAACAATGGAGAGGCAAAAAGAAGAGAATAATCACATTAGGTGTCAAAGATATGAAGGAAAAAAGCCCATGCAGTGGGAGAGCTAAAGGAAGGAGCCCAAGGATTTAAACTATAAGTTTTGGATAAGGTTTTTAAGCCAAATTCGCACCTCTCACAAGCCCAACTGGATTCAAACTCGGATTTAACTCAGAATTCATTTCGGATTCGATTCGGGACAGCCTGATAGGCAGTTACTAAAAAGGCCATAACTTTTACAAACGGAGTCCGATTCGAGTGTTCTTGGACTCGTTAGAAAGCTTATTTCAAGGGCTACGTAATTGACCTGCCTCATCTTCAAATTCATCACGAATCAAAAGTTATGACCAAAACAATGTAACGACTGTAGAATCTAGTTTCTTTTTTATGAGAGTTCGAGTCTACAACAATATGGAGATGAGTTATATTCGGTTTGGTGATCCTATGGATATCCCAAGTGGCTATATAAGCCATATATTGGTAGCCTTTAGGGCTTAAACCACCTTTGAGAATAATCAATCTACTAAAGTTTGTTCAAGTTTATCATTGCTGTCGAAATTCCATAAAGAATTAGGAGTGTTCTTCAATCAAGATCGTTCAGCCTTTCCACTGGAAATTGGGTGTACGATAGATCTTCGCTTGGTGGTCGACGAAATCGACACGAATGTGTTTTGGCAGATTAAAGAGTATTTGTCCATTGCACTGGCATTAGAAGATTGCTGCGATTCATCAAGACTCCCGTGAGTATCCATCCTACGTCGAGAAGATCGGGCGACCCTGTATCATCTTGGTATCAGAGCGCGGTTTACTCAGTAGGATCTTATCCCTTTACTTTTTCGTTTATTACTTTCTGTCCTATAGTCTACATAACTGAAAATTGCCTCACAAAAAAATCCAAATCGTAGTTTCGCATCTGTTATTTTTGTGAGTTTTGTTAGGTCTTCATCTATTAGAAATTTTGTTTACGTGCTGATCATCGTGTCTTTTGCGTAGCTTATTCGTTGCATACCAATTTTCTTGAAAACTCGCTAGTTGATCTTTCAATTAGCGTCCAAAAAAAGAAAGAGCTCCAATTCACCATTTGAATTCTTGATCTAGCTATCCATGTAAGATCTTTGTGCATCTTCACAAAATATCATCTTCGAACACATCTGGGTTTCCTTTTTCTTGTTTGATTCGGCCACAAGAAACTCTAGCTGTCACAAATTGTGTGTCGCAAAGAATCCTAGTCGGACACGTTCGGACCATCCGAAGTTTGTTACGGTTTGAATTCTGAGCGTCTGTTGAGGTTTTCACTTAAATCCTTATACCCTTGAGACTAGTCTTTGATAATTGCTTTAGGGCTGTTATAGAACTATCTACACATTGCTGAACAACTTTGGACTTGCGTAGAATCAAAGAACAATTAAAACTAGTTCGGCCTTTAAGTAAAAAAAGGAAGGCAGCCAATTGAAAAAAAGAGGAGTCACGGCTTGAGCAAAAAAAAGAAAGAAAAGAAAGTATTGGCCGAATTTGGGTGAGTTAATCTTAGTCCGTAAATTCCGATTGTGTATTTAATTTCTTTGAGCAATCTTGTACATTTAAATTCATATTATTGTAATTGGCTAGCGTCTCTCCTAGTACTTGATGTAAAACGAGCTAATATTTCCAGATTGTTTCTTTTAGCTCATTCCTTTGTTTGCATTGAGTCACATTAATCATTGCGTATGCGTTCATATACTTGATTCAACAACATCATGAAATTCAGATCGTGTAGGATAAACACTTCCATACCAAGCTCCACTAAATATCCTTTGCCATGCAATTATGTGTCACTTTTAAATCCGCTTGATCATCACTTGCTATTGTAGCCAACACCAAGTTTAAGTTTCTTTTTGGTCTTAATACACTTTGGAAAGGTAAGAACTTTACTTGGTGAGAAAAAAGTGAGATAGAATGAACTCCATATATCGTATATATGTTGTGGTATTTGTGCGTTCTTTGTACCACTAATCATAACAGGTGAAGACGATAATATGGGAGAAGAGCATACCCCGATGATTCATTTTCAATTCCAACCTTTGAGAGGGACTTTGAGTAATGAGTTTGCCACCACTTCTTTCACATTGAAAGAGCAACTCAAGGCGGAGATTAATAATTCCATGCAAGATATGCGCATTGAATTCAATCATCAAATGAAAGTGTTACGCTCGAACATCGTGAATGATATTGTGCGAGCACTTTATCCACAACAAAAAGAAGATAACTTTATTCCTTTCTATTGAAGTGAAGATCCAGAAGAGTATCTTGAGTGGGAATGGCAAATAAAGAAAGTGTTTAGATTTCAAAAGCTTCCCAATAACCAAGAGGTGTTGCGTGCCACTAGAGAATTTGAAGATTATGCTTATAGTTGGTGGCATCAACGATTTGGAAATGAATTTATAAAATCTTGGTCAGATTTGAAGACACTCATGAGGAAAGAGTTTGTACCATCCTATTATGCGCGGGGATTGCTTCGCTATTTGAAGAGTATCACACAAGGAAGTAATACTATTCAAGAATATTATTTTGAGCTACAAGATGCAATACGTCGTGCCGGTGTCACTAATGCATTAAAAGAGAAGGCATACTTCAAAGGAGGATTGAATTCTAAGATTGCTGTCACACTTCAAAATAGATATTTTGGTAGTGTGCAAGATCTTGTGAATTGTGCTATTCAAGAGGAGAAGAGACTTGTGGAGAGACGAACACCACAGTTTTCTCCCTGTCCATACTTCAATTCTGCTACCTCTACTTGTGTGATACATGAGAAGATGACTGAGCATGGGACTTTCTCTTCGTTCAAGGAAACATATAGTATTCCAAAACTACATATAACTCTTAAGATACACCACAACCTATGTGAGGATGAGAGCCACAAAGCCAAATTGAGTGAGAGTGATAAAAAGAGTGAGTTGTGTGAATCCACCATATATGAGGTTGAGAGCATCCAAATTGAGAGTGTGAGAAAGACACCAAAAGAAAATAGGGAAGTAGAAGATAGACAAAGTGAGGATGAATCTGAAATTAGCATATAATTATCTACTTCTAGTGTTGTTTCTCATATTGTGCAGGTTGACATTAAAGACGAAGAATTTAACGTTCAACAACCAGTACATTTGAAGGCAAATGAGGAGAAGGTAACCACAGGAGAGAATGAAGTGCTTGCTGCCCCATGTGTACATCCTAATAAGTTTAAACCCTAGTGCCTACATCACCTGAGGAGGACGACAAAGGTAACACTATTAGTGCTGAATTTAATTGTGCAAAGGTGAGTAATTTTGAGAACTCATATGATCAACCGAAAACTCCATGTTCTGAAATTTCTATGCTCAATTTACATAATGTTGAATTGATTACTCATAAGAAAGTTCTTACTAGAATACCTCCTAATGATTCTTTGTGCTACATCATGTTTGATGTTCCTAGAGAGCTATCTAGTGTGATTAATAACGTTACTGAAATTTCATATTCAAAATCACTAGTTAGTACCTATGCCTACAAATATAAGTTCAATTTGATTGGAGATTATGATATAGATGACAAATTTTATGTTTACAGAATTTGTATTACATGTGATAAACTTGCTGAATTGAAATCGCACATTATGGATAAACAATTTTTTATGCCATATCATGATCACAATGAGATGAATTTCAATAATAGCACATACTGTTTAGGAAGATTTCATAAGTCTACTTGTTTGTTTTTTAATGTACAATCTCGTAAAAATAATCAGAGTAGCGCAGTTGAAGCATGGAAAGCGCTCAAAATTTTCTTTCCCGTATCTGAACAACTAAATCTGATTTTGCCCTTTAAAGATCTATCCATGTCATTAGAAAAGTCGAGGACGACTTTCTTTTATGGGAGGGAGAATGATGTGAATAACAATATTGCAATGCATACATCTTTTGATCACTATTACACTAATCGGGTTGTACAAAATAACGAGAATGACACAATAATTGATTATTACATATACCATGCATATGTATTATTTTTTTCGTTTATTACACCTTAAGATGTTCATGATGTGCTAAGCAGAAGAAGTATTATTCAACTGGAAAGAATTATTGAGCTGGAAAAGCATGTGTCTTGCACTTTTCAATTAAATATATTATTCAACTGGAAAGAATTATTGAACCGTATGAAATATCATCAGGTGAACTCATTCCAAACTAAACATAATGGACCTGGCCTCATCTTCAAATATATCACAAATCAAAAGTTATGACCAAAAAAATGTAACGCCTATAGAATCTAGTTTCCTTTTTATGGGAGTTCGAGTCTAAAACAATATAGGGATGAGTTGTATTCGGTTTGAGGACCCTATGGACGTCCCAAGGGGTTATATAAGCTATGTATTAGCAGCCTTTAGGGCTCAGACCACCTTTGAGAATAATCAATCTACTAAAATTTGTTCGAATTATCATCGCCGCTGAAATTCTATAGGGAATTAGGAGTGTTCTTCAATCAAGATCGTTCAGACTTTCCGCTGAAAATTGTGTGCACGATAGATCTTTGCTTACTGGTCGGTGAAATCGACACGAGTGTATTTTGGCGAATTAAAAAGTGTTTGTCCCTTGCACTAGCATTGGAGGATCGCTGCGATTCATCAAGACTCCCGTGAGTATCCATCCTACGTCGAAAAGATCGAACGACCCCGTATCAACAAGGAAAGTTGGACTATTGTCAAGAGAGTTCTGTATCACTCTCATGGGCCAACCACCATGTGGAGCCCACCTCATGGGTGCACATACCAAGACAACCAGCCTGCCACTTCCTATTGCGTTCGGTTTAAGTTAGGTAAGAATTATTTAAATTAGGAAGATAGAATTAGGATCGGATTCGAGTTGTTTTCCTTTTGTGAGTCCGGCCAGGCTAGTACGATTGTATAAAGTCTTGGCCACCATCTCTTGAAACCCTCAAATGTTAATTTTGAGTCAAAGAAATTTCTTACTCTTTGGTGTATGTTGTGCGCTGCCATGTGGGTTAGAAAGCAGACTAGTTAGCGTTCCACCAAATTACTGGTTATCAGTATTCTTGTTGTTTCTTATAGACTAGCAACATCGTCTATCTTTGTGTGGTGAGAAGATGAAGATCCAGAGCGTGTTGCTAGTTGAATTCTGATACATAGGAGTCTGTAATCGAGATAGACAATCGTGCATTTCTGTTCATCAAAATTCACAGGATTTCAGGTTAGCCACTTATTTACCCTTCAAAAGAAATCCTGTGTTGTGAAGATCGGGCATCCTTGTATCATGCAGGGATCCCCATGACATTTTTGTTTTTAATAAAGTGTAACATCCCAAAATTTTTATTCCCTTTTTAAAGTGTTTTCTAGAATTTATTGAATTTTCTTGGATTTTATTCCAAGCCTTGAAGTGAGAAAGTTTAATTATTTTTATTTTATAAAAAGCCAAAATAAATTTATTTTATTTTGCAAATTCAAAAATTAAGTGCATTTTATTTTTCCTAAGTCAATCTGTAATTTTAATAATTTTCAGGAGTTTGTAAAGATTTAAAACTCTCCCTTTAAAGTTAATTTATGTTTTTTTTGCAAAATCTAAATATCAAATTGGGTTGAAAATATTTTTATGACATCTAGAAAGGTTCCAGGTGAGTCTCTTAATTTTTTTAGAATTTTCAAAATTTATCTGGTATTTTTCTAAGTATTTTAAAGCCTCCTAAGTATTTCTGAAAATCAAAAAAAATAAAATCCAAAACCCTTCCACAGAGCTGACAAGTGTCAACCATCGGACCCCCTCCCCACCGCCGGATCACATCACTGCCGTTCGATCCCACTTAAACTCACTCCCCCGCCTTCCTCCCCTCCCTGGCCGACAAGTGTCGTGCGTCGGACCGACCACCCCCTTCCCCGATCTGATCCCCGCCACTCGCCGTGAATTACCGCTTCGCCCGCCCTCCTCTCCTCTCTGGCTGACACGCGGTGTGATCAGAGCTATTCGCCATTGACGGATCCAATCCCGCTCGTCCGCAGCCACTTACCCCTTCGTCCGAAATCCCAACGGCTCAGATGCAGCCTCACCGTGCCAGATCGAATCCCACCCGTTCCTAGTCACTTACTGCTTCATTCGAAATCTAGCAGCCTGTAACAGCCCAGCTGTTTATTTCAAAATATTTGATTTAATTTAAAATAAAACATTTACTATTGGTTTCTTTAAGTTATTAAAAAAAATTAATTGCCTGATTTTCGGCAAAAAAAAAGGTTATGAAAAGGTGATTGAAGAAAAAATAAAAACAAAAAAAATAAGGTATTAAATTAGTTAGTTTAAAGCAAAAATCAAAGTTATTTAGTTTCTTGAAATTTTAAATTTTTAGTTAGCTTAATTTTCTGCTAAAAAGAAAAGAGCCTTTCAGTTAAACAAAAAAATATTTTATAAAGAAAAATATGAAAATTTGAGTTGGAATTTTTTTTGTAAGTTCCAAATAGCTTTAGAAACTTACATGAATTTTTCTAAGATTTTTAGCCTTTATTTGTTATTTATTGTATTATTTAAAGCTAAAAAAAGGAAAACATTTTTAAAAATTAAAATAAACATCAAAAAATTCCAAAAATACTTTTTTTATTCTTTTCAGGTTCCAAGGATTCTAAAAATATTTGTTTTAGAATTTTTCCAAATTTTCTTTTTCTTTTTCTTTTTTTTTCTCTTTTCTCTCTCTTCCTTTCTCCTTCTTCTTCCTCCTCCCGTTACTGTTCACGCGCAGGACAGCATGCACGCAGCCATGGGAGCCTTCTTCAAGCTTCCAAAACTCATGATTTTCTCAACGGTTTTCAACGAAATAAATTGCAATCAATTCCCCTCATCAAACTCCTTCAATTCCCCACCGTTTCCCCTCTCATTAATGCCTAATTTCGCGGAATTTAAACCATGCCATTGATGGATATGGTCCTTTGATCTCCCTCCTCGGGCCTCCTCAACCCCTATAAAAGGGAGCCCCGTGAGCCTCTCCTCATCCTCACTCAACCCCGAAAATCTCAAGTCCCCTCTCCCACTCGTTTGGCCGCAATCGGAGTTTTAGTTTTGTAGTTCAAGCGGCGTTCTTCGGCCTTTTGTGCCTCGTCCGGTGGAGCACTGCCGCGTTTGATCACACCGTTGGCTTCACCTCGCCGTGTTCTACGCGGTGCTCACCTCGCCTTCGCCGGAACTTCGCCGGAGCACCGTCGCCACCGTGGGCCAAATCGGGTCCGCGTTCGTCGCGTCGCCACCGGCCGACCGTGCATGCCCGACCAAAACCAAGGTGAGCATCACGATCCCCACACTCCCCTCTTCGATTCGCCACAAGTCTCGCATGTTAATTCCTCTCCGTTTGCCCGGAACGCCGATGTCAGCCTGTAGGCTACATAAAGTCTTGTCCACCGCGTTTCGCTAGTCCGTTGGCCGAGCCGTCTGCAGCGTTGAGTTCGTCTTGACTCGTTCTACGCCGTGCTCCCCTCCGTTCGTCCAAAAACCTTTCCTAAATATTTGCGCCCGACACCTTGCCATGGCCGTAAATGGCACTTCGTGTCCCCGCCTGTCCGGGAATGCTTTCAACAATCCGTTCGCGTCAAAACGTGCCAAACCATCCCAGGAGGCTACGTTTCAGACGGTTTTGGATTCGCCTGACCGAGCACAAAGATATTGAATTTCTTCGTGTTTCGGTACCGTCATCGTTCAAATGACGATTGCGTCGCCTCCGGAGAGTTTTCGGCTTAGCCGATATTTTTCCTAGCTTCGCCTCGCCGCATTCTATGCCGTGCTTACCTTGCTTCTCCATATTCTCTGCCCGAAAAATATTCTTCTCTCCGCACCCTATGTCATTTTTGCCGTACACGTCGTCACCGTGCTCCGTTTGACGTGCCGCTAATTCCTACATGTGCCTCGGGTCATTAGCAACCCATTGGCTTCACCTCCCATGCCTTTTCTCGCCAACAACACGGCCAAAAATAGTGAAAAGGGCTGCTGTCCATTACTGTTCACAGAGGAATATTCCGAAGGAATATTCCTGATTTTTCCTTTTTCAGTATTTTCTGATCCGCCAATCTTCCAATCGCTCGTTCTCCTTTGTCCGAACTCCGAATCAAGTGATTCAAGTTTGTAAATTCATCTAATTTCATAATCTATATTTCAGTATATATTTCATAATTTTTGGATTTTCTCGACCGCCCTTGGTTGAGTCTCCTCACCGCCGGAATACTGCCGCCACCGCCGCCTGAGTTACGCCATCGCTCCAACTCGCCACCGACCACCTTCCAACCACTTCTGGTATTGCACGAGAGCACCAATTCACTCCTCGCAATCCCCTCTCTCTTTTCTTCACCTCGCCACCCCTCCGCCAAGCAATTTCCCCCGCCGGAGTGTCTCTTTCGCCAACACCGACGCCACCACTGCCAAATCTTCGACGGGACCACGCGCACCTCCGTCACCCTTTTTCCTGAGCCAGAGTATGACTGGAGTACCCCGCCGCCGGTAACCTTCCTCAGGCCCGCGCAAACCTTCGACGCCGCTTCTCCAAGCAAGCCGTCGTCGGAGAGTCTCCGCCGTCGATAATCGTGTCTCGCCTTCGCTACACCCTCGCCGCCAGCCAACTCTAGGTAACCCAAACCTTACGCCATGGTCAAATCGGACTCATACTCTTCTCCATCTTTTGTACACCTCCCCGGTATTCACCGCCGTTGGATCGCTCGGATCTTGTCTCGTGAAGTCGTCCGACTTCTCCTAGCCATCCGATTCTTAGACTCCGACGCCCGAAGACCCATAAGACTCCGCTATCTGGAGGCTCTTTAGACTTCACCATCCGGAAGCTCTTTAGACTCTGCTATCTAGAGGCTCTTTAGACTTCGCCATTCGGAGGCTCTTTAGACTCCGCTGTTCGGAGGCTTCTTAGACTCCGACTGCTCGGAGCCTTCGACTTCGACCTTCGGAGACTTCGACTCCAGGCTTCGACCTTCGACCTCGAAGACTTCGACTTGACCTTCGATCTTGGAGCCTTCGACTTGACCTCCGTCTTGAGCGACCATGGTTCTTTGACCGTTTTAACCTCTGCACCCTCTGACCTCTCTGAACCCTCCGATCTCTCCGACCACTCGAAACCGTCTGACCTCTCCAAGCCGTTCGATTCTTTCGATCACTCTGCATAAATCCAATTCTTCCAACCACTGTACAATTCCGACCAGGTCTTCGACCGAATCTTCGACTTCGACTGCACCTGCACTTGGAGTCTCTATCTTTGACTTTGACCTCCGCAACTTCAACCGCTGCTTCAACCATGCTTTCAATGATGGCTTCGACTACGCTTTCGATCATGGTTTCAACCATACATAAATATTGTAACTTCCGACCACTTTTCCTTCACAAAGAAAAGAATTCCAATAATTCCTTTTATTCATTTCTTTGGAATTCAAATTACCATAAGTCGTTCTCCTTTGTCCTAACTCCGTTTGGACCCATTCAAATTCCTAAAATCATCTAAATTCATATTCCATCTCCCAGCATATGTTTATGATTTTTGGATTTTATTTGGATTTTATTTGAGTTTGGTTTGTTCTGGTTTTTCACGTGTAGACTACGACTAATCCGGAGAGTATAAATTCGACGACCTCAGCAAACTTCGAAGCAAGGCAAGTTACACCTTTGACCATGTTGAACCTAATATTTCAAATTTAATTATATTGTTTTACTGTATATGCATGCGTACTTCTATTCAAATTTAAATTCAGTTTAAACTTTAGTTATGCCCATGATCATTTGATTATAGCCCATTTGAATCTCGAATTCATATACCTTGTCACCCTAGCTGAAAACTAGTTAGTACCATAGTATTGACTAGAAAATTTTATAGAGATGCTTAGCCTGGCTTAGTATAATTTTAGGTGGGATCAATCTTTCATATGAAATGTCAGACTTTGGAAATGAATTCTTGACTTCGGTGAGTCAAGGATGGTTTATGAAAATGGTTTAAAAATAAAAATAAAACTTATGATTTGGACTTAGGCTATTGGTTAGGTGGTAGGGTGCCGGCATGCCTCGTGTTTGGTGACACCTGGTTGATTGTCGTGCATGTGGGTATGTGGATTGAGCCTAAGTCAAATTAAGGACCGGTCTGTGAGCTACTGTTACAAAGCCACATCGTACTACCACAAGTCCGATATGGGACGGACCTGGCTAAGTAATTTGTGAAGTTCCAAGTATAGTCTCGCTATAGGCTGAATGTGAGCGCGGCGTAGGCTGTGGGAAGTCTCACATGGCACAAGAGGGGGCTCCAACTCGTAGATTCGAGTTGTGGTGAAACCTTAGTGGCGGCGTGACTGTTTTGGCTATAGATCATTGTAACGGCCTTGTCATGATCTCCTCGCCGCACACCAAAGGAAGTGTGTTAATCTAGTGGCAATGTGGGATGATCGTGTCTTGTGGGTAAAGCTGTACAACCTCTGCAGAGTGTATAATCTATCCTGGATAGCCGTGCCCACGGTTATGGGCAAGCCGAGTAAAGTTTTTCATGGATTAGACTTTGGTTTTTAAAATGGTTTATGAAAAAGCTTATGGATGGATGGATGGAATCCATGACCAGGTGGGATACCTGTGAATAAGTTGGTGTTTGGTGAACTGCACTAACAAAATAAATCCATAAGAGATTTTGAAAAGCATATGGATAGATGGAATCCATGTGAAATCTTTTGAAAAGATGGACCAGGTGGGATACCTGTGACTAGGTTAGTGTTTGGTTGGAGCCTACACTAACGATATTATTTTGTTAAATCGTCATTTCTATCTACTGTATCAAATTCAGCTTTTGAATCTATTTAATGTATTTACCTTAATACTGCTTTTCGCACAAATAAACTTATAAGCCTTCCTTTGTTATCCCTATGCATGCATTCACTCTGTTAAAACTCCTGGTGTAACTTGCGTAAGTACTCTATGTGCTTACCTTGGGAGTACTTTATGTGCTCACCTTGCTAAAATCTGTTGCCAGAGGATAACGTCAACAACTTCGGTGAGGATGGTGACGACTAGGCCGCGTCTTACAGTTATTCGCCTGTGGGCAGGCAGGATGGGCTGCTGCTTCCTTGGTTTTCTTCTGCTGCTTATATTTAAGTTTGGTTTATGAACCATTGATGTAAACTTTGGCCATCAGGCCCATATTTAGTAATGAATAAATGTCATTGCACATGATATGAATCTTTGTTATCCACTGTGTGCACTAGCTTGATCCTGGACTAGTACGATTTACACAGAGGATCCAGGAGTCGTTGCTCCGGGGTCCGACACAGCCCCGATCATCTTTCCTTACCACTAGGGCTGTAAACGAGCCGAGCTCGAGTGAGCTTGACCTGGCTCGGCTCGAGCTCGGTAGAAACTCGAGCCGAGCTCAAACGAGCTTGACAATTTCAAGCTCGCTCGAGCTCGGCTCGGACAAAGCTCGGTACCTGTTAGGCCGGATTTGGGTCGAGGAGGGGCATCGGCGGCGGCGGAGAGGAGGGGCGCCGAGCGGTTGCTGCATCGGGCGGCCTGGCATGGAGGTGGCCTCGGTCGGGGGGAAGAGGCCGAGCGGCGGCAGCTTCGGGTGGGGAGATCCAGATCAGGCCAGATTCGGCGAGGAGGGGCGGCTCCGGGTCGAGGAGGGGCGCCGGCGGCGGGGGAGAGGAGGGGCACCGAGCGGTGGCGGCATCGGGCGGCCAGGCCCGGAGGCGCGGCGCCAGAAGGTCGAGGAGGGACACCGGCGGGGGAGGGGAGGGGCTGGCGGGCGAGGAGGCGGCGGGGAGGCGGCGGATGGGGAGGAGGGGCGGCGCCGGGGGGCGAGGAGGGGCGGCGGATGGGGGGGAGGAGGGGCGGCGGGGGGGACGGGGGTGGGGAGAGGAGGGGGATGGGGGGAGAGGAGGGCGGTGGCGGGGGCGAGGAGGGGGCCGGGGGGAGAGGAGGGGATGGGGTGGGGACTGGGGAGAGGAGCGGGCGAGGGGAGCGAGGAGAGAGAGCGGGCGGGGGCGCGAGGAGAGGAGGAGCGGGCGGGGGGCACAGGATTCGGGCGGGGGGGCGGAAGCGCGGGGCGGCCCGCGCGGGATTCGGGCCGGGGGGTGGGGGCGGGGCGGGATATGGGATTTGGGATAAAATATCATAAGCTCGCGAATAGCTCGTGAGTCTAACATTAGGCTCGAGTTCGGCTCGTTTGGATCTTGAGCTGAGCTCGAATCGAGTCTAAAACGAATCAAGCTTGAGTAGTTCGCGAGCCTCGAGCTTTTTTACAGCCCTACTTACCACCCATCGCAAATCCCACCGCTGCCCTCGCCCCTTCCCCTTTTCCTCACTGACCAATGGGCCCCCCTTGTCGGACCCGTCGTCCCCGCCGCTTCTTCCTCCTCGCACCCACTGCGGCCGCCATTAGCGCCCTGAAACCGAAGCTTTAAAAGCTTCGGTTTCCTTCCCGATTTGCCTCCCGCATGAATGCAAATTGAAATTCCTGCTTCCCCACACCCATTTCAGGCAGAGTTACCCTCAATTACACCCTGTGCGTCGTAGCATTGATCCTCCCCGCTGTCTCAACTCTAGCGCTTGGTGCGCAGCCGTTACTTCCTCTCCTCGATCTATACAAACCCTCCCTAGGCCTCTCTTCGACACACCGCCTCTCCCCTCGCTCTCTAATTCCAAAAATCTGAGCCCGAAAGCCCCCCATGCTCAATTTCCCCTCCGCCGGCCTCACCAAGTCCGGCGAGCAATTGTCGCCGCCTCAGGCCTCCCCGTGCCTTGCCAACGCTGCTCCGAGCTCCCTCGTCCCTCGGCGATCATCAGCCACCCCTCCACCAAGCTTTTGCACCATCGGAGCACCTCCGCCGCCGTGAGCCCCCTCCGACCACCGCCCCTCTCCACCGTTAGCTCGCCCTAGTCGCCCTCAGGCCGCCCCACCGGAAAGTTCGATTTCGACGACGCTTCGTAGCAAGACTTCGAGCTAGGCAAGTTACACCTTTGACCATGTTGACCCCATTATTTCAAATTTATTTATGTTGATTTACTGTATATGCATGCATACTTTATTTAAATGTAATTTAAACCGGATTTAAATTTTAGTTATGCCCATGATCCTTTGATTATAGCCAATTTGAATTATGCATTCATATACCTTGTCACCCTAGCTGAAAACTAGTTGATACCATAGTGTTGACTAAAAAATTTTATAGAATTGCTTAACCTGGCTCATATGATTTTAGGTGGGATCAATTATTTCACATGAAATGACGATTTCTTTCAGTGAATTCTTGACTTTGGTGAGTCAGGAAAGTTTATGAAATGGTTTAAAAATAAAAATAGAAAATTATGATTTGGACTTAGGCTATTGGTTAGGTGGTGAGGTGCCGTCATGCTTCGTGTTTGGATACGCGTAGTTGATTGTTGTGCATGGGGGTACGTGGATGAGCCTAAGTCAAATTAAAGACCGTTTTTGTGAATCATTTTACGAAGTCACTTCATACTACCATAAGTCTGGTATGGGACGGACCTGGCTAAGTAATTTATGAAATTCCAAATATAGTTCCGCTATAGGCTGGATGTGAGCGTGGCGTAGGCCGCGAGAAGTCTTACATGGCACCAGAGGGGGCTCCAACTAGTGGATTCGAGTTGTGGTGAAACCTTAGTGACGGCGTGACTGTTTTGGCTATGGATCATTGGAACAACCTTGTCGTGAATTCCCCGTCGCACACCTAAGGCAGTGTGTTGATCGCGTGGCTCAAGTGGGAAGACACATCTTGTGGGTAAAGTTGTACACCTCTGCAGAGTTTTAACCTATCCTGGATAGCCGTGTCCACGGTCATGACATGCTGAGTAGAGTTTCACATATTAGACTTGGATTTTATAAAACTTGTTTTACGGACAAAAATGTTGATTTGGAAAATGGTCTGGGTGGGATGCCCGTGGTTAGGTTAGTGGGGGTCAGAGCCTACACTAACGATAATTACTTTGTTAAAGTAATGTCTCTTATGATGTATTAAAATTTAGCTTTTCATACTTACATTATTATACTCAATATTGCTTTTTCGCACTTGTACGCTATTAAGCCTTCCTTTGAAATCCCTTATGCATGCATCACTCTGTTATATTTCCGGTGTAACTTGTGGAGTACTTTAAAGTACTCACCTTGCTTAAATCTGTTGCCAGAGTATGATTCCGACAATGACTACGGTGAGGACTTCGACAAATAGGCCGCGTCTTACAGTCATTCGCCTGTGGGAGGCTGGATGGGCTGTGCTGCTACTTTTATATTTTCCGCTGCTTTTATTTTCAGTTAGCCATTGAGCCCTTTTATTGTAAAGACTTGGCCTTAAGGTCGTACCTTTGATTAATAATATATGGTGATTGATTATGCATGATATACATCGCTGTTAAACCTTGTGTGCACTAGTTTTTCCTGAGATAGTGCGATTTACACAGAGAGACTTGGAGTTGTTGTTCCGGGTCCCGACAGAGATGGTATGAGAGCAATAATAACCCTAAGACGTGACCCTAGATAGAGATCAACCTTAAGGATATATCTTGACAAGAAAATATTTTCAAAACCATTTCCTCCTCTGCTCAGTCTATTATCAAAACTGTTTACTAACTTCTTTCCCTCTTCGAAATTGTAGAAGGAGCAACCCAACCGCGTTACCCACGGAACCCTCGCCGGAGACCTCGCGGACTGCCTCTGCAGCCTTATGCGAGAGTTGGGCTTCCAACCCCGTCCCTTCTACCAGGGATACTTGGGTCTGTACGGAGATCAAACACGTTGGAGGGTTGAAGGATCTTCGCCAACTTTGGAGAACACGCTGCCACCCACATCTTCGACGCCCCCTATCCCCGGGAGACCTTCCTCGCTGGTGTTTAGGATGCAGCCTGTGAAGCTATCCGTTAGCTGAGGAACCTCTACGAACTGGAGCTGCAGCGCACCAACTTCCGCTTCTACCCCATCAGAGTTCCAATCAATTTTGCTAGTGAATTCGCCTCCACATAGTACGAGAGCAACCCCCGCCTCGTCCAGCAGGTGCAGTTTACCTAGGCCATGGCTCTGTGTACCAGGCCGCCCTGGACGAACTGCACTCCATGACGCAGAGACTCCGTGCCGCAGAGGAAGAGCTGGCCAATTATCGTGTCAGAGATGAGGACTCCGCTACCTCAGAGCCACCTCTGAAGAGACTTAAGCGTAGCGCCAGTGTTTAGGAAGCCATCGGTTTAAATCCCAGAAATGCTACTTGTGAGCTGCAGTCCCTTGTTAGCAGCCTCAAGATTATTATAATAAAATAAAGGAAATTTTGTTGGCTCTTATCCACTATTTTTTGTTGCTTTTTGTGTGTTCTTGTTTGTGGGATTGTTACAAGAAAACATCTCCTTCTAGTAATGTGACGATGGCCCGATCTTCCAAGAGGTACTGATAAGTCGATTGTGGAGATCTCGACGTTGATGATCCAAAGGCTCCAACCAAAATAGATCGATCCTCTCGCAATCACTACACCACTACTCCGATGGTTATCAACCGTGCCGAACGCAATTGACCTCGCCAAGAAGGCTATCTCCTACAAGTGAATCGAGAACACAAGCAAGAGAGTGGAAGATGCAATCTGAAACTGTATTGCAAATAAATATTGAGTTCACAAGTTGGGGTTCCTCAACTGGACGTGCAGTGAGACTGCTAAGCAGAATAAACTCTTAAGAAAAACCCAAGGAAAACTAAAGGGGTGCAACCTCCTCAAATAGGGGTGGGGGAGGCCGCACTTATCTAACAAAAAGGGGTACAGTACTATTCATAATACTGTTCATGTGAACAGTACCAGCCCATGAATAGTACCGGCCCAAATAGTCTAAGTGTGATTACAAGGCCTAAGGCCCACTTTGACTCGGACTGAAAAAGTGACACAACTTGTTTTATAGTTTCTGATCGGCTCGGATGGAATTTCAAGGTGAGACCAGATTCATCTGAAAGTAGACTCCAAGGTCTTTCCAACGAGTACTCACGGACCCCGAGAAACCTTCTGGATCAAAAGTTATGGCTGTTTGAAGTAGACACTGTCAAGCAGTCCGAATCTGAGTCGAACTCGCAAATATGAGTTGGATTGCACTTGACGGTTCCACTTCTACAATTGAGCTCGTGTGATTCTTCTCCATGGTTCTTGAGAACAAGAAAATCATAAGTTTTAGGAAGTATAGAATGCTCAGTGAAAATATTATTGATTCCTAAAAATGAGTTTACCTGGTAGTTGAGTTGACGAGCACATGCCCGAGTGATTGGACCTTGCACATCATTCATGGAAGTAGTAAGAGGAGTGTTCATATTAGTAGAAGTGATGTCCTCATCATCTAGTCTCTCTCTTTCCTCTAAATCTGGATGGTTCGGCAGATGGTGAACACAAGGAGGAACCTCAACGACGATGCCAACCCCGGAGCTCAAAGAAGCCAGTCTGCTCCTATCCCTCCGCCTCCACCAGCAGCAGGACCAGATTGGACTTAGCTACTCATCCAGACTATCAACAATCCGGCTCACCAAGTTCATCAGCCGCCAGCTCAAGCTCATCCCAACCATTTATCAGAATTCCTAAGGATCAAGCCACCAACTTTTGCCGATAGTGCAGAACCCATCGACGCCGATGACTGGCTAAGGTCGATCAGCACGAAGCTAGGCATCCTTCAGTGCACTGATTGGGAGCGAGTCCTGTTCGCTTCTCATCGGTTGAACGGACCCACGTCCGAATGGTGGGACACCTTCACAACCTCTCATGCCAACCCTCAGGCTGTAACCTGGAACGGGTTCATGCAGAGCTTTCGCAAAGCACACATCCCCATCGGCACCATGACCCTGAAGAAGAAAGAGTTCCGAGCTGTAACATCCTATTTTTCTGGAGTTCATAAAGCCTAATTTTTAAAAATAAATTTTCTAGAATTTTCTGAAATTAATTCAAGTTTAAAATGAATTTTTAGAGATTAAAATAATTTAATATGATTAAGTTATACTTTAACATAAACTACAAATATTTTATTTGAGTCCCTCAGTTCCCAAGGAATTTTTTGGTATTTTTGGTAAATTTTTAGGATTTATTTGCTATTTTCTAGAGCTTTAGATCTTTATTTGAATTTCTAAAAAGAAAAGAAAAGGGGGAAAAGCATCAGCCGCCCGATTCCTCCGCCTGCCACGCGTCGGTTATCCGGCCCACTTCCCTTCGGCCGTGCCACCGCCGCCACGCGCCGCCACCTCCTCGGCCCACGTCACCCACTCCCGCCCATCTCGCTTCCCCGCCGCCCGATCCATCCACTCGCCACGCGGCCGCATCCCCACCGTCCATGCCCGTGAGCCCGCACCCGCATTGCCCTAACCCTTACGCCGCACCCCACCGTCGCGTCCTCACTCATCCGATGTCGCCCCGCACCACGTGGCTCCATCTCGGTCGTCCGTGATTCGATTGCGTCCGTGTCCGTGCCGTCCCACCTCCGGATTGAACCCCCCTCGGTTCTTGTGCCTTTTTTAACCTCGTCGCCCTTGGTTCGTGTGCCACCGACCGCCTCCGTCGTCTCCTTCGCCCTCCTCGCCGCTGTCGCTGTCACCGGAGCTGTTCCGCCGCCACCCCGTGCACCTTCGTCCCTGCCATCGCGTCTTAGAAGCCGCCGGAGCCGCCGCTGACCTCGCCCTCGCCGGTGAGCACCCGAGCCGCCCTTGTCGCCTCCCCGTCGGACGCGACTGCGCACCCGCCCCTCGGTCCGTGCACCCGCTGTGCCCCGCTACGCGTTGGCCATCTGATGGTCGCCGCGCCCCATCTCCACCGCTCATCTAGATCTGAGCCAGCGGCCCAGATACAGCCACGCGTCTGCATCCCCACCGTCCAAATCCCGCCGTCGCCACCGCGCCCGCGTGTGCCACGTCAGCCCTAGCCACGTCAGCTGCCACGCCAGGCCTACTGCCACATGGCATGCCATGTGTCCGCCACGTCAGCCAAACCGAGCCCCTCGGTGCCACATCAGCACGCCACGTCAGCCGCCACATCACCTGCCACGTGTTAGCACCAGCGCATGCCACGTCAGCACTGACCGCTCTCGTGCGCACTATTTCGTGGATCGGGTCCACCGTGAACTTGTTCCATCGTGCGCCGGGTTCACAGCACAGTAGGTTTTTTGATTTTCTTGATTTTCTTTTAGGGTTAATTTTCCGAGAGCCCGTTCTCCTCTGTCCTAGCTCTGATTGACCCTGTTCTTTTTTCTAAATTCATCTAAAATTGAGCTCTAGCTTTTGGTTCTATTTGCAATATTTTTGGTGTTCATTTTCTTATCATTTTATGTATTTTTATTGTTTCGATCGTTTTCCCTCTCATTAGATTCCGATTCCGGAGGAGCAGGAGGTACGCCCGAAGACCAAGAGTACCTCGCTGACCAAGGCAAGTCGTGTTCTTTGATCATGTTGAACCCAGTTTGTAATCTATTATTTAATTACTTTATTTTAAATTAAATTGCATCGCTATTTAATTACAAAACCTTGTATTGATAGTTAATGCCCCATTTGGCTTATTCCTCCTTGATAATTTGGAACCCCATGATACCATTGTCACCATAGGTTGGGAAACAGACTAGTGATGCTATGTTATTTGTCACATGGGTTGTACGATTAGTATGCTTAGCCTCGCTTAATTAACGTTTGGGTTTATCATCACATGTGAATTGTTAATTTGACTTAATAAGATATGAAACAGTGGTTGGTGCCACGTTTATTAAAATTGTGCCATGACATTGGTGTGTCACTGGCGTGGTTATACAAACCTGGTTTTGCACTCGGGCGAGTGATCGTGTAGTAAAGGGGGAAGTGCAGGTTCACTTCGGGGGATGTGGTAGCCTTGCCCGGGTAGACATAAGGTCTTAACTTCGTGTGCCATTGATCTAAGCTTTATCGTGCAACCACATGTCTAGTATAGGATAAACCTGGCTGACTAATTTGGGATGTTTCAACTTTAATCTTGCTATTGAGATGAACATGGTTGCTGATTTCCATGTGGCGCAAGGAGGGTGTGATGCGAAACCCTAGCGGGCAGGATTAGGTTGGGATTGAACTTTGTAAAGGCCTTGTTGTGATTTCCTGAGATCGAGGTTAATCACATCGTGTGGGTACAGTTGTGCAACCTCTGCAGAGTGTAAAACTATTCGAATAGCCGCTTCCTCGGTCATGGACAATGCTCGGTGATTTTACACGAGGGGTAGTAATTTCATTTTAAACCTAGTGGTTTATGTTGGAAGTGGACATGTAGTTCACTGTTGTTTAGCTTATGGATGGGAGGTTCAGAAGTGATTTATTTTAATTCCTTTGATTACTTATTCATTATTGTTTTATTTAAAGTGCGCCTTCAATCTATTTATTGTATTTACCTTCAAATATTGTTTCATGCAAAATAACCTTACAGCCTTCCATTGGTAAGCCTTGCATATTATATTGCATTCATTTGTTACAAACGATTTGCTGAGTACCAATGTACTCACGGCTTTACGCCTATGTTGCTCAGTTGAGGAGGCGGAGTATTATCAACAGGAGGTTCCAAAAGGAGAGTACTTCGATAACTTCGCGGATTAGGCTTCGTTCTCCACTCGATAGCTTATGGGTTTGTCGATTGGCCACTACATTTTATTTTGGATTTTCTTTGCTAGATTTAAAGCCCTTCTGGCTAGAGATATTGTAAGCTTGACCATAAGGTCGCACCTTTGAGATTTATTGATATTTGAGCTTTTCCTTAATTTTAGCGTGTGTATGGTTGTGATTACATCTATGTTTAACTGTGTGCACTAGCGTGATCATGGACTAGTGCAGTTTACACAGAGAGTCCAAATTTGTATATTCGGGTCTCGACAAAAGCCCTTCGGCAAGGAGGCCACTTAGTGAACGAGTATCTGCAGAAATTCAATCAGCTGTCGCGTTATGCACCAGAGGATGTGGCTACAGATGAAGCCAAGCAGGAAAGATTCCTAGAAGGTCTGAACGATAACATCTCGGTGCAGCTGATATCAGGCGACTACGCTGATTTCCATCAGCTAGTCAGCAAGGCCATCCGCCAAGAAGACAAGCATCAAGAGATGGAGAACCAGAAGAGGAGAATGGCTGATCAGAGAGGTAATCTGGAGGTTCTCATAAGGCTCGCAGCACCCCTCCGCAGATAAACAAGTTCATGCCGCAGGGCAGCAGCTTCAAGACTTCGTCGAGCAAGTTCAAGCCATCAGCCAGCCGCCCACCATTTCAAGTTAACCGCTCGTAGTACCAGGCCAACCGCACCCCGGTTGCCAGTGGTCAAGTCACGAAGAGCAGTCCTTCTTCGGATGGAGTGACCTGTTTCTACTGCAAGGAAACAGGGCACTATGCTAAGGCATGCCCCAAGAAGATGCAAGCGGCAGCCAATCCAGGAGCATTGGGAAGCCAGAGCCAGGGGCAGCAGAAGCCACAGACCTTCATCAAGGGGAGTGTAAACCATGTGATGACTAAAGAAGCTCAGGCTGCACCAGACGTTGTGCTGGGTATGGTCCTTGTTAACTTAGTACCAGCATCAGTTCTTTTCGATTCTAGAGCTTCGCATTCTTTTGTGTCAAAAGCTTTTGTGGATAAGTATGGGTTGGGCATGGTGACCCTTAGCAACCCTATGATAGTTCACTCCCCTGGAGCAGAAATGAGAGTAGGGACCTTGTGCCCAAAAGTAGAGTTGCTTATAGACGGGACCCTATTCTTAGCTAACCTTTTGGTTTTGGAATTGCAAGGGCTAGATCAATTGTGCTACCCGATCTATTACCCTCACCAATGACCAAGGCATAGAAGTGATCTTCTCTCCTCAAATTCCGAAAGAAGAAAGATGTGCCCTATATCACCTTCAGGCTTTGGAAGAAGTACCTATGGTACGAGAATACCCAGATGTATTTCCCGAGGAATTACCTAGAATGACACCGGATAGGGAAATCGAGTTTGTGATTGACCTAGCCCTAGGCACCGCTCCAATTTCCAAGAGACCTTATCGGATGCCAGCTAACAAATTAGCAGAGTTGAAAAAGCAGCTTCAAGAATCGAAAGATAAGGGTTACATCCATCCAAGCTCGACGCCTTGGGGAGCACCTGTACTGTTCGTCAAGAAAAAGGATGAGAGTTTGAGGTTATGCGTGGATTACAGAGCACTCAATGATGTAACCATCAAGAACAAATACCCTCTGCCCAGGATCGATGACTTGTTCGATCAGTTGAAGGGAGCTAGTGTATTCTCCAAGATAGATTTGCGGTTAGGGTATCACCAGCTGAAGATCCGCGAAGAGGACATCCCCAAGACTGCATTCTCCACCCGATATGGACATTATGAATTCACTGTCATGTCGTTTGGACTGACCAATGCACCTGCCTATTTTATGATCATAATGAACAGTGTATTCATGAAATACTTAGACAAGTTTGTGGTGATCTTCATCGATGACATTCTTATATACTCCAAGACTAAAGAAGAACATGAGCACCATCTCAGGATAACTTTGGAAAGGCTTCGAGAACATCAGCTCTATGTTAAATTCAGTAAATGTGAATTTTGGCTAAGGGAAGTTGCTTTCCTCGAACATATTGTGACAGCCGAAGGAATCGCAGTGGATCCTTCCAAAATAGAAGCAGTAATAGAATGGAAGCAACCCAAATCAGTGATAGAAGTCGGGAGCTTCCTTGGACTTGCGGGATATTACCGTCGATTCATGGCTGGATTCTCAGAATTAGCCAAGCCTATGACACAGTTGTTGAAGAAGAAAAATAAGTTCGAATGGATGAATGCTTGTAAACAGAGTTTTCAAACCCTAAAGAAAAGGCTAGTCTCCGCACCCGTGCTTGTTTTGCCGGACATGCATAAAGACTTTGAGGTTTTCTGTGATGCCTCTCGCCTTGGCTTAGGCTGTGTTTTAATGCAAAAAAGCAAAGTGGTAGCCTATACATCGCGCCAACTTAGGCCTCATGAGTACAATTATCCTACTCATGACTTGGAATTAGTAGCCTAGTGCATGCTTTAAAGATCTGGCACCACTATCTTATCGGTAACCGTTGTGAGGTATACACGGACCATAAGAGTCTTAAGTATATCTTCACTCAAGCAGAACTCAAACTGAGGCAGCGAAGATGGCTAGAGTTAATAAAGGATTATGATATTGGGATATATTACCACTCTGGAAAAGCAAATGTTGTGGCCGATGCCTTGAGCAGGAAGTCTTATGCGAATGTGGTTTAATCGGAGGAAGACCAGACCTGACTTCAGGAGGGAGTCCCCCGTATAAGTCTAAATCCAGTGAATCCAAGCATTATCGCCACATTGGAAATCCAACCAGCCTTGCCTGATCAGATCAAAGAGGCTTAGAAAATTGACGAGGATATTCAAGAAATAAGAAAGAATATGAGAAGAGGCAAAGCACCAGGATTCAGTGAAGATGAGCAGGGCACGATTTGGTTCGAGAACCGCATCTGTGTACCGAATAATCAAGAAATCAAAACCCTGATTCTAAAAGAAGCTCATGACACTCCATACTCAATTCACCCAAGTCGTACCAAGATGTACTAGGACCTGAGGGCAAGATACTGGTGGGTTAGTGTGAAAAGAGAAATAGCGGAGTTTGTTGAAGTCGGTGACACCTGTCAAAGAGTCAAGGCAGAACATCAGAGACTCACTGGACTTCTGCAACCGTTACCAATACCTGATTGGAAGTGAGAAGAAATCGGTATGAATTTCATAACCGGACTTTTGAGAACTAAATCGGGTTATGATTCGATTTGGGTAATCATCGACCGATTGACGAAAGTGGCTCACTTCATACCGATCAAGACCACTTACTCCCAAAGTAAGTTGGCTGAGTTGTACATGTCTCGGATGTGTGTCTGCACGGAGTTCCCAAGAAAATAGTATCAGATCGAGGCAGCCAGTTCACTTCTCGATTCTGGCAGAAACTGCATGAAGAGTTGGGGAGTAAGCTCAGTTTTAGTACAGCTTACCATCGCTAGATAGATGGGCAAACAGAACGAGTTAATCAAGTGCTCGAGGATATGTTAAAAGCTTGTACTCTGGATTTTGGGAACAGTTGGGACCGTTGATTGCCCTATGTAGAGTTCTCGTACAACAATAGCTACCAAGCCAATCTACAGATGGCACCTTTCGAGGCTTTGTATTGCAGAAAGTGTAGGACACCCTTGCTTTGGGAACATCTAGGAGAACCCCAAGAAGCTGGTCCAAACCTACTTCAAGACGCCGAGGATAAAGTAAGAAAAATCAAAGACAGACTGAAGATAGCTCAATCTCGGCAAAAGAGTTATGCAGACAACCGTCGGCAAGACTTGACCTTTGAGGTCAGGGACTACGTCTATCTCAGAGTGTCCCCACTCAAAGGAGTCAAGAGGTTTCAAGTCAGAGGAAAACTTGCACCAAGGTTTGTGGGACCTTTGAAGATCCTAAGCCGAAAAGGTGAAGTTGCGTATCAGTTGGAGTTGCCACCAAGCATGTCAGGAGTGCACAACGTCTTCCACGTCTCTCAGCTGAAGAAGTGCCTCCGAGTCCCCACAGAGCAAGCTGCATTAGAAACCTTGGACCTTCAGGATGATCTCACCTATCAGGAGCAGCCGATCAAGATCCTCGAGACAGCAGAGCGTCAGACCAGATGGAAGACCATCAGATTCTACAAGGTTCAGTGGAGCAACCACACCGAAGACAAAGCCACTTGGGAGCGAGAAGAGGACCTGAAGGCCAACCATCCCCATCTCTTTTGCTAGCCAGTGCAAATCTCGAGGGCGAGATTTCTTTTATGGGGGTTAGGTTTGTAACATCCCAAAAATTTTATTCCCTTTTTAAAGTGTTTTCTGGAATTTATTGAATTTTCCTGGATTTTATTCCAAGCCTTGAAGTGAGAAAGTTTAGTTATTTTCTTTTTTTAAAAGCCAAAATAAATTTATTTCATTTTGAAAAGTCAAAAATTACGTGCATTTTATTTTTCCTAAGTCAATCTGTAATTTTAATAATTTTCAGGAGTTTGTAAAGATTTAAAACTCTCCCTTTAAAGTTAATTTATGTTTTTGCAAAATCTAAATATCAAATTGGGTTGAAAATACTTTTATGATGTCTAGAAAGGTTCCAGGTGAGTTTCTGAATTTTTCTAGAATTTTTGAGTATTTTAAAGCCTCATAAGTATTTCTAAAAATCAAAAAGAAAATAAAATCCAAAACCCTTCGACAAGTGTCAACCATCGGACCCCATCCCCACCGCCAGATCGCATCACCGCCGTCCGATCCCACTTAAACTCTCTCCCTTGCCTTCCTCCCCTCCCTGGCCGACAAGTGTCGTGCATCCCCGTCGCTCCCCGTGACTTACCGCTTCGCCCGCCCTCCTCTCCTCAATGGCTGACACGCGGCGTGATCAGAGCTGTTCGCTGTTGTCGGATCCAATCCCGCTCGTCCGCAGCCACTTACCCCTTCGTCCAAAATCCCAACGGCTCAGATGCAGCCTCACTATGCCGGATCGAATCCCACCCGTTCCTAGTCACTTACCGCTTCATTCGAAATCTAGCGGCCCCGATCATCTTTCCATGCCACCCGTCGCAAATCGCCCCTTCCCCTTTTCCTCTCCCGCTGACCAGTGGGCCCCCTTTGTCGGACCCGTCATCCCTACCGCTTCTTCCTCCTTGTGCCCGCCGCAGCTGCCATTAGCACCCTAAAACCGAAGCTTTAAAAGCTTCGGTTTCCTTCCCGATTTGCCTCCCGCATGAATGCAAATTGAAATTCCTGCTTCCTCGCACCCGTTTCAGGCATAATTACCCTCAATTACACCCTGTGCGTCGTAGCATTGATCCTCCCGGCTGTTTCAACTCTGGCGCTTGGTGCGCAGCCGTTACCTCTACTCCCTGATTTATACAAACCCTCCCCGGGCCTCTCTTTGACACACTGCCTCTCCCCTCGCTCTCTGATTCCAAAAGTCCGAGCCCGAAAGCCCCCTGTGCTCAATTTCCCCTCTGCCGGCCTCACCAAGTCCGACGAGCAATTGTCGTCACTTCAAGCCTCCCTGTCCCTCGTCCCTCAGCGATCATCAGCCACCCCTCCACCGGGCTTTTGCACCATCGGAGCACCTCCGCCGCCGTGAGCCCCCTCCGACCGCCGCCCCTCTCCACGGTTAGCTCGCCCTAGTCGCCCTCAGGCCGCCCCACCGGTACCCCCGAGTTCTCCTCCCCTCCCTCTCGCTTTTGGGTGCATCGGCCAGCGTCGCCACCCGCCGGAGCGCCGGCAACCTTTGGGTCCCGCGCCTCCCCCCTCCGGCGGCCAAGCCACGTCGGCCGCAGCGCGCAGGTGGCAGCTGCGTGGCAGCCAGGTGGCTGCCAATCGGGCGCCACGCCCCTGCCACCCAGGCGGCCAATTAGCCACGTGGCACAGGCCGGCCACGCCAACACCGTGCTGTGACGTGGCATCCACAAGGCAGCCACGTGGTGCCACGTCACGAGCCATGTCAGCCTCCAATGCCACGTCAGCAATTCCTTTTATTTATTAAAACCGTAAATGATTGCTGACGTCATAATTCATATTTTTCTTTATGAAAATAAATCCATTAAATGATTGCTGATGCCATAAAAGCTTTTTCAGTATAAAAATAAATCCAGAAAATGAGTGTTTTTCTTTTATTTGTATTTAAACTTTTGAAGGCCATAACTTTGTCATTTTAACTCCAAATTGACCCGTTCAAATTTCTAAATTTTTCTAAAATCATGAACTTTCCATTTCTGCAACTCTTTTGAATTTTTGAATTTATTTGAATTTTGTTTTTTTGAATTTTGAATTCGGATCTTCACATTTAGATTTCGACGATTCCAGAGAGTTCGATTTTGACGACGCTTCGCAGCAAGACTTCGAGCAAGGCAAGTTACACTTTTGACCATGTTGAACCCATTATTTCAAATTTATTTATGTTGATTTGCTGTATATGCATGCATACTTTATTTAAATGTAATTTAAACCTGATTTAAATTTTAGTTATACCCGTGATCCTTTAATTATAGCCAATTTGAATCTCGAATTCATATACCTTGTCACCCAAGCTGAAAACTAGTTGGTACTATAGTATTGACTAGAAAATTTTATAGAATTGCTTAGCCTAGCTTAGTATGATTTCAATGAATTCTTGACTTCAGTGAGTCAGGAAAGTTTATGAAATGGTTTAAAAATAAAAATAAAAAATTATAATTTGAACTTAGGCTATTGGTTAGGTGATGAGGTGCCGGCATGCTTCGTGTTTGGTGATGCGTAGTTGATTGTCGTTCATAGGGGTATGTGGATGAGTCTAAGTCAAATTAAGGATTGTTTCTGTAAATCATTTTACGAAGTCACTTCGTACTACCATAAGTCCGGTATAGGACAGATCTGGCTAAGTAATTTGTGAAATTCTAAATATAGTTCCGCTATAGGCTGGATGTGAGCGTGGCGTAGGCCGCGAGAAGTCTCACATGGCACCAGAGGGGGCTCCAACTTGTGCATTCGAGTTATGGTGAAACCTTAGTGGCAGCATGACTGTTTTGACTATGGATCATTGGAACAGCCTTGTCGTGAATTCCCCGTCGCACACCTAAGGCAGTGTGTTGATCGCGTGGCTCAAGTGGGGAGACACGTCTTGTGGGTAAAGTTGTACACCTCTGCAGAGTTTTAGCCTATCCTGGATAGCCGTGTCCACGGTCATGGAAATGCTGAGTAGAGTTTCACATATTAGACCTGGATTTTATAAAACTTGTTTTACGGACAAAAATGTTGATTTGGAAAATAGTCCGGGTGGGATGCCCGTGGTTACGTTAGTGGGGGTCAGAGCCTACACTAACGATAATTACTTTGTTAAAGTAATGTCTCTTATGATGTATTAAAATTTAGCTTTTTATACTTACATTATTATAGTCATTATTACTTTTCCACACTTGTACACTATTAAGCCTTCCTTTGAAATCCCTTATGCATGCATCACTCTGTTATATTCCCGGTGTAACTTGTGGAGTACTTTAAAGTACTCACCTTACTTATATCTGTTGCCAGAATACGACTCTGACAATGACTGCGGTGAGGACATCGACGAATAGGCCGCGTCTTACAATCATTCTCCTGTGGGAGGCTGGATGGGCTGTGCTGCTACTTTTATGTTTTCCGCTGCTTTTATTTTCAATCGGTTATTGAGCCCTTTTATTGTAAAGACTTGGCCTTAATGCTGTACCTTTGATTAATAATATATGATGAACCTTCTTTCAAGAATAGAATGGGGATTTCTACTGGTGTAGTCATGCACTTTCATCTTGATGATCTTCTTACTCAGGTGGACGGACTAGAGTCACTATCAGTTCCCTTCATGCAGGATGAAATTGACCAAGTTATTCAGCACCTACTTTCAGGTAAATCTCCAAGCCTAGACGGATTTAAGGGTGTCTTTCTAAAAAAATTGCTAGCCAATAATTAGAGATGACTTTATTCATCTCTATGCAGAATTTTTTGCAAGAAGTCTTAACCTTTAAAGCATTAACACATCGCAAGTTACTTTGATTCCAAAAGAAATTCTCTAGAAGGAATCAATGATTTTAGACCAATTTCACTTCTCAATTCTTCTCTGAAACTATTAACTAACATTTTGACTAATAGGCTCCAGAGAGTTATTCTTTGTCTTGTTCACCAGAACCAATATGGTTTCATTCGGATAAGGACAACACATGATAGTCTTGCTTGGGCTTTTGAGTTTCTACACCAATGTCATCAATTAAAAAAGAAATCATCTTTCTCAAATTGAATTTGAGAAAACCTTTGAACTATTGAGCATACCGCCATCTTACAAGTCCTTCAACACAAGGGGTTTGATGATAGATGGTTAAATTGAATCCAGCACATTCTTAGTTTAGGCACCTCTTCCATTCTCCTAAGTAGTGTGCCAGGGAAAACATTTTGGTGCAAAAGAGGAGTTTGACAAGGAGATCCTCTATCTCCTCTCCTTTTCATTTTGGTGGCTGACTTATTGCAATCAATCGTTAACATTGCTTCCCACAGAAATCTTAATCAGCTACCTCTAGATATGCCTTTTGATGACAAATTCCCCATAGTCCAATACGTTGATGACACTTTGTTATTCATGCAAGTCAAAATCATTATCTCAAGGGGCTACTGCACATATTTCACCAATCCATTGGATTGAAGGTGAACTATTCAAAATCTTGCCTAGTGCCTACAAATGACTCTCCAGACATAGTTCCTTTGTTAGCTGAGGTTCTTGGTTGCTCAATAGGAACTCTTCCTTTTGCTTATCCTGTACTGCCTCTCGAAACAACAAAGCCCAAGATTCAAAATTATGTCCCTCTTATTGATAGGGTGGAAAGACGACTGATTGATTGATCTACTTTCTGTCATATGGTGGGCGTCTGACTATGGTTAATGCGGTTCACTCACACCTTCCTAATTTCTTACATGTGCACTCTAAAGCTACTAGTGGCAATCATACAACACATTGATAGAGCATAGAAACATTGTCTTTGAAGAGGATCTGATATTAACGCCAAAGGAATGTCTTTGGTTGCTTGGAATAAGGTGTGTAGGACAAAATCTAAAGGTGGTCTCAGTAACATCAATATCAAATTGCAGAATGAAGCTTTGCTTCTCAAAATTTGCACAAGTTCTACAACAACCAAAACTATCTTTGGTTCATTGAATCTAGCTAATTTTGGTGGAAGGATATTCTTAGACTTTCAAATTATTTTTAGGGCATTGCTTCTTGTTCAATAGGAAAGGGGAACACAATGTTTTTTTGGGAGAATTTATGGATGGGTCGGGTACTCTCTACTAAATACCCATGTCTGTACTCTTTTGCAAGATACAAGCATTGCTCGGTTCTAACTTTCATGTCAAACATGGTGGTAGTGGATAAGTTCCAAATACCTCTCTCAGCTCAAGAATTTAAAGAATACAGTTATCTCACGCTTGACCTGGAGAACATCTCATTGTCTCTTGTTGACAAAGATACTTGGAGTTACATTTGGGTCACTGCTAATTACTCCTATAGAAAATTCTACTAACTTCATTTCCAAGAATTGCATATAGCTAGATCTTTTCACTTCATTTGGAAAAGCAAATATGTCATGAAGTTGAAAGTTTTTGCTTGGTTATTGTGTATGGACAAGCTGAATACTAAGCAAATGCTACAACAGCAGCAAGTCCACTCTGGTAGTGATACCCATTGTGTCCTTTGCTCTCATGGGGTTGATGAAGACATTTATCATCTATTTTTCAGTTGTGAATTCAGTCAAGCCTACTAAAATTCATTGGGTATCTCCAGGCCTAACATTGGATCTATTGACCATCTCATTTCTTAGGCAAAATAATAGTTTTTGTACCCTTTCTTCATGGAAGTTTTTATTATTGCCGCTTGGCACATTTGGAAGGAGTGAAATGGTGTCATCTTTCAGCAAAAACAAGGTTCACTTCAACACTAGAAATGACCTTTAAGCAATATTTAGCTCTCCTTGTTTGTAGAGTCATTTGCTTATGACCCTTGTAGAGATACATAAGCAATTAATTTTTCCTAGCTAGAGTCATTGGTGCTTTAATTTTCTGCCCTTTTACAAGGTTTATAAATTCCTTTCTCAATTTGTAATTATTTTCTTCTATATTAATTCAATTATGCCGTAGGGATTTCCCTACTGTTTTCTTGTCAAAAAAGTGTTCTTTTCAGATCTAGGGTGCTTTGGTCGATGCTATGTATCATGACAATAACAATGGCCAAAATAAAAACCGCAATGGGTGGAGCAAGCAGAATTCACCCTAGAATAAGAGTCGACCCGAGAATAGCAATCAAGTTGCACAACATGTCTTATGCAGTGGTGCAACAACTCTAGTGGTGGCATTCGACCAGTGTGTAAGGTTTTCGGCAAGGTCATATGTGCTACCATTGCTTTGACCACTCATACCAAGCTGACAATCCCAGGGCAATAGCTACTGCATCACTCACACCATCCTATACCATTGATTCAAATTGGTATATGAACACCGAAGCAACTAACCACATCACGAGTGAGTTGGATCATTTCACTCTAAAGGAGAAGTATCAAGGGAAGGATCATGTGTGTGTGGCAAATGGTGCGCAGGTATATCCATTAATCATATTGGTCATTCTAAGAATTATACCCCATTCCATGTTCTATCCCTAAATAATATTCTTCATGTTCCTTCATTGTTAAAGAATCTTCTTTTCATTCTCAAATTTCAATATAGATAATGATGTCTTTTCTGAGTTCCATCCTCAATATTTTCTTGTTAAGGAACGAAGGAACTCCTTCTACGAGGGGAATGTGAGTGTGGCCTTTATCCCCTAATGCCGAGCCATAAACTAGTGTCAAGGACAGCCTTCTCAGCCACACTAACACCGAAGCAATGGCACCATCACATGGGTCATTCTTCCACACCATTTATTTAGAAATTTTTTAGGGACAATCATCTTCCTTGTTTAGTGAATTATAATTCTAATGCCTTGAACATCTTTACGGCGTCCTTGGGAATATTTAGCGGAATCGTGAAGTTTCTCGGTTTTTGCGGTGAATCACGGGACACGGTAATTATCTAAAGAGAAAAATAATATTATTAATAATAATAAAGTGTTGTGGACTATTTCAGAGCGAGAGAGGCCTCCCACATTTAGGCCAAGAGCAACCCACCAGGCCCAGCCTCTCCCTCCCCCTTTTATTCCACCTTCCCCCCTTTTCCCTAAACCCTAGCCGCCACCCCCTCCCACCCCTTGTGGCCGCCCCCCTGCCCCCAAGTGCCCCTCCCTACTCTCTCTCTCTCTCCCCCCCCCCCCATGGCTGAAAAAGAAAGGAAGAAAAAGAAGAAGGGAAGAAGGGGAGGAAGAGAAGAGAGAAGGAGGGAAAGGAAGAGGAAGAAGAAGAGAAAAGAGGGGTGATCTTGTGGAATCACCTAGGTATATTTTCTCACCTCTGTTTTAGATTTATTTAGAGTTTTTGGTTCAAGATTAGAGGTATTTTTATGAGGTAATCAACCGATTAGCGATTAATTGTTGTCTGCGTATATGCTGATTCAAGCAGATTGTCTATTCCTCTAGATTAGGGTATCAAGATGATTTTTCCTGCAGAAGCAATCAACATGAAAGTTGTAGAGGACATGTAAATATAGCTACTGTAATTTTGGTAGAATTTTTGGCCGTGGGGTTTGGGCACAACATAGATTGGAACTCTGCTATGTAGCAGAGGAGTAGTCAGAGACTAGTTTCTGATCAAATGCAGTTTCAGAGGGGCTAACGAATTTTATGAATTTTCCCACAATAAAAAAAAAGTTGTTCAAAATTATGTAAACTATCTGCTGTGAAAATTTCATGATTTTTAGATCATTATACAGAGGGTGGGATTCGGTAGAAGCTTACTAGCCAGATCGTCGATGCAGAGTCTGTCCTCTGTTTTCCGTGATATTTTACACCACTTAAGAAGCAGGATAAAAATAGAGTGTCTACTTGAAAGTTGTAGTATTCTTTCTATAGTTTCCAGAAATACTATTGTTTGCTGTGCTTGGCCTAATGGATTTAAAGATACGAAAGAAACAAGCAGCACTGCTGTAGTGGGCTAGGCGTGAGAACGATGAGCTGAAAGAGAATTATCGGGCTTTGGGCATAGCGGTGATTTATTTATCTATTGTGGATGTTATGTTGTGGATTTATGCTGAGTTGTGACCTGTGAACAGGTATTTTTGCTCCCGGTCGTGCTTGTGGCTTCCGTCCCTTCGGTAAAGGCAAGTAAACATAGCGGTTGTTGCTACAGTTTAACTTGTTAATTCTACTACCTTCACATTAGTTAATTCATTTTAATTCAAGATGCTTTGTCATGCTACATGCTCCTTTTATACAATGTGGTCTACGTGGTAGTATTCTTTATGAATCGATTGTTTATATTCTTGAAGAATCGAATGTGGTTTGTGGTATTACACTTAATGAAATAAATGTGGTTATGGGGTAGTATTCTTTATGAAGATATTGTGGTCTATGGGGTAATATTCTTTACGAAGATTTTGTGGTCTATGTGGTAGTATTCTTTATGAATATATTATGTTCTATGTGGTAGCATTCTTTATGAATCGATTATTTATGATCTTGATGAATCGAATGTGGTTTATGTGGTGTTATTCTTAGTGAAACAAGTGTGGTTATAGGGTAGTATTCTTTATGAATCAATTATGGTTCATTTGGTTAAATTCTTATGAATCATTGATATCATATCGTGCATATCATGACATGTCATTTGCATCATGGATATTGCCGCACATAGTCATGACCATACCGGTACAGCATCGTACATTGGTGTAGTACGATGCACACTCTTACCTTGTTGGGTAAGGGTGCAGTGGATCATATGCATACATATGCATTTTTATTGTTGATGGATCATTTGCATACTTATGCAATTTGTTGTGGATGAATTATTTGTATACATATGCAAATTCTTAGTTTTTTATGTGGAATTGGCTCATGAGGGTCACTTATGGTATGAAGAATGTGGCTATGGTCATATAGTGGTGTTCATCCCCTTGTGGTATGGTAAGGGTTGTGGTTGTGGTTGTGGCATGAGGTATTTCTCTTGTGGTAACTGTTGTTAGCGGATATGGTTGTGAGAAATAATAAGGTTAGTGAAAAATATATGTTAATGCTTTACTTGTAATGCCCTAAAACGTCATTACGGCGTCCCTGGGAAGATTTTAGCGTAATCGCGGAGTCGCCCGGATTTTTGCTAGATCGTGGGAGGTAAAATAAAAATTTTGTGGAATAGTATAAAATATAAAATAAATTAAAAAATTAAAAAAATCCTTTTAGTCAGCTGCCTGGAGGGGTGGGCTTGCCACCTTGGGCCAACAGGCCCAAAGGGTGGCCGCACCCCAACCCCAACCCTAGCCGCCCCCAGCCCCCATAAAACCCTTTGGCCGCAGCCCCCTCCCCTTTTTCCCCCCTGGCCGCCACCCCTCCCCTCCCCTTGCACCTCCACCATCCCCCATTGATGCCCTGTCCATTGTTGCAAAGGAGAAAGGAAGGAAGAGGAAGGAGAAGAGAAGAAAGAGAAGGGAAGAAGAGGAAGAGGAGAAGAGAAGAGGGGTGATCTCAAAGGATCACCTAGGTAACTTTTATCTATCCCAAATCTTTCTGTTTTTGGAGTAATTAGGGTTCTTGACACGAGATTACAAGGGGATTAGCAAAGCGATTCACCGATTAGGGATTTTCTGCTGTCTGCGCGTAGTCTAATTCGTGCAGCACGGCTGTTTGCGAATATTAGGACTTTGAAACAATTTTTCTTGTGGGTCTGGCCAAAAGGAAAGTTGTATATGATGATAAGATCTATCTTCTGTAATTTTTCTAGAATTTTTGGCTATAGGGTTTGGGCGCAGAAGAGTCGGGAACATTGCTATCTGGCAGAGGTTTAGTTCGAGACAGATTGCTGTTAGGGTGTAGCTTCAGAGTAGAAGATGATTTTTATGATTTTTCTCTCAATAACAAAAGTTGTAGGAAATCTTGTGATCTAGTTTTTCAAAAAAAAAATCATGAAGTTTAGGGCTTTGTGCAGTAGGTGGGGTGCATTAGAAGATGACTGGCCAGATTGCCGAAATAGAGTATATCCTCTGTTTTGTGCGTTAAATTACACCATGTTAGCAGCAAAATAAAACTAAATGGTCTATTTGAAGATTGTTTCATTGTAGTTTCCAAAAATATCTTATTTGCTATAATCAGCTTAATAGTTTTAAAGATACAAAAATATTAAGCAGTGCTGCCGCAGTAGGCTAGGTGAAGAATCGACAAGCGAAAAGGTTATTGTCAGGTTTGGGGTATAGCGGCATCTTTATTTTCTAAATCGCAATTACCTTGCCGTAATACTGTGCTGAGAGGTAATTTTGGACAGGTGGCTTCGCTCCTGACCGCGCATGATCGCTTCGCTTCAACGATAGAGGCAAGTAAACGTAGCGGATGTGCTACCGATTAACTCGTTAATCATACTATCTTCACATTAAATATTTCTATTAATCTGAAATGCTTTGCCATTGATACATGATTTCTTAATTGTATCTATGTGATAGCAATTTAGGAATCAATTGTTTATATCTTGATGGATTACTTGTGGTTAGTGGTGGTGTTCTTGATGAAACGTGTGTGGATGACAAGGTAGAATACTTGATGAATATATTATTGATCTTTGCGGTTATATTATTGTGAATCATGAGAATCATATCATTCATATCATGACATGTCAATTTGCATTGTGGATGTCGCCGCACATCGTCGCAACTGTACCAGTACAACATCATACATTGCTGTTGTACGATGTACACTCTTACCTTGTTGGATAAGGGTGCAGTGAATCATATGCATGCACATGCATTTACTTGTGGATAGAATCACTGCATGCATATGTTATTTGCTGAAATTTTTGAGGTTTGACTCGCGGGAGTCATCAGTGGATTGATAATTGTGGTAGAGGATTTAGTTGTGGTCGTTGTGGTAATTAAATATTGATGATTAAACATTTATAGTTTAATTAGCTTGTTAATCAGTTTGCTTGCTGAGATTTTTTATCTTACCCTTGTTTACCTCCCCTCTACAGATGATCCTTGAACATGCATGGAAAGGGTAGAGCGGCACAACACAAATGCATTTCATCCTATAATTCATGCTGTAATAAATTGATAAGACTCTAGCTAAACATCTATCTACCTCATTGATGGTTACTTTAAATTAATAATGCTAGATTGTAAACTGTTTTTCCTTGGTTAAATTGTTAGATGTTGCTCTTAATTAATCTTTCCCTTTTGTTTTGTTATGCTTCCGCTTAACTTATCATATTTTAAAATTTGTTGCCCGTTTATTTATCTTGTAATTTAGCTAGATGTGGAGTGGTTTAATGGCATCCTAGGGTGATGTGGGTTCTGGGGTGTTACATTTCTGATGTAGGTAGTGGTGGTTGTTGCAGTTATGAAGTAGGCAAATGAGACATAATTGCTAACGTTTTATTGTAATTGGTAGTAATTATGGTTAAAGCTATAAATACGGTCATTATGAGAAATAATTGTTGATACTTAAACTATTGTAGTTTAATTAGCTTGTTAAATAGTTTGCTTGCTAAGATTTTTATGTCACTCTTGTTTTTCCCCCCTTCCAAATAATCCTTGAGCATACATGGAAAGGGTAGAGCGGCACAACACTATTACACACCATTTCATGATTTATGCTATAATAAATATAAGGAATATTTAGTCATTTATCTATTCCCTCATTGTTGAGTTCTATTAATTAATAATGCTAGACTGTGGTTAACTTTAATTGTTTACGATCTTAGTGGTTGAACCTTTTAAATATCTTCCATTACTTGTGGTATTGTTATGCTTCCGCGTAGTTCTCATTATCTTGGGAAGATGCTATCGGAACTTTCATGTATCCTAGCTAGTCGTGGTGTAGTTTAGTGGCATCCCAGAGTAATGTGGGTCCTGGGGTGTTACAGTTGGTATCAGAATGGGCGTTAGGTCTGTGGTAATTAAATTATTAAATTAACACACTGGTGCACAGTAGGATGGGATAGGTCAAACATTGCATTTATGCTTTCAATATGTTGTATTGATGATTAATGTTATGTGATGATCTTGTATGCTTAAGATTTGCTTCTATCACTGGTACGAGTGAGGCTAGTCATTGATAAGGGGTAAAGGTTGTAGTTGTTGCCTTAGGCATTGCCAGGTTATACCATCGATCGTGGTAAAGGGGTAGTGATGCAGTTATCTTAGGTAACTTAGGTACAGATGTTGTATGTGAGTTTCTTTAGAAAAGTTGTTATATTCCTTGAGTTGTTTTTGGCCAATTCTTGCCCTATTGCGGTTAATGAATTTTTTCTTGGGTTAGCGGTTCATTGCAGTTGTTGGGTGCCAATAGGCCTCTAATTGCTCTTAAGACTATTATTGTTTTTTCTGATTGTTGAGTTGCTTTTGCTACTCGTGAGTGTTGTTAATTGGCGAGATTGGTATTTTCCATATTGTTTCCATCTTTCTTACTAGAAAACATAACTCATTTATTTGTTTGATATTTTAAAAAAAATCAAAGCTTTATGTTGCAAGTTCGTTAACTTGCGAAGCTGTGGCTCTATGCATTTCTTTTGGGTTATTTCGAGTGTTGATGTCTAATTTCTCTCTTTTCAGAAAGAAAGTGTTAAAACCTTTTTGTGGTGTTTGTTGTGTTTAAGTAGGATGTGGCAATCATATAAATAATTGATAAGATATGAATTATAAGTTGAGATATTAGCGTGGTGGATAATTAATTTCTACTAACATCCTTAGAAGTGAAGTTGATTAATATGATATTGTCCTGTTGTAGTTTCTTGAAAAATTGTGGTTAAGAATTTATCGATACATGTTTATAACTCATGCAGTTATTAAGGAATATGAAAAAAATAATTGGTTGATTATTGTGGTTGTTTAAATTCCCAACTTGTTGGGTAGATTAGATTGATTGGTTTCAAGTAATTAATCTAACCATTCAGGATGGTTAAGTAAGGAGGTGGAATATTGTCTTAGTAATATTAACTTTTAATATGTCCTCTCTTTACGTACTTGATGAGCATGTGCAACTACTAAATTCATTTAACTTCTGCCATGCTAAATTGCTGAAACATGTATAAAAAATAGATGAAGGTCGATATATTGACTTATGGAATGTTGTCTTATAAAGCTTATATTATTGAAGTCTAAAGTTATTTCGTTCTAATTTCTGAACGTAAGGTGGAATGTTGCATCTTTGCTCATAATTGTTTTTGTGATTGCAAAACAGAGATAGAATCATGAATGCTACCATGACAAAATAATAATCAAATATTAACAGTAATGACTAGAGTGCAATCAATTTGTACTAAATTAGAGTTGAGCATCAATAAGAACTGAATGTATGAAATATAGTAAGTGATTTATATAGTGTGTTTTTGGGAGATTGCCATGTCCTAGTAACATTGTTTTGTTAAGTGGTTGTTAAAATTGTTGTCAAACATGTCCTAGTTGTTAAAATTGTTTTGTCAAACATGTCCTAGTTGTTAAAATTGTTTTGTTTCAGTATTGTGGCTTATGCAGTAGGCTTATCCTAGGTTAAGTGGTTGCAATCTTATTTAGATAATAAGAACATGATAAAGTGATTATAGAGTTCCTTTGGGGAAAAAAATATGAAGAGGTAAGAGGACATGATGATTCTTGTTAAGAGTGTTTTGTCTTGTTGATAGTACGATTGACAGTATGTAGATGTGATGATAACGTTGAATGCACTAAAAAAAAGGAATTGGTTAGTTTTGTGAAACTAATTGAATTAAAGGTTTTGAGATTTGTGGTCGGGATTTTTTGGATCTCATGACTTATGTGGTAGTTGAAATTATTTTGAGCAAAGTGGTGTGTTGAATGCTTTCATTGGTTTTAACTAAAACATGTGTTGTGGTCTTCAAACCTCTTTTTATTGGAATTGGCACGGGATGCTGTAATCAAAGAAAATTGTTGCTTATGAAAAGAAAGAGTGTATTAAAAGTATTTGAGGTATAGGTGATCTCATCTTTTGTTTTCCAACCTTATTGCCATTCATTTCACCCCTGGTCTTGCGACTGCTGTGCGTGGTAGCTGCTTCGTATGTGCTGAAATTTATTTCTTATTACCTCTTCTTCTTAGAAAAGGTTAACTGATGTGGGTTGCGAAGTCTTTATATTGTGTGATGGCAACTGGACAGTGGTGATCTAGTAGTTGACCTTGTGGAAACCTTAAATATCACGATGTTTGAGGTATATTGGATGATATATTGCTTTCTTGGAATAATTCTTAGAAAGGATTTAGTTTAAATAGAATGTTTGTCTTGGAGCTAAATGATTTGTTGATGTTAAGAATTGAGTGTACGTTAATTGTGAAAATTTTAGGGATTTCACCTGAGGATTTCCCTATCTCTATACGAGAAGTTTGTTATAGGAGTCTTGAAGGTTGAGTCTGGACTTTGCATTTGTTATGCTAGAACCTTGGAGGCCCAGTATTTCTGTAAAGGAATAATGGAACAGAGTGGTTTTCAAATAGTGTGATGATCATCGATAACATCATTGAGGTGAAGTAAACGAGTATGTGCGGGTGTGAGGTGAATATTGGAGTTGTTATCCTTAAGGGATTGAGGTGCATTAGGATTTACCTGTCAAAGTAATTCCATTGGTCGAGATCTTGGCTAGAGTATATTGTGGGGACAGTAGTCTCTCTACAAGGGTGTAGATGAGGTACTCAGTTTGAGCTTATTGTTGAGAATGCTAACTTAAGATAAATGAGTTGGTGTGTTGGGCGATGATTTGAAAATCCTTAGTTCAAGGAAGTTAAAATCTGAAAGGGAATGGATTGAGAAATTATTGTTATCACGAGTACTGAAATGCTCTTTTAATTCTTGTTTAGGCTGTATGTTTTTGGCAGAAACCATCTGCAAATTGAGTTGTTTTATATTAAGGCGTAATCTTTTCCAGTTGGGGAAAAGAAAATGATTGTTTTGGTCTTTCAAGTGATTTTCACTCTTGGTTCATGTGGTGGTTTTTCTCCAACTGTCTACTTGGAGAGTGGAAAATGTTTTGTGGTGAATTATTTGACTTTGAATCGTGCTCCTTCGAAGGAAAGTTGGTTGCGAGTGGGTTGCGTGAGAATCCTTTATTTTCAGTTGGATTCTGTTTGTAAAAGATTTTTAGTCGTTCTTCGAGTAGAACGGTGTGAGTGGAATTTGCGGTCAAATTCTTTTAAAGGGGTATAATGTATTATCCCGATTATATTTAATAGAGGAAAGTGTGTTAAGGAGGATGGATTTAGAAAGTGGTTTAATAGTTGTCATGGGGAAATTTTGCGAAAAACGGCAGAACCATTTGGCCACTTAGAGCCGGCAGAAGAGTTACGCGGATGTTCGGCGTCGACTAGTGCGTATCTTGGACTCGTCACAGTGGGTCACGAGGGAGAGGATTCTCAAGTACGTGAAGGTCCTCTGGATGAATCAGTTCGAGCGGGAGGCGACGTGGGAGCTTGAAGATCAAAAGCAGAAGAAAAACCCGAGCTCTTCGGGCAGTAGAGTACTCGTAGTTGTTGTTTCCTTTTGGTTGTTCTCTCCTTTTTTGTTCTTTTGTCTCGTGGGTTGAGGAGTTAGATTCGATGACGAATTATTTTTAGGAGGGGGGAATGTAATGCCTTGAATGTCTTTACAGCGTCCCTGCGAATGATTAGTGGAATCGCAGAGTTTCTCGGTTTTTCGATGGATCGCAGGAGGCGGGAATAAAATTGTGGAATTGTCTAAATGAAAGTAATAAATTAATTAATTAAAAATTAAGTTTTAGGCTACCTAGAGAGGTGAACTAGCCACTTTGGGCCAGCCAGCCCAAAAGGGGGCCCAAGCCAACCCCCTTTTCTTCCCCCAAACCCTAGCCAACCTCCCTCCCACCCTTTGGCCGCCCCCCACCCCCCTTGGCTGTCAGTTCCACATCTTAGACGTCCCTTCCTGCCCTCTCTCTCTCCCCATGGCTGAAAAGAAAGGAAGAAAAAGAAGAAGAGAGGAAGAAGGGAAGGAGAGGAAGGGGGAAAAGGGAGAAGGAAAAAAGGGATGATCTTGAGGGATCACCTAGGTAATTTTCTCCACCTCAATTCTCCCTGTTTTAGATTTAATTAGGGTTTATGGCTTGAGTTTAGTAGTGATCTAGTGGGGTAATTAGCTGATTAGTGTTATTCTGCTGTCTACGCATAGGCTGATTCGTGCAGCGTGACTGATCATATAGATTAGTGTATTAAGACGATTTTTCCTGTGGGTCAGGCCAACATAAAAGTTGTAGAGGACATCAAAAGCTAGCTTCCATAATTTTTTTTAGAATTTTTGGCCATGGGGTTTGGGCGCAGCAGAGTTGGGAACTTTGCTTGTAGCAGAGTAGTCTAAAACTGGTTACTGTTCAGGTGTAATTTCAGAGGGGTGAATGAATTTTATGATTTTCTCTCAATAACAAAAGTTGTAGGAAATCTTGTAAAGTAGTTTTTGTAAACAAATCATAAATTTTAGAGCATTATATAGAAGGCGGGATTCGTTAGAAGATTATTGGCCAGATCGCCGAAGCTGA
This sequence comes from Melocanna baccifera, assembly GCA_036346265.1. Taxonomy (NCBI): domain Eukaryota; kingdom Viridiplantae; phylum Streptophyta; class Magnoliopsida; order Poales; family Poaceae; genus Melocanna; species Melocanna baccifera. Next base: position 9,862,468 of record CM070694.1, on the reverse strand, counting down.
GTCTGTCCTCTGTTTTGCGCGATATTTTACACCCTTTTAGCAGCAAATTAAAAATAAGATGTCTACTTGAAAATTGTAGGTTTTTATCTGTAGTTTCCAGAAATATCTCATTTGCTATGCTGGCCTAGTAGATTTAAAGATACGAAAAAAAACAAGCAGCGCTGTTGCAGTGGGCTAGGCGTAGGATCATCGAGCGAAGAGGGTATTGTCGGGTTTCGGGTATAGCGGCATTTTTATTTTTTTTAAGATGTGGATACCTTACTGTAGTCTTGTGCTGAGAGATAATTTTGAACAGGTGGCTTCGCTCCTGACCGTGCATGAGCACTTCGCTTCATCGGTAGAGGCAAGTAAACGTAGTGGATGAGCTACCGTTTAACTCGTTAATTATACTATATTCACATTAGATAATTCTCTTAATCTGAGATGCCATACCATTGTTACATGTTTTCTTTAATGTAGTCTATGTGGTAGCATTTTTTTAAGAATCAATTGTTTATACTTTTGATGGATTTATTGTGGTTATGTGGTATAGTTCTTAATGAAACAAATATGGTTATGGGGTATTATTCCTTGCAAGGATATTGTGGTCTTAGTGGTAGTATTCTTAATAAATATATTGTGGTCTATGTGGTAGTATCCCTTTTAAATGGATTGATTTTGATCTTGGTGAACCGAATATGGATTATGTGGTAATGTCCTTGTTGAATCTGTGGATTATGAGGTGGTATTCATGATGAATATGTTGTTGATCTTTGTGGTTAAATTGTTGTGAATCATATTTATCATATCATTCATATCATGATATGTTATTTGCATCGTGGATGTTGCCGCATATAGCCACGATCGTACCGGTACAGCATCATACATTATCATAGTATGATGCACACTCTTACCTTGTTGGGTAAGGGTGCAGTGGATCATATGCATTCAAATGCATTTTATTGTAAATGGATAATTTGCATACTTACGCAATATGTTATGGATGAATTATATGCATACATGTGCAACTTCTTAGTTTTTTTATGTGGAATTAGCTCATGAGGGTCACTTGTGATATGAGAAATGTAGCTGTGGTCATGGAGTGGGGTTCACCCCCCTTGTGGTATGGTAGGGGTTATGGTTGTGGCATAAGGTATTTCTCTTATGGTAACTGTTGTTAGCAGATGTGGTTGTGGGAAATAATAAGATTAGTGAGAAAAATATGTTAATGCTGAATTAATATTGGTAGTATTAGTGGTTGAGGATATGAAGTAGTCAAACGAGATTTATTTGCTAATGTTTTACCGTCGTTGGTAGTGATTTGGGTTGAGGATATAAATGTGGTAATTGTGGGAAATAATTGTTGATGCTTAAACCATTGTAGTTTAATTAGCTTGTTAAACAGTTTGCTTGCTGAGATTTTTATCTCACTCTTGTTTTTCCCGTTTCCAGGTGATTCTTGAGCATGATGGGAAGGGTAGAGTGGCACAACACTATCATCCACTATTTCATGATTCATGTTGTAATAAATATGTGGAGTCTCTAGTTATTCATCTTTTTCTCCCATTGTTGATCACTTATTTAATTAATAATGCTAGACTGTGGTTCACCTTAATTGGTTAAGACTATTAGTGGTTGTTCCTTAATTAATAGTATTCCATTACCTTTGTTGTTATGCTTCCGCTTAGCTTATCATGTTTTACAAGTTGTTGCTAGTTTATTTTATCTTGTAAATTTGCTAGTTGTGGAGTGGTTTAGTGGTATCTCAGGGTAATGTGGATCCTGGGGTGTTACAATCTCATGTTGAACGCTTATTGAATAAGCACATTCACTATATGCAAATCGATTGGGTGGCGAGTATCAAAAACTTCACTCCTTTAAATGTGTTGGGATTGACCATCAAGTCTCATGCCCTTATGAGCATCAGCAAAATGGGGTAACTGAGCACAAGCAATGAAAATCGTTGAGGTTGGGATTTCCCTTCTCGATCAAACCTATATGCCCATAAAATTTTGGGATGAAATGTTGTGACAACATGTTTTCTCATCAACAATATACCTAGCAAAGTTATCCAGTCAGCTATTCTCCTCACACATTTTCTAGAGTTACAACCCAACTATGCCTTTCTCAAAGCCTTTGATGTGCTTATTGGCTTAAGAGATGTGTTTTCCTTGGTTATAGTCTGATTCACAAGGGGTACAAATGCTTGCATATCTCTAAGGATGTTGTGTTTGATGAGACTATCTTGTTACCTTCCCAACATGCATCTGATTCAACAGAGCCCTCCATCATGTAATCTTTCTTGTGTTCAACTCCCTTGGAATTCTTTTCACACTTTGGAGATTGGGGGTGATTATATAGATAATGAACATATGAAATCTACTACTACGCCAACTAATGCTAATGTGCCTTTGTAGCCTAATCTTGGTCTTGTAGGATAGGAGTTACATGCAAACCCCACTATTGCTGATCCTATGTTGCCAATGTCGAACCCACACAATACCAGTCCCTATGCATCCTATGTGCACTCATGCTAGGGACATCATTCAGCAGAATGAATAGAGGACAACGATATCATTCCCTATACAAGAGATGGACACTGTCGGACCCCGAAGCAACGACTCCCGGATCCTCTGTGTAAATCACATTAGTTCAAGATTAGCTAGTGCACACACTGAACAACAAAAATAAATATCAACCATTATGACAATTATTTAGTAAATATGGGCATGATTACCAAAGTTTACATCCATGGTTCATAGGCCAAATTTAAATAACAGCAGCGAAAGAAAACACTGAAGCGGAAGAAGCCACTAAGCCTATCCACAGGCAAACGATAGTAAGTTGCGGCCGACTCGTCTAGGGCTTCACCATAGCTGAAATTGTTCTCCTCTGAGATGAGATAGAAAGGTGAGTACATACTTGTACTACGCAAGTCACACGAGAGAATGCATTATAATGATAAAGGCAACAAAGTAAGGTATATAGAGTTATTTATGCGTAAAGTAGTATTTAAAGAAATACAGTAAATAGATTGGGTGACAAGGTACTGGGAAATCAATATCAATGGAGGTATTAACAAGTCGGTATTAACTAAATTAAAAATTGAATTGAAATATGTTGAATAAAAATATGCATACAAAATAATTTAAAATAACATAATTTTATTTCAAAATCTAGGATCAATATAATCAAGGTGTGTGACTTTCCTTATACTCTCCTGATGGGTGAGAGCTATCCAAGTTGAATTCTAAATCGTCGAAGTCTACATGTGAAAATAGCCAAATTTAAACTCAAATAAATCCTAAATGAATTCAAATAAGTTCCAAAATTTAAAAAGGAGGGAAAATGGGTAGATTGGAATTTTTGATGAATTTAGAAATTTGAACAGGTCCAATCGAAGTTATGATAAAGGAGAACGGCTCCCGGAAGTTTGAATTCTAAAGAAATTAAAAAACTAGAATTTTTGAAATTATTTTTCTAAATGAAAAGATATTTATGACATCAGTAAGGAATTTGGAGAATTATTTTTCTAAAGAAAAATTAGGATTATGATGTCAGCAAAGGATTTTCTTTTCGGCTGAATTAATTTTCTAATGAAAAAGGGGTTTATGACGTCATGCTGACATAAACCCTAGGTTTGACCTGCAACTAACTGGTGGGCTCGATCTACCATGGAATAGATCCATGGACTATGGGAAGGCTGATGTGGCAAGGGGGGTGGCGTGGCACCTACATGGCTGCTGATGGGGCCAAATGTATGATGTGGCAGGTGACATGGTGTAACACCTCAGGACCCACATTATCCTAGGATGTCACTAAACCACTCTACAACTAACTAGATTTACAAGATAATTTAAACTAGCACAATTTCTAAACATGACGAATTTAGCGGAAGCATAATCAACTAAGGAAAACAAAGATAACAATAACAAGTTCAATAATTAAATCAATCTCTAGCAGTTTAACCAAAAGAATAGTCCACAAGTTCAACGTTAATAGACTTAAAATAAACATCCACGAATAGCTAGACAATTCGCTAGAATCCTTTCGAGTTTATTACAGCATAAATTGATGATCCAAGTGCATTATTATGGTGCCGCTCTACCCATCCCATGTATGCTTAAGAATCACCTGTAGAGGGGAAACAAGGGTGAGATAAAATCTCAGCAAGTAAAATGTTTAACAGGCTATTCAAACATCCATAATGCTGAACCGGTACGGTCGCGGCTATAAGCGGCGACATCCATAATGCAAATGTCATGACATGATATGCATGATGTGATAAACATAATTCATAAGAATTTAACCACAAAGATCAACAACATAATCATCATGAATACTTCCTCATAATCCACATATGTCTCATTAAGCACAATGCACATGTTTCATAAGATAGCAGCGAGTGTCGTGTTCGCCTTAGGGACTAGACTACCGGTGACATGGCACCAAACCAAAGCTAAGTCGCACGAACGGGTGAAATGAAAAGGAAACTAAAAATCCTAGCTAAACTATGGACTGAAGAAGAAAGGGTAGAGAAGAACGACACAAAGTTTACAGAAGGGAGTGAAGCAGCAGGAAGGGACTGAAGGAGAAGGTGGACGATTGACTGGACTGACACAGAGAGTAGCAGAAAGGCGGCGAGAAGCAAGAAAGAACAGAGGTAAGAGAGAAGAAGGAAGGTGAGGTTATATTACTAGTAGATGGAAGCAATAGGGGGCTAAGGGAGATTGCTAGAGAGAGAAGAGAGGGAAGAGCAAAGGAGAGAGAAGAGAGAAGATTAGGAGTCGGAAGGGAGAAGAATGAAGGAGGAAGAAGAGGAAGGAGCGAGACGGGCTAACGCTAAATCTACGACTAACTACCACTAACCCTACCCTTAATGACAAGAAACAGAGCTAAACAAATAAAGAAAGATTAAGCTAACATAAGCAAAGACATAAAGTAATAAATATAACTAATATTTTTGGCATTTTCGTTTTAATAAAAGAGCTAAAACAGGACAGCAGACTAAAAATTAAATCGAACTAAAACATCTACTCTAAACCAGTAAGCAATTTACAAATTGAAATACTTGACCATAAAGCCAAAACTTATGAATATACTCAGGCTTCACAAAAGATTGGCAAAGAACTACAGGACCACCATGCATAAATATGAATTTAAACCAGGCATTTCACATCATAGCAGTGCTACTACTAAACCTGTGCAATAATTCATCCATTGAAATACCACATGCACTTCACAGATTTTATATAATAGAGCTACTGATGCATCAAGCAAAATCACAATTCTCAACCAGATATGTAATAGTATATCAAAGCATAGCAAGTTATAAGAATCTAACAAAATCCATGTATTCATCCAGCATATTACAGTCCATAATAAGCATTCAGAAAATTGTTCAACACAAGCATATGCAGTAGTAGCAGAAATAATACAAGAGTTTGGGAATATGTAACCAAGGTAAGTAACAGAGGGCAGATGTTGAAGAAGAAGTCAAGTAGTGGAAGCAGTGCAGAGGGATGAAGATGTAGCAGTAACAGTACTTGGCACAGTTGAAAGAGCAGAACAGCAGCTCTCGGCCAGCACCAGGGGAGGCTTCGGCATAGGGGAACAGCAGACTCGGTGGAGAGGAGCAGCAAAGGGCATCCAGTACAAGCATCAACCACAACATAGCCGCAGACTTCGGTAGTGGGAAATCAGCAACAGCAATCAGGGGCTTCAGGAGGCTCTCGGCCAGCAGAGAAGAGCAGCCATGTAGCAAATATCTTCGGCAGAGGTTGAAGCACCAGAAATCAACATCTACAGCAGCACTTCGGTTCAAGAAGCAAATCAGTGGCAGTGCAGATCTGGTGAGGTTGGAGTTTGGAGCAGTAGTGCAAAGGTTTCAGTTGAAGAAGCAGCCAGCAGCAGGGGGGTGCAGATTCTGTCGGCAAGCAGGGCAGCAGCACAAATCAGCGGTTGAGGGAGTAGCACAGTAGCAGTAACAACCAACTTCTGTAGATCTGTTCGGCCAGCATTGAAGAAATAACCGAAGCAAACAGCAGGGGGAGGAAATCAGTGGGGGGATTCGGCTGGGAGAAGGTAGATGGAATGTCGGCTATGGAGCAGTGGGGTTTTCAGTGGAGGCAGTGGGGGGCTTCGGTAGCAAGGATCGGCAGCAGGGAACAGCATGGAGGGGAATCCAGTGGAGAGAGAGAGGGGGCGCCATGGATCTGTGGAGAGGTCTGGTGTGTAGTTTTGTTAGGGAGGAGATGAAATGGAGAGGCTGAGGAGAGGGTTCAGGAGGTGGACGCAGTGGGGAAGATGATGGTGGCGGCTGGTTAAGGGTTAGTGGAGTGGAGAGAGGAATTAGGGGCTGTCCTCTCTCTTTTTACATGAGTCTCAGGGAAACTTTAGTAGAAAAATTTTGCTATTTGGCTCCTCATTTTAACAAATTTTACAACCTTAGATCCTTGGCTGATTTTCTGTAGATTATGCGTCTTGTCACGCCGACCTACAATAAAATTACCAAACCTGTAAACAGTCCCATTTGAAGGCAAATATACATATAATCAATGTATTATGCCCAATTTATGCTATTCACGGCAGGGAAATGGTATAAAAATTAATACTAATATGATGCACATCAATATATTTCTGGATTCCTCAGTTAAATGCCTTCACTTTTCATGTAGATCACATATTTTTATTTTGTTCCTAGCAAGGTGTAATTTAATGTGCAAAATAGAGGACGTTCTTTGTTCGGGCAATCTGGGCAGCCAGATTCTAATGCATCCCAACCGTAGTGTAAGGCTTTAGAAATTTTGATTTTTATAAAGTAGTTAGATTACTGAATTCACTATATTTTTCTCAATTGTGACCAAAAATATAAAAATTGTCTACTACCCCTAAATCACATCTGAACAGTAATCTGCCCCAGTCTGCACCCTTAACAGACAGCGAGGTTCCTGACCCTTCTATGACCAAATCCCATGGCCAAAAATTCTGAAACAAATATAGTAGATGAGTCTCGTCGTCCCCTATAATTTTCCTTTTGGGCAGACCTGTAAAAAAATTGTTTCGGGGGTCCCTAATCGAATTGATCTACAGGCAGACAGCAGGAATTCCCTAATCGAAGAATCTAATTGCTAATCACCACCAATTCTTAGGTTAAGAACCCTAATTGCAGCAAAATCAGAGGGATTTGGAATGAGAGAGAGTTACCTAGGGGATCCCCTTGGGATCACCCCTCTTCTTCCTCTTCTTCTCCTTCCTTCCTTTCTTCTCCTTCCTTCTCGCTTTCTCCTAGCACCAAGGGACAGCAATGGAGGAGAGGGGACGTGGCGCACAAGGGGAGAGGAAGGGGGTGGTGGCTGTGGGAAAGAGGGAGGGAGGGTGCGGCCATAAGGGGGAGGGGCGGTGTCGGACCCAGATTTTCAATCCGGAATCCTCTGTGATTTCACTGCACTATTCCTTGGATCAGTAGATAGTGCTCACAGTTACAGTACTGAACATCAAAGTACATATCAAGCGGAAGCGAAAATATAATAGAATACTTACACAAGAGCCGATTAGGCCAGAAACGACGAAAGCAGCAGCGGAAACGAAGCACACAGGTGAGACCCACAGAACATGCCCACAGGCAGCCAACTGGGGGTTCGCGACCTAGTCCTTGACATTTTCATCTTCTTCTCCATCCTGACTTGACGCCTTGCTGAAGTGTAGTGATTCGACTCCTGATTCTGAATTTTTGTTATGCGAGTGTGAGCACTCCAACCCCGTGCTCAGCGAGCCAATACACAGAATGCAAGTATATAACATGTATGGCTTGACAAAGGATAGGCTCAGGTTTATTTTATTTTGCCGAAAATTTGCATTTTTAAAAGACTTAAGACGTATGTATAGAAATTCCTAGACTTAGCCCTTGGACCAAAATTTATAATAACTTTGAATAAAAGGTTTTATAGAATAAGTACAAATCTCATCCATTAACCCAGGTTGTTTGTACCACAAGCTAGCTTTTGGCGTTATAACCGCTTAATTTACCACTAGAACGACGCCCAGGACAACTCAAATCAGGACATTCCTTCGTCCTCCATTCTCCCATTCCAGACCCAACCGTATAAATCATTTTGAAATAGAACTATATCAGAGTTAAGTTCCCATGTCCGCCCTTGACCGTGGGCACGGCTATTCGAATAGTTTTGACTCTGCAGAGTTTGTACACTTTCACCACAAGAGACAAATCCGCTCGTTACCCCGCATGATTCCTTAGTCATGCAGTTGAGTAGACCGTCACAATAACCATTTCAAAACTACCTAGCCTCGGGGTCTCATCTCACCCGATGGGTTGCTCCCACTTGCGGTGGGACCCAAACGTTTCGTGGGATGTTAATCACTATGCTAGCGCCCTCAGGCTTCCTTCCCCATAACGCTAGTAGGATTGAGAAACAAATCACCCGACCTGGTGTCCCTTCAGCCCCTCCTTGCCATAGCCTTCTCTCCTCCAGTTTGTGAGATGAGTCCAAAGTTTCGGTAGGATTTACTTAGCCAAGTTGTACTTTGCAGACTTGTGGTTGTACTGTTTTACAATGGAAGGTCATGACCCGATTCGGTCCTTGTATTATCTGGACGGTTCTACCACAAACCCACACTCTCGTGCACCCGGTGCACCACACCCCCAAACCAGCCGCCCAGACACACCCAGAAATTTTGGGGGTTTTTGGGGCATAAAATAATAACCATTTCAGAAAACACACAACCACTTCCATCCATAACCTTTCCCAAAATTTGCTCTTTGTATTTGCATAAGGTTTTGGGGTATGTTATACATCCCTGCGACTAAGCAATGCTATGCCGAGTAATATAAACATACTTGATTCTTTTGAAACTCTTACATTTATAAGTTTTCCAAGGGATGACAAAGTTCACAATATAAATGTGCTGGAAAGGTATAATAGTAGCACTTGCTAAATGGGCAGCTAGCTAAAGCATGAAAACAACATAATATAGCACATAAAATAACAGCATGCCTTTGATAATTTAAATCTAAATAATTTTGCAAGAATGGGAATTCAAAATGATCAAAGTACTGACTCGCCTGGCGCTGTTTGCCGTGATCTTGAGCTCACTTAGGCTTTCTCGTTTGTTGATCTCGAGCTTCTGGTCTTCGTCTTTATTTGGATCTTGATTTTGATGGATCCATTGATTCTCCACGATTCCAGTTTCTAGTTACGCGCTAACCAATGGAATGCAAATAACTCAAAAGATCCAAGAAAATCCAAATAAACTCAACTGAAGCTTTATATGAGTTAAAGGTGGCTTTTGGGGTTGGATTGATTGGATGCGGAGAGTTGACGGAGTTAACAGGGTTGGAATGGAGTGATGATGGCGAAAAGGAAAAGGAAGTATTTGGCGGGAGCATTCGTCGGAACATTCTGCTTTGAGTTCAAGGGTGGCTAGGCATAGCCAGCGGTAGATTGCCATGGTTCAATTTATTTTATTTAATAACTACTTTATATAATTTTATATTTATCAAGGAAGTTCCATGAGTTAGGGTAGATGTATGAATTTGACTTGAACAGTATTTTGTCATGGTTAACATTTTCGATTTAAGGCATGTGTTACATACACAATGTATGCGACTCTTGGTTTATCGATTTTAGTCTTATAGTTCATACTTCTAGCACTTGGGGATGTATTATTTTATGTGGCCCTATTATTAACATGTTCATGAAAATACAATTGGCAAATTTATTTTATTGATCGATGCTCAGGGAATTCTAGTAGATGCACGCTATGATTCTTTTTAAGTAAGGATGTCCTATTAATTATTTGCCATTGCTATTTTATGTGGTGAAATCTTGTTACACCAATTCGTGTTTAACTTACATCGAATGTTTAGATTGAGAAGAGACCAATTGTTATTGGGTTGACTTAGCTTTTCGATTTGTCGTGGCTTCTCTAGGAACTTTGGAAACAATCTCTGCTTAGATTTTAGTCGCAAGCTTATGAGTACATGAGTATATATATATACACATCTTTGCATTAATTATTCCTAATAATTGCTTTGCTGTTATTTGGCTGACAATCTTTCAAGATTACTTTTATGATCCTATAATTAGTATTACTAATTATATTTTTTAGTACATAACATCTACTTGCTATTTGGGAAAATAGTCGATGCATGATCTAGTTTTAGTTAACTTTTGTATAAGGATTGATTCAATAGTCTTTATTGTCATAACATTTGTGCTAACCTTGTTTATTATACTTCCAAAAGCAATTTACTATCCTTGCAAGGTCATTAATTTGTTAATCACAATTAACATGTAGTTTTGCCAATATTAAATCTTATTTGATTCTTAGTCATTTCTTCCTATTATTTATCACATATATACACTCATAACTATATTATATGCCATTATGTTCTTACTTGGGTTTGTGCCAACTATCAGCTACTATTAGAAGGGCGTCCATGATATTTACGTTTTTAACACATCTAATTTACAAAATGCAATAAGGCATACCTAAAATTTGAAGGATAAACTAACTTGTCATTCTTCTTTTTTTTCTTAAGTTCCAATGTCTAGAAACAATAGTTATGTTTTATACCTCACATTAGTCAACTACTCAACTCCACAATTCTTTTACTCTTATGAAGGACTTGTGATATATTCCTTATATAGCCTTCACTTTCATGGTTATATTCTTGTACTCAAGGGTAATTACATAGCATAATATCTCAAAATCTAACAATGTATGTAGGAATGTAGTGTTAGTCATTTGCTAATTGCCATACCAAATGGGGCCATATGCCATACACCTCACCAACAGGTAGAAGGAATACAGGGGAAAAGTGGTGTTCGGCCGGAACTTGCTGGAACCGAGCAGAGGAGGGATGCGCCAGTGGGGTGTTGGTCATCGCCGACGATTGTCGGTCAAAGGAGAGGAGCAGGTGCAGCCGACACAATGGGTTCCCCCTAGGGTGGTGAGCTCCGGGGGTGCTAGCACCGGCCAAGGGCGACGCTGGGAGTGGTCGGCGATGGTGCAAGCGGCCGGAGACAGGGTGGAATGGCCCACCAGCGATTAGGAGGAGGAAGGGAAGATTCCGAGCTAGCACAAGCATGCATAGGTTAGAAGGAGACTCACCGAGTGGTTGGCCAGGCCGGAGAGGCACTGTAGGAGGCCATCGACGGAGGCTTGTGGCGGCGGCGGGTGGACACCGTGGGCAGCTCACCGGAGGAAAGGAAGGCACGAATTGGCGCTGGGAACAGCTTCAATAGGTCATGACGATGCTCCAATACCAAGGAATTGAACCGGAGTGCTCTGGATGAGGGATGGCGTCGGCGGTGGCTGTTTCGGCCGGAATTGAGGAAGGAGCTAATGCGACGTCTTCCGGCGATGGTTTTTCAATTAATTGCGAGGGGAGGTGGAGGGTGGCCGGTAGCTCGCCGTGGTATGGTTGGATTGAGGAGGTTGTCGCCGGAGTGGCTGGGAGTAGTGGCGGCGGTGGGAGTGCGCACAGGCCAGGGAAACGGGAGGAGGAGGAATGGCGCAGGGGGGAAACAAGGGCGAGCTCGGGGAGTCTTATAGCCGTGGAGGAGGGGAGGCAGGGGCGCTGTAGCTGGCGTCAGCAGAGCGGGGGCGGCATGGCCATGGCGCTCGGCCAGAATGGGCGGCGGGGAGGGGCGTGGGCATGGCAGCCACGTGGGAGGTGACGCGTTGAGAGGAGAGCAGGGTTAGCGCGGGGAGGTGACACGCACAGCAACAAGAGGGAGAAAACCGGGGGCGGCGCGGTGAATCCGGGGAAGAAGGAGACAGCGCGAGGGAGAGAGAAAGAGCCAGAGAGGAGAGGGGGTGCGAGAGAGAGAGCGAAGGGGGAGCTGGCTGGCTGGGTCGAAGGTCTAGCTGGCTGGCTCTCCTTTCATTTTTTTTGGCTTCATTTTCTTTTCAATTTCTTTTTGATTTTCATAATTTAGTTTATTATATATGTGTGTATATTCCTTTGCATAAATTCCATTAATGCCCCTTTTTGATTGGATCTTCCCATGATTTATTTTGAACATAATTGTGTATATACATTTGAATACATGAAATCCCAATACATTCATTTTAGCTTTACTGCTTTCTTAGATATGTATATATATACACACACATACACATGTATTGCTAATTCATTTGTTGTGAGCTTTTTAGGCCAAATTGTGGATCATCTTTTCTGATTCAAATTTAATTTTAAAATTTCCTATTATCAAGCATATCCGTTCTTTTTGACCTTCCACTATATTTCATGTGCTTTCCTTTATATGTATATGTGTACACTTTATGTTGTCTTTAATGGAACCTCAACCAAAAACTTGAAATTCCAGAAAATTTATAATATCAAGAAATGCCAAAATTTCCAATTAGCACAAATTACACATTATTTCTAGTTTTCAAAAATTGGAATGTTACAGGCGGCTAGGGTAAGGGGTGCGGCAACCCCCTTGGGCCCTTTGGCCCAAGTTGGCAAGCTCACCCTCCCTAAAATATTTTTTATAATCATTTCCATTCATTTTTTAAAAAATTTAATGTTATCCCACAATTTTATTTATTTTTTGGTCCTTCCCACGCTTTACCGAAACTCCAGGCGACTCTGTGATTATTTTAAAACCTACGTCGAATCGACGGTCAGGATATTACACATGGTGACGTGTGGCAGCTGATGTGGCTTCAGGAGGGCTCAGGAGGTGATGTGGCATTCCACATGACGGATGACATGGCCAAAATGTTGACGTGTCATGCCGTGTGGTGGACAGGTGGTAGCCACGTGGATCAAGGGTGCTAACATGGCATAAAGATTTGACGTGCTAGCGTGGCAGTTTTTGACAGTGGTGGTGGCCATGTGGCATGCCACGATGGGTGGTACACCGACGTGGCTCGCCGACCGATGGCTGCGCACGAGACCCAAGGGTCACCAGTGGCGTGGCCCATGGCGGGGCTGGGTGAGGGGTCGAGAAGGAAGAGGAGGCCACAGGGAAGGTTCCTCACCTATGCATGGAGCTCAAGGTGGCATGGAGATAGCCGACGGTGAGGTGAGGCGGTGGTGTGGCTTGGTTCTCTGTCGAGACATGTCCCAATGAATATTTTGCATGGTGGAGGGGCGGTGGAGAGTCGCAGTACTGTGGTGGTACTGATGGTGACAACGGTGTTGTGGGGGCAGCTATGGTGCAACTGTAATTCCTCGACAGAGTTCTTGCCAGCCCTTGGAGAGAAGGCACATGGCACTATGATGGCTTGAGCTAGGGGAAGGGAGAAGTGCAGCAGGGTGGGGTCGGACGAAGTAGGGTGGTGCCCAGGGGCTTTTATATAGGGTCGAGGGGGAGGCCAGGGTGGAAATTGCTCGCCGAAAGTTACGTAGGCGGTGGTGATTGTGGGGAGGTCTGACACGGACTTGGTGGGGTCGGGCGCGGGAAAGGGGGAAGATGAGCACGGGAATAGGGAAGGAAGGAGGGAGCAGCCGACGCATGAGAGAGGAGTAGCGAGAGGGGCAGTGGGTATGGTGGTGGTGATTGTGGGCGGTGGCGCCTGGGTAGAGGAGAGAGGGCAGAGGAGGGGTCATGGGAAGAAGATGACCCGATGGGTAATGCGTGGCGAGAGGGGGAATTCAGGCTGTTTGGATAAAGGAACGAGAGGGGGAAGGCATGGGCACACTAGATGGTGCCACATGGCAGCGGGACTAAATCCCAACCGGCCACGTGTTGGCCGAAGTGAGGACAAGGGTTTTAAATTTTGTATTTCCTTTTCAAATAAAACCAGAGAGTTCAAATAAATCTATAAAATAGCAATTAAACTCTAAAATTCTAGAGAAATTCACAAAATTCCTAAAATTATTCTACACTTAATAACAATATTTCTAACTTTTTTTGGTATATAATTTTATACTAAACATACTTTTAATTTTAAAAAATAAGTTTTTAAATTCTAGGAAAACACAAAAAAAATTTAAATAAAAGCCAAATGAGTTTAAATAATTAATTTGAATTAATATTTTTATAGAAATTCAATATATACTTTTTTAATAAAATTTTTTGTGTTTTGATTTAAATTGCTTCAAAAGTTCTTTTCAAAAGCAGAAAATCAGGGCTAAACAAAATTTGAAGTTCAATCAACTAAATAACACTAATTTTTCAATTAAATTAAATTAAATTTTGTTTTTCTCTCAAAATTTAAAATAAATAGCCTAGACTATTACAAACTACCCCCCTTAAAGAGAATCTTGTCCCCAATATTCGGACGGGCTAGCAAGAAACTGGGTCTGGATCTTACGCTGTGTGGCTTGAGCAGAGATTTGATTCAGGCATCCCTTCATCCGCTTATGTGGCCTTTTGTTTACTGTCTGAAAAGTATTGGCGGTTGGCACTCTAGATGTGTCATTCCTTGCTGCTTGTTGCTTCTTGGGGCAACTATTGGTATAATGCCCTCTCTCATGGTAATTGAAATGGGTAACTCTTGCTACTGGTTTCGCATCCTTCTATGGGAAGGCAACTGTTGAGGCTTTGTTGTCCTTGATCTTCAGAGAAATGTTGATTGGGACTCGTTCTCTGGTTGATGATGATGGTTGGAACCTGGTGGCCTGTGGTAAAGTCCTTCTAATCTTGGGAAAGCTTCCATTAGTCATGGGCTAGGCATACATCCATTTCTTCCAATTCTCCATCTCCTGGTGCTTGGACTCCTAGCGGATTGCCTTGCTGACAAGCTGGTAGAAATCAGTATAGTCATTGGAGAGGAGTTGAACTAATAGGTCATCATTGAGTCCTTCGAGAAATCTTTTTTTGTTTGCCTTCATCTCTAGCAACATCCTTTGGTGCATAGCATACCAGTTGGTTGAACTTCTACAGGTACTCATCCAACGTTCGACTTCCTTGTCACAGAACTTGAAATTCCCTGTTGAGAGCGATGGTGCCAGTAGGAACATGAGCTTTGCGAAAGCTCTACATGAACTTGCTCCTATTCGTCTAGGTCTTCACCGTAGTCGAAGTTGTCCTCTTATGAGATGACATAGCAAGAGTGAGTATAAACTTGCTCTCCGTAACTCACATGAGAAAATGCATTATAATGATAAAGGCAACAAAGGAAGGTATATAGAGTTATTTGAGCGTAAAGCAACATTTTAAGAAATACCATAAATAGATTGAAAATTGTGGAATTTAATATAGTAAGAAAAGACATTAATTTAAGTAAAATAATATCATTAGTGCAGGCATTGACCTAACACCAACCTAACCATAGGAATCCCACTCAAACCACCTTATCCAAAAGATCTCAGATGGATTCCATCCATCCATATGCTTTTTAATTTCCTATGGATTCCATCCATCCATAAACATTTTCATAAATCCTTTCAAAAATGTAAGTCCAATCTATGAAAAACTTTACTCAAGTTACCCATGACTGTGGGCATGGCTATCTAGGGTAGTTCATATACTCTACAGAGGTTGTATAGCTTTACCCACAAGATATGATCATCTCATATTGCCACGCGATTAGCACACTTTCTTAGGTATGTGATAGAGAGATCACGACAATGCCTTTACAATACCAAGTCATCAACCTGGTCATACCACCACTAAGATGCTCTGAACCATCTCTGTTGGACCTCAAAGCAACGACTCCTGGATTCTTTGTGTAAATCGCATTAGTCTAGAAAAAGCTAGTGCACAAAGTGGACAACAAAGATAAAATCAATCATAATGACATTTATAAACTAAAATCAATCATAATGATCGTTGTTTCGGCGTAGGTTTTAAAAATGAATAGCAGAATCGCGGAGTTTCCTGATTTTTCGGTGAATCACGGAAGGTGAAAATTAAATTACAGAATTGTTCAAAATTAAAAAAAAATTAAAATAATCAATTTAGAGATTTTGGGTTATCCGGAGAGGTGGGTTAGCCACTTTGGGCCAGCCAGCCCAAAGGGTGGCCCGTACCCCCTCCCAAACCCTAGCACCCCCTTTATAAACCCCCTCCCTTGGCCCCTCCCCCCTTTTCCCCCTCATGGCCGCCACCCCTCCCCTCCCCTGCGCCTCCACCTTCTCCCTTGGCTGCTGCCCTGTTGTTTGATGCAAAGGAGAAAGCAAGGAAGAAAATGGAGAAGAGAAGGAAGAGAAGGAAGGGAAGAAGAAGAGAGGGGTGATCCCAAGGGGATCCCCTAGGTAACTCTCTCTCATCCCAAATCTCTCTGATTTTACCGTAATTAAGGTTCTTAGCCTAAGGATTGGTGGGGATTAGCAATTAGATTCTTCGATTAGGGAATTCCTGCTATCTGCCTGTAGATCAATCTGCGCAGCGCGACTGTTTGCGTAGTTTTGACCTACGAAATGATTTTTCCTGAGGGTTTGCCCAAAAGAAAAATTGTAGAGGACGACGAGATCCATCTACTATATTTTTTTAGAATGTTTGGCTGCGGGATTTGGGCGTAGCAGGGTCAGGAACCTCGCTGTCTGTCAAGGGTGCAGACTAGGACAGATTGCTGTTCAGATGTGATTTAGGGGTAATAAATGATTTTATGCTTTTGGTCACAATTGTGAAAAATGTAGAGAATTCAATAATCTAACCGCTGTATAAAAATTACAATTTTTAGAGCCTTGTACTGTGGTTGGGAAGCGTTAGAAACTGGCTGTCTAGAATGCCAGAACAGAGCACGTCATCTGTTTTATACATTAAATTACACCTTGTTAGTGGCGAATTAAAAATAAGTGCTCTACTTGAAAAGTGAAGGTAATTAAGTGTAGATTCCAGATATATATCTTATGCTGTAATTAGTTTAATATTTTTAAAGATATAAAAATATTAAGCAGCGTTGCTGCAGCGGACAGTGTGGGATCGTTAAGCGGAGAGGGATGTTGTGAGGTTTTGGAGATTAACGTCACCTTTACTTCTTAAGACGTGATTGCTTTGTTGTGGTATTGTGCTGAGAGGTACTTTTGGACAGGTGGTTTTGCTCCTGAACGCATGAGATTGTTTCGCTTCAATGGTAGAGGCAAGTAAACGTAGCGGTTGTGCTACTGTTTAACTCGTTAATCATTCTACATTCACATTAATTAATTCTTTAATTTGAGGTGCTATGTCATGGTTACATGCTTCCTTAATGTGGTCCATGTGGTAGTATTTTAAAAATTCAATTGTTTATGACCTTGCTGGTTTAATTGTGGGTATGCGGAATTGTTCTTGATGGAACAAATACAGTTGTGGGGTAGAATTCTTTATGAACACATTGTGGTCTTGGTGGTAGTATTCTTAGTGAATATTTGTAGTTGTGGTGGTAGCATTCTTGATGAATACATTGTGGTCTATGTGGTAGGATTTCCTAGAGATCGATTGAGTATGATCTTGATGAACCGAATGTGGGATATGTGGTAATGATCTTATGAAACATGGGCATTGTGCTTAATAAGACACATATGGATTATGAGGAAGTATTCATGATGATTATGTTGTTGATCTTTGTGGTTAAATTCTTATGAATCATGTTTATCATATCATACATATCATGTCATAATATTTGCATTGTGGATGTCGTCGCTTATAGCCGCGACCGTACCAGTACAGCATCATACATTGCCATAGTACGATGCACACTCTTACCTTGTTAGGTAAGGGTGCAGTGGATCATTTATACAGCATCGTACATTATCATAGTACGATGCACGCTCTTACCCTGTTGGGTAATGGAGCAGTAGATCATATGCATTACATTGTGGATAGATCATTTGCATATATATGCAATATATTGTGGTTGAATTGATTTGCAAACAAATGCAACATCTTAACTTTATGTGGAATTGGCTCATGAGAGTCCCTTGTGGTATGAGGAATGTGGCTGTGGTAATGAAATGGGGGTTCACCCCCTTGTGGTATGGTAGAGGATGTGGTTGTGGCATGAGGTATTCTTTTCTCTTGTGGTAACTGTTGATAGCAGTTATGGACGTGAGAATTAATATAGTTAGAGAGGTAAACATGTCAATGCTTTACTATCATTGGTATTGGTAGTGGTTGAGGATATGAGAAAGTCAAACATGATTTAATTGCTAATATTTTACCGTTGTTGGTAGTAATTTAGGTTAAGATTGTAAATGTAGTAATTGTGGAAAATAATTGTTGATGCTTAAACTATTGTAGTCTAATTAGCTTGTTAAATAGTTTGCTTGCTGAGATTTTTATCTCACTCTTGTTGTTCCCCCCTTTCAGGTGATTCTCGAGCATGCATGGGAAGGGTAGAGTGGCACTTCACTGTCACACATCATATCATGTTTCATATTGTAATAATTAAGTGGAGGCACTAGTTATTCATCTTTTCTCGAATTGTTGTTCATTCATGGTTGTTAATGACTATGATGTGGTTCGCTTTAATTGGTGAAAATTATTAGCAGTTGTTCTTTAATTATGCTTCTGCTTAGCTTATCATGGTTTAGGAATTGTTGCAGTTTATATTATCTTGTAAATTGGCTAATTTGTGGAGTGGTTTAGTTGCATCCCAAGTAATGTGGGTACTGGGGTGTTACAGTTGGTCATGCCTCCACTAAGGTTTTCTCTGTCGGACCCTAGGGCAACGACTCTCGGATACTTTGTATAAATCGTACTAGTTCATAATCAGTTAGTGCACATAGTAAATAACAAAGATAAATATCAACCATTATTACATTTATTCACTAAGTATGGGCATGATTACCAAAGTTTACATCCAAACCTATAGGCCAAATTTAAATAATAGTAGCGGAAGAAAACACTGAAGCAAAAGAAGCGCACTGAGCCTGCCCACAGGTAAATGACAGTAAGATGCAGCCTACTCATCTAGGCCCACTGTAGTCAAAGTTGTTCTCCTCTGAGATGAGATAGTAAGGGTGAGTACTAACTTGTACTCTGCAAGTCACATGGGAGAATGCACTATAATGATAAAAGCAACAAAGGATATATAGGATTATTTTAATGTAAAGTAGCATTTTAAGAAATACAGAAAATAGATTAGAAATTATAGAATTTAATATAGTAAGTAAAGACATTAATTTAAGCAAAATAATATCATTAGTGTAGGCACCGATCTGACATCAACCTAACCACAGGTATCCCACCCGGACCATCATTTCCAAAAGATCTCATATGAATTTCATCCATCCATATACTTTTTAATTTTTTATGGATTTCATCCATTCATAAGCTTTTTTATAAACCCTTTTAAAAACCAAAGTCTAATCTGTGAAAACATTATTTAGCTTGCTCAAGACCGTGGGCACGACTATCCAGGATAGTTTATACACTTTGCAGAGGTGTACAGCTTTACCTACAAGACAAGATCATTTTATATTGACATACATTAGCACACTTCCTTAGGTGTGCGATAGAGAGATCATGACAAGACCTTTACAATGGCAAGTCATCAAGCTAGTCACACCTCCACTAAGGTTTTACCCCAATAAGAAATCCACCAGATCGACACTTCTTCTTGTGCCGTGTGAAACTTCTTATGGTTTACGCCATACTCACATTCAACCTATAGTGAGACTCAGATTGGGACCAGCAAATTACTCAGGCAGGACTGTGACATACCAACCTTGTGATAGTACGATTGGGCCTTGTAGCATAGCTCACAGATCGGTCCTTAATTGACTTAGGCACTTTCACATACCCCTTGTGCCTGGGAATCAACATTGTGTCACACAATGCATGCTAGCAAGTACCCACTATCTAACCATTTATCTAAGTCTAAACCAAGTTTTATATTTTATTTTAAAATATTCCATAGACTTTCTTGACTCACCGATGTCAAGAATACATTTTAAAAGCATATTATTTTATGTGAAAAAGTTATCCCAAACCTAAAGTTATATCTATACAGGTCTAAACATTTACTACAAAAATTCTCTAGCCTAACTAGTGTAATAGCTCGAATTTTATTCTAGGGTGACAAGGTACTAAAAAATAGGCATTAACTAAATTGAAAACTGAATTGAAATATATAGAATAAACATATGCATGCAGAATAATTTAAAACAACATAATTGTATTTCACAATCTGGGATCAACATGATCAAAGTGTGTGACTTACCTTGCTCTGCTGATGTGTGAGAGCCATCCAAATCAAATTCTAAATCATGTGGTCTACATGTGAAATAACCAAATTCAAACTCAAATAAAATGCAAATAAGTTCAAATGGATATATTGGAATTTTGATGAATTTAGAAATTTGAACGGGTGTAATCGGAGTTAGGATGAAGGAGAATGGGCTCTCGAAAATTTGAATTCTAAAGAAATTAAAAAATTAGAATTTTTCGAATTATTTTTTAAAGGAAAAGATATTTGTGACATCAGCACGGAATTTGGGGAATTATTTTTCTAAAGAAAAATCAGGATTATGATGTCAATAAAGGATTTTCTTTCGAGCCGAATTAATTTTCTAAAGAAAAAGTAGGTTATGACATCATGCTGATGTCAGCCCTAGGTTTGACCTGACACGACTGGTAGGCATGGTCTACCGTGGACCAGGTCCATGGAATGAAGGAAGGCAAATGTGGCAAGGAGGATGGCATGCTGGCTACATGGCTGTTGATGGGGCCAAATTTATGACATGGTGTGTGATGTGGTGACACGTGGCAGCTGATGTGGCTTCTGGAGGGCTCAGGAGCTAACGTGGCATTCCACGTGGCAGATAACATGGCCAAAATGCTGACGTGTTATGCCGTGTGGTGGACAGGTGGCGGCCATGTGGATCAGGGGTGTTGACATGGCACAGAGATTTGACACGACTATTGATTGTGCTTCAAATGTGTTGGCATGGTGATTTTTAACAATGGTGGTGGCCATGTGGCATGCCATGTCAGGCGGTGCGCTAACATGGCTCGCCGGCCGATGGCTGAGCACGAGGCCCAAGGGTCACCAGCGGCGATGCAGAGTTGCAGCAGTGAGGTGGTGCCGAGTGTGACGATGGTGAGGTGGGGGCGGCTATGGTGCTGTAGGAATTCCTCGACGGAGTTCTTGTCGACACTTGGAGCGAAGGCGCACAACACTAGGACGGCTCGAGCTAGGGGAAGGGAAAAGTGAGGCAAGGCGGGGTGGGATAGAGTAGGGTGGTGGTCGGGGGCTTTTATATAGGGTTGAGGGGGGAAGCTGGGACGGCAATTGCTCATCAAAAGTTACGCAGGCGGCGGCAATTGCGGGGAGGTCTGGCGCGGACTTGGCGGGGTTGAGCGCGGGAAAGGGGGAAGATGAGCATGGGAATAGGGGAAGGAAGGAGGGAGTGGCAGGCGCACGAGAGAG
Source organism: Melocanna baccifera (assembly GCA_036346265.1). Classification (NCBI taxonomy): domain Eukaryota; kingdom Viridiplantae; phylum Streptophyta; class Magnoliopsida; order Poales; family Poaceae; genus Melocanna; species Melocanna baccifera. The sequence continues at coordinate 9,841,213 of CM070694.1, read as the reverse complement.
GAGCGATGAGAGGGGCAGTGGGAATCGCAGCAGTGATTGCGAGCGGCGGCGCCTGGGTGGAGGAGAGAGGGAAGAGGACGCGGTCGGCAGGAAGAAGATGACCCAATGAGCGACGCATGGCGAGAGGGGGAAAGTGGGCTGTCTGGAGAAAGGAAAGAGAGGTGAAGGCGCAGGGGCACTAGATGATGCCACGTAGCAGCGGGATTAAATCCCAACTGGCCACGTGACAGCCGAAGTGGGGAGAAGGATTTTAAATTTCAGATTTCCTTTTTAAATAAAGCCAGAGAGTTTCAAATAAATCTATAAAATAGCAATTAGAGTCTAAAAATTCCAAAAAAAAATTCACAAAAATTATTCTAGACTTAATAAAAATATTTCTCACTTATTTTGATATATAATGTTTATACTAAAAATACTCTTAATTATAAAAATAAGTGTTTAAATTCCAAAAAACATAAAAATTCAAATAAAAGCCAAATGAGTTCAAATAATTAAAAAATACTTTATTTAATAATAATTTTTTATGTTTTGATTTAAATACTTCAAAAGGTCTTTTCAAAAGTAGAAAATCAGGGCAAATCAAATTTTAAAATTCAATCAACCAAATAACACAAAATTTTCTTTTAAGTCAAATTAAATTAATTTTTCTCTCAAAATTTAAAATAAATAGCCAAGGCTGTTACAGACACCATGCTCTCATTGCCATGATGGAGCCTAGTAGTTATACCAAGACTATGCAAGATGATAGGTGGAACCGCAAAATGGATCGATGCGGAGTATAATTTTTTGTTGAGAAACAATACCTAACAGCTTATTTCTCCTCTTCGGCAACAGAATGAGATCGATTGTGGATGGGTTTTTAAACTCAAAAGGAACGCTAATGGATCAATCAATCGATACAAAGCACACTTCATAGCTAAAGGATTCAAACAAAAGTATGTCATCAACTATGAGGACACCTTCAATCCTGTAGTTAAGCCAACCACTATTTAGCTTGTTTTGTCAATAGCAGTTTCTAAAGGATGGAGTCTAACATAACTTGACATCCAAAATGCTTTCCATTATTTCCTTGAAGAAGAAATGTACATGAAGTAGCTGCGTGAATATGAGCATCCACAATACCTGATCACTTGTGTGGGAAGGTATTGTATGGCCTGAAACAGGCACCTTAGGTATGGATTAAATGTTAAATTGCATGATACAAGAGTTGATTTTGTGCCTTCTAAAGCTGACACTTCCTCTTCATATACAAACTTACTAGTAAGATTATTTAAATTTACAGGTAGAGTTTGCTATTAAGGATCTTGGTGATACTCACTTCTTCTTGGGAATAGAAGTTGAAAGAAAGTATGAAGGTATTACTCAGACACAGAAGAGATACAATCTTGATTTGCTCAAGAAGGCTAATATGGAGGGTGCAAACCTATGACTACATCTATGGGAACATCAGAAAAATTATCAAAGACAGCGGGATATATTTTGTGATCTGCCGAAGCAACAATTATTGTAGTATTGATAGTGCATTACAGTATTTGACTATTACCTATCCTGATATATCTTTCTCTATTAACAATGTGTGTTAGTTCCTGAGTGTGCCTACAACATAGCATTGGTCTACAGTCTGGAGCATTCTTCATTATCTCAAGCACCTCTTCGGTTGCATATCAAGAAGTCACTCTCACTACTCATCAGTGCATTCTCATATGTAGATTGGGCAGGAGGCCTAGACGACCAAATGAAGGTCTACATGGGGCTATGCAGTGTTCTTTAGGTCAAGGTCAAGTACTGAATCAGAGTACAAGGCTTTGGCGAATGCTACTCCGAGGTATTATGGCTACAATATCTGCTTGGTGAGCTTGGCATTTTCCAAGATCGGTCTCCCAATCATTGGTGTGATAATTTGGGTTCACCTTATGTCATAGCAAATCCAGTATTTCATGCCAAGGTTGACTTCCACTTCATTCATGAAAGGGTGGCACTCAAGGCATTGAGATAAGATTTATTGCCACCCAATATTAATTTGATGATGGCTCTATGAAGCCCCTGTCGATTCGATAATTTTCAGCAATCGATGCAATCTCAATCTAATAGGTTGTGATTTAGGGAGGATGTTAAAGTATTGACTCATTTCTTATCTCTTAAAAACTTATCTCCCAATTTTGGAAGCACGGCTAATATTTATTTGTTGCTGTATGTGTGGGTGGTATTCTCTATTGTCATTCAGTGTAGCCAATCCAGCAACGCTCTATAATGCAAACACTTAGTCATCCCCAAATTCAGCGTGCAGCATGGTAGACGTGGCTCCTGAGTCCCCACAGTCCCATCAATGTTACTACTTATTGCAATAAAATGCACAAAAGGCTCACAATTTCTTTTTTGATGGGAACAGTCAGGAACGTCCCTACCAGATATTTTATTATTGAAAAATGATTACAGAGTTATTTACAAATGAAAGGAAAAAGGAATACAAGCCTGAGGGCCACCAGGAAACACACTACAGACTATCAAGCCAGTTTTGCACACTAGTTTTTACAGACCTTCTAGTTCTATGCATAGCAAGAGCGAAAAACTCCTCGAAATTTTGCTTCCAGCTTGGGAGCAAGAGCATTCCTCCATCAAAAATAATAATGCTCCTGTGAGCCTGTGAGTCTAGATGGCCCAGCTTCTAGTTATGAAAATTTCTTTCAAACATCCAATGCTATAATGATGGTTTTCTTCTAGCAAACATGTCAAGAAATCAGAGGTTAAGGTCCCAGTGAATGTTGATGGAATCCCAACATTGAGCGCTGAAGGGACAAGCAAAAAATCAAATGTACCAAGGTCTCTTCTTGGCCTCTTGAGCAAAGGATGTAGGTGTAACTTTCCATAGAGAAGTTCTACCGTGCCATTTAGGAGAAACCAGAAAAAGAATCTATATTTTAGAAGACAACAAGATCTCCATATCCATTTAAATGGCTAAGGGGCTTCTATGTTTCCCATCGTCATTAGATAGCACTTGCTTGCAAAGTAGTAGCATCAGAGTAGTAGTAGTTAGACTCTATAGTATCTTCCGTCCTAGCTCTGATTTAGATTTATTTTAGATTTATTTTTCGAGAGCCCGTTCTCATCCGTCCTAGCTCTGATTGATCCCGTTCTTTTTTCTAAATTCATCTAAAATCGAGCTCTAGCTTTTGGTTCTGGTTTCACGATTTTTGGAGTTCTTTTGCTTATCATTTTATGTATTTTCTTTGTTTCGGTCGTTTTCTCTCTCGTTAGATTCGGATTCCGGAGGAGCAGATTCTACGCCCGAAGACCAGGAGTACCTCGCTGAGCATAACCAAGGCAAGTCGTGTCTTTTGATCATGTTGAACCCAATTTTTGTAATCAATTATTTAATTATTTTGTTTCAAGCTACATTGCATCGCTACTTTTATTCAAACCTTGCAACTGGTAGTTATTGTCCCATGTTGTTTATCCCTCCTTGATAATTTGGAACACCATGATACCTTTTCACCATAGGTTGAGAAACATACTAGTGATGCTAGATTATTTGTCACATGGGTTGGTACGATTAGATGCTTAGCCTCGCTTAATTTACGATTGGTTCCATCATTACATGTGAATTATTAATTTGACTTAATAAGATATGTAACTATGATTGGTGCCACATTTATTAAAATTTGGGCCATGACATTGGTGTGTCATTGGCGTGGTTATACAAAAATTGGCTTTTGCACTCGGGCGAGTGATCGTGCAGTAAAGGGGGAAGCGCAGGTTCACTTCGGGGGATGTGGTAGCCTCGCCCGGGTAATGTAAAGGACTTAACTTTGTGCGCCATTGATCTGAGCTTAATCGTGCAAACCACATGTCTAGTATGGGATAGACCTGGCTGATTAATTTGTAATATTTCAATTCTGCCATTGTGATAGACATGGTTGCTGATTTTCATGTGGCGCAAGGGGGGTGTGATGCGAAACCCTAGCGAGCAGAGTTGGGTTGAGGTAGAGCATTGTAAAGGCCTTGTTGTGATTTCCTGAGATCGAGGCTAATCACATCGTGTGGGTACAGTTGTGCAACCTCTGCAGAGTGTAAAACTATTCGAATAGCCGCGTCCTCGGTCATGGATAGTGCTCAGTGATTTCACACGAGGGTTAGTGTTACCTTTTGAACTTGGTGGTTTATGTTGAGTGGACAGGTAGTTCACTGTTGGCTTAGCTTGTGAATAGGTGTTCACAAGTGGTTTATGTTCAATCTTTTGATTATTTATTATTACCATTTTCAGTTAAATTCAGCTTTCAATCTATTTATCATATTTCACTGTGAAATGTCTTCTATGCAAATTAACCTTTCAGCCTTCTATTGGTAAGCCTTGCATACTATATTGCATTCATTTGTTACAAACGACTTGCTGAGTACCAATGTACTTACGGCTTTAGCCCTATGTTGCTCAGTTGAGGACAAGGAGTATTATCAGCAGGAGGTTCTAGAAGGAGAGTACTACGACGACTTCACGGATTAGGCTTCGTTCTCCACTCGATAGCCTGTGGGCTTGTCGATTGGCCACTACGCTTTACTTTGGATTTCCGCTGCTATTTTGTTAAGCCCTTCCGGCTAGAGATATTGTAAGCTTGATCATATGGTCGTACCTCTGAGTTTTATTGATAATTAAGTTTTTCCTTTATTATATCGTGTGTATGGTTATGATCACATCTATGTTTGATTGTGTGCACTAGCGTGATCCTGGACTCGTGCAGTTTACACAAAGAGTCTGAATTTGCCTATTCGGGTCTCGACAGAGATGGTATCAGAGCCATATCGACTGTAGGACGAAGCCCTAGTTAGAATGGTCGTTTAGCCAAAAATTTATTTTCTAAATCAAACCAACCAAATTTTGATAATTAGTAATATCTCTATCTTCTTACCTCATTCTTAAGGATTCTTGTCCCTCACCCCATTCTTGCAAAATTTGTTTTCATAAAGCTATAAACTGATCTTTCCTTTATACATGCATTAGATGTCCTAAGCTTCTTTCAGCCAGACAGGAGGATGGAGAGCACTTCTTCGCGTCTTATTGCGGAGTCTTGGATTAAAGCGATCGCCAGTTTACCTCACCAAGGATGAGAAGCACAAAGGTCAACGCCTCGGGAGCATTACCAGGCTGTACTTCACCACCCGAGTCGGCAAGCAAGTTCTACACCACAGCTTCAAGAATACCGGTGCTAGTGGAGAGATGTTGGCACAAGGAGTTGCGTATAAAGCTATCCGACACCTTTGCAAGCTATACAAGATCAACATGGCCAGACTCATCTGCAAGTTCAAGGAGCAGTATGAAGCCATCCCTAGCTTTATAGAGCCAGTCAGGGAGGAGCCCCGACCGCAATCGCCAATACCTCTACCGCCGCCCACACCGCCTAGCCCCGGTCCGAGACGTCGTATCACCGGTGATCGTCGAGCGTACCTCAGTCAGTTCACTCCAGCCCCAGTCAGAGAGCAGTCGCCGCCGGTCCGCAACTCGTGGGTTGTCTACAGCGATTCAGATGACGAGAGTAGTGTACCCTATTTGTCAGGACCCGAGTGGGAGCCTTCAGATTAGATAGTACAAGTAGAAACGTTGGATTTTATTTGCAGTTGTGTGTGATCTGAGCTGCAAATCTTGCCCTTAAAAGCATTATATTGCGATCATGTCAATATTTTATTAGAGTTAATTTTGCCCGGTTTTGTTGTTAGCCTTTTTTGGCTAAGTGTTTTGTTTTTTAGTTTAGGTTTCCATTAGAGAAAACCCCCTTAGACGAATTTACCTCTTATCTATGCTTTTTCCCCTCGTCTTTTACCTTTGGTCAGTCAGCAGTTGTTTCCTCTTTCAGCAGCAAGATGGTTGATACCAGGAACTCCTCCAGCCGCAACCAGGCGAACCAGGACCGAGAGAGCAGTGCTGCGCAGCCAGTTCCACCGACCTTGGACCCTGCCCTCAGTCAGTTTTAGGTGGCCCAGAATCAGATGATGCAGGCTATGATGCAGAATATGCATACTATGATGCAGCGACAACACCAGGAGCCAGTACCACCAGCAGCACCTCGTCAGCAGTCCAGCTACGCAGAGTTCATGAGGACGAGACCGCCTGTCTTCTCCAGTTCTTCAGAGCCTTTGGAGGCCGATGACTGGGTCCGTTTAGTTGAGAAGAAACTGAACTTGGCTCAGTGCACCGACAGGGAGAAGGTTTTGTATGCAGCACACCAGCTTGAGGGACCAGCAGCAGAGTGGTGGGAGAACTACTATGCTGCCCATGAGGATCAGAACCGCATAACTTAGAAGGAATTTGCTAAAGCCTTCCATAACGCCCACGTCATGGATGGAGTGGTCGAGATGAAGAAAGATGAGTTTCGGGAGTTACAGCAGAGGAACCTGTCAGTGAGTGAATACCTCAACAAATTCACTCAGTTAGCTCGCTATGCTCCAGAGGTTGTAGCTTCAGATGCAACCCGCCAGAAGAGGTTCAAGAAGGGCTTGAACCCAGCTTTGAAGGTGCAGGTCGTAGGCAACGACTATACCAGTTTTCAGCAGTTAGTGGATAAGGCCATTCTCATTGAGGAGAGTCGCCGTGAGCTCGAGGAGTCTCGCAAGAGAAGGATGATCCAGTAGGGATCCCAGTCTCACCAGTCTCAGAGGCCTCGCTTTGGTTCTTACCAGCCTGCATGAGTGCCTCAGCAGCAGCAGCAGCAGTCGTCAGCTTTCAGGACCCCTGCTCAGACGCCGCGTAAGTTTCAGTCAGGGCAGCGTCCCAATGGATCTAGTGGCCAGCAGCAGAAGAGCAATAATTCAGCAGCGTCCGTCACTTGCTTCAAGTGTCATGAGCCAGGACACTATGCTAGCAAGTGCCCCCAGAGATAGGCCCCGACGCCAGTTCGCTTCGACTTGGGAGCCACACCCGGTCGGACTCCTACTCCAGGAGTAGGACGAGGAGCACCCCCGGCATCAGGACAGGCCAGCAGGACGCCGGTGGTGAGAGGTCTGGTGAACCACGTCACCGCAGAGGATGCCCAGGCAGCACCAGATATTGTTATCGGTACGTTTCTAGTCCATTCAGTTCCTGCTACAGTTTTGTTTGATTCTTGAGCTTCGTATTCATTTGTTTCTCGGAGTTTTGCTTTAAAGCAAGAATTAAAAACTGTTGCTCTTGGATCTGTTCTTTTAATCCAATCCCCCGGTTCCGAGTTGAGATCAAACCTCAGTTGTCCTGGAGTTAAGATAACCATCCAGGGAGTTGAGTTCAGGGCCGACCTGATTTTATTGGATATCCGGTCCCTAGATGTAATCTTGGGAATGGATTGGCTTCAGAAGCAGCAGGCAGTGTTAGACTGTGGGAAAAGAGCAGTGACCTTGACCAGTTCAGATGGGGTCAAGGTGCAGTTTGCAACTAGCGAGTGTCAGCCAGAGTCAGTCATGGTTTGCCAGAGCAAGGTGATCCAGTTGGAGGGTGTACCAGTTGTCAGTGAGTACCCCGACGTATTTCCAGATGATCTTCCAGGTATGCCACCAGAGAGGGAGGTCGAGTTTCTGATCGAGCTTGTACCAGGTACCGCTCTGATTTCTAAGAGGCCCTATCGGATGTCAGCCAATGATTTAGCAGAGTTGAAGAAGCAAATACAGGAGCTTTTGGATAAGGGATATATTAGACTGAGTTCATCTCCGTGGGGAGCACCAGTGTTATTTGTCAAGAAAAAGGATGGTAGTCAGCGCATGTGTGTGGACTACAGAGCATTTAATGAGGTCACCATCAAGAACAAGTACCCTTTGCCCCGGATTGATGACTTGTTCGATCAGCTTAAGGGAGCCGGAGTGTTTTCTAAGATTGATTTGAGGTCAGGGTATCATCAGATGAGGATCCGAAAAGAGGATATACCTAAGACAGCATTTTCGACTCGTTATGGTTTATACGAGTTCACAGTTTTGTCATTTGGTTTGACCAATGCCCCAGCTTATTTTATGTACTTGATGAATAAGGTGTTCATAGAATATTTGGATAAGTTTGTCGTTGTGTTCATCGACGACATTTTGATATACTCCAAGGATGAGAGAGAGCATGAGGAGCACCTGAGATTGGTATTGCAGAAGCTGAGGGATAATCAGTTGTATGCTAAGTTCAGCAAATGTGAGTTTTGGATGAAGGAAGTTGCCTTCCTAGGTCATGTAATGACAGCAGAGGGAGTCGCAGTTGACTCTGGTAAAGTGAGAGATGTTTTGGATTGGCAGTCACCTATTTTAGTGACCTAGGTCAGGAGTTTTCTGAGTATGGCAGGATATTACCGCCGCTTCATTGAGGGATTTTTCAGTGTATACAGACCTCTTACTCAGTTGCTCAAAAAGGAAAAGAAGTTCTCTTGGACGCCCGAATGTGAGAAAAGTTTTCAAAAACTTAAAGTGAGTTTGACCACAGCCCTAGTGCTTGTGTTGCCTGATATAGATAAGGACTTTGAGATATTTTGCAATGCCTCTCGCAAAGGTTTGGGTTGTGTCTTGATGCAAGACAAGAGAGTGGTAGCCTATACCTCACGTCAGTTGAGACCGCATGAGGAGAACTACCCTACTCATGATTTGGAGCTAGCAGCCGTAGTGCATGCTTTAAAGATTTGGCGTCATTATCTGATGGGTAATAGATGTGAGATTTATACGGATCATAAGAGTCTGAAATACATCTTTATACAGTCCGAGCTTAACCTCCGGCAGAGGAGGTGGTTAGAGCTGATAAAGAATTATAATGTTGGTATATATTATCATCCTGAGAAGGCCAATGTTGTTACAGATGCCTTGAGTAGAAAGGTATATTGCAATTCAGTGATGATTAGAGAGAGTCAGCCAGCTTTGCATGAGGAATTTCAGAAGCTTAGCCTAGAGTTGGTTGAGCAGGGATTTTTGGCAGCTGTGGAGTTGCAGCCTACTTTGGATAGTCAGATCTGTCGGGCCCAGTCAGAGGATGAGGCATTTCAGCGGATCAGGAAGAATTTGAGTGAAGGAAAAGAGTCAGGTTTTTTCAGTGGATGACCAAGGAACCTTGTAGTTCAAGCAGCGTTTGTGTGTACCCAGTAAGCGAGAGCTAAAGGATGTGTTGTTGAAAGAGGCTCATGAGTCGTTGTATTCGATTCATCTAGGCAGTACCAAGATGTACTAGGACGTTAAGGATAAGTATTGGTGGCCAAGTATGAAGCGTGAGATCACTGAGTATGTGGCATTATGTGATGTTTGTCAGAGAGTAAAGGCAGAGCATCAGAGACCAGCAGGCTTGCTACAGCCATTGAGAGTTCCTGAGTGGAAATGGGAAGAAATTGGTATGGACTTCATAGTCAGTCTGCCAAAGACCAAAGAGGGCTATGATTCGATTTGAGTCATCGTGGATCGATTGACCAAGGTTGCTCACTTCATTCCAGTTAAGACAACCTACAGTGGTGACAGATTAGCAGAGCTATACATGTCCAGGATTGTCAGTTTGCGTGGAGTGCCCAAGAAGATTGTGTCAGATCGTGGATCGCAGTTCACCTCTCGTTTTTGGGGTAGTTTCCATAAGGCTATGGGAACTCACTTGAATTTCAGTACAGCATATCACCCTCAGACAGATGGTCAGACAGAGCGGGTAAATCAGATTTTAGAGGACATGTTGAGAGCATGTGTGCTAGATCATAAATCCAAGTGGGACAGTTGTTTGCCTTTTGCAGAGTTCTCGTACAACAACAGTTATCAGGCTAGTTTGCAGATGTCGTTTGAGGCATTGTATGGTAGGAAATGCAGGACCCCTCTCAATTGGAAAAAGACGGGGGAAGGGCAGGTTTTTGGTCCAGATTGTTTAAAGGAAGCTGAGGACAAGGTCCATCTGATACAGGAAAGGTTGAAAACTGCCCAGGCTAGACAGAAGAGTTATGCAGATACCAGACGTCGAGAGCTGAGTTTTGAGCCAGATGATTTTGTGTATCTCAGGATCACACCATTCAAGGGTGTGAAGAGGTTTCAGCTAAGAGGGAAGCTTGCACCGAGATATATTGGTCCGTTCAGGATTCTGAAACGCAGGGGAGAGGTTGCTTATCAGTTGGAGCTATCTGCGTCCTTCAGTGGGGTACATGACGTCTTTCATGTGTCCCAGCTGAATAGTGTTTGCGTGTACCAGAGGAGGTTGTGCCCGTTGAGGCCATTGACCTGCAGCAGGATCTGTCGTACAAAGAGCACCCAGTCAAAATCTTGGAAGTGTTAGTGCGAGTCACCCGGAATAAAGTGGTCCATTTTTGCAAAGTCCAGTGGAGCAATCATTCAGAGGAGGAAGCAACCTAGGAGCACGAGGAGGACCTCAGAGCAGAGTTTCCGAATCTATTCTCTTAGTTGGCCCAGATCTCGGGGTCGAGATCTCATTTAAGAGGGTAAGATTTGTAACATCCTATTTTTCTGCAGTTTTTAAAGCCAGGAATTTAAAAATGAATTTTCAGGAATTTTCTGAAATTCAATCAAGCTTCAAATGAATTTTTAGAATTTTAAATGATTTAATAAGATTAAAATAAACATTAACATAAGTTAAAAATATTTTATTTGAGTTCTCCTGGTCTCAAGGAATTTTCTGGTATTTTTGATGAATTGTTGGGATTTATTTGCTATTTTCTAGAGCTCCTGAGATTTTATTCGAATTTCTGGAAAAGAAAAAGAATTAGAAAAACCCCCGCCGCCGCTCAACCCCCAGATCCCGCAGCCTCCACGCGTCGGACATCCGGGGCCGCCCTCACCTCCGCCACCGTACCCCCTCTTGCTCGCTCTCCGCGCCGTCCGATCCCGCCACCTCGCCACGTGGCGGCACCAATCCGGCTGTGCCCGCGCGTCCGCCCGATCCCGCCCGCGCTCTACCGCCGCCACCTGATTCGCCCCTAAGCCACGCGGCGCCCATCAGCGCTCGCGCCCGCGCGTAACCCTAAACCGCGTCGCGCCCCAACCGTTCGATCTTTACCCGCGCCATCCCAGCCGTCCAACCCGTGTCCGAGCCGCGCCCGCGCCGCGTCCGATCGGGAGTCCCTCGGTTCGCGTGTTAAAACCCACCGACCGCCCTCGGTTCGCGTGCACGCTTCGGCGAACCCTCGCGCCGCCGCCTTCGCTCGTCCTCGCGCCCGCGCCGTCGCCGGAGCCCTCCGCCGTCGCCCGGAGTGTCCTCGCCGCCGCCGCCCCTTCCACTGTCGTCCCCATCGCCGGTAAGCCGCCTCGCCGCCCTCATCGCCGAGTCGCCTTCCGCGTCGCCTCCCCATCACCCCGTCTCGGTCCGCGAGCCGCCCCGCCCCGCGACGCCTCGTGCGCCGCACTGCCACGCGTCGGCGATCCATCCCGCCACCGCACCTCGGCCGCCTCATCCCCGCCGCTGATCCGGATCTGGGCTGACGGCCCAGATCATGCTGCGCGTCGCACTCCCCGCCGTCGGATCAAGCCGCCGCCGCCCGCGCCTGAACCGCGTCGCGTCAGCCTACCCACGTGGCACGCCACGTCAGCCCTAGGGCCACGTGGCAGCCACGTCAGCCTGCCCCACCGCGTCAGCGCCGTCGCCCCGCGCGCACTGTGCCATGCGCCGAGTCCACCGTGGACCGAGTTTCTCGTACGCCCGGTCCACCGCACAGTAGGATTTCTGAATTTCCCGATTTAATTTTAGATTTATTTTCCGAGAGCCCGTTCTCCTCCGTCCTAGCTCCGATTGACCCCGTTCTTTTTTCTAAATTCATCTAAAATCGAGCGCTAGCTTTTGGTTCTAGTTTCATGATTTTTGGAGTTCTTTTGCTTATGATTTTATGTGTTTTCTTTATTTTGGTCGTTTTCTCTCTCGTTAGATTCGGATTCCGGAGGAGCAGGTTCTACGCCCGAAGACCAGGAGTACCTCGCTGAGCATAACCAAGGCAAGTCGTGTCATTTGATCATATTGAACCCAATTTTTGTAATCTATTATTTAATTATTTTTTTTCAAGCTACATTGCATCGCTACTTTTATTCAAACCTTGCAACTGGTAGTTATTGTCCCATGTTGTTTATCCCTCCTTGATAATTTGGAACACCATGATACCTTTGTCACCATAGGTTGGGAAACATACTAGTGATGCTAGATTATTTGTCACATGGGTTGGTACGATTAGATGCTTAGCCTCGCTTAATTTACGATTGGTTCCATCATTACATGTGAATTATTAATTTGACTTAATGAGATATGTAACTGTGGTTGGTGCCACGTTTATTAAAATTTGGGCCATGACATTGGTGTGTCATTGGCGTGGTTATACAAAAATTGGCTTTTGCACTCGGGCGAGTGATCGTGCAGTAAAGGGGGAAGCGCAGGTTCACTTCGGGGGATGTGGTAGCCTCGCCCGGGTAATGTAAAGGACTTAACTTTGTGCGCCATTGATCTGAGCTTAATCGTGCAAACCACATGTCTAGTATGGGATAGACCTGGCTGATTAATTTGTAATATTTCAATTTCAATTCTGCCATTGTGATGGACATAGTTGCTGATTTCCATGTGGCGCAAGGGGTGTGATCACGAAACCTAGCGGGCAGAGTTGGGTTGAGGTAGAGCATTGTAAAGGCCTTGTTGTGATTTCCTGATATCGAGGCTAATCACATCGTGTGGTTACAGTTGTGCAACCTCTGCAGAGTGTAAAACTATTCGAATAGCCGTATCCTCGGTCATGGACAGTGCTCGGTGATTTCACACGAGGGTTAATGTTACGTTTTGAACTTGGTGGTTTATGTTGAGTGGACAGGTAGTTCACTGTTGGCTTAGCTTGTGAATAGGTGTTCACAAGTGGTTTATGTTCAATCCTTTGATTATTTATTATTACCGTTTTCAGTTAAATTCAGCTTTCAATCTATTTATCATATTTCACCGTGAAATGTCTTCTATGCAAATTAACCTTTCAGCCTACCATTGGTAAGCCTTACGTACTATATTGCATTTATTTGTTACAAACGACTTGCTGAATACCAATGTACTCACGGCTTTACGCCTATGTTGCTCAGTTGAGGACGAGGAGTATTATCAGCAAGAGGCTCCAGAAGGAGAGTACTACGACGACTTCACGAATTAGGCTTCGTTCTCCACTCGATAGCCTGTGGGCTTGTCGATTGGCCGCTACGCTTTACTTTGGATTTCCGCTGCTATTTTGTTAAGCCCTTCCGGTTAGAGATATTGTAAGCTTGACCATAAGGTCGTACCTTTGAGTTTTATTGATAATTAAGTTTTCCCTTTATTATATCGTGTGTATGGTTGTGATCACATCTATGTTTGACTGTGTGCACTAGCGTGATCCTGGACTAGTGCAGTTTACACAGAGAGTCCGAATTTGCATATTCGGGTCTCGACAATGTTGCCTTTTTTGATGTGTGCAAGAGGATTAAAGCTGAACAGAAGAGACCAGCAGGTTTGTTGCAACAATTGAGAATTGCTGAATGGAAATGGGGGAGATTGGTATAGATTTTATCACTAGATTACTAGAGGCAAAGAAGGATTCGATTCAATATGGGTAATTGTGGATCGCTTGACTAAAGTTGCTCATTTTATTCAAGTCAAGACTACTTATATATGTGAAAAGTTAGCAGATTTATATATGTCAAAAATTATAAGTCTCCATAGAGTACGTAAAAAGATAGAGTCGAATTGCATATCATAGTTTACATCATAATTTTGTAAGAGTTTCCATGAAGCAATGGATATTCATTTGAATTTCAGCATAGTACATCACCCTCAAACGGATGGACAGACTGAGCTTATGAATTAGATTCTGAAAGATATGCTGAGAGCTTGTGTGCTAGACTAAGGAATTAAGTTGGATATATGTTTGCCTATCATAGAGTTTTCCTACAACAACAGCTACCAGTCTAGTTTGAAAGTATCACCATCTAAAGCTTTGTATGGAAGTAAGTGCATAACCACTCTCAATTGGAAAGAAAACTAGGGAAGGTCAGGTTTTTGGGCCAAAATATTAGAAGCTGAGGAAAAATTCACCTAATTTAGGAATGGTTGAGAACAGCCCAAACTAGACAGAAAAGTTATGCAGATAATCATCATTGAGATTTGAGTTTCGAGCCAGATGATCTCGTGTATCTTAGAGTTACCCCATTTAAAGGAGTCAAAAGCTTTCAGATGAAAGAAAAGCTTGCACCAAGATATATCGGACCATTCAAGATTTTGATACGTAAAGAAGAGGTTCCTTATCTGTTAGAGTTGCTTTCGTGTATCAATGGGATACACGACGTCTTCTAGGTGTCTAAATTAAAGAAGTGTTTACATGTGCTAGAGAAGCCAATACCAGTGAAGACCATAAATTTTCAGGAGAATATCACCTACAGGGGCATCCTATCAAGATTTTGGAAGTAGCAAAACATGTGACTACGAGTAAAGTCATTCATTTTTGTAAGGTTAAGAGGAGTAATCACACCTGATGCGGATACGCATATGTCTTGTACTTTTCAGTTAAATATATTGTTCAACTAGAAAGAATTATTGAACCACATAAAATATGGTCAGGTGAATTTATTCCAATCTAAACTTAATGTTGTTATTCATAAGGATGGAATACTACCTCATATTATCACATGGTGCCTTCACAGGTTTGTCAAATGGAAGATGTTGGAACTGAGAGAGAGGAGCTGGAGGCCAGGGCCAAAGTAATGGAGAGGCACAAGGAAGAGGATAATCACATCAGGTGCCAAAAGACATGAAGAAATAAAGCTCATGCTGATGGAGCTAACAAGAACAAAACCCTTGTGGCTGGTTAGGGAGCACAAGAGAAAAGCCCATGTGGATAGAGGAAACAAGGCCCATGTGGTGGGAGAGCAAAAGGGGTAGCCTAAGAACTTAAAGTACAAATTTTTGATAAGATTTTTAAGCCCAATTCAGACCTCCCATAAGCCTAAATGAATTCAAACTCGGATTCAACTCAGAACTCAATTCAAATTCAGTTCGGGACAGCCTAACAGACAGTTACTAAAAAGGCCATAACTTTTACAAACGGAGTCCGATTCAGATGTTCTTGTACTCATTGGAAAGCTTATTTCAAGAGCTACACAATGGATAAGGCCTCATCTTCAAATATGTCATGAAACATTTGCTATTACCGAAACAATGTGACGGGTATAAAATCTAGTTTCTTTTTTGTGAGAGTTCTAGTCTAAAATAATATTGGGTTGAATTGTACTCAGTTTGGGGGCCATATGGACGGCCCAAGTAGCTATATAAGCCTTGTATTCACAGCCTTTAGGGTTCAGACCACCTTTGAGAATCTACTATTGTTCGTGCTTGAGTTCTATGAGAAATTAGGGAGTTTTTTCAATCGAGATCGTTTAGCCTTTCCGCTGAAAATTGGGTGCACGATAGATCTTCGCTTAGTGGTCAGCAAAATCGATACGAGTGTGTTTTGGCGGATTAAAGAGTGTTCATCCCTTGCACTGACATTGGAGGATCACTACGATTCATCAAAACTCCCGTAAGTATCTAATCCTACGTCGAGAAGATCGGACGAACCCGTATCATCTTAGTATTAAGCGCGATTTACTCGGTAGGATCTTATCCCTTTTAATTTCAGTTTATTACTTGCTGTCCTATAATCCAAATAGCCAAAAATTACCTCACAAAAAATTGAACCCTAGTTTAATCTGTTATTTTGTCTGAGTTTTATTAAGTTTTGATCAATTAGAAATTTTGTTTACATGCTGATCTTAGTGTCCTTTTACGTTGCTTAATCGTTGTTATTTTAAACCTTTAAAAATCTACTAGTTGATCCTTCAATTAGCTCAAAACAAAATAATAGATTCAATCTTGCTTTTAGCTCTTGGTGGGCGGCCGTACCCCAAACCCTAGCCGCTTTTTTTAGCGTGTATCTACAACTCTTCCGAGAGCAATCCGAGTACAACCCTAAAATCTAAGTCGGTTTGGCTAGTTGTCCTCGTCCGAACTCTTTAAGATATTGCCATCCGAAATGAACACTAAGGGAGTGCTATCCAAAATCCAAGAGAAGAGTTTGTGTTAAGGTTGATTTCCTTGAATTCCTTGCCATGCGCAATTGAAATAGTTGAACACCATACAAACCAATCTTCACTCAAATCCTTTGAACACTTGAGATTAGTCATTGATATTGCATCGTGGGCTGCTCTTGAATAATTTACTCTTAACTGAACATTAGACTTGTGCATCACCCACTCGATCGATAAAAAAATTCAAAGTTTAGAGAGAGATTTTGAGTCTATTTGAGTCAATTGCCGGGTAGCAAAAAAAGAGGGCAACAAAAAGAAAAAAAGAAAAAAAAAGAGCAAATAAAAGATGAGAAAAATGGCCGAACTTGGGTGAGTGTTTCGTGCTATAAATTTAGTTTGAATATTTTCTTGAGCAATCTTATGCCCTTATTTTCATAATATTGCAATTGGTTAGTATCTCTCCTATTACTTGATGCAAAACAAGCTAATATTTCCTCATTGTTTCTTTTAGTTCATTCTTTTGTTTGCATTGAGTCACATTTATCATTGCGTGTATGTTCATTCACTTCACTTATATCTTTTGGATTAGCACATAGGCAAGAGATTTCTAGCTTGGATTACTACTTAATTTTACAACTTCGTGAAATTCAGATTGTGTAGGATAAATACTTCCTAACCAAGCTCCACTAAATATTCTTTGCCATGCAATTGTGAGTCACTTTTAAATCCACTTGATCATCACTTGCTGTTGTAGTCACCACCAAGTGTAAATTTCTTTTTAGTCTCAATTCACTTCGAAAATGTAAGAACTTTACTTGGTGAGAAAAAAGTGAGATAGAGTGAACTTCACATATCGTAAATATGTTGTGGTATTTGTGTGTTTTTTGTACAACTAATAATGACAGGTGGAGACAATAATATGGGAGAGGAGTATACCTGGCGAGTCATTTTTAATTCCAAGCTTTGAGGGGGGCTTTGCGCAATGAGTTCGCTGCCACTTCTTCCATCTTGAAAGAGCAAATCAAGGCGGAGATCAGCAATTCTATGCAAGATATGCGCATTGAAATGAACCAATAAATGAATATAACTTTATTCCTTTCTATGGAAATGAAGATCCAGAGGAGTATCTTGAGTGGGAATGTCAAATGGAAAAAGTGTTTAGATTTCAAAAGCTTCCCAAAACCGAAGAGGTGATGCGTGCAACTAGAAAATTTGAAGATTATGCTTATAGTTGGTGGTAACAACGATTTGAAAAAGAATTTATCAAGTCGTGATCAGATTTGAAGGTACTCATGAGAGAATTTGTGCTATCCTATTATACACGGGGATTGCTTTGCCATCTGGAGAGTATCACACAAGGGAGCAATACTGTTCAAGAATATTATTTTGAGCTACAAGATACATTATGTCGGACCGGTGTCACTAGTGAACCAGAAGAGAAAGCATACTTCAAAGAAGAATTGAATTATAAAATCGCCGCTACACTTCAACATAAATATTTTGGTAGTGTGTAAGATCTTGTGCATTATACTATTGAAGAGGAGAAAAGACTTATGGAGAGATAGTTCTCTTCATGTCCATACCTCAGTTCTTTTGCCCCTACTAGTGTCGCACATGAGAAGATCACCGAGCATAAGACTTTCCCTTCGGTCAAAAATATATATAGTAATATTCCAAAGCTACATATAGCTTTTCAGATACACCGCAACCCATGCAATGATGAGAGCTACATAACTAAATTGAGTGAGAGTGATAAAAAGAGTGAGCTGTGTAATTCTACCATATGTGAGATTGAGAGCATCCAAATTAAGAGTGTGAGAGAGACACCAAAAGAAAGGAGAGAAGTAGAAGATAGAGAAAGTGAGGATGAATCTAAAACTAACGCATTAATATCTACTTCTAGTATTGTTTCTCACGTTGTGCAGGTTGACATTAAAAATAAAGAATTGAACGTTCAACAACCACCACCTTTGAAGGCAAATGAGGAGGAGGTAATCATGGGAGGTGATAAAGTGCTTGCTGGCCCGTGGATATATCCTAACATTTTAAACCTCCAATACCTATATCATCTAAGGAGGATGACAAAGGTAACAATAGTGGTGCTGAATTTAATTGTGCAAAGGTGAGTAATTATGAGAACTCATATGATCAACTGAAAATTCTATGTTTTAAAATTTCTGTGCTTAATTTACATAATGTGGAATTGATTACTCACAAGGAAGTTCTTACTAGAATATCTCCTAATGATTCTTTATGCTATATCATGTTTGATGATCCTAGAGAGCTATCTAGTGTGATTGATAATATTGCTAAAATTTTATATTCAAAATCACTAGTTAGTACCTATGCCTACACATATAAGTTCAATTTGATTGTAGATTATGGTGTAGATGATAAATTTTATGTTCACAAAATTTGCATTACATGTGATAAGCTTGCTGATTTGAAATAGCATATTATGGATAAACAATATTTTGTACCATGTCATGATAACAATGAGATGAATATTAACAACAGAGTTTGCTGTTTAAAAAGATTTTTTAAGCATACTTGTTTACCCTTTAATGTGTAATAATGTAAAAATACTCATAGTAGCATAGTTGAAGCATGGAAAGCACTAAAAATTTTCTTCCCCATATCTGAACAACTAAATCTAATTCTGCCCATTAATGAACTGTTTATGACCTTAGAAAAGTCGAGGATGACTTTCTCTTATGGGAGGGGGAATGATGTGATAAATAATATTACGATGCATACAACTTTTGGTCATTGCTATATTATCAGTCTGTGCAAGATAATGAGAATGACACAACAATTGATACATACATATACCATGCATATGTGTTGTTCTTGTTTACTTCCCCATCAGATATTCATGATGTGCCAAATAGAAGTAGTATTAATGATAATTATATATACCATGTGTATACGATGCATTCTTTGTTTAATATAATTTCAGGTTATCAAAAGCCGAGGACGGCTTTTCTTGAAGAAGGGAAGGATGATGCGGATACACACGTGTCTTATACTTTTCAGTAAAATATATTATTTAACTGGAAAGAATTATTGAGCCGCATAAAATATGGTCAGGTGAACTCATTCCAAACTAAATTTAATGTTGTTATTCATAATGACGAAATAGTACCTCATATTATCACATAGTGCATTCTTAGGTTTGTCAAATGGAAGATATTGGAACTGAGAGAGAGGAGCTAGAGGCCGAAGCCAAAACAATAGAGAGGCACAAGGAAGAGGATAACCAAATTAGATGTTAAAGACATGAAGGAACAAAGCCCACACGGATGAAGCCAATAAGAACAAAGCCTATGTGGCTGGTTGGAGCACACAAGATAAAGACCCATATGGATGGGGAAAGAAAGCTCATGTGGTGGGAGAGCAAAAGGGGGGAACCTAAGAACTTAAAGTACAAGTTCTGGATGAGATTTTTAAGCCCAATTCAGACCTACCACAAGCCCAACCGAATTCAAACTCGGATTCAACTCAAAACTCAATTCGGATTTGGTTCAGGACAGCCTGACAGGCAGTTACCAAAAAAGTCAAAACTTTCACAAACAGAGTCTGATTTGGACGTTCTTGTGCTTGTTGAAAAGATTATTTCAATACCTACACAATGGATCTAGCCTCATCATCAAATTCGTCATGAATCAACTGCTATAACCGAAACAATGTGACCATATGGACCATATAGGGTTGATGAATCTAGCCTCATCAAACTCTTTTTTTTTGTGAGAGTTCGAGTCTAAAATAATATAGGGTTGAGTTGTACTCAGTTTGGGGACCATTTGGACGTCTCAAGTGGCTATATAAGCCTTGTACTCACAGCCTTTAGGGCTCAAACAACCTTTAAAAAAAATCAATCTAAAAAAGTTTGTTCGAGTTCATTATTGCTGCCAAAATTCCATAGGAAATTAGGAGTGTTCTTCAATTAAGATCGTTCAGTCTTTTCGCTGGGAATTGGGTGCATGATAGATCTTCGCTTAGTGCTCGACGAAATCGACACAAGTGTGTTTTAGCAGATTAAAGAGTGTTCGTCCCTTGCACTGGCATTGGAGGATCATTGCGATTCATCAAGACTCCCGTGAGTATTCAGCCTACGTTGAGAAGATCAGGCGACCCCGTATTAACACCCCGTATTAATAAAAGATTAATTGGAATTTTCTAAATTAAAAACATTTCATATGAATAAATAAAACTTCAACTAAATCAAAGCCAGTTTTATTTGAGTTCCTTTTGTTGCAAGAAATTTCTTGTATTTTCTTGGATTTTTCAGAGTTTACTCACTTTTTATTCGAGCTCAATTTGATTGATCCTAATTTCTAAAATTCAAAAATCTTTGGAAATCTGAAAAATTCCTTGGCCATTTTTCTTCTCTCGACAAGCCCATTTCTTCCATTGGCCCACCTTTCGCAGCCTAGTCTGCCCTAGCATGCTAGCCTATCCCCTTCATTCTCCAGTAAAAGCACTAATTTGAGTTGCCCTAGGTAGTCAGTCCCAATGGTAGTGTTAAGCGGAAGTAACGTTGGAAAACTAGCATATGGTATAGATAACCATGTAACGGTGGATGGAATCTGTACTACTATTATTATCACAATCTTTTACACATTTAGAGAACCTATTTTTAGTTAAAATTGCTAAGTCTTAAGAATTTCTAAATCATTGTAAATTTTCATGGCATTTAGAAAATAAAAATGACCCGACTCGACCCTTCCCTTGGATAAGCCATACATCTATATATTTGCATTTCGTGTACTGGCTCGTAGAGTATGATGGTTTGTGCTCATATTTGCTCAATAAAATTAGAAACAGGTGAGCAAGATCACTATGCCTATGAACACACACCCGGTCCTGATGGAGGAGAAGACGAATGAAATTAGGATGATCTTTTGTAGTCTCTTATCCCAGTTAAGCAGACTTTGGTGAAGATTATGTGCACAAATAATATCTAGATTTAGATAACATCTGTCGTTCACATTTTATCCTCAATCGCTTGCCTATGGATGTTCATGGTCCTACCTTTTGATTTATTTCTTTCGCTTCTGCTTTTGTGCTGTAAATATTTGGTCTGATTGGCCCTTATGTAAAAAATTACCTGATGTGGTGTATTTAAACTTTGATATGTATTATTAATGTATAGTATGCTTCACGCGATGTATGAAATAAATCAGTAATGTATCTGTGAGCACTATCTACTAATTCAAGGAATAGTGCGATAGAATCACAGAGAATTTTAGATTAAAAAATCTGGGTCCGACAATATGATTGCTTGGTCTTTGGATGTGCAAGTAGCTTAGAGGATGTAGTAGTTAGTGGCAATGGACAGGGATTAGTGGGGGAGCTGTGATCCAGAGTGGTTATGTAAGTCCGGGTGAGGATATGTGCAACATTCCAAAAATACAGGACTATTATATTTGCAAAAATTTAAAACCTTTTGTTGATTTTCCGTGCTATTCAAAATTATGGGAGTTCATTTGAAATTCTTGTTTGGTCTTATGCTAAATAATTTAATTAATCAAGACTGAATCTGGATCAAGAACCAACTATCTGGAAAATTAATCTGAGCCAAGATCTTGAATTAAAATTTTCAAATCAAAATCTTGATCAAAACAAAAATCAAAAACAAAATTGATATAAAAAAATTTCCAACTAATCTCTATAACCGAAAGTTTAAAATTCTAAAATTCAAAAGTTATATCTCGGAACGGGACAATCTCGAAGTCCAATCATGAATTTAAAAAATTTTGAGCTAAGTTTCAAATTCAAAACCTAATTACAAATTGAAGGCTCAAATTAAAAAAATTTGGAGTTCTTAAAAAATCCTTGGGCCCTCAGCCCATTTCTCCTTCCAACCATTTTCTCCTCACAGTCCACCCGACCCAGCCAGCTCCCTCTTCCTCCCTTCCCTTTTTCTTTCCTCCTCCCCCTATTATGCTCCTGGTGTTCGCTCGTCGAGCTAGCCCAGCTCGGGCGTTCTTTGTGTGACTACCACCGGCCTGGCCGCCCTTCCTCCCCGACCTTCAGCCCACCTCGGCGCCCCTCCTCTCTTCCTCCTTCCCCTGCTCTACTCCTAGTGGCACCTGGACTGCCTACCGAGCTAGCCTAGACCATGTGCCCACACGTCACCTAGCCCGCCATGCCACGCCTGCCTGCGTCAGCTATTGACCTCGCGTCACCCCTCCCACCTAGCTTCGCCCCTTTCCTAGATCCTCCCCTCCCCTGGCGCTAGATTCCCACACCATACCAAGCTCCTTACCTCCTCTCTTTAGCTCTGCTGTGCATCATTCTTCCCCTCCTATCCACTACGCAATGCCCCAGGTTTTCCCCTGGTGCCACTCTGCATTGACTCAACTCACACCGAATCCATGCCACTGTCTCCTAGCCCTGCTCCCCTCCCCACTAGCCTAATCTTGCACCTCTGTCTGCTCGCCTACGCACATGTTGCCCTACCATTGGCGTTACTACTTAGCGACGCTCCTACCCAGGCATTACTCCTCACCGCGCACCTCTTTAATGCTTATAGCGGCTAACTACCCCATTTCACCTATAAAACGACCTCCCAAGCTGCCCCATTGCTCCTCCCTCCTTGCCCCTCTTCTTTCTTCCCTAAGTCGAGCTCGACACAAGCGGCCCATGTGCACAGCCATGACTCACTTGCCAATTCCATTGCTCTGATGAACCCCGTGGTAATCTAACATACCTCAGTATCTTTTGTATCTAATTAATCTGTGAACCTCATATTTAGAAAATATTCAAATACGTAATCTAATAAAATGGGATCTAATGGGAATCAGAACTTGACTATGAAAATATAATGGAAAGTCATGCCAATTAAATCTTGATTAATTTTCATGTCAAGAAATTAGCAAGATAATGAGAGTATCTAATTTATGAATTTGAACTTGCAAGTTATCATAAAATGAGATTTGAAGCTTTTCCTAAGATAATTTCAATGCCCTCAAAATTCGACTCTGGAAACTTGAATACTAATATCAAATCCTATCAAAATCTCGAATGGTCTAAGTAATATCTATCATATCTTTATCCCTGAATCTAAACCTGTTAATGCAGATAAAGTTAATTAATTTAACAAGATTCTGCCACACAAAATAATAACCATGATTTGCTCATCTCTAAAATCATGAGAACTCTCTTTTAATTAGTGCTTAAAATAATTGTTCAAAAAGTCTCCAATATTTACCTGTAAAGTGCTAGGATTTAAATAATGGCCAGCCCCCAATATTTTTCATAAGTCCAAACCTTGCAAAAAGATGCATAAAATAATACCTAAGGCAAACAAGCATCTTTACCTAAGGAGTCATGTAAAAATGCTATCTCGTCGAGCTAATAATTATCATACCATTACCCCGGATAATCACTCCCATCTGTCTATAGGTCCTTCCTAACTCATGGAACTTTTTTAATAAATATAAATCAATAAAAAGAAAATCATCATGTAAAAGATTGAGGCTTAGCATTCCCCAATCGGCTATGTCTGGCCACCTTCAATTCCCAAGTAGAATATTCCTGCGGGTATTCCTTAACCTTTGACCCCCTCTTTATCCTAATTTTTCCTCACAGTAAAGTTGCTCAGTCATCTCCTTCTTTTGCCCAATTCTTTTAGCTCAGTGCCTACTTCGCACTCGCTAAATCCTCTCCAAAACCTCAATCACAACCGAACTTAAAACAAACCCAATTAAATCTATTTAAACTTTTAAAGCTGGTTGGATTTATTTGGTCTTTCATTCTTTTGCCACGTATTATAATCTGAAGACTCGATGAAGCGACAAATTCGAGCAAGATCAAGACTTGGGTATAGATGAAGACCAATGATTCAATACTACTGAGTGATTGAGGAAGTTTTAAGTTAAATCAAGGCCATGGTAAACCTATGTCATCATTTTGATCATATTGATCCTACCTCTTATGCAAAATTATATTCCTTTAAATTATCAAACTGCATACTTAATTTATTATGCAAATGTATGTCAATGCTTAAGGTAGCTACATGCCTATTTGATAATGAAGTAATGTTATTATGGCATTTCTTGACACTTGAAATACCTTATCGTTGTCACCCTAGATGTTAATAATAACTTTACTAGCTATAAGTCATATTTAAATGCCACGCTAGTCGTATGCAAGTCTAGGGCATTAAACTACACTGCTCATTACTCTTTAAACATGAAAACTTATTTTTGGGATAGTCATTGGATGTAAGTGACTGATAATTTGCGATAACTTGGTTTATGCTTCTCAAAACCCCTAAAAACTTGATTTACCTATCTGGGCGGATAGTAATAGAGGTTGATGTGGATGTAACATGAGAATTTATGGTTTGTGGTATACATTGCCCGGACAAATTAAGAACTTAATCTTGTGATGACCTCTTCATGTAAAATAGTACTACCACAAGCTGACAAATTGTAAGCATGGCTAACTAATTTACATCACCAGTAGGGGAAAGCACCATTGGAGTAACCCACAAGTCATGGTGCTAATTTAAGACAAGCCATCGTGTGGTGTAAGAGGGGTCTAGGTGGGATGAATATAGCCTTACCTCATATGAAACCTTAGCGGGTGCAATCATTTGCTAGATGCATTGTAAAGACCATGTGGTAATCCTCTTGATTTGCATGTCAAAGAAAACATGCGAAATATACCAATTGGGTTGTCTCTTGTAGGTAAAGATGTATAATCTCTACAGAGTATAAAATATTAGAACAGTCGTGCCCACGGTCAAGGGTGGACACAGGAACTTTCTTGCGTTAGTTCTATTTCAAAAATCTGTGAGTGGGATAAAAACTTATCAAAGGAAAGTACTCTGACTTTAACTTTTCCTAGAGGGATGTACTTCGGTGGTGATAACAACTAACATTGGTGGAGGTAACCATGCAATGTAAAAGGTGGATGTACTTTCAAAATAGAGCTTTCTTACTTGTACTTTCAAAATAGAGCTTTTTGCAACCAAAAGAACCTTAAGCCTCCCTTGACAGCTTTGCATGTATTATTATTGTTCCCTGTGTGGTGGCTTATTGAGTACGGTTCTACTCATTCTTACTTAATTACCATCATTCAGTCAGTAAGGCAAGACAGACAAGCACTGTTGTGAATTAAAGAAGTCGACAGAGCTAGAGATCGATGAGGCCAAGAAATAGGTTTCCCATGTGAGTGTGTAAAACCCGTGTTAGTTAGGGTTAATGGGTTTCCCATGTTCCTTAATAGGTTGGACCCGTTAGGGTTATGTGTATGCTGGTTATTTAGTGGGAACTTGAGGAGGTGGCTATATCCAAGGATTCTAGAATTAGTGTTTCATCTTCTAGCTTGTCTCCTTCCATGGTTACAAGAGAGAAAGTTTGAGAGAGGAAGAGTGGTATTGTGGTTGTACCTTGTAATCATCCAAGAGCTTGTAAACATATTCCTCTACTGAGAATCAATCAAAACTTTGTCTTAATCATGTTCTTGTTTGTGTTTTTGCTTGTTCTTGAGCTTAATGGGTGATTTTGTGTTTATGGTTGTTTTAGCTTGATCTCTTGCTTGATTTATCTTTCTAGGACATATGAGAATAGATCTAAAAGTCCTCAAGTATTAGATACTCACAAGAAAGAAATAATTTGGGATTTAGATTTTTTTTATTTTGTTGTGATCTAGGTTTGATTCTCCTCGATTTAGTGGACTTGAGCCCAAGAACCTATGGTTTTTGATTGGTTTGGGTTCCTGATGACTTAAATAAATCTCATGCAAAATTCGAAAGTGTTTGGATAAGATTTAGGAAGTTCTTTAGATTTGATTTCTTGTTCCAAGAGGTTTTCAGACATGGACCGGTCAGACCAGCTAGTGGCCAGACTGCCATCATCCTAGTGTTCAAACTGGTTTCAAGCAGTCAAATTAGTCCATGACCTACGGTCTAATCAGCCTTGGCTGAAGGGTGTTGATTTTGTTGCCTCGGGTTTCTTACATTGTCTTACCAAGTCCTTGGTGTAATATGATCTTGGTGACTACCATAGTCATTGAGTAAAGATTTGACTATCTAAAGGGGAAAAGTTTCAAGAATCATTCACTCTCCTTTGATTGATGGTATTAGTCCTTCAGTTTTGGTAGTAGCAAATTGGTATATTGCCCATGCTTTAGACATAACATCAATGAAAACAAAGGCTCTACGCAATGACGTACTCCTAGAGGTAAATATTGGATGTAACATAATCTTCATTGAATCTGATTCCTTCGAAGCAATCCAAGCGACCAAGAACCCAGTGAGCTTTGGAATTATAGGAATGATGTATATTGAGGAGAGTTTAGACTTAGGTCCTATTCTTTTGGGCTGCGGCTTGATGTGCACATGCCTATCACTATGTACGCTACAGGTAGCCCTATCTTCATGGAGTGAGAACCAAGATAATTGATTGCAACTTGACGAAGAGGAAACCAACTATAGCCTACTATCTGAGACATTCGCCGATCCACAATTGTGAAGAAAATAACCCACACAACTACCCTCAATGGCATAGAGGCACATATTAGGTATTTGACATGTTCCAATACAGCAACACCCACGAACAAAGGTAGATAAGGATCTCTCCATACTACATTAAGGTAGGGGTAGTGCCATCTTGGCCGAAACTATGAATTCTCATTATCCACATTCTCATTAACAATGGGTGACCTCCATGTGCTTTTATAGATAAAAGAAATAAAAATAAGGAAACTAAAACAAGTAGGAAGGTGGATAATCATCTTGGATTTATGATCATCACTTTCTAAAACCTAAATTTGAAATAAGGAAACTAATCTTTCATTATAGATAGATTTTTTAATGGATATTTGTTGGAACATTCCTTTAGCATAGATATAAAGTGTATGGACATGTCACTGTTGCACCACACGTGCTTTTCACGTGAATAGTACCCCTTGTGTGTTGTTGCGCTTAGGGTCTCTTTGCCTTCCCATGTCCACATCATTATCCTATTCTTTAAAATGAGTCATCCTCGACTTGTGCAGGTTGTAGAAGCTTGGGATGATGATGAAGGCAACAAATGCCACTTTGGGAAAAAAAAAATAGACTCAAGACACAAATCAATCAGTACAAGCATGATAGCAAAGTAGGATACAACTTCACATAATGAGAACCATATCATACAATTGGCAAGGTCTGATGAGAGGAAACTAGTGTTTAAAACTCCCACCCATCCTTATTAGCATTGTGGCCTGACCTAGCAACTATCTAGGAATTGACATCCCAATCTGCGAAGCAAGTTTGCATGGATACAAAGGGGTAACTAGTTCTCATCGTGTCAACCCGAGCTTTGATACTAGATGATATGCGCACGTCTATCGTTGCATACGCTAAGGGTAGCCTGATCTTCACAGCGTGATAACCGAGATAATTGATTGCAACTCGATGAAGAGGAAGCCAACTATAACCTGCTATCCAAGACATTTGCCAATCCACAATGTGAAAAAACTAACCCACACAATTACGCTCGATGGCATAGAGGCACAAATTAGGTGCTCGACACGTTCCAATCCATGAACACCCGCGAACGGAGGTAGATAAGGATCTCTCTATACTACATTAAGGTAGGGACAACGCTATCTCAGTCGAAACCATGACTTCTTTATCCATGTTCTCGTTACAATGGGTGGTCTCTATGGGCTTTTATAGTCAAAAGAAATAAAAATAAAAAACTAAAACAAGTTGGAAAGTATGAAGTGCACGGACATGTCACTGTTGCGCCACACATGTATAGTTCATGTGTGCTGTTGTGCTTAGGGCCTCTTTGCCTTTCCATACCCACATCACGTCTAATAGTTTTGGCTGTGCTTTTCGATACAGCGACAAACAATGGAGATGCTAACACAGATATCACACGCTATTTTGAGCTTAAAAAGCTATTTGAAGAAGCAGTTTCCAGAAATCGTTTGGAGAAATTGTTCCATTTATTTTGGCTCTAAAAAAGTCGAAGCCAAAAGTCAAAAAAATCTAAAAAGAACAGGGCATAGTGATGTCTTTTGTAAAAGCAACCTTTGGGCCTCTTCTTTTTTATTTCGATTTTTGACTTTTTTACGGTAATTAATTTTTAAATGAAGTGTTTTTTCAAAAAAAGAGATGGAACAGACACTTTAATCACAGTGATGTCCCAGAGAGACAAACCGGGCAGCTGATACATTAGCCCAGCAGGCAATGCTGTTGGCGTCGAGCGATGTACGGATGCCCGGAAGATCCACCGAATTTTGTTTTGTCTAATCTGGTGGAAGATGTAACCATTGTCTAAACGCTAATAAAGGTTGCGTGATTTTTTTTTTTTTATAAAAAAAGCTCCACGCCGATGGCAGGGAGCGGCCAGGTCAGGCCAAGTTGCTGCAGGTCCAAAGCAAACAGGCCATTACTCCGTGCACCACGAACTCACACACCAGGGCACGTACCTGTCCCGCCTGGTGACTAACATCGGGCCCACTCGTCATTGACTTCAGCGGACAGTATCTCGGGTTCACGATCCCACTCCCCTCTCCCTGTGCACGCGCCCCGGGGAGTCGGCTCGAAAGCCTCCTGCAGCCGTGCTCCTCCCTCACGGACACCCCAACCCAACTGCCCCACTGACACCTGGGCCCTGATTTCTGCCGCACTCGCACCGGTGAGGAGCAAATGAACCCAGTGACGAGACGACGCCACGGACCGGATCTCTACGCACATGTGTCCTCTGGAGCTCGCCGCCTCATCTAGAAGCCCACCAACCAGACCCAACGAGGCAACGACTAGTACCAGTAACATCCGCCTCGCCTCGCCTCGCCTCGACTCCAGTCTTCCTCTCCACTCCGTTCGCTAAACCTCCTCGTCGTCTCCGTCGCCGCTAGGGTTAGGGTTTCCGGTCGCCGTCCTCCGATCCCGCCGCCACCTCCCTCCGGCGGGCTTGTGGCGCTCCCGCCTTCTCCTTCGCTCGCTCCCCTCAGGTAGGGCTTTCCTCCCGTGCTGTCGATTCGGTTCGCTTCGCTCGATTTGTCGCTTGGGGGTATTTGTGCAATGCCGCTGCCCTCGGGGTCCTGCTCGTCCTTCTCTCTTGTGGTGAAGTGGTGGGGGTTTGAGGTGTGAGCCGGAGGGTGGAGGTGGATTCGGTTCGTGAATGGTTGTTATGGAGGATGCGCTGTGTCACTGTGTCGATTTATGTTGCTCATGTGTCAGATTCTGAGGTGTTTGCGAGCTTTCGAGTGGTATTTGGGGGAAAGGTTTTTTTGCGGTTTGTTGTAGGTGCCTGGTGTTTGGACTTACGTGCGGGTGAAGTTGATGAATGTGTTTTTGCGGGCACGCGAGTTGTCCATTAAGTATTGGCTTATGTTTGTGAACGATTTGTATGGTGCTTCTGCTTCACTCCTATACGGATGTATCACACTAGGGTGCAGGCCGCGGCCTGCAGGGTAGTTGAAATTCATTGACAGTGATGCCTAGGTGACAATGGTAAACTAATGGTTAAATTTTTAGGCTATGATAGTTCATTTTCCTTCTCTTCATGAACCTTCCAAGTTGATGCATTGATCTTAAAAGAACACTTGAAATCTATAACTACCAAATTGTTTCCCATGTTACTTGACTGCGGTTATTTCAAACACAAAATAGTCGAGAAAAGGCAGAGCTGTAAATTGTGTGAAACATCTAGATATGGTGAAGATGTGAAGCTTAGTTAGGCTTGAAGTGTCCTTGTTTTGCATTTCAAGGAAGTACCTTAGCAATGGCTCTGTATCCGATTATGTGGTTGATTATGTGTTTTTTATGTAATTGTTGTCAACCATTACTTAAAGTTCTTTATGAAATTTCCAATGTTAGGACTCTATCAGATAAAATTTTAAATGCATTTATTTGTATTGCTTGTGAGTCAATTCCTCCTATTCACTTCTTTTAGTGTTGCATTATTCTTTTCAGCCTGAAGGAAATTTCGCAGTTAATCTGAACAGCTTGGTTGAGTGTTGTCTACATTCTGCTATATGACCCAGTTGGTTTGGAGGTACTCTTAATCAGTAATGCAAACAAGAAAAAAGGGTGCTGCAAGAAATGCACCTGGGGATAACGCCAATCATAAGATTAGTAGGCAACCCAGAAGAGCAACTCAGACTGCAGCTGCCGAAAAGAAAGTGAATGATCTCATTACATCTTCTGCGAAGAAGCAGAAGTCTGGTAAACTTCTTTTTTTCAAGTGGACTGTTTGTTCGTAAAAGCTATAATTCAATTTCTTTTGTCTAGATCGATAGATATAAACAAGCTTATTGGTTGTTCATCTTTATTCAAATAAGCTACAAATGAACATACTAATATGTTGTACAAGATAATTTATAGAAGCTTCTCTGCGATACCTAAGATTTATTTTCATGGTTTCCAAATTTGCAATAAGATGTTGTTAACCTGACGATCTTTCTTGTGTTGAAGCTAAAGAAAGTCATTGTGGTCTTACTGAAGTGGTGGCCCATTACTATAATTAGGACTTATTTTAATTATGATTCACTCGTTAAAGGTAGTTCTACCACCTCTGTTAGCAAAGATAGGCAGCTCAACTATGTACTGTTTATCATTCTATCCTTAGGACAATATGCTACTAGTTAGGATGTGGCATTGGCTGTATTTCATTGCTAAATATTGCTTCTATTTTCCACTATGCAGTTGGAATCCCTTCCAAGAAGAATCGAGCTTCTAAAGGAGGAAGAAAGTTGATCTCTGCATGTGATGCAGCTGATACTGAAAATGAAGTTCCTGAGGTGGTACCTGGTGCTTCCTCTGATCAGAAGGTAAAATTCTTTATGGTTGAAGTGAACTCTTTGGCTACTTTTCTGTTCTATCATTTTGCAGTGAATTTCTGCCAAATAAAGGATAGAAAGGGAGGAACATAGATTTTTTTAATGGTTGTTTTGGCACATGGCTTATTACACTTTTGTCACTGAACTATTAAATTAACATTAGTCAAATAGGAGTTGCTTTTTTTGGTCAACTATTTTAGATCATATATAGTGCTCAGCCTTGTTGTAACAGTCATGTTTAGCATATACAGTGTTTCTACTGTTAAGAAAGTTTTCAAATGAACTTCAAATTTGAAACTTTTTCTTATATCTTTATTAGTTTGCACAGTAATACATTTGTTTTTATCGCTTGGGTCAGCACTCTGATGACAATGTTGATGATCGTCCACACAATTGCATATTTTCCCCTGTGTACCATCATCAGAAGGAATGTGGTGTGAGTAACTTTGCCAAAGGTATAAAACTGTAATGTTCTTAGCTACTTTTCTTTTCATTTTACCATTGGACTATCTTAGTATCTTGAGATTATTGCCTTGTTAAAATTGTTTGTTTTTAAGGTGGAGACTTCTTAATTTTTTTTCTGCACTAACATTTTTTAATTCCTGTGAATCATATTATTATTTTGTAAGTCTCTGGATAGCAAGATTTACTCATTGCTATCAACGAACGTTCTGCAGTATGACTTTGCCTCACTTCTATATACATTTTACAGTCAAACACTAGTGCTTATTAATGTACCTGTGAACCGTATTATTATTTTTTAAGTCACTGGATAG
The DNA here is from genome assembly GCA_036346265.1 of Melocanna baccifera. NCBI lineage: Eukaryota > Viridiplantae > Streptophyta > Magnoliopsida > Poales > Poaceae > Melocanna > Melocanna baccifera. The sequence goes on along the minus strand of CM070694.1, from coordinate 9,809,696 downwards.
CAAGATTTACTTGTTGCTATCAACATTCAGCAATATGACCTTGCCTTGCTTATATATTCGTGTTACAGTCAAAATCTTTCACACGATGCCTTTACCAACTGATAGTTCTTTATTTTATGCTCAATTTTGTGACAGTTCTGAGATAACAGCATTGTTCTCTTCGTCAGTTAATTTGCAAGTGAACCATAAAGGTATAAACAGATGAAATGATGGTGGTTTTGCATTAGATGTCTGTGTTCCTTCATGATGATAATTTCAGGAAGCCACCTCAAAGCTTTTGAACCTCATTCTGGTTGTCAGCCCCTGAGAAGTTTTGAGTTCTTGGAGTTTGTTTGGTTCAATTAGTTCATGAAGGCAAATATGTTTATTTTGTAGAATTCAATTTTTGAAGGATGATACGAGCAATCGTTATGTGAGAGGTTACTGCAGCGAACTGTTTACGTGGTACTGTTCAAGTTACTGTAGCAACCACGATTAGTTTCCTTTCTTAGGTATTAGATAGATTTGATTAGTTTGAAAGTTTATCTTTGGTTAGTTTGTTTTTTAAATTAGAGATTATTGTTTAGGGGTCAGGTCAAATTATCTCTATAAAAAGGATGTCATTGTATCTTCTTTAATGAAGTAAAGATGAATAAATAAGTCTCTAGTCCTTAAAGTCTAACTGTAGTCGTTCCCTTGACCGGCTATTTTAGATCTATTCCTCCCTCAATCGGTGTCCTTCGTCTAGCGTCGTTCTACCTCAAGTCGTCGCCGTCTGACCTCCCTTTGATGGATGATTAGGCCCTTGTTGTGCTAGTCCACAACAGCGTTCTCTGGTGATCTTACTATATTTACTGATGTTTGTCATACACTGAATGTTTATCTGTTATCATGAGTTATTCACTTCCATATTCCTTCTCAGGAGGAGATCTGCAGCATTAGTAATAGGTACTTTATGATTGATTTTAGTTGCAATCGTTGCACTTATTTGCTCCTTTGAATGATTGGATATTTCAATCTTTCCAGAAGGTTTATCTGTCACTGTCAGCAAAGGGTCACTTTGAAACAATTCACTCTATCAAAATTACTTTATTTGTTTCCATCAAATGTCGCAATCTGTGCATGGTGTTCATTTCGTTTTGCAGTCCATGTTGGCCCATATTGACTGTTGATCATGCAGGCTTAGAACATAAAGGTGATACCTTGGGTTCAGCTGGCCAAATACAAGAAGAGAAGACACATGCAGATGATAGAAAATATGATACTACCCTCAGATCTGGTTCCAATCAAAACAATGAATCCACTAGCCTGGCATGTAAACCTTGCGTTGGGTTAAGAGATCACTCTTACACACTAAATGTGCAATCAACTGGTCGGAACACATTGCTTGAAGAGGATGAGTTCAGTGAACTGGGAAACCTTTCTTCAGAGGTGTCCGCAATATATCTTGCTATGCAGCATTCGAAGTTGGAGTGCATCGATGAACACAGTCAAGACTCGATAACAGAGGGTTATGTTGAACCCGAGGAAATGGAGGAGTATGATGATTTTGACCCATATGCTTTTATCAGGGATTTACCTGATTTATCTATGGTGGTTCCCAAGTTTCGCCCTGTTCTCCTTCCAAAGCAAACTCGGAGTTGCCCTACAACTACCCTTGTACTTGATCTGGATGGTAAGATATACCTGCTATCTAAGCACTTAACAGTCTTTGCTACTGGATTTAGTATCTTTGTGTTCCCATTTGTTTGAATAACTGCAATTATGCTGGTTGTTCGTATGATTTTGTTATTCCCAACTGGGCAATGTCCTGTTGCCTTTAGAGTGCAAATTTTTCAGGCAGGAATCCGTTTACTTAGGAATACTTATTAGTGAATGAATGAAATTAGCAACATCTAGTCTTACTATTAAGGTAACTGTGGCATTTTTCCCTTCAGCTAGGGGTTGGTGTGTGTGATACGAAGATGAATTCCACTATATCTACCTGTAAGGCTGGAAATTGGTAAAATAGGAGAAGATTGTTGTACGCACGCTGATGGATTTATATACATCATGATTATATTATTACTATGACTTCACTATCAGGATCATTTGAAGATTTAACAGTTGTTGATGTTGGTTCTTAATTGTTAATTGGGATGTGCAGGTGTGGCAATAATTCTGCACTTAAATAGTTAGTACCTTCCACAAACCTACCTACATGCATTGCATCCAATCTCTTTATGCATTTCTGTTTGGTCTGCCTGTTTTCTGTTATGGCCAGGTAGACATAAGTTTGGAATCGCCCTTGCTGGCCCCTTTGATGTTGACTTTCTGTTGCTCTGTGCTACAATGCAGAAACACTCGTGCATTCAACTCTTGAACCTTGTGAGGATGCTGATTTCACATTCCCAGTTCATTTTAACTTCAGAGAGCACACAATATATGTTCGATGCCGTCCCTATCTCAAAGAGTTCTTGGAGAGGGTTGCCAGCATGTTTGAGACAATTATTTTCACTGCTAGTCAAAGCATTTATGCAGAACAACTTCTCAATGTTATTGATCCTAAGCGAAAGTTGTTCCGTCATCGTGTTTACCGCGAGTCTTGTGTCTATGTGGAGGGCAACTACTTAAAGGATTTAACAGTTCTTGGACGCGACTTAACTCGTGTAATGATTGTTGATAATTCTCCACAGGTATACACTTAATCATATCAATTTCTTTGTGCAGAGAATTTTTTTTTTCCGTTCAATGTCCATTTCTGTAAGCATCTTAAATTTGTCCCATCAGTAGTAATTTGTTTTTTTTCCATTGAGATGCTGATATGTTTGTTGGTGAATACATATCTGGACCTGCATATATAGTTATGCATATATCAGTTCTTATTTTGATTGAAACTGTTCACTATTCCTGGAATTGGTAGGAACTTACCCAAAGTTGTGACTCATGTAGTTTCCTCGGTATTGCATGACCTCTCTGGATTATTTGGAGAACTAATATAAACAACTAAGCACGATCATTTTGCTGTTGGCCATTAGTGGTATTTCTTAGGCACTTAGGTTTACTCCTAGAGCATTTAATGAAAATTCACCTTCAAACTTAACGTACTTGTAGTTGTTGAGCGAATGTCTTTGTGCCTGTTCTTTAGGCTACGGCTTATTAGTCTAGTGAATAGTGATTGCTGAAAGAAGCCCAAAAGATTTGAGTCTTTAGCAGTAAGGAGCTTTGTAGTTCTGAAATTATCCATTATTGACCTTTTCTTGGTTCATGCTCAGCTGCATGTTTGCAGCATTTTTCTTGGTAGGTTGAATTAGAATGCAGTCAACTAACTCTTATTGTGAGGGTATGAAACGAATACTGATTTCCTGCTTACAGGCTTTTGGGTTCCAGTTAGACAATGGCATTCCTATAGAAAGCTGGTTTGATGATCCTAACGACAAGGAGCTGCTGAAATTGATCCCATTTCTGCAAAGCTTGGTTGGCGTTGAAGATGTTCGACCGTATATAGTGAGGAAGTTCAACCTTCGGGAGAAGGTAGCTACCGCATCTTCTCTTTCCATGGATTTGCAAATATGATCCACTTTTGGCAAGGAGTATATCCGTGTTAAGATTGTAGTAGTGATAAATGCAGAAATTGAGCTGATATGGTGATTCTGTAGACTACTACATCAGGATCCCCCTCATGTTGCAATCTTGCATGTCTTTTCGATCACCATGTACAATTTGCTCCAGTTGTAAATTTTGTACTGGAAGAATTTGGGGATCCCATGTAATGACTAATCAACGTTGTTAGATTCATGGTGGCGAAATTCCAGCAATGCAGGTCAAATTGTTCAAATGTAATCTACCATGAATGATGCTTAGCCTGCAGTCTCTTTAACTGAAGGAAGAGATTGGTCATGTGCAGTTTAAATTGGCTGTTTCTTGTTACCTGTCCTATGTTTTTTTTTAATTTCCACTTTGGGTGATTTGGCAATTGTGGTGATAGCTTGCGTATCTTTTGCCTTCCAAAAAATAAAAATATAAACCCTCGTGTATGTTCATTCATGTCTTGAAATAGAGGATGAAGGGTAATTTAGCTCCAAAATTCCATGTATTCTTCCGATCCCAGTCTCCATTATTTGAGATTTGCAATGTTCATGCAGTCTTGCTAGTTACTATAGAGGAGTGCTTTTGATGCAATCTTCTTTGGAAATGCGATTCTGAAGTTGACTATCAGCTGGGTAGTCTGTTGTGGTCCAGTTCTAAAGATGTGAACGTCTTTGTAGAGATGGATCCCTCGCACCGTTTTTTGTTAGTTTCTATATGATCAGATGAAGCAGGCTTATTTGATTTGATGTCTGAACGATTTCCAGCCATCACGGATGTGCGTAGGGAATGTTGCAAATGTTCTCTTGGATGAAAATATCCTGGCAATCGCTTGATCCTCAGTTCCTGGCAATCGCTTGATCCTTTCAGTTTCTCTATATAACTACAAAAAAGAATCGTTCGGAGAAATGCGTTCTGTTATAAGCAAAAACCTGTCAAAATATCAGACTACTTAATAGCATATTTTTATCTCTCCATACGCTATACCTGATTCTATTGCAACATAATTTGAATTTGGTTGAGATCAATTACAACTCTAATTTTTGTGTTTGGGTGTCCTTTCGAATTGGATTTCTTTTATTACAAGTGAAACATCTCAAGATCAACATCAGCATATCTACACCCACCAGCTCGCTCTCTGCAGTGGATATGACGCCCAAAACGGGAGAGGTGAATTGGGAATTGATATGGAGCGGCCCGATCTTGTGAGAACAATTGATGAATAACAAAGATAACAATCTAATATAAAATTGCTGAGGGGTGAATTGGGAATTGATATGGAGTGGCCCGATCTTGTGAGAACAATTGACAATTAACGGACATAACAATCTAATATAAAATTGCTGTAATCTTGCATCTAGCACAAGACCTTGGCAGTACAATTGATTCACAACCTTTACAAGGAAATCAATCTATACAATCAGCATGTAGTTGGAGTATGAATTAATTGATCACGATCGATCAATTCTAGCAATTCTCTTAAAAATTAGCAAGAACAATGTTTAGTGAGAGTTAGAAACTAAGCAAACTCTCCATGATCAAAAGATCAATTTTTCATATAAAACCTAAAATAATTCCGTCCCTCTCATATATGGGGCGCACTCCTTGGCCACTACTTTGTTTCAGAGATAGAGGTCAATTAGTGAGGTTTCTGAGGCTGGGGTCTTATCCATTGTGTGAGTTTTGGAATAAGCTTTCTAACAAGTACATAAATATCTGAATCGGACTTCATTTGCAAAAGTTATGGGCTTTTTTTTAATATGAACCATGTTGGCTATTTCAAACCGAATTTTGACTTGAATTAAATTTGGATTGGCTTATAGTGGCTTTGAATTGGCCTTGGAAAGTGTTGGATCTGGAGTTCTTGGGCTTTCTTGGATCTTTAAACTCCTTCCCACTTTCCTCATTCCTTTCTTCCTCTTTTTGCACGCACGTGACCCATCTTCTCTTCGCGCACTCCATTGGTCTTCACCATGTACACAACGGTATGGGACGGCTTCCTTGGAATACATGGAGTCCTTTCTCTCTTTGGTTCTTGTGCTATTGTGGCCTTCCAACTTCGTCTTCTGCTAAACACCATGCTTCCTACATCCAAAATCACAAGAACACAAAAACAAGTGGAGATTGATTAGGCGTTAGTGTTGTCGTTTGGATCTTCTCATCTCTCTTCCCTTCTAGAAAAGACATCCTTAGCTTTTGTTCATTGCTAAACAAACTAAGGTTCTTCTCTTGGACTTTGATTAATATCACATGTAGATAGTGAAATTTACCGTGTTTTCTTATCATTAGAAAGCTGCAAAACATGACAAATGGCATTAGAAATAGATGGTGAATAGTTAGTTGAAACACTCATAGCATCATCTACATCTCTTTTCTTTACTAAAGTGCACTATTTTAGCAAAGGTGAATCTATATGGTTTTAGCACATTTAGAGCTCTTTTTCTTAAAACTAGAATCAAATACATCTTTAGAAGACATAGAAATCAAAGATAAGATTTCTCCTTAAGTGAACTAATTTATTGATTAGTTTTACCATTATGAACATAATCACAGTCATATTGCCATGAACTACTTAACAAAACATCACATGCTTTCATTGGTACCACATCACAAATCACTTCATCTTTGTAATTACCAATAGTAAATGGTATATGAACATGTGTAACTTTAAGAATTCCACATTCATTCAACTATTCAATTGATAATCTTTAGTCTTTGTGAACAAGGATAATCCTAATGTCTTAATCATATCAAGGCTAGGAAGGTTTGGACTACCACCACCATCAATTATTAAAGTACATATCTTGCACATGGAATACTTTATTCCTTTGGCTCAACGGCACATTGTTTTCCATATTGAAGGCATTTTCTTTGTTGTATACACGCTGAATAGTGAATTCTTCTCCAGTCTCATAAGTTAGCACGTCAACTTCTTCATTGGAGTTACTATCTTCAGATTTAGTATCATCTTCATGCTCACTCTCAGATTGTATATTACATGCATTGTTTATGATCATAGTATGTTTATTTGGACATTCATTCACCTTATGGCTTTTTCCTTGACATTTAAAGCAAGTTCTATTGCTACTCCAAGCATTAGAAGTAGTATTTTTATCTTTATATACGGTTTTACTTACCTTACTTATCTCATTGGATTAGAATGTAGGTGCTGATTTTTGTGATGCCTATGATTTGAATGAATTTTCAGCACCTCCCACTTCTTGATTTGTCTTGGTAATTGAGGTGTACTTTGATAGACACATAGGAACGGTCACCTTATAATTTTCTTTGCATTTGTTACTCCTGACGCAAAGCTTGATGCATTAACTCTTGGAGATTGGTGTATGGATGCATCTCCACATGATCTTGAATATCCATATTGAGCCCCTATAAAAAAGAGCCATTGTAGCCTCCTCGGGTTCATGCACATCTTCATGAATCAAAAACATCTCCATCTCTTTTCAATATTCATCAATAGAGTGCTTACCTTGCTAATGTGTTGAAGCTTTGTGTGAATTATGTGTTGAGAGAATGACAAACACCTCCTTGAAAAAGACCACGCACATCAAGAGTATGTCCTAAGTAGTTGTAACATCCTATTTTTCTAGAGTTTATAAAGCCAGTTTTTAAATGAATTTCTAGAAATAAAAATGATTTAATATGACTAAAATAAATATTAACATGAGTATAAAATATTTTATTTGAGTTATTCATGTCTCAAGGATTTTTCTGGTATTTTTGGTGAATTTTTGAGATTTTTCTGCTATTTTCTAGAGCTTTTGGATCTTTATTTGAATTTCTGGAGAGAAAAGAAATTGGGGAAAACTTCTCAGCCGCCCGATCCTCCGCCGTCCATGCGTCACCCATCCCCCGCACCGCGCTGTAATATCCTGATCGTCGATTCGGCGTAGGTTTTTTAAGAAATGGGGAGTTTTCAGTTTTTTCGGTGAATCACGGGAGGCGGAAATTAATTTGGGAAATTATCCAAAATAAAAGAATAAATTTAATTCATTAAAAAAATATAGAATTTAGGCTTCCTAGAGGGGGGCCTAGCCAATTTGGGCAACCAGCCCAAAGGGGGCCCAAGCTACCCCTTTTTCTTTCCCCAAACCCTAGCCAAGCCCCCTCCTACCCCCTTGGCCGCCCCCACCCCTTCTTAGACGTCCTCCCTGCCCTCTCTCTCTCCCCAAGGCTGCCATGGCTGAAAAGAAAGGAAGAAAAGGAAGAAGGGAAGAAAGGGAGGAAGAGAAGGGAGAAAGATGGAAGAAAAGAGGAGAAAAGAAGAAGAAGAAGAAGAGTGATCTTGAGGAATTCCCCTAGGTAACTCTCCCTCACCCCAATCCCTCTGTTTTCTACTGAATTTAGGGTTCTTAGTCCATGTTTTGTGGGGATTAGCATTTTAGAAACTCCCGATTAGAGAATCCCGGTTGACTGTCTGTAGATCCAATCGCGCGGTGTTACTGTTCTTGTGGTTTAGACCCCTAAGACGATTTTTCCCAAGGGTCTCCCCAAAAGGAAAAACGTAGAGGACAATGATACACATTTACTGTATTTTTTTCAGATTTGTTAGCCGTGTAATTTAGGTGTACCAGGGTCTGTAATCTTGCTGTCTGTCAGGGGTGCAGACAGGGACAGACCGCTGTTCAGATGGGAATTAGGAGTAGAAGATAATTTTTAAATTTTTGGTTATACTTGAGAAAAAGGTAGGGAATTCAGTAATCTAGCTTCTGTAAAAGAACCAGAATTTTTAGAGACTTGATCTGTTCTAGGGACGCGTTACAAGTCGGCTATCCAGACTTTCAGAATAGAGGACGTCCTCTGTTTTGTGCATTAGATATCACCTTGTTAATGACAAGATAAAAATATATGATCTACATGAAAAGTGTAGGTATTTAAGTGAGGAATCCAGATATATATCTTTTGCTGTGATTAGTTTTATATTTTTAAAAATAGAAAAATGTTAAGCAGCGCCGCTGCAGTGGAAAGATTGTAGAACCGTTACGCGGGGAAGAATGTTGTGGGGTTTTGGGGCTTAGCGATATCTTTTCTTCGAGAGTCGCGTTTTCATTATTGTAATGTGTACTGAGTGGTACCTTTTTGGACATGCGGTTTTGCTTCTAAACGCGCGTGATTTCGTCGCTTTGCCGGTAAAGGCAAGTAAACGTAGCGGATGTGCTACCGTTTAACCTGTTATTCTTACTACTTGTAATATGCATGATTTTTCGTAATAATAAATGATATGCCATGATTACATATTTTCTGAGTAAAAATGTGGTAGCAAGATATTAATCAATTGCCATGTTTGGATGAGTTTTGATAGTATTGTGGTAATTTGCGTAATGAGCTAATTGTGGTATATGAAAGTAAATGCATGGTGGATATAAAGATATTTCCTCATTGTTAAATATATGAGTATAATATTGATGCCCTTGAAGTTGGTATTTTTGTAGTCTTGGTGGTAGTATTTTTAGTGAATACTTGTGGTTGTGGTGGTAGCAATCTTGATGAATATATTGTGGTCTATGTGGTAGGATTCATTATAGATCGGTTGATTTTGATCTTGGTGAACCGAATGTTGGTTATGTGGTTGACCTTCGTGGTTAAATTCTTGTGGTTTATTATTATCATATCATTCATAACATGTCATGACATTGCATTGTAGATGTCGCCGCTTATAGCCGCGACCGTACCGGTACAGCATCGTGCATTGCCGTAGCACGATGCACACTTTTACCTTGTTGGGTAAATGTGCAGTGGAGTATAGCATGCATATGCATTGCATTTGTGGAAAGATCATTTGCATACTTATGCAATATATTGTGGAGAAGTTATTTTATAAACAACTACAACTTCATAGTTGTATGGTGGAATTGGCTCATAAGGGTTACTTGTGGTATGAGGAATGTGGCTGTGGTCGTAGAAAGGGGTTCATCCCTTGTGGTATGGTAAGGGTTGTGTTTGTGGTATGAGATTCTTTTCTCTTGTGGTAATTGTTGATAGCAGTTGTGGATGCATGAAATAATAAAGTTAGTGAGGTAAAACATGTTAATGCTTTATTATCATTGGTAGTGGTAGTGGTGGATGATATGAAGTAGTTAATCAAGATTTATTTGCTAATGTTTTATCATTGTTGGTAGTAGATATGGTTGAGGCTATAATTGTGGTCATTATGGAAGATGGATATTGATGCTTAATATTATTGTAGTTTAATTCGCTTGATAATGAATGTGGATGCACATTGTGGATGTGGACATGTGGATACTTTAATGATGTTGTATATTTGTTTGTAGTCTGAATAGCCTATTAAACAGTTTGCTTGCTGAGATTTTTATCTCACCCTTGTTTCCCCCTACAGGTGATTCTTGAGCATTCATGGGATGGGTAAAGCGGCACCACAATAATGCACTTGGTTCATCAATTCATGCTGTAATAAAGTCGATGGAATTCTAGCCAAATGCTTAGCAAATTCGTGGATGATTATTTTATTTAAGAATGATGAACTTGTGAACAATTCGTTGATTAATCTGCTAGAGGTTGCTTCAATTATTGAACTTGATACCGATATCTTTGTTCTCTTAGTTGTTTATGCTTCCGCTTATTGCTTCATGTATAGAAATTATTGCCGGAATAAATTATCTTGAAATTTTGGCTAGCTGTAGAGTGGTTTAGTGTCCTTCCAAGGTAATGTGGGTCCTAGGGTGTTACACGCGCCATACCCTTTCCCGCTCCCGCCTTGCACCGCTCCGCGCCGTTCGATCCGCCCGCTTGCCACGCGGCAGCATCCCCGCTGCCTGTGCTTGCGCCGTCGTCCTAACCCTAGCGCGCCCGCACCCGTGCCGTCCGATCCCCGGTGCTCACATCCCGGCCGCCCGCGTGTCCTAAACCGAGCCCGTCTCCGCGCCCGCGCCATATCCGATTGAGTCGCCTCGGTTCGAGTGTTATAAACGTCGCCGCCCTTGCCCCCGTCCTCGCCGCCGCCGCCGCCATCAGAGCCATTCCGCCGCCGCTCCGTGGACCTCCGTCTCCGCCGTTGCATCTTCAAGCCCGCCGGAGCCACCACTGACCTTGTCCTCGTCGGTGAGCCCCTGCGCCATCCTCGTCACCCGCATCGCCTCCCCGTCGCCGCATTCGCCCGCTCATCGCCAGACGTGTCCGCCCGCTCCCACCTCGGTCCGCGCACCCGCACCGCACCGCGACGCTTCGTGCGGTGTGCCAGGCCACGCGTCGGCAATCGGCCGATTCCCGCCTCCGATCCACCCGATCCGAGCCGCTCATCCAGATCTAAACCTGTGGCCCAGGTACGCCCACGCGTTCCTTTCTCAGCCGTCGGATCAAGCCGCCGTCGACGCGTCGCCGTGAGCCACGTCAGCCCTACCCACGTGGTGAGCCACGTTAACCCTAGGCCACGTGGCATGCCACGTGTCACGCCACGTTAGCTGCCACGTCAGCAAAAACCCGCCGCCCGTGCCACGTTAGCATGCCACGTCACCTGCCACCTGTCAGCACCAGCACATGCCATGTCAGCCCTAGCGCACTGTTCCATGGACTCGGTCCACCGTGAACCCCTCTCCCCCGTGAACTCGGTCCACAACACAGTAACTTTTTCGATTTTCAGCCTTTTTCTTTAGATTTAATTTTTTGAGAGCTCGTTCTCCTCCGTTCTAACTCCGATTGACCCCGTTCTTTTTTCTAAATTCATATAAAATCGATCTCTAGCTTTTGGTTCTAGTTTTATGATTTTTGGAGTTCATTTGCTCATCATTTTATATGTTTTTATTGTTTTGGTCGTTTTCTCTCTCGTTAGATTCCGATTCCGGAGGAGCAGGAGCTACGCCCGAAGACCTCAAGTACCTTGCTGAGCATAACCAAGGCAAGTCATGTCCTTTGATCATATTGAACCCAGTTTGCAATCTATTATTTAATTATTTTATTTTAAATTACATTGCATTGCTATTTAATTACAAACCTTTGAATATGGTAGTTATCGTCCCAATTGGTTTCTCCCTCCTTGATAATTTGAATGCCATGATGCCATTATCACCATAGGTTGCAAAATTCACTAGTGATGCTAGACTTAATGTCACATGGGTTGTACGATTAGTATACTTAGCCTTACTTAACTTACGATTGGGTTATTATCACATGTGAGTTATTAATTTGACTTAATGAGATATGGAACCGTGGTTGGTGCCACATTTATTAAAATTTGTGCCATAACATTGGTGTGTCATCGGCGTGGTTATACAAACTTGGTTTTGCACTCGGGCGAGTGATCGTGCAGTAAAGGGGGAAGTGCAGGTTCACTTCGTGGGATGTGGTAATCTCACCCGGGTAGAATTAAGGACTTAACTTTGTGCGCCATTGATCTGAGCTTTACCGTACAAACCGCATGTCTAGTATGGAATAGACCTGGCTGATTAATTTGTAATATTTCATTTTCGATTCTGCCATTGTGATGAACATGGTTGCTGATTTTCATGTGGCGCAAGGGGGGTGTGATGCGAAACCCTAGCGGGCAAGATTGAGTTGAGGTAGAGCATTGTAAAGGCCTTGTTGTGATTTCCTGAGATCGAGGTTAATCACATCGTGTGGGTATAGTTGTGCCACCTCTGCAGAGTGTAAAACTATTTGGATAGCCACGTCCTCGGTTATAGACAATGCTCGGTGATTTCACACGAAGGGTAGTATTTTCAGTTAAACTTGGTGGTTTATGTTGGAAGTGGACAGATAGTTGACTGTTGGTTTAGCTTATAGATGGGATGTCCATAAGTGGTTTACTTCAATTCCATTGCTTATTTATTATTATTGTTTTCGCTTAAAAGTTTGTTTTCAATCTATTTATCATATTTGCTGTGAAATGTCTTTTATGCATGTTCGGGGCTCGACAGTAGTGGGAGACACCTGTCATATGAACATGTCGCACAGAAAAACCCACAACTCATGTGTGGTGTAGATCAAAGAGTTAATATTATGCCTAGAAAAGACAATTCTACCCCTCATTTGTAATTAAAGACTAGTTCTCTTCATAAGGGGTATTTTGGTCATTTGTGCAGGCTCAAGAGCATATAAATACCCTATGTATCCCTTATTTGTAACTTGAGTACAAAAGGAATACAACAAGACATTTGAACTAGTAAGCCTCCTAGAGGACCCCTCAAAATCCCCCATAGGCCACTGACAGAAGTAGGGAAGTTCTTTCGAACCTCTGAATTTGTATAAACTCCCGTGCCACTTTCACTCTCATAGATGCCGACCGCAGCATGGTCGACGTTCACTCCCTCACTTGTGTTTGGTTTCTACACCAACAATATTGGCGCCATCCATGGGGACCCATAGCTAATTGATGGAAAGCCATGGCTCCAACTAAGAAGTACTCTAAGTCCACAAAGCCTCCTTTAGCTCCAAAGCACAAAGCACAAGGAGCTTGTGGATGACTTATCCACTCTCCGGAGGAGCCCGAGGCGTGTGCTATCTTTGGAGATGGGGGCCATTCACCCTAGGGCAGACAATGTCATGCGCGTCCCAAGGCTACCAGGCATATCCACTTCCTTCATGTCAACTAACGCAGGGTCCGGCCAAGGGCAAGAAGCTCGAGGTGTGAACGAACCTCCGGGGCCGACCATTGTTCCTAGGGCGCTTGATGTCACTAACTGCAAGACAATGATGGAGGTGATCGCAAGTCAAGTGGTGGACTACATGATAGCCGCCTACCATCCTCCAGTAGCCCTCAGCACATCTCATCGCTCCTAGCACCGCCTTCAATTCAAGTGGCTACTGACCTGGACGCGCATGGAGCTTTCATCCTTGAGGAGGGCAAGGAGGGAAATCCTTACAACCTTCCTCCACTCGCCCATGCGGTAGTGATGAACAGGGCCCCTTATTGACTGTTGCACCCACCGAGCCTCAGATGGGGAGGAGCTTAGTCTATTCCACTGTAGTTCATTCCATCACGTCAACCTATGAGGCCGGAGTTCATACCCTCGGGGATGGGAGTTCCAGGCCCTCCTCCCTGAGCTCCTCCACCTAGGCAAATGCATCTGCACCTAGAGATGGTAAACTAGCTCCCACTAGCCAAAGTAGAGCTTCACCCCCTAAGGTGCTTCCTGGCCAGGGGTGACTAGAGAGCCCACAGGGCCAAAAGTTGTCCCTCCCCCAGGGGTCCCTTAAGTGCCTTTAGGCGAATGGATGGTTCCATCTATTGTAGCTCAAGCATGCTCACCAAGCCATAAAGACTCAAGTCAAGATGGTCAAGCTGGTCGAATGAGCCTTTACTCTTCAAGCACCAGACATGTCTCTATGCCACTAGCCGGATCTGTAGATGGCCATAGCCACCACCTCCAGAACATGGAGGTTGAGTCCTTGATCTCCTAGCTAGACCTAGCCACAAGTCGGTGCGGCCACTCTGGCTCACTGGTGTGTAGGCACCGTCGCCACTACTGTTGGGCATCTAGCTCTTCCAGCTCGGAGGAGCCCCAGCACCGTCGTCGTCGCCTTGCGCAATCACCATCTCTTCACACATGCAATGACAAAGTCATTGTGACATCCCAAAATTTTACTTTTTATTTATTTTCTTTAATTGGATTTTTCTGGATTTAAAAATCTCTTTTCTAAAATTTTAAAATCAACCCAAGAGAGTGAGTTATTAAAATCAATTGTGCAATTGTAGTCAAACCAAGCTAAAATTACTTTATTTAGGTTCCTTACTTTTTCTAAATTTATAGGATTTTTTGGGATTTATTTTGATTTTTTTGCTATTTTCTAGCCTTTATTTGAATTTATAGGCTTTTCTAAAAATAAAAAAAAGAAAAATTAAAAATTCTAACTTCACGCCTCACTCCTCGGACGATGTGTGGATAGCCCAGATCAGCCCATGTCACCGTCTGAGCCATCCCCGCCACTCCCGCCTTGCCATTCCCTCGGACCGATGCGTGGACGGCTCGGATGGAGTGAAGTCCCATGCCGGCCCATCCCCGCCTCTCCCCACTCCACCTCTCCCTCCGACCGATGCGTGGATGGTGCAGATGTAGTCATGTCCCACACCGGCCCATCCCCGCCGCCCCTCCCTTTCCTTCTCATGCTCTCGCTGATAGGTGGGACCCACCTGTCAGATCCTTCATCCTCGCTGCGCTCGCCTTCCTTTCTCTTTTCACCTTTCCTTCTTTATGCCAGCGACCGAATCCCTGCTGATCTCGGCCTTCCTTCCCTGTCCGTCCCAGGTTCTGGCAATCTCATGCGCCGCCGTGATCAAATCCCCGATTTCCCTCCCACCTTTCCTTTTTCCCCTCCGATCGGATTTCCGCCACCCCAACCCATATAAAAGAGGGAGCCTGCTGAGGGAGGAGGCAAAAAAAAAAGCCCTATGTGCTTATTCAATTGCTCTCCCGAGCTCCCTCGACTCTTCCCTGTTGCTTACCCGTGTGTGCTCTCTCTCTCTTCTGCTGCCTTCGCCCTCGTGCTCCCGCTTGCCCAGCCGTGGACGTCGCCGCTCGCCACCCCAGGCGCCGCCGCTGCTGACGCTGCTCCAATCGCCGCCTTGCCGCTCTCTCGCCGCTTCGCCTTCCTCCTCTGCAGCCGCGCGCTTCTCCCCTACTGCACGGTAGCTCGTCGCGCGAGAAGGAAGGGAGAGGGCTGGGGGCCGGCCGAAGGGAGAAGAGGAGGTGAGTGAGAGAGAGAGGGGGAGGAAGGAGCCGGTGTTGAGGAAGAAGAGGGAGGCGCGGGTGTGGAGAAAGAAAAGGGAGAGGCTGGCGTGAGGAGGAGCTGGGGGCGTGAGAAAGAAAGGGAGGAAGGAGGAGCCTGGTGGGTGAGAAAAGAAGAAAGAGAAGGAAAGAAAAGAAGAAAGAAGGAAAGAAAGGGAAAAGAAAAAGAAAAAAAAGAAGAAGAAACAAAGAAAGAGAAGGAAGGGGGAAAATCGATCCGGCCCCAGATCTGTCTGATCCGGCGCCAGATCTGCTCGAGCCAGTTCCAGATCTGCCCGATTCGACGCCAGATCTATCCGATCCAGCCAGGAAACGACTGATCGTACCCTGATTCAGTCGTCGGGGTTGGGGTAACCGTTCAAAACCCTCTTTTTTTATTTATTGATTTTCGCATAAAGGAGTACGCCGACTAAAACCGGGACAGCGGGTCAGTGTCCGGTGAGAGGGAGGTCGGCGATACTGGGTTTATGCGTAGTAACGATGTTAATTGCTTGCGTGTGTTTGTACTGTGTTAGCGATGTATTGAAATGGTTAATATTTGCATAGGTGGCGGTTCGAGTTAGGTGCAGTCCACGCACCGTCCGCCAGGTTAATAGGCAAGTGCATGTTAAAACCATAAATATTGTTGGACGTTTGCTATTTATGTTTCCATGCCATGGTCCATCGTATGCAAGAGATGATGTATATGATTATGTGTTAATCGTATCTGGAGAAATACAGTTTATGAGTAAACAGTCTCATTTGAAAAGCATTGCATCATGCAAAGTGCATAAGAGCCAGATCGGTGAGAAAGTCGTATGACTAGTCCGGAGGGCTCTTGAGTAAGTCCTACAGAGGTAGGCACCTCCACGGGATGGAGGTGAGGGTGACATCGACAGGTGTACCCTCAGCTATATCGATATAAGCTTACAGATATATGTGCATTGCATTTCATTGCAATTCATGAACAGAGATACAGACAGTGATACAGTTACAGAGATTTGATTTACAGTTGAAGTTGCATTGCACCTTACTGCATTGTATGACAGAGATATAGGCAGTGATTTACCGTTTATAGCTACAGTAGATTCAGTTTTGTTTACAGTTACAGATATTTGACTTACTGCTTATAGTTGCAAATGCGTTGCATTTCCAATGCTCTGCATACAGGGTGATACAGACAGTGGCACATTTATAGGAGTTCAACTTACAAATTACAGCTTACAGTGAATCGGTTTACCGTTCACAGAAGATGAGATTTACAGTTTACAATAGTTCAATTTACAGTTCATAGTTTACAGTAGAGTGACTTTACAGTAAACGTGATTTACAGCTTACGGTCGTAAAGCCGGATTACAGTTACAGATAAGGAATGATGTGCTGTTTTATCGTGCGCTTGCTGGGTCATCGGACTCACCCTTGCTTTGTTGTTTTTTAGGGTGATCCGGAGTGACGGCATGCATGGATATGGGAGTAGTTCCTTTTGAACTGCAGATATGGGATAATGGCTTAGTTCTACACTAAGCATCCTGTTTAAATCTTTTGTTAGAAGTTTATGTAAACTTTCTAGTTAAGGTCTGCTTTTGTTTGGAGAACGTTTTCCCATGTTAATACAGTTCTAGTGTGTTATCACTATTTGTGGTGCGCTTTTGTGAGACAGTATCAGGTGGTGGTAACATCTTGGACTCTGTAGAGGGTCAAGGTGTTACAGTTGGTATCAGAGCGGGCGTTAGGTCCGTAGTAGAGATAAATTGTCAATTTGGTTGAATTATTTCGGAAAGACATGGTTTAGGTCTAATAATTAAACTCAATTTGACACACTGTGCTGCACAGTAGGATAGGGCTTGGGATTTGCATTGCATATGCGTTTTCCCAAATTATGTTGTTGACTTGTTCTGTTAAAGTCAAAGCTTGTGAGTTAATTCTATGATTGTTTCTCTGTTGTTAACAGAGATGCCGAGAGGTAGAGGTCGTGGTCGCGGTGCCGGCTGAGGACGTGGGCGCCGTGGGCGTGGCCGTGCCCAGTTGGAGCCACCGCTAGATGTTCAGCAAGAGGCACCTGACACAGAAGTTGGGTCTGCTGAGCAGTCTGTAGTTGGGAACCAGCCAAGGTCTTCTGCCTTGTTGCGGGAATTCATAGACGAGGTCCATGCCCTTTGCCAACAAGCGCCTGCAGCAGCTGCTGCTGCGGTCGTACCCGTCGCTGTCCCGGCCGCCGTTCCAGTCGCATCGGAGGCAAAGATGAGCCTTCGCGAATGGATGGCTTTGCGGTTGGACACCTTTGATGGGTCAGGCGGACATCTGGTGGGAAGGAGTCCTTTCAGGCAGGACCCCTGCCCAAGGTCCAGCCACCTGGGAGGACTTTGCCGAGCAGTTCAAGGCGAAGTATTACCCATAATTATTTGTGGAGAGTATGGAGGTCACCCTGTCGACCCTTGTGCAAGGAAACATGACCATGGCCGAGTACGAGGCGCAGTTCAATGACTTGATCCGCTTCATACCGTTAGTCGCAAGTAGTGATCTGGAGAAAGCCAAAAGGTTTCGCCGGGGGCTCAATTTTGAGTTCCGGCATGTCATGGGAGCTACTGCGTCACGTGACTTCAGGTCTGTGGTTGAGTAGGCTAGAGGGATGAAGATGGAGATGCAGCTCACCAAAGGGTCACAGCCCTCTGGTGGCCTGATTGCTTCGAGTGGTGACCAGAATAGGAGCTATAGTGAGAAGGGTGGGTCATCTCAGCGGCCTGCTCCTAAGAAATCCAAGTGGAGTCGACGTTCTTCACAGCCGTCCAAGCCTAAATCGTCAAAGTTGTCCTCCTCTGCACCACCAGCATTGCGTCCTTCCCCAGGGCAGGGCATGATTTGTTTCAAGTGTGGTGGTGAACACCGTGCTGTTGAATGTTCCTGGACAGGGGAGTGTCGACACTGTGGCCGTCAGGGCCACATGGAGAAGGTCTGTCGTCAAAATCCCTCCAGCGTTATCAAGTAGGAGCCGGCATCCGCTTTGGCGAATGCGTCATCTCGGGGTTCAGTCCAGGTGTTGGCGACTACTCCTTCACCGCAGCCTCCTTCCTGGGCGCCACCCGTCGGGTACTATTGGCCTCCCCCAGCAGTTACTCCCCTACAGTTTGCGGCATCACCTCCAGTTCCAATGCCGCCATAGCAGAGTGTTGGGACTCTTGTTGCCCCAGTGCCACCTGGAGTCTATACGTTACCTGCCGCGGAGTCTGCAAGTCGACCAGACGTGATGACAGGTACCCTGTTAGTGGATTCACACAGTGCTCTAGTTCTTTTCGACTCCAGTACCACATACTCCTTTGTTTCCTATGAGTTTGCTAGAAAGGCACAGTTGAGTAGGCAACAGATTTCTCAGTCGTTTATAGTTAATTCTCCGGGAGGTATTATTGCTAGTTCTCTAGTTTGCCCCGGATGTATAGTCTTAGTAGATGGAGAGGATTTTGTGGCTAACCTTATGATTATACCGATAGAGCATTTTGATGTCATCCTCAGTATGGATTGGTTGCATCGTTATCGAGCTGTGATTTCCTATTTTTGGAGGACAGTCACTTTGCAAGCCCCTTCAGGAGAGGAGATAAAGTTTCAGGGGAATGAACCTCTGTGTTCTCTTTTTGTGTTGGACAGCTTGTTCCCTGGCCGACAAATGTTCAAGTCTGGGTTATTGCTACCACTTGCGAAAATGCCAAGTGCGCCTTTGCGCATTGAGGGTATTCCAGTGGTATGTGAGTATTCTGATGTATTTCCAGACGAGCTTCCAGGGATGCCACCAGAAAGAGATGTAGAGTTTAGAATTGATCTTGTTCCGGGTACTCGACCTATTTCTATGTCCCTGTACCGGTTAGCACGACCCCTTCAAGAAGAGTTGAAGAAACAGTTGGACGGATTGTTGTCCAAGGGGTTGATTCGCCGCAGTGTGTCACCGTGGGGAGCCCCTGTCCTATTTACAAAGAAAAAAGATGGGAGTTGGCGTATGTGCATAGATTATCGTGCTCTTAATCGGGTAACCATCAAGAATAAATACCCATTTCCTCGTATCGAGGACTTGTTTGATCAATTGAAGGGAGCTAAGGTATTTTCCAAAATTGATCTGCAATTTGGGTATAATCAGATTCGAGTACGGGAGCAAGATATTGAAAAAATAGCTTTCTCCACGAGATACGGGCACTATGAGTACAAGGTTATGTCCTTTGGACTAACAAATGTCCCTGCTATCTTTATGGAGACGATGAACAGCATGCTACATAAGTTTTTGGATGACTTTGTAGTCGTGTTCATCGATGATATTTTGATTTATTCCAAGTCAGAAAAGGAGCATGAGCGGCATTTGAGACTCGTACTTGAAACTCTGAGGGAGAATCAGTTCTTTGCTAAGTTGACAAAGTTCGAGTTTTGGATATCTGAAGTGGGCTTCCTGGGTCATGTGATTAACTAGAAAGGCATTTCCATAGATCCATCCAAGATTTCCACAGTAGTAGACTGGAAGAGACCATCCAATGTTAAGGAGGTAAGGAGTTTTTTTGGCTTAGCGGGTTATTACAGGCGTTTCGTGAAAGATTTCTCCATTATTGCTAAGCCCATGTCTCAGCTCACGCGGAAGGGCATGAAATTCCAGTGGACTGACAAAAGTGAGCGCAATTTCAATACTTTAAAAGAGAAGTTAGTAACTGCCCCTGTTCTCACTCTTCTTGAGCCAGGAAAGCGATTTACGGTCTACTCGGATGCATCGCGAGTGGGTTTGGGTTGTGTGCTCATGCAGGATAGCAAAGTGGTCGCGTATGCCTCACGACAATTGAAAAAGCATGAGCAGAATTACCCCACTCATGATTTAGAGCTTGCCGCAGTGGTTTTCGCTCTAAAGATTTGGAGGCATTATTTGTATGGAGAGTCCTGTGATATTTTCACTGACCACAAGAGCCTGAAGTACGTCTTTACACAGAAGGAATTGAATTTGAGGCAGAGAAGGTGGTTAGAACTGATAAAGGACTACGATCTCACTCTCCAGTACCATCCAGGCAAAGCGAACGTGGTCGTTGATGCCCTTAGTCGAAAGGTGACACCCTCCACTCTAGGCTGTCTCGTTACTGACTTTGAACGGATGGGAATTTCATATTGCTATGCTAGTACAGCATAGGTTGAGACACAGTTGTTGCTGGAATCGGCAATTCCAGATCGAGTGAGAGAAGCGCAGCGAGATGATCGGCTGCTCCAACAAGTGAAGAAGTGTATCGATGAAGGGAAGATGGGGGATTTCAGCCTTGATGAGTTGGGCGCATTGCGGTTTAAGGGCCGCCTTTGCGTGCCACAGAAGGCTCAAGTCAAGGATGAAATATTGAGGGAAGCTCATCGTATCCCGTACACGGTACATCCTGGAGAGAACAAGATGTATCGAGACTTGAAAAAGAGTTTTTGGTGGAAAAGGATGAAAGTGGATGTGGCTCACTACGTAGCGTTCTGCGGGGTTTGCCAGCAGGTGAAAGCTGAGCATAAGCGACCCGCTGGGCTATTGCAGCCTTTAGATGTTCCCAGTGGCCATGGGACGATGTGACTATGGATTTCGTTGTCAGCTTACCTCGTACTCAGCGAGGTAAAGATGCGATTTGGGTGGTGGACCGATTCAGTAAGTCCGCGCACTTCATCCCTATTCGCACGACAAACTCGACAAGTGATTTGGCACCCATCTATGTGCGAGAGATTGTCAGGTTGCATGGTGTGCCCAAAACAATAGTTTCGGACAAAGATGCCAAGTTTGTCTCTATGTTTTGGGAGAGTTTGCAAAGTGCTACAGGTACGAAACTTCAGTTTTGTACCGCTTTCCACCCACAAACTGATGGACAGTCCGAACGCACAATTCAAACACTAGAGGACATGTTGAGGTCCTGTGTTTTGTCGTGGAAAAGTAGTTGGGAGGATCAGTTGGCACTCGCAGAGTTCGCCTATAATAACAGCTACCACACCAGTGTTCGGGCCGCACCATTCGAGGTTCTGTATGGGCGAAAGTGTAGATCACCACTCTGTTGGGATGCCGTGGGCAAAAAGGCAGTTCTAGGTCCAGATTGGGTCCAACAGACAGTGGAACGAGTGGCGGAGGTTAGACAGAATCTGCTAGTTGCCCAGAGTAGGCAGAAGAGCTATGCAGACATTAGAAGGCGAGATTTAGAGTTCCAAGTAGGTTATCATGTGCTTCTGAGAGTGTCGCCCACTAAAGGAATCGTGCGATTTGGTACCAAAGGGAAGCTTAGTTCACGGTACATTGGGCCATTTCCGATTCGGGCACGGATTGGAAAGTTGTCATATCGTTTGGAACTTCCCGAGTCTATGTGAGGAGTGCATAATGTGTTTCACGTATCCATGTTGAGAAAGTACTTAAGGGATCCAGAGCATGTGATCGCTCTAGAGCCGTTATCCCTTAAGCAAGACCTCACCTTCGAGTCTCGTCCAGTTCGGATTTTGGAGGAATCGAAAAAGGTGTTGAGGCATAGAACGTTGAAGTACGTTAAAGTACAGTTGTCGCAATAGTCTGAGCGAGAAGCAACGTGGGAATTGGAGTCCCGCATGCGCGAGAAGTACCCAGAGTTGTTCACTACGGGTATGAGTTAAAATTGTTTGTTGTTTATTACAGTTCATTTTGTTTTGCGTAAAGAATAGAGTTTCAGAATTCGAGGTCGAATTACGTTAAGGAGGTAGAATGTGATACTTGGGCCGAATCCGGCCCAGTCCAGCCCACCCCAACCCATATAAAAGAGGGAGCCTGGTGAGGGAGGAGGCAAAAAAAAAGCCTTGTGTGCTTATTCGATTGCTCTCCCGGGCTTTCTCGACTCTTCCCCGTTGCTTACCCGTGTGTGCTCTCTCTCTGCTACTGCCTTCGCCCTTGTGAGCGCGCGCCTCGTGGTTGCCTTCTTCCTCCCCCCGTGCTCCCGCTTGCCCAGTCGTCGGAGTCGCCGCTCGCCACCCTAGGCGTCGCCGCTGCTCACGTTGCTCCAACTGCCGCGCTGCCCACGCTGCTCCAACTGCCGCGCTGCCCCTCCTGCTCGCCCTGCCTTCCTCCTACTGCAACCGCCGCCGCTGCTCCCCCTACTCTGCACGGTAGCTCGCCGTGCGAGAAGGAAGGGAGAGGGCTGGGGGCCGGCCGAAGGGAGAAGAGGAGGCGAGTGAGAGAGAGAGAGGGGGAGGAAGGAGCCGGTGTTGAGGAAGAAGAGGGAGGCGCGGGTGTGGAGAAAGAAAAGGGAGAGGCTGGCGTGAGGAGGAGCTGGGGGCGTGAGAAAGAAAGGGAGGAAGGAGGAGCCTGGCGGGTGAGAAAAGAAGAAAGAAAAGGAAAGAAAAGAAGAAAGAGAGAAGGAAAGAAAGGGAAAAGAGAAAGAAAAAAAAGAAAGAAGAAAGAAAAAGAAAGAAAGAGAAGGAAGGGGGAAAACCGATCCGGCCCCAGATCTGTCTGATCCGACACCAGATCTGCCTGAGCCAGTTCCAGATCTGCCCGATTCGGCGCCAGATCTGTCCGATTCAGCCAGGAACAACTGATCGTACCCTGATTCAGTCGTCGGGGTTGGGGTAACCGTTCAAAACCCTCTTGCGTTATTTATTGATTTTTGCATAAAGGAGTATGCCGACTAAAACCGGCATAGAGGGTCAGTGTCCGGTGAGAGGGAGGTCGGCGATACTGGGTTTATGTGTAGTAACGACGTTAATTGCTTGCGTGTGTTTGTACCGCGTTAGCGATGTATTGAAATGGTTAATATTTGCATAGGTGGCGGTTCGAGTCATGTGCAGTCCACGCACCGTCCGCCAGGTTAACAAGAAAGTGCATGTTAAAACCATAAATAGTGTTGGACATTTGCTATTTATGTTTCCATGCCATTGTCTATCGTATGCAAGAGATGATGTATATGATTATGTGTTAATCATATATGGAGAAATACAGTTTATGAGTAAACAGTCTCATCGAAAAAGCATTGCATCATGCAAAGTGCATAAGAGCCAGGTCGGTGAGAAAATCGTTTGACTAGTCCGGAGTGCTCTTGAGTAAGTCCTACAGAGGTAGGCACCTCCACGGGATGGACGAGAGGATGACATCGACGGGTGTACCCTCCGCTATACCGGTATAAGCTTACAGATATATGTGCATTGCATTGCATGAACAGAGATACAGACAGTGAGACAGTTACAGAGATTTGATTTATAGTTGCAGTTGCATTGCACCTTACTGCGCTGTATGACAGAGATACAGGCAGTGATTTACCGTTTACAGCTATAGTAGATTCAGTTTACTGTTTACAGTTATAGATATTTGACTTACTGCTTACAGTTGCAAATACGTTGCATTTCCAATGCTCTGCATACAGGGTGATACAGACAATGGAACATTTATAGGAGTTCAACTTACAAATTACAGCTTACAGTGAATCGGTTTACCGTTCAGAGAAGATGAGATTTACAATTTACAGTAGTTCCATTTACAGTTCATAGTTTACAGTAGAGTGACTTTACAGTAAACGTGATTTACAGCTTACGGTCGTAGAACTGGATTACAGTTTACAGATAAGGAATGATGTGCTGTTTTATCGTGCGCTTGTTGGGTCATCGGACTCACCCTTGCTTTGTTGTTTTTTTAGGGTGATCCGGAGTGATGGCATGCATGGATATGGGAGTAGTTCCTTTTGCACTGCACATATGGGATAATGGCTTAGTTCTACACTAAGCATCCTGTTTAAATCTTTTGTTTAGAAGTTTATGTAAACTTTCTAGTTAAGGTCTGCTTTTGTTTGGAGAACGTTTTCCCATGTTAATACAGTTCTAATGCGTTATCGCTGTTTGTGGTGCGCTTTTGTGAGATAGTAACAGGTGATGGTAACATCTTGGACTCTGTGGAGGGTCGGGGTGTTACACCACCTCTCCCCACCACCAAACATCTCTTTTGAAGCTTCGAGTCGACCCCACGCTGTGCTCCTACCTCCGCCTAGCCCCGCGGAACTCCGATGAGCGATCTCCACTGTCTCGACCACCCTCAAGGAGCGCCACCGCCTCCATCAGCTTCCCCGCACCTCAGCAAAGCTCGACAACCCCTCCACCGCTCGTGATCACCGCCGGAGGAGCCAATTCACTGGAGCCTGAGCACTTTCACCACCGATTCTTGCTGCTAACCCTTCTCTGGCCACTTCCGGTAACACTACCGTGCACCAACGCACTCCCCTCGTTGTCCTCTTTCGATTGCACCCATTGCCGACAACCGCTATGGACCACATTGTTGGTGACCCTCGGTCCCAATGCGCCGCCCCACGTTGACGACGCCATGTTAGGTGACACAACCCATGTGGTGGCCATATGGTGCCACATGGCACACCACCTCCGCGCAAGGATGCAACGTTAGGGCCACACAGCACTCCGCCCACCACATAAGACCGCATACCCACGTGGCAAACACGTGGCGTACCACCTAATGGCACAAATCCACGTGGCACCATGTGTCAGCCACGTGGCATGCCGCGTCAGCCCAGAGCCACCCATCGGCCACGTCAGCGCCATGTGTCAGACACGTGGTAGCCACGTCAGCATTTTCATCTTTGTCAGCCGCCACGTATACACCATATCACCCTCCTTGCCACCTCAGCTTTCCTCTAGTCCATGCACCTGGTCCAAGGTAGACCAAGGTAGTCCATAACTTTAGGTTGGGATTACTTTTTCACATGAAATGATAAGCCTTTAAAATGTATTCTTGATTTCGGTGAGTCAATATGGTCTATAGAATGTTTTAAAATAAAATATAAAACTTGGTTTAGACTTAGGCAAATAGATAGGTGGTGGATGCTATCATGTATTGTTATTCAAAGACACAATGTTGATTGTCAGGTACAAGGGGTATGAGGTTTGAGTCTAAGTCAAGTTAAGGACTGGTCTGTGAGCTGCTGCTATAAAGCCTAATCGTACTACCATAAGACTGGCATGAGATAGTTTTGACTGACTAATTAGCGGGTCCCAACTTGAGTCTCACTATAGGCTGAATGTGAGCATGGCGTAAGCCATGGGAAGTCTCACATGGTACGAGAGGGGGCCCTGATCTGGTAAATTCCTTATTGGGGTGAAATCTTAGTGGAGGCATGACCAGGTTGAAGTCTTAGCTTTGTAAAGGACTTATTATGGTAACTCAGTCGCACATCCAAGAAAACGTGTAATGGTCGACATAATGAGCAAATCATATCTTGTGGGTAAGCTGTACCACCTTTGCAGAGTGTATAAACTATTTGGAATAGCTATACCCACAGTCATGGGCATGCTGAGTAAGGTTTTTTATATACTAGACTTGGTTTTTCATAAAGATATTTTAGCTGGAAATGTGGTATCTTTTTGGAGAAGAATGGTCCAGGTAGGATACCCGTGGTTAGATTGGTACTAGGTCAGTGCCTGCACTAACGTTAATATTTTGAATTACATTCTTTACATTATGTATCAAATTTAGCAATTCCAATCTACTTATTGTATTTCTTTAAAAGTTGTTCATGCTCAAATAATCATATAAGCGTTCTTTTGTTGCCTTTATTATTATATTGTATTTTCTGGTGTGACTTGCAAAGTACGAGTTTGTATTCACCCTTGCTTCATCATCTTAGGGTAGGACAACTTTGACTACGGTGAGGGCCAGAATGATTAGGCTGTGTCTTACCGTTGTCTGCTTGTGGGCAGGCTTGGGCTTCACTTCCTTCAGTTGCTTCTGCAGTTGTTTCCTTTTGCTGTTGCTGCTAATGAGCATGGATGTAAACTTTGGGTCATAAGACCATACTCTTTTATTTAATAAAAATCATCATTTATGCTTGATATTTATCACTGTTTCCACTGTATACACTAGCTGATCCTAGACTAGTACGATTTACATAGAGGATCTGGAGTCATCACTCCAGGGTCCGACAGTCATCCCGAAGGTTGGCAATCCCCTCGCTCGATACATCTTCGAAACTCCGTTTTGAGCAAAGTTCTACTAGCCTAACCTGGGCCACACAATGGGGACTTTGACTCGATGTAGTTCTTGAAGGTATATTCCACGGTGATTCAGGTTGGGGGAAGTGGAGAGGTAGAGATGTGTAACTGCCTCCCACTCTTCCTCTTTGGGACAGCGCATTCTTGGTTCTTTAATCAAAAGAAATGTTCCATCTACTCTTGGTACTAGCTAAGCGAAGAGTCCAGCACAAACTTCCAAGGAAGTCATAAGTGCCCCATGCTCCCCAATCAAAATTTTACCATCAAGCAATAGAAGAGTGAGTTCACATGGAAATTTTTTAAGCACTTTTCCAAAGTGCGAAGCCAAGTGCAGATGCCTCGGACTCCATAGTTATCAATACATGCAAGGATGGGCTGCTCCCAGGTGAGGTTAACCATGCAATGGGAAGGGATCCCCTGAAAATGACCCATGAATTCTTTGAGGTCGTGGAGAAATATGCCTGGGGAGAAGACGACGACTTAGCTAAATAGGGTTTTCTCCTGTGAGCCAAAAGAAACTCCCCTAGGAAGAAGTCGAAAAGCTCCTCCAGGAAGAGGAACAAGGACCGAAGGGATCGCTCCGATAAGGGACGTGATTCTAGAGTTCTTGTCGTGGCCGACACCCCCTCGCGGGAAAGACGTACTATCTCGTCTTGCGAGAGCAATCCCTCCAGCGGATCCAAGAAAGAGCCAAGCCCTACAAACCCTTGTACTTGGTAGTTATCAACCAATTTTGATTAATCCATCATTAATAATTGGAATGTCATGATTCCATTGTCACTATAGGATGAGTAATTATCTAGTGATGCAATACTAGATTCACTTGGGTTGTACGTCTAGTATACTTAGCCATGCTTACAAACTATGTTTGATTAATTAATTTTGACTTAATGAGATATTGAATTGTAGTTGTAGCTATAGTTATAAAATTTATGTACTCTGACATGGGTTTACAATTGACCCTAGTTAAACCAAAATGATTTTCAATTGGATGAATGATCGTGTAGTAAAGTGGGTGCTGATAGCACATTGAGATCTGGTTGCTTCGTTTAGGTAATGTTTAAAGACTTAACTTTGTGCGTCATTGATCTGAGCTTTATCGTATAACCACATGTCTAGTATGGGATAGACCTGACTAAATAATTTATGATGTTTTAACCTTAATTTCACCATTGAGATGTTTTATTGATGCAAGAGAGGGATTTTACTAGTAGAACTGTCAGCCTACCTAGTAGTGAATTCTTAGAAGGTGAGATCAGTTTGAGATTGAGTATTGTAAAGACTTTGTTGTGATCTTCTTGGTCAGCATGTCTAAGGAAGCATGTTATATGTGACACCATAAGATGGTCATATCATGTGGGTAAAGTTGTGCAACACTTGTAGAGTGTAAAACCATTAGAATAGCCGTGTACCCGGTTATAGACAATACTCGGTAATTTCACACAAGAGGTAGAGATTTCATAAAACATAAGTTTGAATGGTTTGGTAAGTGAATAGACAGTTCACATGTAATTAATCAATTTCCTTTGAATTAATTATTTAGTAATCCTTTCCAAATTGTGTATTTCAACCTAATTACTGTATTTACTCTAAATTATTGCTTTACGCAAAATAAACATTCAACCATAAGTTTGTAAGCCTTGCATAATTATTTAGCATCATGTTACAAATGACTTGTTGAGTACTCAATGTACTCACAGCTATATCCATTGTTGCTCAATTCCTGAAGAACTGTATCAACTAGAGGTACTTCAAGAAGGATTTTTCGACGAATTCTCAGAATAGGATTTCACTTCTCAGTTGATTGCATGTGACATGTCATGAGAGACCATGTGAAGGTATCCCCATGTTTGTGATGGGTAATTGACGGTTGGTTTAGTGAGTTTGAGTTTGTTTAGGGTATTCTAGGGTTGAGTACCTTTACTTGTGCAAATATTGTCTATACTGTTTCGAGCGGTGCTATGTGATGGTTTCTTGTTTATGATGGCTGCAGGACTTTGAGGTGAGGTCGTGGTGAGGCATGGATGGCCGAACTAGGCACGGGCGGTGCTGAGGTCAAAGCGGTCGGGAGATGCCGAAGATGGCGAGGACTCGAAGTAGTTGTGAGGCGTCGACAGCAAGTACAGGAAGCTTCCAGGAAATGGCGTCAGGGGCATTTCGGTAAAATGCGCGAGGCTGCAAAATTGAAAGCAGGTTCGGTTGAAGATAATGGGTTAGAGACCCGTTAGGGTTTAGAGTGAAATGTGTGTTTTCCCTCCAAAATTCTGGTTCTTGTCTTTTGCCCTATTTAGATGAGAGGCATGGAGTGGTAGTTGGCTGCCACTTCTTGTGATGAGGACATCACTTCTACTGATTTGAACACTTCTCTTACTGCTTCCATGAATGATGGGCAAGGTCCAATCACTCGGGCACGTGCTCGTCAACTCAACTATCAGGTAAACTCGTTTTTAGGAGTCAATAATATTTCCGCTGAGAATTCGATACTTCCTAATACTTGTGATTTTCTTATTCTTAGGAACCATGGAGAAGAACCAAGCGAGCTCAAGTGTTGAAGTGGAACTATCGAGCGCAATCCAACTCATATTCGCGAGTTCGACTCAGATTCGGACTGCTTGATAGCACCTACTTCAAACGGCCATAACTTTTGATCCAGAAGGTTTCTCAGGGCCCGTGAGTACTCGTTGGAAAGATATTGGAGTCTACTTTCAGATGAACCTGGCCTCACCTCGAAATTCCACCTGAGCCGATCAGAACTGCAAAACAAGTGGCGTCACTTTTCCAGTCCGAGTCAAAGTGGGCCTTGGGCCTTGTAATCACGCTTAGACTATTTGGGCCGGCACTAATCATGGGTGTACTGTTCACATGAACAGTAACCATGAATAGTACCATCCCCCCTTTTGATAGATAAGTGCGGCCTCCCCCACTCCTATTTAAGGAGGTCGCCCCCTTTAGTTTTCCTCGGGTTTTTCTTAAGAGTTTATTCTGCTTTGCAGTCTCACCGCACGTTCGGTTGAGGAACCCCAACTTGTGAACTTAATCTTTATTGGCAATACAATTTCAGATTGCATCTTTACTCTCTTGCTTGTGTTCTCGATTCGCTTGCGGAGAGAGCCTTCTTGGCGAGGTCAACCGCGTTCGGTACGGTTGATAACCATCGGAGCAGTGGTGTAGTGATTGCGAGGGGATCGATCTGTTTTGGTCGGAGCATTTGGATCATCAACTTCGAGTTCTCCACAATCGACTTATCAGTACCTCTCGGAAGATCGGGCCATCGTCACATCATCTTGAATTTCCTTTTGAGGATGTGGGTTCTTCTAGATAGTAGAAGGGAGTTGACAGTGTAATTGTAATTGAACGATGTTGCATTCTTAGCTTAGGAGGTGTCCTCCTGTGCGTGTGCTCTTTTTCAATTTTTTCTTGGGTGAGCAGTGAGCTGAGGGTGTGCTCTGCGTATGTTCACTCCAATAATGTGAAACATGGAGTGAGTTGGTGGAACTCCTATGTAATCATTTCTCATGTAATCATTCATCGGTTAGAATCTATTTGAGTTGTCCTCAGTTTGTGCTATTGTGATTTCCTAGCTTTGCTATGTGTGTTTGCTTCAGTTTTCTCTGTTACGTTGCTCTTTGCTGCTTCTAGGCTGATTAGAGTTTGTGTTGAGTAGCTGCAGATTTTTTCCTCTGAATTGAGAAATAACCTTAAGGGTTTTTGGCTAATCCATCCCAGAGAGCAAAAGGCAAATCTGATGATTATCTCTTTTCTCAGGCCTGCACTTCTTCTTCCAATGTTTCTAGGGTTTTTCTTTGTGTGAGTAGGCAGGGGAGTCTTGGGCGCAGGTTTGGTGCAAAATTTCTCTTGAGTTTCTAGTCCCTTCTTGGTTTGAGACCATCCCTGAAAATTTCCAACCGAATGGCACAAGCTACTTGCCGATTGTCTTCTCTCAAATATTTTGATCAATCCTGAGTTTTGGCTGAGAGCTTTGTGCTCTGCTCTCACTATTTTTAGTGCAAGTTCGGTCACGGGATCAAAAGTTATAGCAGTTTGATTTGAGACGTTCGAGTCCGTTTCCGACCCCCCTTCAGTAAAACGGGCATAATTTTTTGCATACGGAGTCGGAATTCGACGTTCTTGTACTCGTTGGAAAGCTATCGATGGCGCACATCCAATAAAAATGACTCGCTTGTGCCAGTCGCCCTCCAAGACCCCCAAAATCGGCCATCTTTAGCCTCGAAATCGCGTCACAAGATTTCAGCTTTCTGTTTTTGGGGTTATATTCGGTCTTCCCTTTGGAATTTGGGGTTTGTCCAGTTGAAAAAGTTGTAGATATCATCGAAACCTTTCAGACGAGTATATATAAGCCACATAAAACTTTGCCTTTTCATTTGTTGAGACTAGCTGTTGTATCTACTCAAACTAGAGGGTTGTTCGCGTTTTCTCGATACCGCTGTTTTGTGCTCTCCTTTGCGCGAATAGTCTTGTGCCCTTAGAAAGAAGTTTGAGTAGTGCGCTAGCGTCTCTCCTAGTACTTGTTGTGAGGCTCTCCTTTGCTTACATCAAGTCACATTGATCATTACGTGTGCGTACATACACTTCCTTGTATAGGGCTTGATTGGCTAGCTGTGATTAGGCTAGGATCGGCAACTTGACGAGTATTTTGAACAATCTTTCAACTTGCATTTATTGAACTGATTATTGCTGATCCTTTGCTACCATATTGTGCCTTCCGAGCTCCACCTACTCTTGATCAGAACAGGTCCCCTCTTGCAATCGTACCCACGCTCGACACGGTATCACGAACCAGCCACCAGTTGAACCTCCTTCTGTTTGCGTTGGTAAGAACATTTGTAAGATTGTGGTAAGATGCTTGAGAGTGTGTGATTCCACCTTTCTATCACCTAGTCGTTGATAGGGATAATTCTTTTGTGTTGTCTTCTGTTTTCTACTAACCATTGCAGGTGAGTCGTCTGATGCGCAATAGTGGGTTGCAAAGGGAGAGCTCATGACGCTCTTGGGTGAACAACGCACTACCATTAATGAGGACATCGATAGAAAGGTTCAAGCTGCGACAGATATATTGCAGCGATCCATCAATGAGAGTATTGCAGCACTCACCACACGCCTTGAAAGAATGGTGAATCAGCCACCAAACAACAGACGCGAAAATGAACATGATGCACCCCAAGACCTTGAGGAGGGAGATGATAATGAGAGGCGAAATCGTGATGCTCAAGATGTACGTCTACGACATCGCTTACAACGCAACCATCATGGTATGTGAGGTAATGACTTTCAGCACCACAATGCTCGTGCTAATGATGACCCATTTGCTAAAGTTAAATTTATCATACCATCTTTTGCGGGTGTTTATGATGCTGAAGTTTATCTAGATTGGGAGATAACAGTTGAACAAAAATTTAATGCCCATCTAGTTCCTGAAGTGCATAGAGTCAGACAAACTAGTGGATTTAAAGATTTTGCTATCTTTTGGTGGAGTCAAGTAGTTAATTCCGGTTTAGCACCTGATACATGGGATAGATTGAAGGTAGCTATGCGTGCTAGATTTATTCCTCCTGCTTTTAAACGTGATATGCGTAAGAAATTGCAACGCTTAGACCAAGGTAAAAAATCTGTTGAGGAATATTATCAAGGACTACAAATAGGCCTGCTGCGTTGCAATGTTGTAGAGGATGAGGAGGATAAGATGGCTCGTTTTTATGGGGGCTTAAGGCGTGAAATTCAGGATATAATTGATTACAAGGAGTATAATGACATCAATAGATTGTTCCAGCTTGCTTGTTTGGCAGAAAAAGAATTGCAGGGAAGACAACAATGGAATAGGAGCAACTATGGAAGTACTTCTGCATCGAGGTCGACACTGGGGCAAACCAAGTCAGCCCCACCTCCTGCTTTCCGGTCTGTTACCCCCTCCATGTGTAGGGCGCGTTCAGCAGCACCGCCACCACCGTCACGCATACCTGAGGCGAGCAAATCCACTAGTGTGCAGATACCAGCGCAGAGCTCTTCATCAGTTGCTTCCACGGGTCGTACGACGGGGATTATATGCCACCGTTGTAAAGGAATACGACACGTCATGAAAAATTGCCCAAGTCAGCGAGCGTACATTGCGACAGAAGACGGTGGATATGTAAGTGCTAGTGATGTTGAGGATGAATATGCTCTTGCAGCTAACCTTGCAGGTAATGATGATGATCTAGAGAAACATAGCGAAGAGGAGGAAATTCTAGGTACCGCTGCTACGGAGAATTATAGTACCATAATTGTGCAGCGAGTGTTGAGCACTCAAAAGGAGCAAGCGGAGAAGCTACAACGCCATAATTTATTTCAGATGTTCCTCATCGTCAAGGATTGCCGTGTTCGTGTCATTATTGATGGCGGGAGTTGTAATAACTTGGTGAGTTTAGATTTGGTCAAGAAGCTTGGCTTGACCACACGTGCACATCCTCATCCATACCACATTCAGTGGTTCAACAACAGCGGTAAGGTGAAGGTAACACAATCTGCGAGAGTGCATTTTTTCATTAGTTCCTATCATGATGTAGCTGATTTCGACGTAGTACCTATGCAAGCTTGCTCACTTTTATTAGGTCGTCCATGGGAATTTGATACTGATGCAACTCATCATGGTAGAAGTAATAAGTACTCTCTTATGCACAAAGGAAAGAAAATAATTTTGCTACCTTTGACACCTGCTGAAATTGTGCAATGTGAAAAAGAGATAGCTGCAAATGAGAGGAAAGAACATGAACATGAATCTAAAAATTAGCAAGTAGTGAAGAACATTTTCCCACCCAAGAAAGAGAAATTGGCATCTAGTTCTAGGACTAAGGGAATTAAATTAAAGGGTTGTGTCATGCTTGCAATCAAATCTGATCTTGCTGAAATTGTCGACAATGATATTCCATGCTATGCCTTGATATGCAAAGACGCTTTATTTTCACTTGATGATATATCTAGTTCTTTGCCGTCTGCTATCACTAATCTTTTGCAGGAATATGAGAATGTGTTTCCAGCTGAACTACCCCGGGACTGCCACCTATTAGAGGGATTGAACACCAAATTGACTTAATTCCGGGAGCGATTTTGCCAAACCGTGCGACGTATAGGACCAATCCGGAGGAGAGTAAGGAAATTCAACGACAAGTCCAAGATCTTTTGGACCGAGGGTATGTACGAGAAAGCCTGAGTCCTTGTGTTGTTCCTGTTCTTTTGGTTCCTAAGAAAGATGGTAGTTGGCGTATATGTGTTGATTGTAGAGCCATTAATAATATCACAATACGGTATCGTCATCCTATTCCTAGGTTAGACGACATGCTAGATGAGTTGAGTGGTTCTATTATTTTCACAAAGATTGACTTGCGTAGCGGGTACCACCAGATTAGAATGAAATTAGGAGATGAATGGAAAACAGCATTTAAAACTAAATTTGGGCTATATGAGTGGTTGGTGATGCCTTTTGGTTTAACTAATGCACCTAACACTTTCATGCGTTTGATGAACGAAGTTTTACGTGCTTTCATTGGAAAATTTGTGGTGGTTTATTTTGATGATATTCTGATATATAGCAAGTCATATGAAGAACACCTGAATCATTTACGTGCTGTTTTTAATGCTTTGCGAGATGCACGTTTGTTTGGTAACCTTGAGAAGTGCACCTTTTGCACCGATCGAGTATCGTTTCTTGGCTATGTTGTTACTCCACAGGACATTGAAGTTGATCAGGCCAAGATCGTCGCTATCCAGAGTTGGCCGCCTCCTAAAACGGTCACACAAGTGCGGAGTTTACTCGGGCTCGCTGGCTTCTATCGACGTTTTGTTCGGGATTTCAGCACCATCGCTGCACCGCTGAATGAGCTTACAAAGATGGGTATTCCTTTTACTTGGGGCACCATGCAACAACATGCTTTCGACGTTCTCAAAGATAAGTTGACACACGTCCCTTTGCTTCAACTCCCTGATTTTTGCAAGACTTTTGAATTAGAATGTGATGCTAGTGGCATAGGTCTTGGTGGCGTGTTAATTCAAGAAGGAAAACCTGTTGCTTACTTTAGTGAAAAATTGAGTGGGCCTAGTTTGAACTATTCTACCTATGATAAAGAATTATATGCTCTAGTTCGAACTTTGGAAACATGACAACATTATTTATGGCCTAAAGAGTTCGTAATACATTCTGATCATGAATCTTTGAAGCATATTCGAAGTCAAACTAATCTGAACCGTAGACATGCTAAGTGGGTTGAATTTATTGAGTCCTTCCCTTATGTCGTTAAACATAAAAAGGGCAAAGAAAATGTAATAGCTGATGCATTGTCTAGGAGATATACCACGCTTTCACAACTTGACTTCAAAATCTTTGGATTAGAGACAATAAAGGAGCAATATGTGCATGATGCTGATTTTAAAGATGTGTCGCTCAATTGTAAGGAGGGAAAGGGTTGGAATAAATTTGTGGTACATGATGGTTTTTTGTACCGTGCTAACAAGCTATGCATTCCAGCTAGCTCCGTTCGTCTTTTGTTGTTACAGGAGGCGCATGGAGGAGGATTAATGGGTCACTTCGACGTGAAGAAGACTGAGGACATTCTGACCCACCACTTTTATTAGCCAAAGATGAGGCGCGACGTCGAATGTTTCATTGCCCGCTGCACCACGTGCCAAAAAGCTAAGTCACGACTTAATCGTCATGGTTTATACATGCCTCTCCCTGTGCCAAGCACACCTTGGGAAGATATTTCTATGGACTTTGTTTTAGGTCTGCCTAGGACAAAGAAGGGGAGGGATAGTATTTTTGTTGTCGTGGATAGATTTTCTAAGATGGCTCATTTTATACCATATCATAAAAGTGATGATGCTACAAATATTGCTGATTTATTCTTTAAGGAAATTGTTCGCTTGCATGGTATTCCGAATACGATAGTCTCAGATCGTGATGCTAAATTTCTTAGTCATTTTTGGAGAACCTTGTGGGCTAAATTGGGGACTAAACTGTTATTTTCTACTACTTGTTATCCCCAAACTGATGGACAAACTAAGGTAGTCAATAGAACATTGTCTACTATGCTTAGGGTTGTGCTTAAAAAGAACTTGAAAATATCGGAAGAATGTTTGCCTCATGTGGAATTTGCTTATAATCGCTCACTGCATTCTACCACAAAGGCATGCCCTTTTGAGATTGTTTATGGTTTCATCCCTCGTGCACCTATTGACTTGTTGCCCCTTCCCGCTTCAGAGAAGGTAAATCTTGATGCTCAACAACGTGCTGATTTGATACTTAAGATGCATGAGACAACTAAAGAGAACATTGAGCTCATGAATGCTAAATATAAAGTTGCTGGTAGTCAGGGACGCAAGCATATTACTTTTGAGCCGGGTGATCTTGTGTGGTTACACTTGCGTAAAGAGCGATTCCCTGAATTGAGAAAGTCTAAACTCATGACTCATGCAGATGGTCCTTTTAAAGTGCTTGAACGTATTAATGATAATGCATATAAGTTAGACTTGCCTGCAGATTTTGGGGTTAGACCCACCTTTAACATTGCAGATCTACGGCCATTCTTTGGTGCGGAAGATGAGCTTGAGTCGAGGACGACTCCAATTCAAGAAGGGGAGGATGATGAGGACATCACTTCTACTGATATGAACACTCCTCTTACTACTTTCATGAATGACGGCCATAACTTTTGATCTAGAAGGTTTCTTGGGGCCCATGAGTACTCGTTGGAAAGATATTGGAGTCTACTTTCAGATGAACCTGGCCTCACCTCGAAATTCCACCTGAGCCGATCAGAACTGCAAAACAAGTGGCGTCACTTTTCCAGTCCGAGTCAAAGTGGGCCTTGGGCCTTGTAATCACGCTTAGACTATTTGGGCCGGCACTAATCATGGGTGTACTGTTCACATGAACAGTAACCATGAATAGTACCATCCCCCCTTTTGTTAGATAAGTGCGGCCTCCCCCACTCCTATTTAAGGAGGTCGCCCCCTTTAGTTTTCCTCGGGTTTTTCTTAAGAGTTTATTCTGCTTTGCAGTCTCACCGCACGTTCGGTTGAGGAACCCCAACTTGTGAACTTAATCTTTATTGGCAATACAATTTCAGATTGCATCTTTACTCTCTTGCTTGTGTTCTCGATTCGCTTGCGGAGAGAGCCTTCTTGGTGAGGTCAACCGCGTTCGGTACGGTTGATAACCATCGGAGCAGTGGTGTAGTGATTGCGAGGGGATCGATCTGTTTTGGTCGGAGCATTTGGATCATCAACTTCGAGTTCTCCACAATCGACTTATCAGTACCTCTCGGAAGATCGGGCCATCGTCACATCATCTTGAATTTCCTTTTGAGGATGTGGGTTCTTCTAGATAGTAGAAGGAGTTGACTGTGTAATTGTAATTGAACGATGTTGCATTCTTAGCTTAGGAGGTGTCCTCCTGTGCGTGTGCTCTTTTTCAATTTTTTCTTGGGTGAGCAGTGAGCTGAGGGTGTGCTCTGCGTATGTTGACTCCAATAATGTGAAACATGGAGTGAGTTGGTGGAACTCCTATGTAATCATTTCTCATGTAATCATTCATCGGTTAGAATCTATTTGAGTTGTCCTCAGTTTGTGCTATTGTGATTTCCTAGCTTTGCTATGTGTGTTTGCTTCAGTTTTCTCTGTTACGTTGCTCTTTGCTGCTTCTAGGCTGATTAGAGTTTGTGTTGAGTAGCTGCAGATTTTTTCCTCTGAATTGAGAAATAACCTTAAGGGTTTTTGGCTAATCCATCCCAGAGAGCAAAAGGCAAATCTGATGATTATCTCTTTTCTCAGGCCTGCACTTCTTCTTCCAATGTTTCTAGGGTTTTTCTTTGTGTGAGTAGGCAGGGGAGTCTTGGGCGCAGGTTTGGTGCAAAATTTCTCTTGAGTTTCTAGTCCCTTCTTGGTTTGAGACCATCCCTGAAAATTTCCAACCGAATGGCACAAGCTACTTGCCGATTGTCTTCTCTCAAATATTTTGATCAATCCTGAGTTTTGGCTGAGAGCTTTGTGCTCTGCTCTCACTATTTTTAGTCAGCTATTTTCGGGTGTATTCAGAATGCTTCTGGGTAAAATCGGTTCATATGCTGCTCGGTCTGCCGACACCTTGACTGGCTGAAAATCCTTCGATCAGCAGCTACTATTCTGTAGTTTTCTATTTCTCATATTTCTGCAGGTCTTCAGGGTTATGGCTGTATTAGCTCTTGTTAGTTTTGGGTTGTCCTCTCAAATCTTGGTTCTTTGCTCACATGTTGTTTCCTTTTGATTTCTAAGATCCCTCTGCTGTTTGGATTGAAGTCTTGGTCCTTTGGTCTGAGAAAAACAAGAGATTAATCATCAAACTCACTGCCTCTTAGCTGCCTGCAGTAATAACTGAGCCTGCTGTTCTTAGTAGCTGTTGTTGTCGGCAGATAGGCTGATTTCAGGTTTCGGTTGGCAGTTGTGTGCTATGTTATTACTGTTTTCAGTCAGTCACTTTTGGGTCTACAGCAGCCAAACTTTGAAGTTTCCAATCTGTGTGTTCAGTTTCAGATTGCTGCAAATTTTATTTTCCAGTTCAGATATCTGTAGATTTCAGATTTCAACTCAAACTTCTTTTAGCTGCAGATTTCAGCTAGACTTCTCTTCCTTGCTGTAGTTGGTTCTTCGGCCAAAGATATGGTTCCGGTTGATTTTCTTTGTTTCAGTCATTCGATCTTGTCCAGTCCTTTCAGTTCTCGACAAAACTGTCTTTGGCTTCCAGTGAGCTTTCATTCGTTTTTTAAGCTTTTATAGCTATTGGAGAAGATCTTTGAGTGGATACTTGGGGCGCACCATTCACCCCCTTTGTTGCCATTTTCGATCCTACAATTGGTAGCAAAGCCGGTTAGCTCTTCTCGATAGATCTTAACTGGTCTATGAGCCATGGCAACAGACAAGTATTCCACCAAGCCCCCGATCTTCGATGGGATCGATTATCCCTTCTGGAAGAGTCGGATGGAGTCCTACATTTAGGTTCAGGGCTATGCGATTTGGCGAAAGGTCAAAACTCACTTTGCTGTTTCTACCGATGAAAACATCAATGTGAATAACATGCCTGATGTTGAGGCGAATGCTAAGGGAAGGAACATCATAATCCAGGGTCTGAGTCAAAACGAGTTTGATCACATTTCTCATCTCTCGTCGCCCTTTGATATTTAGACGACCCTCAATGCTTACCATGAGGGCACCACCCAAATTAAGACGGTACGACAGGACCAATACAAGCGAGATTACAACAAGTTTGAAATGCTCACTAGAGAGTCCCTGGATGAATGCTTTGGGAGATTTCATAAGATCTTGAGCAACCTCCGAGCGGTCGGTCTCACATACTCTGACTTGGACAACGCTCATCAAATGTTTTTTGCTTTGGATTTGCGTGTTTGGGAGATGAAAGTGACTACCATCAAGGACACGACAGATCTTTTGACTTTGACTCTTGATGCACTGTACTCACGCCTCAAGACTCACGAGATTGATATAGTCTCTTGTAAGTCGACGTCGCAGTCGATGGCCTTAGTCACCGATCCCAGTCCAGCTTCTGGATCTTCTTCCGACTTGATTTCTGGATTCTCTCTTGCTGCTCTTTGTGAAGTAACTGATGACCAATTAGAGCAGCTATCAGAAGACCAGTTAACCCTCCTAGCCAGAAAATTCTCTCATGCATACAAGAGAGTGAGGGACAGAAAGAGAGGAGGGCCCGTGATTTGCTTCGAGTGTGGTGGCCCCAACCACATTCAGGCAAACTGCCCCAAGTTGGAGAAGGGCAAGGGCGACTATGGCGGTGTGAGCAAGAACGACTACATCAACAAGAACCGCAACAAGAAGCCCCATCTCATGCCCAAGGTAAGAAGAAGTTCCGTAACCTTGGCAAAGCTAAGAAGCTCGTTCATCGCGTCCTCATCGCCTTTGACGACCTCGACCTCAGCGAGGTGGAGGGGTGGAGTGAAGACAATGGGAAGGATGATCAAGAACCCAAGGATGGCGATGACTTCACCGGCATGTGTTTCATGACCCTTGAGGGCGACGTGAGCGACAGCGAGCTCTACTCCGACTTCGACGAGGTATACCCCTCCTACGACCAGCTTAATGATGCTTTTCTTAAGCTAGGTAAATTTCATGCTAAATCTAGAGCTAGGTGTAGCGAGTTGGAGAAGGAAGTAGATAGATTGTCACGAGAGCTTACTTCACTTATATCTGCTCCCTCCCGTGATGAATGTGATACATGCTGCGCTTTGCTTGGTGATATGGAGAAATTAAGGACCTCTCATGATAGTCTATCCTCTGAGCTTGACATGATTAAGATGGAGAAATTAGTCTCTTAGCTGAACTAGAGATGGGTAGGGTAGCTTCTCCTTCATCTACTACTGTTGAGACTATTGCATGCACCTCATGTGAGGATAAGGACAATGCGTTTAGAGGTCTTTATACCATGCTTCTCAATCTGCCCGAGACTTGTGAAAGTTGTAATAATTTAAAAATGAACCTAAAAAGATCAGATCATAAAATTGCTGAATTACAAGCTTTTCTACTTGAGCCCATTGCTTCATGTGTGAACTGTCCCAAGTTGACTGCTGAGCATGAATCTGTTTCCAAACAGTTTCAAGAGATGATTGACAATAAAAACAAATTGGCTCAATATGCTTCTAAGGACCATATTAGCTCACCATGCAATAACTATGAAAACTAAAATTTGATTTAATTGCATTGAATGAAAAATATGTGAAGCTAACTAAGGACCTTCTAGAGAAGCAACCATCTGCTTGTAATGTGTGTGCTGGTGTTGGGGAGAAGCCCAAGGATAAGGTAGAGACGCCTAGCGACGTGAACCAAATGGCTAGCAGTAGGATTGTCCCTTCTGAGGCGGCTGTGCGTGCACATGCCATTAGTTCCTCTGCTGTTGGTTCTTCTTCTACTCCCTTACCTTCTACTGTCTCTCCTTCTCCCTGCTCTTCTTGCATCTCTCTCTTTCGGGAGTGTTAATATCTTATGAACACTCTTAAGAGATTTGTAGGAGATAAGAAGAAGCTGAATCTTATTCTAGACCAGTCCAAGTTTTACAAATTCAATCAAAGTCTAGAATATGATTTTCTTGAGGATGTTAGGAAGCATCCACCTGCTGTTCTCAGACCCATAGCAGCAGGTGTGATCGAGGTCAAGCCAAGAACTAAAAAAGTTCAATTCAAATCAGCGGGCTTTGTCCAAGGGATTTCTGACAGTAAGGTGGTAACACCTGGTGCTTCGACCTCTCAGAGGGCGAAGATTCATTGCACCTTCTGTCAGAAGGATGGACACTTGGTCGAGAGATGATTCAGGCGCGCCAAGATCGCGCGTAGAGGCCGTGTTGATGTTCTTAGGCATATTCAGGGTCAGCCTCAGACCTTGAGTGCACCTAAGACCAACACGAGGTCTAGGACTGTTTAGCTTGATGGGTGTGAGCATCATCAAGGACTTGGATTTTCTGAGTTTTCTGATTTTTGTCCTTGATATGCCTCTGGTCGTGACTTTCGTCGTTCTGAGGGTAGATCTCGTTTTCCCGATCGAGATGGCTACCCTCAAAGTGATCAGCATGTTGTTGGTACTCTGACTCGCTCTCCCGTAGCAGTCAGACCCAATAACAGCTTCAGGTATGCTAGTAGGCCTTCTAGCTCTTTGAGCGACAGAGAGCGTAGGGTAGTTAGAGGTCAGTCGTGTGTGACTACTTTTTCTGCTCGGCATGTGACGCAGTATTGGGTGCCAAAATTTCTTTTAATTTATCCCAGTACTGAGCCTTCACTCTCTGTTTGACTCAGGTTCGCCGGGTTGGGAAGGGAGAGGTTTGGCTTGTAGACTCCGATTGTTCTCGTCATATGACCGGAGACTCTCGTTGGTTCTCTTCCCTAGCCCGTACTCCAGGTGATGAGACGATCACCTTTGGAGACGCTTCATCTGGACGCGTCATCGCAAAAGATACTGTGCATGTTAATGATTCATTCATTCATTTCGAGGTGAGCTTTAAGAAAAATGCTTGTAAAATTCTTGATTCTTCGGGGAGTCTGGTTTGCAGGATTTCTAGATATGGGAGGATTTTTCGTGCTGATTTTGTTGAGTCTTCTGGTGATTCTTTCAGGTGTTTAGTTGCTTCTGAGTCCTGTGACCTTACTTTCTGGCATAGGAGACTTGGTCATGTTGGATTTGATCATTTGACTCGAGTTAGCGGCCACAATCTCATTCGTGGTCTGCCAAAACTCAAGATGGTCAAAGATCTTGTTTGTGTTCCTTGCCGGCACGGCAAGATGGTTGTCGCTTCGCACCCTCCGGTCACAGTGACTATGACCAATGCACCAGGACAGCTGCTCCACATGGACACAGTTGGCCCAGCTCGGGTGCAGTCAGCAGGAGGGAAGTGGTATGTTCTTGTCGTGGTTGATGACTTTTCGAGGTACTCTTGGGTGTTTTTCTTAACCACAAAGGATGAGACATTTACCCATTTTTGGGGTCTTTTCGTAGGCTTTCTGTTGAGCTCCCTGGTGCCTTACGAGCGATCCGCAGTGACAATGATACGGAGTTCAAGAATTCCTACTTTAAAAGTTTCTGCGATGAGACAGGTGTAGAGCACCAGTTCTCCTCTCCGTATGTCCCTTAGCAAAATGGTGTTGTGGAGACGAAGAACCGTACCTTGGTCAAGATGGCCAGGACAATGCTTGATGAGTACTCTACACCGAGGAAGTTTTGGGTTGAGGCGATAGCCATCGCGTGCCATGTTTCGAATAGAGTTTTTCTGAGGGCATACTTGCATCGCACGTCTTATGAAGATACGGGCGAAAGCCCAGTGTCTCTCATTTTCGCGTGTTTGGTTGCAAGTGCTTTATTCTGAAGTCTGAAAACCTAGATAAGTTCGAGTCACGATCTTGTGATGGGATCTTTCTAGGTTATTCGACTTCTTCGCGGGCTTATAGGGTCTGGAACTGCGAGTCTAGTAAATTGGTAGAGACCTGTGAGGTGACCTTCGATGATGCCAGTCCGGGGACTAGGCCCAATATCACATGTTCTGTAGAGCAGTCTGAGACCATATTTGTGGATGATCAGGAGGATGGAGATGAGGGTTGTCTACCTGATCCAGTTCCTCCTACCCTTGAGGTGCCTGCTTCTACCACCGCACCTCGAGGTGATCTGCCCATACCTTCCGCTTCTTTTGGAGCTAGTGGCTCTGTTCCTACCTCGTCAGCTCATGAGGTAGAGGCCACTTCTTCTACTTCTCATCAAGGACCTCCCCGTAAAATCCGAGAACATCATCCTTCAAAGCAGATAATTGGAGATCTTTTTGAGCGTGTCATACGCTCAAAATCTGGCATCTCTCACTTCTGTCTCCACTCTGCCTTTGTTGCCTCTTTCGAGCTCAAGAATGTTAGTCATGCTCTTTTTGATGAGTCTTGGGTCAATGCCATGCATGAGGAATTAGAAAATTTTGAGATAAATAAGGTCTGATCGCTTGTTGAGCCCCCTAGATGTCATAATGTCATAGGTACTAAGTGGGTGTTTGATCGTGCAAAAGTGCACACCCGCAAGTGTACGGGTTGCCGCTAAGATAGCAGCGAGATATCGTGTTCTCCACAGGGACTAGACTACCGGCGACATAACACCAAACGAAAGCTAAGTCGAATGAACGATGGAATGAAAAGGGAAACTGAAAATCCTAAAGAACTACGGGGGCTGAAGGAGAGAGGGAGAGAAGAATGATAGAAATTGTAGAGAGGAGAGAGGCAGCAAGAAAAGACTGAAGAAGAGGAGAAGATGAGGGACTGGACAGGGGTAAGAGAGAAGAAGAGAGGAGGCGAGATTACTCTACTAGTAGAAAGAAGAAAGGGGGCTAAGGAAGAAGTCTAGCGAGAAAAGAGGGATGAGCGAAAGGAGAGAGAAGGAGTAGAGGGAAGAGGGAGGCTCTAGAACGGGACGAGAGGACGACGAGAACTAACTACAAACTAAAACTACAACTAACCCTTCCTAGCAAGCAACGGAACAAAGCAATTACGGAAAATAAATCTAACTTAAGCGTTGATATAAAACAGTAAATTTAAACTAATATTTTTGGTCTTTTCTTTTTACTAAAAGACTAACAAAACAGCAAACTCAAAATCAAATCTAACTAAAAGATTTAA
Source organism: Melocanna baccifera (assembly GCA_036346265.1). NCBI lineage: Eukaryota > Viridiplantae > Streptophyta > Magnoliopsida > Poales > Poaceae > Melocanna > Melocanna baccifera. The sequence continues at coordinate 9,766,318 of CM070694.1, read as the reverse complement.
TCTAAACTAGCAAGCAAAATCACAGATCTAATATAACAAAACTACTGGACCATAAAGCAAAAATCATGAATATTAACCAGAAAAGATAGGATTTTGACAGACATTTCACATCATATCATTGCCACAATATAATCTGAAATCTAAGATGCCGATGTAATAAAACTACTAGGTAGCCACTAAACCATCATGCAAAATTATGCATCTTACCCAAACAGCAGGATGCACATAACAATCTTTTAGGCAAAAGAACTAATAAAGTACTGCTTAATACAAGATCCATTAAAGTACCATTCACAAATTACAGATCCGATAAAAAGCATCAGTAGTAGTAAGCAAGAGTTATGAGATGATACAACCAAGTATAAAATCAGATGAAGTTGCTGAAGATAATATGTAGAGGTAGCAGGCAGAGTGAAGCAGTGCAGAGTGATGAAGAGCAGCAATAGGGAGCGGCAGATCCAACAGCAGGCATCAATCGGCAGCAGTACTCGGCAACAAAGGAACCAGCAGCCGCAGCAAATCAGAGATCAGCAGTTCGGCAGCAATAACAGCACAGAACAACAGCTAGCAGTAGGGGGGAACAACAGCAAATCATCATAAGAAAATCAGCAAACTGTAGCACTGTAGCAGCACATCAACAGTAGCAGTCCGCACGGCAACAGCAGATTAGCAGCACTGCAGGGGGAGCACATCGGCCAGCAGTTCAGCAGCACATGCATCTGCCAGCAGCACTGCAGACCGGAAGCAACAGCAACAGCAAATTTTCAGCAAAGAAATCAGCAGGGGGGTAGATCCGTGGAGGAAGAAATGCAGCAAGGGGCAGAGGCGTGAAGGGAGAAGGGCAGAGGGTCAGCGGCGGTGATCTGGAGGGCTAGGGCAGCATGGTGGGAGGAACCTGGGTGGCAGCTGCATTTGTGGAGAGGAGATGATGGCTGTGGAGATGGGGGATGAGGCGCAGGGTGTAGATGAAGTGGAGATGCAGGAGGAGGAAGAAGGAGATGGAGAAGGGGGTTGTGGATTGGTGAAGGAGGTGGGGGAGATGGTGAGAAATGGGGTGGCTGTGTGTAGGAAGAGATGGGGGATGCAGGAGGAAGATGAAGTGAGATGGGGGTGGCGGCTAGGTTAGGGATGGGTGAATCTGGTTGCCCCCTTTCTCTCTTCTTTTATATGATACCTGAAAGGAAACCCTAATGTAAGCTTTTGTATTTAGGCCCCTCGCTTCTTCCAATTTTGCAACCTTAGCTCCTTCTCATATGAACCGATCTTCTGTAGATTTTTGCGTCTTGTTCGCGCCGACCTGCAAATAATTTCCCGAACAATGTAAACAGTCCAAATAGGGTGCAAATATATATATAATCAATGATTTTGTGCCCAATTTACACTACTCACAGCAGGGTAATAATATGAAAATATACTACAAATATGATGCACATCATACCCCCAAGCTTAAACATTTGATTGTCCTCAAGCAAATAATATGATGAAATCGAACCGAACAACTAGAAGTAATTGAGCTTTAAAGATCTTAAGTAAATGCGTGAAGCAAGTCAATATGCACTCAACATTCAACATGGGATTGTCTGATTGAGTTTGATAATTATCGAAGATGAGAACGAATATTCTAGTAAAGATATCAAAGTGATACTATAGTTTTTGACCAAATCAAGTTACATATAAGTATTGATTCACACCTAGTGATCACATGAATCCAACCAAAATTGAAAGGCATCGAGAGTAGGTATAACATCAAGAATGAGCATATCGAAGGTTCATGCTAAAGCATTTCACTATTTGAGACAATGATACTAATACTTGCATGATATTTATGAAAAAGTCCACACTTGAGCCATGATACTCCGCAAAAAGATATATATATATATATATCTTTTCTTTGCAAATTTTTGAACACACACTGGGCACCAGTGCCACTTATTCCAACTCTTGGGCAAAATTGCCACTTATTAACATACTCAGACTTCATGTGGGCAAAATGCCATTTATTTAAACATTTGCGAACCAATGTGACATAGTCACTTATTCAACACACTCACACATTGCATTAAAGAAATTTTTTTCTTTAAGATTAAGCATCGTTAACCGGTTTTAATTAATGCTAAGTAACACATGTCCCGAGATATGGATACCTAGATAACTCAACCAAGTTATTGGCTCAAGATAGGACTACCCCTTTCACAAACTTTTCATTCACAAACTACCCCTTTCTTGTCTATGCTTTAAGGACTGCCTTTTCTGATTTCTTTGCCAGCTTCTCGTTTTATAGCTTTGGTTCAGGGGGAGTTCATTTGGGAGCTTCTGGAGCGTAATATTGACATAACTCAACAACTAAAAGGTGTTTCACATGTTGAGGGGGAGCTGAATTTCCTGCATTTCATTTCGGCATTTTGCATTGTAATATAACTACTTGGAGTTTTGACTATTATCCTTATATAACATGTTTACAATGCATTACATCTTGCCATGATTATGCTTAATTGCTAGATTTATCATTGCTTCATATGTATCGTCAAGCCTTTGCCATTGATAAGTTAATTAAAATTACACAACTTGAATTAAAACATATCATATTATCTCTTGAGACTAGTCTGTCTTTAGTTATCCTTCTATGATTCATGCCATGTCAAATAGGCTAAGTTGAGTCTTAAATCTCTAATTGAGCTTTAGATTGAGCTATGATAGTTTCTTGATGAAGCATGAGTTAGTATAATTATTTAAGAAAGCAAAAAGATCTCTTTTATGTGCGGAAGAACTGATCTCACCAATTCTTTCTCATGAGACTGCTTGCCATTGCACTAGGTATGAACTCAGGGGGAGTTTTGGATGACCAAGATCATCTTCTTAAGCTTATTGCTTGGAGTGGTCGCATAAGGCTTGAGATCTAGTACATCACCAAAATCATGAGTTTCAAATGCAAACATGTGAATTGTGTTAAAATTGCTTAACTACCACAAGAACCAAGTACTTGTACAAATGATTCATTCTTGAACTTGTAGCACTCTAAAATGACTCAATTCTAGCTTCTTAGTTTCACTTAGATTATTGACATGGTTTGCATCATCTTTGGATACCTTTAGTTAGACTATAATCTTGAATAGCTTGACATGCTACCAAATTCATCTACTATTCAGATTGTTACCTATGTGGCTTGGCTTGATTATACATATTTTGTCATGATCTTGATAGCCTTCATATATGTTATGGCTTGGTGTACTACTTAATGGTCATTTTGGATAATCTTCATGGCTCCCATTGCTTAGCATTGAATAAACTTCAGCCACACCATGTTATATTCTCTCTTTTGCATCTTGATGATTCTATTGCCAAAAGGAGGAGAATATTGGAGAAAAAGCCACTTTGAGAGCTTTGGGAGCGTTTGAGGAAAACTTGCTCTTTCTTTTGCTCCTTGTGTCAACATGGTCATTGGCATCATTTTCATTCTCTTGGACCTTGTATGACTCTTCAAACAAACTCAATCTTATGCTTTTTCTGTGTTTGTCAATATACTCATCAAGGGGGAGATTGAGAGACCATGTGGAGGTATCCCCATGTTTGTGATGAGTAATTGACAGTTGGTTTAGTGAGTTTGAGTTTGTTTTGGGTATTCTAGGGTTGAGTACCTTTACTTATACAAATATTGTCTATACTGTTTCGAGCGGTGCTATGTAATGGTTTTTTGTCTGTGATGGCTGCAGGACTTTGAGGCGAGGTCGTGGTGAGGCATGGATGGCTGAACTAGGCACGGGCGGTGCTGAGGTCAAAGCGGTCGGGAGTGCCGAAGACAGCGAGGACTCGAAGTGTTGTGAGGCGTCGACAGCAAGTACAGGAAGCTTCTAGGAAATGGTGTCAGGGGCATTTCGGTAAAATGCGCGAGGCTACAAAATTGGAAGCAGGTTCGATTGAAGATAACAGGTTGGAGACCCGTTAGTGGAAAAGAGGAGGAGGTTAGGGTTTAGAGTGAAATGTGTGTTTTCCCTCCAAAATTCTGGTTGTTGTCTTTTGCCCTATTTAGATGAGAGGCATGGAGTGGTAGTGGGCTGCCACTTCTTGAATTTCCTTTTGAGGATGTGGGTTCTTCTAGATAGTAGAAGGGAGTTGACAATGTAATTATAATTGAACAATGTTGCATTCTTAGCTTAGGAGGTGTCCTCCTGTGCGTGTGCTCTTTTCAATTTTTTCTTGGGTGAGCAGTGAGCGGAAGGTGTGCTCTGCGTATGTTCACTCCAAAAATGTGAAACATGGAGTGAGTTGGTGGAACTCCTGTGTAATCATTTCTCATGTAATCATTCATCGGTTAGAATCTATTTGAGTTGTCCTCAGTTTGTGCTATTGTGAATTTGTGATTTCCTGGCTTTGCTATGCGTGTTTGCTTCAGTTTTCTCTGTTACGTTGCTCTCTACTGCTTCTAGGCTGATTAGAGTTTGTGTTGAGTAGCTGTAGATTTTTTCCTCTGAATTGAGAAATAACCTTAAGGGTTTTTGGCTAATCCATCCAAGAGAGCAAAAGGCAAATCTGATGATTATCTCTTTTCTCAGGCCTGCACTTCTTCTTCCAATGTTTCTAGGGTTTTTCTTTGTGTGAGTAGGCAGGGGAGTCTTGGGCGCAGGTTTGGTGCAAAATTTCACTTGAGTTTCTAGTCCCTTCTTGGTTTGAGACCATCCCTGAAAATTTCCAACCGAATGGCACAAGCTACTTGCCGATTGTCTTCTCTCAAATATTTTGATCAATCCTGAGTTTCGGCTGAGAGCTTTGTGCTCTGCTCTCACTATTTTTAGTCAGCTATTTTCGGGTGTATTCAGAATTCTTCTGGGTAAAATCGGTTCATATGCTGCTCGGTCTGCCGACACCTTGACTGGCTGAAAATCCTTCGATCAGCAGCTGCTATTCTGTAGTTTTCTGTTTCTCAGATTTCTGCAGGTCTTCAAGGTTACGGCTGTATTAGCTCTTGTCAGTTTTCGGTTGTACTCTCAAATCTTGGGTCTTTGCTCACACGTTGTTTCCTTTTGATTTCTAAGATCCCTCTTCTGTTTGGATTGAAGTCTTGGTCCTTTGGTCTGAGAAAAACAAGAGATTAATCATCAAACACACTGCCTCTTAGCTACCTGCAGTAATAACCGAGCCTGCTGTTTTCAGTAGCTGTTGTTGCCGGCAGACAGGCTGATTTTAGGTTTCGACTGGCAGTTGTGTGCTCTGTTATTACTGTTTTCAGTCAGTCACTTTTGGGTCTGCAGTAGCCAAACTTTGAAGTTTCCAATCTACGTGTTCAGTTTCAGATTACTGCATATTTCATTTTTAGTTCAGATATCTGCAGATTTTAGATTTCAGCTCAGACTTCTTTTAGCTGCAGATTTCAGCTAGACTTCTCTTCCTTGCTGTAGTTGGTTCTTCGGCCAAAGATATGCTTCCGGGTTATTTTCTTTGTTTCAGTCATTCGATCTTGTCAAGTCCTTTCAGTTTTCGGCAAAACTGTCTTTGGCTTCCAGTGAGCTTTCATTTGTTTTTTATAGCTTTTATAGCTATTGGAGAAGATCTTTGAGTGGATACTTGGGGCGAATTTTGAAGGCACCATTCACCCCCCTCTGTTGCCATTTCCGATCCTACATGTCAAATGGCTACTATGTTTAATTTTTTTCCGCTGCTAGTTCTTGCTATGCCCTTCAAGCAACTATCTGTAAGTTTGGTCATAAGGTCGCTATTTTGATAATTAATAATATTTGAGTCTTTCTTAGTTAATCATGATCATGATTGATATTTTATCTATATTCTCACTTTGTGCACTAGCGTGATCTTATATTGGTGTAGAATGCACAAAGATATCCGAATTTGCATATTCGGGTCTTGACAAAAATGGTATCAGAGCTATATCGACTATAGGATGAAGCCTCAGTTAGAAAGGTTGACTTAGCAAAATTTTTAAAATCTATTTTCTAAATCAAACCAACAAAATGGATATATAGTAATTCTCTATTCTTTCCTCATTCTTAAGGTTCTTACTCTTTGTCTTTTCTGAAATTTGGTTTTTAGTTCGTAAATTGACTTCTTGTCCTTATAATACTATTGATGTCTCAAGTTTTCCCATAACCAGAGTGGAGGTTGGCCTAGACTTCTTTGAGCTTTGTTGAGAAGTTTTGGATCAAAGAGACAACTAGTTTATTTCATGAAGGATGAGACAACAATGGGCCAATGTAGTGGATTTAGAACAAGACTGTACTTTACTACGAGGATTGGAAGCCAAGTTTTTCATCATAGCTTGAAGTACAATAGTGCTTATGAAGACTTGTCTATGCATGGCACTACACAAAAGTTGTTTGACATCTGTGCAAGTTGTACAGAATTAGTTTGTCAAAGCTTATTCGAAAGTTTAAAGAGTAGTATGCAGTTTTGCCCTACTTTATGGAGCGAGAGGAAGTTATGGAGGAACCACCATAGCAATCGCCAATTCCACTACCTTCACCTACGTCTCCTTGTCCAGAAGAAAGGTGCATCACCAGCAACCATCAAGAGTACCTTCGTCGCTTCATTCCAACTAAAGCAAGAGAGCAGCCGCCACAAGTTCGCAACTTGTGGGTATTCTACAGTGATTCAGAATCAGAGTCATGTGAGTCATATTTGGCAGAACTAGAGTGGGAGCCATTAGATTAGAACCTTATATAGTTTTTAGTATCGAGTAGATCATTTTACGTTTTGTTTGCAGTTGTGTGTGATGTGAGCTATAGTTTTGTCTCAAGCATTATGTTGTAGTCATGTCAAAGTTTTCTTTGTATGGATTTAATGCATTTTGCCAGCTTTTTTTTTGCTATGTGAGTGCTTTTAGTTTAGGATTGTCCTTAGTTTATCCCTCTTAGATGAGTTTACCTCTTATCTTTGCTATTCCCTCTTTCCTTAGTAACCTTGGTGTCAACTTGGTAGATGGTTCATACACAAAATTCAACTGGTTGCATTTAGATGTATTTAGATCCTAGTAGTGGTGCCGCAATCCTTTAGCTCAGGTGCAGCATACAACACCAACTAGTTTGGATCCAACCTTGAGTCAGTTCATGGCAACCCAGACCTAACTCATGAATATGATGATGTAGAACATGAACAACATGATGAATTGGCAAAATCAGGGAGCTGCTGCACCTTAGCCAGCTCGTCCATTGTCCAGATTGGCCGAGTTCATGAGGACTAGACCCCCACTTGTTTCAGTTCTCCTAAGCCTTTGGAAGCAGATAAGTGGCTTCGTTCTATGGAGAAGAAGCTAAATCTTGCTCAGTGCATGGATCAAGAGAAAGTTCTTTACACAACTCACCAATCAGAAGGTACTGCATCAGAATAGGAGAACTATTGTGTCACTCATGAGTATCAAGAGAACATTACTTGGGCAGAATTTATAATGGCTTTTCTCCATGCCCATATTCTGGATGGGGTGGTTGAAATGAAGGAGGAAGAATTACGTGAGCTTCAACAAAAGAATATGTTAGCAAGTGAATATCTTAATAAGTTCACTCAGCTAGCTTGCTATGCACCAAACGATATTGCCATAGATGATGCACATCAGAAGCGTTTCAAGAAAGGACTTAATCCTGGATTGAAAGTTCAAGTCATTGGCAATGACCAATTTCTAAAACATGGTGAATAAGAGCATACTTATTGAGAAGTTTCACTGTGAGTTGGAAGAATCTCGTAAGAGAAGAATGATGCAATGAGGAGCTCAGTTGCACCAGTCACAAAAAGCTCACTTCAATGCATAACAGTCAAAACGTGTGCCTCAATAGTTAGGATTCAAGACTCCAACACTAGTGCCTCAACGAAATGTTTCAGGGCCATGCCCTATCGGTGTCAATAATCAGCCTCATGAATATCAATCCTGCAACACTAGTTATTTGTTTCAAGTATCATGAGCCTGGTCACTATACTAACAGGTGTTCGCAGAAGCAAGTCCCTACGTCAGTTTGTTTCAACTTGGGAGTTAGACCAGATAGGACGCCCTATTCTAGGAGCAGTACGTAGAGCACCCAAGCTTCAAATAAATCCACTAGGACACTGTAGTCAGTTGCCAGAGGTCAGGTGAACCATGTACAACAGAGGAGGCTCAACTAGCTTAGGATGTTGTGATCAGTAAGTTTTTAATAAATTCAATACCTGCTACATTTTTTATTCTAGAGCTTCACACTCTTTTTTTTTCTTCAATTTTGCTACTAAGCAACAATTAGGAACCATTGTTCTTATATCTGTTCTTTTGGTTCAATCCTTTAGTTCTGAGTTGAGCACAAACCAAGGATGTTCTGGAGTTAAGATAACTATCCAAGAGGTAGACTTTCTCGCTGATCTCATTATCCTGGATATCAAGTCTTTGGATGTAATTTTGGGAATAGATTGGCTTGCTAAGCATCAAGCTATGTTATATTATGTAAACAGAGCTATCACTTTGGTCAACCCAAATGGAGTTGAAGCGAAATTTGAAGCTACTTTGAAGCAGCCAAGAGAAACTATGGTTTGCTAGAGTAAAGGAGTCAAGTTGGAGGATGTGCCTATTGTCAGAGAATTTTCTAATGTCTTTCTAGGTGATCTTCTAGGAATGCTGCCAGACAGAGATACTAAGTTTTCGATTGAATTAGTTCCTGGTACCCTGCCTATTTCTAAGAGACCTTATCGAATGCCTGCTAATGAGTTAGCGGAGTTGAAGAAGCAGATCCAGGAGTTGCAAAACAAAGATTATGTTAGTCCTAGTTCATCGCCATGAAGAGTGCCAGTGTTATTTATCAAGAAGAAGGATGGTAATTAGCGTATATGTGTGGTTACTGAGCACTCAATATGCTCACTATTAAGAATAAGTATCCTTTACCCAGAATCAATGATTCGTTTGATTAGCTTAAAGGAGCCAAAGTGTTTTTCCAAGATTGGTTTGAGATCAGGATGTTGTTAGCTAAAACTTCACCAAGACGATATACCCAAGACTACTGTAATGCTCTGAACGTCTTTACAACGTTCTTGAAAATAAATAGCGGAATCGTGGAGTTTTTCGATTTTTTCGGTGAATTGCGGGAGGTGAAAAATTAAATTACAGAATTGTCCAAAATTAAAAAAATAAATTAAAATAATTAATTAGGATGTTTTGGGCTGTCTGGAGGGGTGGTCCAGCCAGCCCAAAGGAGGGCCTGTACCCCCTCCCAAACCCTAGCACCCCCTTTATAAACTCCCTCCCTTGGCCCCTCTCCCCTTTTTTCTCCACCTAGCCGCCACCCCCATCTCCTCCCTGCGCCTACACCTCTCCTCCATTGCTGCTGCCCATGGATGCAAAGGAGAAAACAAGGAAGAGGAAGGAGAAGAGAAGGAAGGGAGGAAGAGGAAGATGAGGAGGAAGAGGGGTGATCCCAAGGGGATCCCCTAGGTAACTCTCTCTCATCCCAAATCCCTCTAATTTTGCTGTAATTAGGGTTCTTAGCCTAAGAATTAGTGGGGATTAGCAATTAGATTCTCCGATTAGGGAATTCCTGCTGTCTGCCTATAGATCAATTCGCGCAGCGTTACTGTTTATACAGTTTAGACCTACGAAACGATTTTTCCTACGGGTCTACCCAAAAGGAAAATTGTAGAGGACATTGATATGCATCTTATATATTGTTTTCAGAATTTTTGGCTGCGTAATTTGGGCGCTGAAGGGTTGGGAACCTTACTGTCTGTTAGGGGTGCAGATTGGAACAGATTGCTGTTCGGGTGTGGTTTAGGGGTAGAAGATGATTTTTATGTTTTTCGTTACAATTATGAAAAATGTAGAGAATTCAGTAATATAACTGCTGTATAAAAATTATATTTTTTAGAGCCTTGTACTGTAGTTGGAAAGCGTTAGAAGCTGGCTGTCCAGAATGCCAGAACAGAGTGCATCATATGTTTTGCATGGTAAATTACACCTCGTTAGGAATAAAATAAAAATAAGTGATCTACATAAAAATGAAGGTATTTAAGTGAGAAATTCAGAAATATATCTCTCTCTGTAAAAGGTTCAATAATCTTAAAGATACAAAAAAAATTAAGCAACGCTGCTACAGTGAGTAGAATGTAGAACCGTTAAGCGGGGAGGGATGTTGTCGGGTTTTGGGGTTTAGCGATATCATTACTTCTTAAGTCGCTTTTTCATTGCTGTGGTTTTGTGTTGAGTGGTACATTTTAGACAGGTGGTTTTGCTCCTGAACGCACGTGATTGCTTCGCTTCAATGGTAGAGACAAGTAAATGTAGCGGTTGTGCTACTGTTTAATTCGTTAATCATTCTACATTCACATTAATTAATTTTTTAATTTGAGGTGCTATGTCATTGTTACATACTACCTTAATGTGGTCCATGTGGTAGTATTTTAAGAATTCAACTGTTTATGATCTTGATGGTTTAATTGTGGGTATGTGAAATTGTTCTTGATGAAACAAATATAGTTGTGGGGTAGTATTCTTTATGAACATATTGTGGTATAGGTGGTAGTATTCTTAGTGAATATTTGTGATTATGGTGATAGCATTCTTGATGAATATATTGTGGTCTATGTGGTAGGATTCCCTATAGATTAATTGATTATAATCTTGGAGAACCGAATGTGGGCTATGTGGTAATGATCTTATGAAACATTGGCATTATGCTTAATGAGACATGTGGATTATGAGGAAGTATTCATGATGATTATGTTGTTGATCTTTGTGGTAAAATTCTTATGAATCATGTTTATCATATCATGTCATGACATTTGCATTGTGGATGTCGCCGCTTATAGCCACGACCATACCGGTATAACATCGTATATTGCCATAGTACGATGCACACTCATACCTTGTTGAGTAAGGGTGTAGTGGATCATTTGTACAACATCGTACATTGTCGTAGTACGATGCACGCTATTACCCTATTGGGTTATGGCGCAGTGGATCATATGCATTACATTGTGAATAGATCATTTGCATACTTATGCAAGGTATTGTGGTTGAATTGATTTGCAAACAAATACAACTTCTTAACTTTATGTGGAATTAGCTCATGAAAGCCACCTGTGGTATGAGGAATGTGGCTGTGGTCATGGAATGGTGTTCATCCCTTGTGGTATGGTAGGGGTAGTGATTGTGGTATGAGATTGTTTTCTCTTGTGGCAATTTTTGATAGCAGTTGTGGAATCCAATTGGTCTACTTATGCAACCAATCCAAGCCATTGAATCAATCCACCTATTAATCCATTCTAATTTATTTGAATTGACCTATGTCCTTAATGAATTTGAGTATTCAATTTAGATTATTATCCACTTGAAACAAGGGTACCGAACAACTCATAATCCAAAGTCAGTGCTATCCTTTCTAACTCAAATAACCCTCTGGATATTAAGTTATATCCTGTTATCCCAACACTTACTTATTTTTCTGAAACTCTTTTCATTCATTAATCATGATTACACTTTTTTGCTTTAGGAAATGTAATCAACTTGCTTATTTACCCAATCCAATTCATCTATTGCTCCACTCCAAGTATTAGCTGATTTTCGTAATCAATCTAATTACTTAAATCCGACCATTTCCTTCCATTCAAACCTTATGAGAATTGATATAAATCCACCAAAATGTGGTACATATATTGTCTGGAAATCCAAATGAACTTGATTCAATCCACTTTTGGAGCTTAGATAATGCCTAAATATTTAAATGGGTCTATCCTTTTTCCACCGATGAGTTTATACCATTGTCTTTCTAAGGTATGCCATGGGTCACTTCTTTTCTCCTAGAGATTTTGATAATCCAATCTCTAGCCAATCCAAACATTAAGTTGGTCCTGCCACTTCTCTCTTAGAAATTCTTTTCTAGTAGTTAACTTAAACCTACCAATGCTTATCCGAAAGCTGGCACCTTTGTCTCTTCCAAACAATGGCTTTGAATCTACCAACATTCATAGGTATTTTTAAGGAGCCAGGGTGAGGTTTTAGAAAGAGCTCTTGAGAGGCATCCTGAAATCCTAAAATGTTGAATTTCGAGGTAAGGAAGCTCCTAGATTTAAATTCTTGGTCAAACAAGATGTAGATAAGGAGAGATTTTTTTCTAAGAAGGGGAAAGTTAAAGCAGTAGTGCTTAAATTTTCATAAATAGGTTTTTAAGGAAATAGTTCTAGTTATTAAACTAACAGCCATGCTAACTAAGGTCACGATCTATAGTCGATATGCTCTGATACCAGCTCTGTCGGAACCGAAATTATTCATTCCAAATTCCTCTGTGATTTCTGCACTATTCCCTTGATCAGTAACAAGTGCTCACAGATACATCATTGTATATCAAAAACATATTTTACGGAAGCGTAATTTATATAGTAATAACTTACACATGGGCCGATTGGACCGAAAACAGAGAATACAGCAGCGGAAACCTTCACACAAGTGAGACCCTCGGGACTTACCCACAGGCAGCCAACTGGGGAATCGCGACCTAGTCCTTGGCCTTCTTAGATACTAGCTCTGTCGACCCTTTGTAGAGTTTTTTTTCTGTTCCTGACCAACTGAATGGTAATATTTAAGCAAGAGTGAGTACAACCGTACTCAACAAGCCACCACACAGAATGCAACAATAATACTACATGCAAGGCTGTGAAAGGAAGGCTTGAGGTTCTTTTAGTTGCTAAAGCAGCATTTCCAATTACAATAAATAAAAATTTCCAGAGACCTAGCAATTTTAACCAAAATGTAAGTTGTAAAGAGATTGTGAGAATGCAATAGTAATAATATCGTAGGTTACATCCACCATTTACAATGGATGGTTACCTCCACCAATGCTAGATTTTATAATCACTTGATTACATCTGTCTAGGAAAAACTAAAGTCAGAGTACCTCACTCTGATAGATTTTTATCCCGCCCACAAAAGGTTTTTGAAATAGAACAAACTCGAGAAAGTTCCCATCTTCGCCCTTGACCGTAGGCACGGCTATTCGAATAGTTTAGACTCTGCAGAGTTGTACATCTTTACCCATAAGAGTCAATCAGCCTGACAGACCTATGTGATTCCTTGGTCACATAGATCGAGAGATTGTCACATGGCCTTTACAATATCTATAGATCGAGAGATTGTCACATGGCCTTTACAATATCTTTCCCCCTAAGTATCTCACCCCCATGGGGTTGAACCCATAGGTTATGCGGGATGTCACTCATAGCGGCTGGCGCAGCTGGATACTTCATCCACAACACCACCCTATTCGCACTTCACCTTTACTCGGTGTCCCTTCAGGCAGAACCTTCGTTGATCTCTTGCACCCCACTTCTTTCTTTTGTCTGACCTGTGAGATAACTTCGGGGGTCTAGTAAATTATTCAACCAAGGCTACACTTTGCCAGCTTGTGGTTTGCACTATTTTACATGGAGAGGTCAACATAGGATTAAGTCCTTAATTCATCCAGGCAGTGCCTACCACAATCCACATCAACCTCTCTGATGAGGACATCACTTCTTCAAATACACACAACACTCCTCCACTTTACATTCAAGGACCAATCACTAGAGCTCGCGCCCGACAATTGAATTTACAGGTGAGCTCGTTCCTAAATACTTCTTTTTGTTCATTTGAGAATCGATTGCTACCTAATGATTTACTTATGATTAGGAACCATGGAGAGGACCAGGAAGTACTTGGAGAAGGGCTAGGAGGCGGACAAGTCCAGCAGGGGCGGTCGAATCATGTTAGAGGCCCAACTCAAGCCGACTTCAAATCCAATTCGGAGTCCAGGACCAGGCTGCACTAAAACGAACGCCCAGATCGTATCCGGACTCCGTTTTGGACGTTCTACATATGGATGGAAAGCTGAGAAGGCGACCTTTCCAATGGCTCTAGTCCCATGTCAAAATTCCTTTTGAGTCAACAGGAATCATCGAAACAATTGGGCATTCAGAATCAATCAAGGTGCTGTGCCACCGTCTTTTGGGCCGTTCGGCCATGTATCGTGTTGAAGCCCATTAGGGCACGTCCAAGGGTCTTGCACGCCCCCCACTCCTCTATATCCAGCCGCCACCCCCACCATTAGGGGCGGGTTTTGCTTAGATTATTCTATCTTTGAACAGTTTCGTCGTTCATCGGTTTGTGAGACCCCAACTTTCGAGTACTAAATCAATACATCTGCAATTCCGTTGTGTTCTTCCTTGTACTTGCTTGTGTTCTTCGATTCACAGGCGAGGATTAGCCTTCTTGGCGAGGCCAACCGGGCTGCGCACGGTTGATAACCTGAGGAGACGTGGTGCTGCGATTGTGGGGTTTGGTACGTGTTGTTCGAAAGCCGAATCGATTTGTGTCGCGCCTCCACCAAATCGAACATATCCAGAACCTGTTGGAAGATCGAGACCCTGTCCCCATCACTCTCTTACCAACCGTCCAAACAGGTAAGCAAGTTTTAGGGTTTTGAGAAAAGTATGCTGTACCAAAATATCAGTCATGTACATCCAATGACCGCCTGAAACAATTTCACATGTTTGAAGTAATGAGCAGGACAACTTAATACCCTAGGCTTGGACTTGCTTGGCATTTAATATGACTTTTAACTAGTAATCATACTTTTTATCTATAGGGTGATAATGATTAGTAAATTCGAGCGGTGAAGAGTGTCGTAGTATAAGTGGTAGTATTAAATGGGCAGTAACTATCTTACATTTTGAAATACATTTGCATAATAAATTTAGGCATGCATTTTGATAATTTAAAAGAACATAATTTTATAAAATATAGGATCAATATGATCAATGTGATAACTTGCCTTGCTTATTTACCGCGGCCATGTTATAGCTCAAAGCCAGATTATTTAGTCAGTCACGTTGGATATCTTGGTCCTTTCTCCACTGATACCCTGATCCTGCTTGAACTTGTCGCTTTTCGATACTACAACCCTATTATACGGCAATAAACAAAAAACCCAAATAAATCCAAATAGCGACAAAAGTGTAATTTAATTTAATTGAGCTTAACTGCTGTTATAGTTCTAAGATTAGAGAGGGAGGGTTGGAACGGATTTGAGTGAAGGAAGGAACTAATTGGACTGCTTTACCGTGAGGGAAATTTTTATGAAACAGGAAGAAGTTGGATACAGGATTACCCGTAGGAATTTTCCATGGTGTTCAGGGGAAAGTGATTGAATGTAGCTGAGCGAGGAAGGGTAGGGCTTGATCTATTAATTTGTAACTATCCCTTTATTATTTTGTATTTATCAAGGAAGTTCTATGAGTTTGATAAGACTTATGGCATCTGAAGGACAGTACTCAAGAGTTGCAAATTTACTGAAGTTAAAGCAGGGTATGTGTTGATACGATTGCACATACTTGATTTAATCATTAGTTGATGATTGAATAATTAATTTGGGGTGCAAAGTTGTTTTTAGCAGGATTTCTTAATCAAGGATATTATTGGCACTAGATCTTGTTATTTTATGCTCCTTCTTACAAGATTTGGACTTAGGATGAATATTGAAATCATCCCAAGGCCAATTATTTTGGATAAATACTTACGATTTCCCAATTAGATTTAAGAACTTCGTAATCCGAAAGAATTTCAAATCCTCATAGTTTATGGGTGAATATTGGAGATTTTATTCCTCAATTAGTTACAAGGGAGTCCTTTTTGATTTAGGAAATGGGCAACTCGTTAATAATATTTTATGTGTCCAGAAGGTAGTTTAAATTAGTAACTTTCTTTGCATTATCGGATTATGGATCCAGGGTAAAAATACAACGGATGTCATGTGGATCATTTGAGCTTCGAGTATGAAGGTAAATTAGTATTCAAGTTTCCAGGGTTGAGTCTGGAAGCATCGAAAAATATCTTCATAAAGCTTTTTAAATTCCAATTCAAGGTAACAAGTCAATTTAATTTCTTGTCTAGCAATTAATTAGGGCTAATTTCTTAATATGCTTAGTTTATAACATCTTTTGATTAGCATAACTATGATTACATTCATATTTTTTGTTGCTTCATGGAATACTCTTTAGATTTAAATTTCAGAAGATACCAATGCATCACAAGCTGCAGGTGATATCCATTAGCTGAACACTACTTCTAGTGGGGCCCACTTGTCATGCAAAGAAAGAAGAGGGGCAAGGCAGGGGAAGAGGGGTGCTCGGTTGGAGAAGCAGAGTGAGGCAGAGATAGCTGGCGGCGCCCGGGGTGGTAGGGTTCGCCGGCGTGGGATGGCCGGAGAGGCATCGGCGGTGGTCAAAACGAACCTCAGGGGGTCTAGTGAGCAACAAGCGGTGGCAACGCGTCTCTGAATGGGGCAGCCCAGCTCGGGGGCGCATCTCGGTGGCCAGAGTGAGGAGGCTTCAAGCGCGACGACGGCCAGGAAGGTGGTAACAGAAATTGAGACGGGCATGAACAAGAGCGTGGCAAGGGGAACTTGCAGTGGCGGCTTGGTTGGAGAAGTAGTGAGGCGGGCTGGCGACGAGTACTAGCGGTGGCACTGGAGGGCTTCCGTGGAGGGATCACGCCATTGGGGAAGGGCGTTCGCTGGTGGTTGGGGAAGGTTCGTGGTGTCGAGGAGCCACTCCCATTGTGAGGGATTGTAGAGAGGTCCGTCGAGTAGGAGTGGGCAGCGGAAATGGCGGCGTCGGCCCGTCTTCGAGGGGAACGGCTACCTTGGTGGATTCCAGCGACGAAATTCCAATTAAAAGGCGAGGAAGGCAGAGGGGGCAAGGGGGCACACCGTGACGTGGGTGGCCTGTCACTCTTACAGGGAAGAGGTGGAGGGGGCCTGGAGAGACGCTCGTTGGTTTAGGCCCCTTTATAGGCGACGGAGGGAAGGTGGCGTTGCTGCTTATTGAAGACGAGCATAGGTGCAGTAATGCCAGGGCGGTGGTGAAGGCAGGGGCACAGGCGAGGCCGACGGGAGACTACGGCAGCAGAGCTAGCAGAGGTGGAGGACGGTGCTAGGCCGGTGCTGCATTGAAGATGCGCGTAGCAGAGGAGTAGTGCCGGTCGACGGGATTAAGCTTGGGTGGCGTGCAGCGCCTGGGGCGGCATTAACGCCGGATGGGATGGCCAATTGAAGTATCAATGAAGGGGGGGTTGGAAGAGGGAGCTAGGCCGGTGGAGAATCTTGGTTGCTCGTACCAGGTGCAGGTCGTAGATGTGATGCGGAGTAACTGGGCGGTTGTAGGCCGGTGCGAGGTGGACGTCTCAGCCGTAGGGGCGCAGGGGAGGCCTGGTTGTAGGCGTAGAGGTGGAGAGCAGTGCGCGCGGCGCTTGCAAGTGAGCAAATGGGAGCAAGCAAGGCCGACGGTAGAGTGGCGGTAGGCGTACGACTGCCAAGGCCAACCATGGGCGAGCTAGACTGAGTACTGGAGGGGAGTGGGTGGAGTAACACCGGGCCAAAAGGCGGAGGCGCAGGCATAGGCCAGTGGGCGCGAGGGCGGTGCTTGGCCTGGTGAGGCATTGAAGGTGGAGGTAGAGCCAGAGGAGAGGGGTAGCAGGGGGCGAGGCCGGCGAGGAACTGGGGAAGGTGCCGGTGGGCCGGAGCTGCTGCGCGGTGCTTGAGGCTGGGCCGCTGATGGAGCCAATGGGCAGGCGCGTGATGGCGAAGACGAAGGGAACCGGGCCGCAGAGCAAGAGGGCTGGGTCTTGGAGCTGGTGGAGAGGAGAAGAAGAACACGGGGTGGGCGGAGAAAGAAGGGAAGAAGCCTGGCGGTAGCAGCAGAAAAGAAATGAGGGAGGAGGCAATGGGTTAAGGGGAAGGAGAAGGAGGGCTAAACAGGCCAAGTGGGCTAGAGGAAATGGGCCAAGCCAAGAAAAAGGGAATTTCCAAATTTGTGGTTTTTCTTGCAAATTTATTTTCTTTGCCCAAATCATTTGGTAAGAAAAATCTTTAATATAACCATTTTGATTTCAGCAGGAACCTTGGGGTTTAAATTTTCCAGTTCCCAAAATGAATTTTAAAATTTTAGGGGAGCTCAGATTTTGACTCCAGAATCTTGTTTTTTTTTTGTGGTTTTGCTCTTCGTAATAAAATTTGGCCGCCAGAAATTTCAAATCAATAACTCAGGTGAACGAAATTTTGAAATGCATAGAAGATCGAGAAAAGATTTTCATTATTTTGCAAATATCATAACCCCACACTTTTCGGATGTTACATTAGTCCACCATGAGCCATGCATGTGACACTTGGTCCCATGCGTAAGAACCCCTGTTCCGTGAACCGGGTGCAACATTGACCCATGAACCAAGCCTGTGGACTCGATCCATAGACCAATGGCCCGCTTGTCAGTGACCCGAACCAATTTTCTTTAGAAAAATATCGACCGAACTCAAAAGCTTTACTGACATCATAAATCATATTTCCTTTAGAAAATAAATCTAGAAAAGCCAAATAGTGTCTTTTTCTTTTTCTTAGATTTAAATATTCTGAAAGCCCATTCTTTTCCGTCTAAATTTTGATTGATCCGATTCTTCTTCCTAAATTTATCTAAAATTGAACTCTATCTTTTTATTCTAGTTTTGTTGTTTTTGGATTTCATGTGGATTTTATTAGCACCCAACAACTGCAATGAACCGCTAACCCAAGAGAAATTCATTAACTGCAATAGGCCAAGAATTGGCCAAAGATAATTCAAGGAATATAACAACTTTTCTAAAGAAACTCACGCACGACATCTGTAACTAAGTTACCCGAGATAACTGCATCACTATCCCTTTACCATGATCGGTGATATAACCTAGCAATGCCCAAGGCAACAACTACAACCTCTACCTCTTATCAATGACTATCCTCACTCATAACAGTCATAGAAGCAAATCATAATCATATAAGATCGTCTCATACATAAATCATCAATACAACATGTCAAAAGCATAAATGAAATGCTTGACCCATCCCATCCTACTATGAACCAGTGTGTCAATTTAATAATTTAATTACCACGGACCTAACACCCGTTTTGATACCAACTTAACACTCAGGACCCACATTACTCTGAAATGCCACTAAACCACTCCACAACTAGCCATATTATAAGTTAAAAGTAAACCAGCAATATTCTCTAAAACAAGTGACATCTAAGTGGAAGCAAAACAATAGAATGAGTAATGGAAAAATACTAAATAAGAAACATCCGCTAACAATTTTAACCAATTAAAGCGAACCACAGTCTAGCATTATTAATTAAAAGTGATCAATAATGAAGAAAAAATATAAATAACTAGAGACTCCTCATATTTATTACAGCATAAATCATGAAATGGTATGTAATAGTGTTGCGCTACTCTACCCTTCCTATGCATGCTCAAAGATCACCTAGAAGGGGGGAAAACAAGAGTGAGATAAAAATCTCAGCAAGCAAACTGTTTAACAAGCTAATTAAACTACAATAGTATAAGCATCAACAATTATTTCCCACAATGTCCACACTTATAGTCTTAACCATAATTATCACCAACAACAATAAAACATTAGCAATTAAGTCTCGTTTGTCTACTTCATAACCGCAACCACCACTACTACCAACATTAGTAAAGCATTAACATATATCCTTACTAACCTTATTATTTCCCACAACCACATCCGCTAACAACAGTTACCACAAGAGAAATACATCATGCCACAACCACAACTCCTACCATACCACAAGGGGGTGAACCCCACTCCACAACTGTCGGGACCCAGAGCAACAACTCCAAGTCCCTCTGTGTAAATCGCACTATCCTAGGAAAAGCTAGTGCACACAGGATTAACAGGGATACATATCATGCAAAACAATCCCACTTTATTAAATGGGCCTTATGGCCAAGGTTTACAAATAAAGGGCTCATGGCCAACAAAATAAAGCAGCAGAAGAATAAAGCGTAGAGGTACAGCCCATCCTGCCTGCCCACAGGCGATTGACTGTAAGATGCGGCCTATTCATCACCATCCTCACCGAAGTTGTTGACATCATCCTCTGGCAATAGATTTTAGCAAGGTGAGAACATAAAGTACTCCCAAGGTAAGCACATAAAGTACTTACGCAAGTTACACCAGGAAATTTAACAGAGTGAATGCATGCATAGGGATAGCAAAGGAAGGCTTAATTAAGGTAATTTACGGAAAAAGCAATACTTGAATTTAAATACAATAATGTAAATATGAAAAGCTAAATTTTAATACATCATAAGAACAATATTTAACAAAGTAATATCGTCAGTGTAGGCTCCGACCTACACTAACCTAACCACGGGTATCACACCTGGACCATTGTCAAAACCACTGTTGTTCGCCAAAACCAAGTTTTACAAAACCAAGTCTAATCTGTGAAAACTCTACTCAGCATGTCCGTGACCGTGGACACGGCTATCCAGGATAGATTATCACTCTACAGAGGTGTACAACCTTACCCACAAGACACGATCATCCCATATTACCACTAGATTAACACACTTCCTTTGGTGTACAGCGAGGAGGTCATGACAAGGCTGTTACAATGATCCAAAGCCAAAATAGTCACGCCGCCACTAAGGTTTCACCACAACTCGAATCCACGAGTTGGAGCCCCCTCTTGTGCCATGTGAGACTTTTCGCGGCCTACGTCAGCTCACATTCAGCCTATAGCGAAACCATATTTGGAACTTCACAAATTACTTAGCCAGATCCGTCCCATACCGGACTTGTAGTAGTACGAAGTGACTTCGTAAAATGAATCACAGAAACGGTCTTTAATCCGACTTAGGCTCAACCACATACCCACATGCACAACAATCAACCCGGTGTCACCAAACACGAGGCATGCCGGCACCCCACCACCTAACCAATAGCCTAAGTCCAAATCATAAGTTTTCATTTTCTTTTTCAAACAATTTTCATAAACCATCCTTGACTCACCGAAGTCAAGATATCAATTTTCAAAGTCTGTCATTTCATGCGAAAGATTGATCTCACCTAAAATTATACTAAGCCAGGCTAAGCATTTCTATAAAATTTCTAGTTAATACTATAGTACTAACTAGTTTTCAGCTAGGGTGACAAGGTATATGAATTCGAAATTCAAAATTGGCTATAGTCAAAGGATCATGGGTGTAACTATTTTTAAATCGAAATTGAACTAAATTTCAATAAAGATACGCATGCATATACAGTAAAACAACATAAATAAATTTGAACTAATAGGTTCAACATGGTCAAAGGTGTAACTTGCCTTGATCGAAGTCCTGCGGAGAATCGTCGAACTCGAACTCTCCGGAATCGTCAAAATCTAACGTAAAGAGCAAATCAAAAGAAATTCAAAAACAACATTCAAATAAAATCTAAATAAACTCCAAAAAAATTATAAACTATAAACTGGGAGACAAAATTTTGAATTTTTGGATGTGAACTAACGATTTTGGAAAGGAATTGAGGCTTTTAAAAGAATTGGAAATTATAATTTAATGTTGAAATTTTGGGGTTACCAAAAATAATCAAAAAAAAATTTAAATAAAATTCAAAATTTCAAAACAATGCCAGAAATGGAAAGTTCATGATTTTAGAAAAAAATTAGAAATTTGAACGGGTCAATTTGGAGTTAGAATGACAAAGTTATGGGCTTTGGAAGTTTTAATTCAATTAAAAAGAAAAGGCTCATTTTCTGGAATTATTTTTGAACTGAAAAGGCATTTATGACGTCAGCAGGCAATTTTCCCGAATTATTTTTCTAAAGGAAATTGAGATTATGACGTCAGCACCAAAATAGATTTCGGCCGAATTAATTTTAAACGGAAAAACGGCGTTATGACGTCAGCACGACGTCAGCCCTGGGAATATAAAATCAGCCGTGACACTGACAGGTGGGCCCGGTTCACGGTGGACTGAGCTCACAGACCGGGGTGCGGGTGAGGTGGTAGGCAGCTGACGGAGCGCGAGGTGGCGCTGGCGTGGCGAGTTTTCGGGTGACGTGGCCACCACGCAAGCGCCACATGGCTGCCACACATGCTCAAATTGTTGATGAGGCGTGGCCGATTGACGTGGTGGCCGGGCGCTTACGTGGCCGAGGCGGGGCACCTATCTGGCCGCCACCTGGCTGCCACGCGGCCGCCACATGCGCGCAACCGCCGACGTGACACGGCCGCTGGAGGGAGGGGGCGCGGGACCCGAAGGTCACCGGCGCTCCGACGGGCGGCGGCAACGGCCGATGCACGCAACAGCGAGAGGGAGGGGAGGGGAGTTCAGGGGTACTGGCGGGGAGGCCCGAGGGCGGTCGGAGCGAGCTAGCGACGAAGAAAGGCGGCGGTCGGAGAAGGCCCACGGCAGCGGGGGAGCTCCGGCGGTGAAACAGCTCGGGGCAGAGGCGGCTGATGATCGCCGCAGCACGGTGAAACAGCTGGGCTGTTACAAACTACCCCCCTTACAGAGAATCTCATCCTCGAGATTCGGACGACTAGCAAAGAATTAGGTTTGGATCTTACTCTGCATGGCTTGAGCTGAGATCTGGTTCAGACGTCCTTTGACAACGTTTTGCGGCTTCTGCTGCAGCTGACCTTAGTTCTGACTTCCAGATGCTCCTGAGTTAGCAGTGGCTTGAATCTTTTTGGGGCACGCCTTCGCATAGTGTCTTGTTTCGTTGCAGTAGAAACATGTCACTCCATCCGATGCTAAGGTATTCTTCTGAACTTGTCCACCATTTGTAGGGGCATGGTTATTCTGCGGGTGTGAGTGATTGGGCTGGAAGGATGGGTGGTTTGTTGTCAGTTTGAAGTCACCTGACTGCTGCTTGAAGTTATTGGATTGCGGCCTGAACTTGTTCACTTGTGGTGGAGTAATCCGAGGCTTTGAGAAACCTCCAGGGTTACTCCTCTGATCGGCCATCCTTCTTTTTCGATTCTCCATTTCCACATGTTTGCCTTCCTGGCGAATGGCTTTGCTAACTAGCTGGTGGAAATTAGCACAGTCGCCTGAGATCAACTGAACAGATATGTTGTCATTCAGGCCTTCCATGAACCTTTCTTGCTTTGCTTCATCGGAGGCCACATCTTCTTGTGCATAACGAGACAGCTGATTGAACTTCTGTAGATACTCATTGACTAAGCGGCTTCCTTGGCGAAGGGCTTGAAACTCCTTCTTCTTTAGGGTCATGGTGCCAGTGGGGATGTGAGCTTTCTGGAAGCTCTGGACAAACTCGTTCCAGGTCACAGCCTGAGGGTTGGCATGCGAGGCTGTGAATGTGTCCCACCATTCGGACGCGGGTTCGTCCAACTGATGAGAAGCGAATAGGACTCGCTCCCGATCAGTGCACTGCAGAATATCCAGTTTCTTGTTGATCGACCTTAACCAGTTGTCGGCGTCCATGGGCTCTGCACTGCCAGCAAATGTTGGTGGCTTGATCCTTAGGAATTCTGGCAAATGGTTGGGAGGAGCTTGTACTGGTGGCTGATGAACTTGATGAGTCGGGTTGTTGATAGTCTGAGCGAGTAGCTGGATCAGCTGATTCTGGTTGGCCATCAGTTGAGCCCAATCTGGTCCTGCTGCTGGCGGAGGCGGAGGGATAGGAGCAGACTGACTCCCTTGAGCTCCGGAGTTGGTGTTGTCCATGCTGTTCCTCCTTGTGTTCACCATCTGCTGAGATTTTCAGATTTAGAGGGGAGAGAGAGAACTAGAAGGAGAGGGGTTTCCTGCAACAATCCCACAACCAAGCATACAGAAAACAACGAATAAGAGCCAATAAAACTTCTTTATTTTATTATATCAAGTAACAGTTACGGCTATCCACAAAAGAGAAAACCTGATAGCTCGTAACATCGTCTAATAGCTGACTAGCAACTTATCCTAAAGTGGCAAAGGTTGCATTGGTGTCATCCTGCGTGGCTCTCTGGGTACAAGGCATGATCCTTCGATGTGAAGATTGAAATGATGGCAGAGACGAAGAACTACTTTACGAGCGGCTTCTTGCTTGGCTCGTTCGAACGAGTAACTGCTTCCTGTAAAGCGATAGCGAAGGCCCCCTTGTCCAGTTCGCTTGGTGATGAGTAGGGTGAAGCGGTGTCCCAACGTCTGATCTCCATGACTGTTTCTCTGATGTATGTAGATAGCTCGACGCTGGAATCCCAAACGACGGAGTACTCGATGAAGGCCTACACTCCATCCATCATTCGGTGCATCTTGATAAATATCCATCTATAGTTTTTTGAACAAGATGAGAGATAGAAATATATTTTAATGTAATGACATAAAGATGAGAAAGGATTGAAAGATCAGGGTAAGCAAATATTGTGGGGTAAGAGTAAGCAAAATATTTCAAAAGTATTTCTTTATCATTTAAAATAAGTCCCTAAGGTTCATCCACTCTATTCTACATACGGTCACGTCTTAGGGTCATTATAGCTCTGATACCATCTCTGTCGGGACCCAGAGCAACAACTCCAAGTCGCTTTGTGTAAATCGCACTATCACAGGAAAAGCTAGTGCACACAGGGTTAACAGGGATACATATCATGCAAAACAATCCCACTTTATTAAACAGGCCTTATGGCCAAGGTTTACAAATAAAGGGCTTATGGCCAACAAAATAAAGCAGTAGAAGAATAAAGCGTAGAGGTACAGCCCATCCTGTCTACCCACAGGCGAATGACTATAAGACTTAGCAAGGTGAGCACATAAAGTACTCCCAAGGTAAGCACATAAAGTACTTACGCAAGTTACACCAGAAAATTTAACAGAGTGAATGCATGCATAGGGATAGCAAAGGAGGCTTAATTAAGGTAATTTACGGAAAAAGCAATACTTGAATTTAAATACAATAATGTAAGTATGAAAAGCTGAATTTTAATACATCATAAGAACAATATTTAACAAAGTAATATCGTCAGTATAGGCTCCGACCTACACTAACCTAACCACGGGTATCATACCCGGACCATTATCAAAACCACTGTTGTTCGCCAAACCAAGTTTTACAAAACCAAGTCTAATCTGTGAAAACTCTACTCAGCATATCCGTGACCGTGGACACGGCTATCCAGGATAGATTATCACTCTACAGAGGTGTACAACTTTACCCACAAGACACGATCATCCCATATTACCACTAGATTAACACACTTCCTTTGGTGTGCAGCAAGGAGATCATGACAAGGCTGTTACAATGATCCATAGCCAAAATAGTCACACCACCACTAAGGTTTCACCACAACTCGAATCCACGAGTTGGAGCCCCCTCTTGTGCCATGTGAGACTTCTCGTGGCCTACGCCACGCTCACATTCAGCCTATAGCAAAACCGTATTTGGAACTTCACAAATTACTTAGCCAGGTCCGTCCCATACCGGACTTGTAGTAGTACGAAGTAACTTCGTAAAATGAATCACAGAAACGGTCCTTAATCCGATTTAGGCTCAACCACATACCCACATGCACGATAATCAACCCGGTGTCACCAAACACGAGGCATGCCGGCACCCCACCACCCTAAGTCCAAATCGTAAGTTTCCATTTTTATTTTTAAACAATTTTCTTAAACCATCCTTGACTCACCGAAGTCAAGATATCAATTTCAAAGTCTGTCATTTCATGCGAAAGATTGATCTCACCTAAAATTATACTAAGCCAGGCTAAGCATTTCTATAAAATTTCTAGTTAATACTATAGTACTAACTAGTTTTCAGCTAGGGTGACAAGGTATATGAATTCGAGATTCAAATTTGGCTATAGTCAAAGGATCATGGGTGTAACTATTTTTAAATCGAAATTGAACTAAATTTGAATGAAGATACGCATGCATATACAGTAAAACAACAAAAATAAATTTGAACTAATAGGTTCAACATGGTCAAAGGTGTAACTTGTCTTGATCGAAGTCCTGCGGAGAATCGTCGAACTCGAACTCTCCGGAATCGTTAAAATCTAATATAAATAGCCAAATCAAAAGAAATTCAAAAACAACATTCAAATAAAATCTAAAGAAACTCCAAAAAAATTATAAACTATAAACTGGGAGACAAAATTTTGAATTTTTGGATGTGAACTAACTATTTTGGAAAGGAATTGAGGCTTTTAAAAGAATTGGAAATTATAATTTAATGTTGAAATTTTGGGGTTACCAAAAATAATCATAACAAAATTTAAAAAACATTCAAAATTTCAAAACAATGCAGAAATGGAAAGTTCATGATTTTAGAAAAAATTTAGAAATTTGAACGGATCAATTTGGAGTTAAAATGAAAAAGTTATGGGGTTTGGAAGTTTTAATTCAATTAAAAAGAAAAAGCTCATTTTCTGGAATTATTTTTGAACTGAAAAGGCATTTATGACGTCAGCAGGCAGTTTTCCCGAATTATTTTTTTAAAGGAAATTGAGATTATGACGTCAGCATCAAAATAGATTTCGGTCGAATTATTTTTAAACAGAAAAACGGCTTTATGACGTCAGCACGATGTCAGCCCTGGGAATATAAAATCAGCTGTGACACTGACAGGTGGGCCCGATTCACGGTGGATTGAGCTCACAGACCGGGTGCGGGTGAGGTGGCAGGCAGCTGACGGAGCGCGAGGTGGCGCTGGCGTGGCAGGTTTTCGGGTACACATGCTCGAATTGCTGACGAGGCGTGGCCGATTGACGTGGCGGCCGGGCGCTTACGTGGTCGAGCGGGGCGCCTATCTGGCCGCCACCTGGCTGCCACGCAGCCACCACACGCGCGCAACCGCCGACATGGCACAGCCGCCGGAGGGAGGGGGCGCGGGACCCGAAGGTCGCCGGTGCTCCGGCGGGCGGCGGCGCCAGCCGATGCACGCAACAGCGAGAGGTAGGGGAGGGGAGTTCAGGGGTACCGGCGGGGAGGCCCATGGGCGGCCAGAGGGAGCTGGTGACGGAGAGAGGCGGCGGTCGGAGAAGGCCCACGGCGGCGGGGGAGCTCCGGCGGTGAAACAGCTCGGGGCAAAGGCGACTGATGATCGCCGCAGCACGGGGAAGGTTGAGGTGGGGTCGGCGAGGCGCGAGGAGGCCTGAGGCAGCACCGATTTCTCGTCGGAGTTCCTTCGGCGAAGGAGAGAGAGGGCGCACGGTGTGACGGAGCTATGGACACGATCGAGCACAATTGAGAGAGGGGAAGGATGCGGCGTGGAGAGGGGAAGCTCGGGGAGGCATATTTATAGGCGGAGGAGGGCGCAAGGAAGGTCAATAGCTCGCCGGATTGAAACGGTCGTAGGGTTTAAATGCGACGATGCAATGAGGCTTAATGGGGAAGGAAATGGTTGGCTCGGGTGTGGCAAAAATGGGGGTAGTGATTGCGCACATGCACGGGAGGTGATCGCGGAAGAAACTGAATATTCAAAGCTTTGGTTATAGCCATTAATGGCGGCAGCAGCGGTGGCGCGGAGAGGAAGAAGGTGGGGAGGGAGACGACTGACAAGCGGGGCCCCCGTGTCAGTGAGAGAGAAAAGAAAGGAAGGGGGAGGCGGTGGCTCGAATTCTTGACAGGTGGTGCAAGGGGGAAGATCGAGCTGTTGAACAATAAGCGAAAGGGTAAGTTACGGTGGGTTGCCGCGATTTGGTATGGCAACGGGGAACGGCTAGGATTAGATCGGGTGGAGAGGGAGTTAATCCGGGCCGTTGGACGGATTGGTGAAGAGGTAAGTGGCGATGAGCGACCGAGATTTAATCTGGCAAAGCAAGATTAGACCGGGGCCGTTAGATCTCGAGCGAAGGGTTAAGTGAGAAGGAGGGGCGGGGATTAGACCGAGTGGGGGAAGGAGGGTTCCGATGCACGCCACGTGTCGGGCCGAGAGGGAGGGAAGGCGGGGGACAGGTAAGTGATCATGGATGGTGGGGATTAGATCGGCCGGCGGGAGATCTAATCTGGTGGCGCCACGTGTCAGCCCGAGAAGATTTTGGGTTTTATTTCTTTTAAGATTTTTGCAGGAAATACTATGCTTTAAAATACTCAAAAAAATACCAAATAATTTTTGAAAATTCCAGAGAAATTCAGAGAATCATCTGGAACTAATTTAGATTTAATAAAAATATTTTCAATCCATTTTGACATTTAGGTTTTGCAAGAACACAATTTAACTTTAAAAAAGGAGTTTTTAATTTCTAGAAAATCCTGAAATTTTTATAACAACAGGAATGACTTAGGAAAATGAAATGAACATATTTTTGACTTTGTAAAATGAAATAAATTTATTTTGGCTTTTGTAAAATGAGAATGTTATTTTTTTTTCACTTCAAGGCTTGAAATAAAATCCAAAAAAATCCATGTTAGCTCCAAAAATTAAATTGAATTGGTTTTATGGAGAATTTCAAATACCCTTTAATTAATAAAGCATAAGTTTTTCATTTAAATTATTTTCCACAACAATATCCTCTTTTTAAAACAAAAATTTTATGTAATTAAACTTTTACAGACTTAAGAAAGCAAAAGCAAATATTTTATTTTTAAATTAAATCAAATAATTTTTTTTGGCATAAACAACTAGGCTGTGACAACAACCACAGCCATATTCCTTATACCACAGGAGACTCTCATAAGCCACTTCCACATAAAAATCTAAGAAGTTGCATATGTATGCAAATAATTCATCCACAACACATTACATAAGTATGCAAATGATCCATCCACAATAAAAATGCATATGAATGCAATATGATCCACTGCACCCTTACCCAAAAAGGTAAGAGTGTGCATCGTACTACGGCAATGTACGATGTTATACCGGTACGATCGCAGCTATATGCGGTGACATCCACGATGCAAATGACATATTATGATATGCATGATATGATATCAATAATTCATAAGAATTTAACCACACGGACCTCAATCGATTCATGAAGAATACGACCCCATAACCATACTTGTTTCATTAAGATTAACACCACATAAATCGCAATCAATTTATCAAGATCATAAACAATCGATTCATAAAAAAATACTACCACATAGACAATAATATATTCGTAAAGAATACTACCACATTGACCATAATATCTTCGTAAAAAATACTACTCCATAACCACATTTGTTTCATTAAGTGTAATACCACATAAACCACATCTGATTCTTCAAGAACATAAACAATCGATTTATAAAAATGCTACCACATAGATCACATTAAAGAAAGCATGTAGCAATGGCAAAGCATCCCGGATTAAAAGAATTATCCAATGTGAATGTAGTAAAATTAACAAGTTAAACGATAGCAATAATCGCTACATTTACCTGCCTCTAACGAAGAAGCGAAGAACTCAAGCACGATCGGGAGCAAAGCCACCTGACCAAAACCATCTCTCAGCACAGGACTATAGCAAGGCATCCACATCTTAAGAAAATAAAATACCGCTAAGCCCAAAAGCCGACAATACCCTCTCAGCTTGTCGCTCTTACACCTGGCCCACTGCAGCAGCACTGCTTGTTTTTTGTATCTTTTAATCTACTAGGCCAAGCACAGCAAAAAAATAATATTTCTGGAAAGTACAGAAATAATAATATAACTTTCAAGTAGACACCCTATTTTTATTCTGCTGCTAAAAGGGTGTAACATATCACGAAAAACAGAGGACAAACTCTGCATCGGCGATCTGGCTAGCAAGCTTCTACCGAATCCCAACTTCTGTATAATGATCTAAAAATCATGATTTTTTTACAGAAGCTAGTTTACATGATTTCCTACAACTTTTGTTTTTGTGGGCAAAATCATGAAATTCGTTTGCCCATCTGAAACTGCACCTAAACAGAAACTAGATTCTGACAACTCCTTTACTACACAGCAGAGTTCCAATCTCTGTTGTGCCCAAACCCCATGGCAAAATATTCTACAAAAATAACAGCAGCTAGTTTTTGATGTCCTCTACAACTTTCATGTCAATCAGATCTACAGAAAAAATCGTCTTGATGCTCTAATCTAGACGAACAGACGATTTGCTTGAATCAGCCTTCGTGCAGACAACACTTTATCACTAATCGGTTGATTACCCCACTAGATCACCTATAATCTCGAGCCATGAACCCTAAATATATATAAAACATAGGAGAATTGAGGTGAGAAAAAGAATATATACCTAGGTGATCCCACAAGATCACCCCTCTTTTCTCTTCTTCTTCTTCCTCTTTCCTTCCCTCCTTCTCCCTTCTCTTCCTCCCCTTCTTCCCTTCTTCTTTTTCTTCCCTTCTTTTAAGCCATGGCAGCCATGGGGGGAGAGAGAGGGAGAGAGAGTAGGGAGGGGCATGTGGGGGCAAGAGGGGCGGCCACAAGGGGTGGGAGAGGGAGGTGGCAGCTAGGGTTTAGGAAAAAGGGGGAGGGGCGGCTGGGCCTGGTGGGCTGTTCTAGGCCCAAATGTGGGAGGCCTCCCTCCCTCTAAAATAGCCCACAATACTTTTTTTATTATTAATAATATTATCTTTCTCTTTAAACAATTACTGTCACCCGTCATTCACCAGGAATTTCATGAATCCGCTAAATACTCCCAAGGACGACGTAAAAACGTTCAAGGCGTTACAAAAAAATTCTAGTCGGACACGTTCGGACCGTCCGAAGTTTTTTGTGGTTTTAGTTCAGAGCGTCTCTTGATGTTTTCACTTAAAATTCTTTAATCCTTGATACTAGTCTTTGATAATTGCATATAGGGTTGCTCTTAAATTAATTATTTTGACTTAATATTACCAATTATCTGTGCATCACTCATTCGGCAGACACAAAAAAATCAGAGTTTATATCCCTGTATTTTTCAAAAAAATAAGTTTGTGACTCATATACCTCATTAGACTCAGAATAATAATTTGAATCTTTTGAGTCACTAGCATGGTAGCCAAAAAAAAGCAAAAAAAAGTGAAAAGAAGGGCCGAACTTGGGTGTTTTATGATATAAATTCAGTTGGAGTATTTAATTTCTTGAACAATCTTGTGCCCTTATTTTCATAATATTGCAATTGGCTAGTGTCTCTCCTAGTACTTAGTGTAAAACGAGCTAATATTTCTCGATTATTCCTTTTAGCTCATTCATTTGTTTGTATTAAGTCACATTGATCATTGCGTGTGCGTTCATACTCTTCACTTCTATCTATTGGATCAACACCTAAGCAATATTTTCTAGCTTAGATTATTACTTAATTCAACAACACTGTGAAATTCAGATTGTGTAGTATAAATACTTCCTAACCAAGCTCCACTAAATATCCTTTACCGTGCAATTGTGGGTCACTTTTAAATCCGCTTGATCATCACTTGCTATTGTAGCCACCACCAAGTGTAAGTTTCTTTTGACCTCAATTCACTTCGGAAAGATAAGAACTTTACTTGGGAGAGGAAAAAAAGTGAGATAGAGTGAACTCTACATATTATATATATGTTGTGGTATTTATGCGTTTTTTGTACAACTAACTATGACAGGTGGAGACAATCATATGGGAGAGGAGTATACCTCAGCGAGTTGCTTTCAATTCCAAGCATTGAGACGGACTTTGCGTAATGAGTTCGTCGCCACTTCTTCCACCTTGAAAGAGCAACTCAAGCGGAGATCAACAATTCCACGTAAGATATGCGCATTGAAATGAACCAACAAATGAATGTACTATGTACAAACATTATGAACGACATTGTACGTACACTTCGACCACAAGAAGAAGATAGTTTTATTCCTTTCTATGGAAGTGAAGATCCAGAGGAGCATTTTAAGTGGAAATAGGAAATAGAGAAAGTGTTTAGATTTCAAAAGATTTTCAAAGCCCAAGTAGTGATGCGTGCCACTAGAGAATTTAAAGATTATGCTTATAGTTAGTGGCAACAAACAATTTAAAAAAGAATTCATTAAGTCTTGGTTAGATTTGAAGGCACTCATAAGGAGAGAATTTATGCATCCTATTATACGTGGGTATTACTTCGCCATCTGGAGAGTATCACACAAGGGAGTAACACTGTACAATAATATTATTTTGAGTTACAAGATGCATTACGTCGGACTGGTGTCACTACCACAAGAGAAGGCATAGTTCAAAGGATGATTGAATTCTAAGATCGTCGCTGCACTTTAACATAAATACTTTGGAAGTGTGCAAGATCTTGTGCATTATGCAATTGAAAAGGAGAAGAGACTTATGGAGAGACATACACCACAGTTTCTTCCATGTCCATGTCTCAGTTCTTCTGCCCCTACTAGTGTGACACATGAGAAGATGACTGAGCATAGGACTTTCCCTTCGATCAAGAAGACATACAATGATATTATAAAGCTACATATAGCTCCTGAGATGCACCGCAACCCATGCGAGGATAAGAGCCACATACCAAATTGAATGAGAGTGATAAAAAGAGTGAGCTATGTGATTCCACTATATGTGAGGTTGAAAGCAGCCAAATTGAGGGTGTCAGAGAGACACCCAAAGAAAAGAGAGAACTAAAAGATAGACAAAGTGATGATGAATCTAAAACTAACACATTAATACCTACTTTTAGTGTTGTTTCTCATATTGTGCAGACTGATATTAAAAATGAAAAACTGAATGTTCGACAACCGGTATCTTTGAAGGCAAATGAGAAGGAGATAACCACGGGAGGGGATGAAGTGTTTGCTGCCCCGTGGGTACATCCTAGTAATTATAAACTCTCAGCACCTACATCATCTGAGGAGGACGACAAAGGTAATAATATTGGTACTGAACTTAATTGTGAAAATATGAGTAATTGTGAGAACTCATACGATCAACTGAAAAATCCATGTTCTGAAATTTCTGTGCTCAATTTACATAATGTGGAATTGATTACTCATAAGGAAGTTCTTACTAGAATATCTTCTAATAATTCTTTGTGCTATATCATGTTTGATGATCTTAGAGAGGTATCTAGAGTGATTGATAATGTTACTGAAATTTTATATTCAAATTCTCTAGTTAGTACCCATACCTACGCATATAAGTTCAATTTGATTGAAGATTATGGTGTAGATGACATATTTTATGTTTACAGAATTTGCATTACATGTGATAAGCTTGTTGAATTAAAATTGCATATTGTGGATAAACAATCTTTTGTGCCATGTCATACTCACAATGAGATGAATTTCAATAATAGTATGTGCTGTTTAGAAAGATTTCATAAGTCTACTTGTTCGATCTTTGATATACAATCATGTAAAAATAATCCGAGTATCGCAGTTTAAGCATGAAAAGCACTGAAATTTTTCTTCCCCATATCTAAACAACTGAATATGATTTTACCCATTAATGATCTATGTTCTTAGAAAAGTCGATGATGACTTTCTCTTATGAGAGGGGGAATGATGTAAGAAATAATATTGCAATGCATGATGTGTCAAATAATATTGCAATGCATTTATCTTTTGGTCGCTGCTACATTCAACAGTTTGTGCAAGATAATGGGAATGACACAATAATTGATACATACATATACCATGCATATGTGTTGTTCTTTTCATTTACTCCACCGTCACATATTCATTATGTGCCAAATAGAAGAAGTGTTGATGACAAATATATACCATATATACACGTTGTATTTTTTGTTTAGTACAATTTCAGGCTATCAAAAGTCGAGAACGACTTTTCATGAAGAAGGGGAGGATGATTCGGATATGCACGTGTGTTTACTTTTCAGTTAAATATATTGTTCAACTGGAGAGGATTATTAAGCCGTATGAAATATGGCCAAATGAACTCATTCCAAACTAAACTTAATATTGTTATTCATAAGGATGGAACACTACCTCATGTTATCACATGGTGCATTCTCAAGTTTGTTAAATGGAGTTGGAAGATATTAGAACTGAGAGGGAGGAGCTGGAGGCCGGCACCAAAGCAATGCAGAGGCATAAGGAAGAGGATAACCATATTAGGTGCTAAAGATATGAAGAAACAAAGCCCATGCGATGTGACCATACCACAAATGCATACGACCATAACTCCGAAAAATAAACAAAAGGTGAATTTATTTCTTCAGTTTCAATTTGTTTTCAATGAGAATATGATACTATCTAAAGATGCAAATATATATTTGTCTAGCTATACAAGGAGGATTGTATCAACGGTACGCGCTCGTGGTGGGCTCCACCTAAAAGGATGTCGACCAGTATGTCAAGACCAAGTCAACGCCTTCCCTATCTCTTGCTCAAGATCACCACTTCACTTTTGGACTAATTCAAGCAAGAGTTCAAGTGGGACACATTTTGGGATCCAATTCGGCCTCCAGATCTATTCGGATTCAGCCTGATAGGTCCGACTTCAAATGTGCATAACTTTTGCATACGAACTCCGTTTGAGATGTGCGAGTACAACATAGAAAGAAGAATTCGTCCACTTTCCAATGGATCTAGCCCCACCTCCAAATTCCTTCTGTGTGCACCACAATTACTAAAACAATCCGACACTAATTCTGCCTGACAAGACCAACTTTAAATGCTCATAGAATTTGCATCAAGAGTCTGTTTGGAATATATGAGTATAACATTAAAAGCTTATCTTGTCCTCTTTCCAATAGATCTGCCCCATCTAAAAATTCCTTCTGTACGCGTCGAAATCATCAAAATAATCTTTTGGTT
Organism: Melocanna baccifera; assembly: GCA_036346265.1. Taxonomy (NCBI): domain Eukaryota; kingdom Viridiplantae; phylum Streptophyta; class Magnoliopsida; order Poales; family Poaceae; genus Melocanna; species Melocanna baccifera. Next base: position 9,731,860 of record CM070694.1, on the reverse strand, counting down.
TTAGAAACATAGATAGAATTAGATATGATTTGATTACTTTTCATATGTTGAAAATTTTTCATAAGCAAGAGCCTGCGTGTTCCTATAAATATAGGCTCAATTGACCATGTAACACAGACCACCTTTGAGAATTAATTTACTATTGTTCGTGCTTGTGTTATTCCTTTGTTACCAAAGTTTCATGAGGAATTAGGGAGTTTTTTCAATCAAGATCGTTCAGCCTTTCCGCTAGAAATTAGATGCACGATAGTTCTTTGCTTGGTGGTTGGCAAAATCGATGCGAGTGTGTTTTGGCGAATTAAAGAGTGTTCGTCCCTTGCACTGGTATTAGAGAATCATTACGATTTATCAAAACTCCCGCGAGTATCCATTCTACGTCGAGAAGATCGGGCGACCCCGTATCACCATTAGATTAGAACCATGTACAATTTTTAGTATTCAGTAGATCGTTTTGCTTTTTATTTGTAGTTGTGTGTGATGTGAGCTACAATTTATGTAAAAACAATGGAGGAGCAGAGCTAGTTTAGTTATGAAGAAAATGTACCATTTACTCAACATCAACTGTTAAAAGGGGATATGAAGAAGGCACTTGTTAATGCAAATGATATATCGAAGTCACTTGATAGTTCTTCATATTATCTGAGGTATACACTAACAGCTCTTTTTATATATTGTTTGCAATTATTTATTTTGGAGATGTACATGTTTTGAGCTTAACTTAAAAGAAGTGAAATCGACACTTTTGCTGACACGAAGTGGCATCGTGTCCCTAGCTCCTGTTTTGCTTATATAGTTATATGCATTGATTTTATAACTCAAAGTCCCAGAAATAGGACTATTTCCTAACTTCATATGATGTTGATCTAGTTCATTGTATTGTCATTTATTCTATGATCTTATAATATTTTCTCATGTACTTCACTTACTAAGCAAAAATTTCCAAATCATCTCTAGGATGTCATGTTCTTAATTGCTTAGTTATGTAACATCATGAGGTTTGGGTTTGCCATAGCATGACTCCAGATTTAGTGACTTCATGCCATTATTGTTTTCTAGTTCATATGTCTTAAAGTATAACTCAATAATACTGAATATAAACAAGGATATTGTTATCCTCGCATATTTCTCTTCATTTTTTTAGAACAGTAGGGGTCGGGAGACTTATGTAGATACCTTTATAATAACAACTTTATATTAGTAAAATAAAAATAATAACTTTATAGAAGTTTTGTAAATTAATAGGAACAACTTTATAGAAGTTGCAATCTTCTTTAAATACCTATATGATTTTTCTCATTTATTGACATCTCAACTAAGTACAAATGAGAATATTTGTTTCTTGCCCTATAGGATGGTCTTCTTTCAGTGAAGTGAAGACCACAATAATTGAAGTTGTATTGTTGATTCAACATGTTCCCTTGTCATGAAGAATGCACCATCAAATTTTCTTTTCATTGTTTACAGAACCTATATGAATGTTTGGACATATAATCAAAGATGTTTGCCTCTAGAACTTGTTCGGCGCATTGCATTAAGTTATTGCCATGAAATCTAGCACATTGCATTAAGTTTGTGCTATGAAATCTAACGTGTTGCATTAAGTTTGTGTGACAAAATCCATCGCATTACGTTGCATTAAGTTGTTGCCACAAAAAACATATTGTTGTATTAGGGTATTCAATAAAATTTTAATCATGGCAATAAGTATGTGTTGCAACGTTTTTCATTTTGTGGTGATAGAATGCTATCGCAGCAGTAAAAACATTGCGATATGATAATTTATCATTACGATTTATTTAGTTTTGTTGCAATGAGCTATTACCACAGGGTTTATTACAACGTCTACTAACAATTTTAATTTCGTTGCAAAATATGCATATTGCAACAATTTTAGGTTTAATGCAACAATTAATTTTATTGCAACAATCAAATTTCTTTACTATGATTATATAGATTAGCTACTAATTCAGAAACTAACTCAGAATACACATAAGATTTGGATTACTAAATCGATCGCTATGTATAGTCTGTATCTTGTTAGGTTAGCTTTTCACACGAAATCGAAACGAAGCAAGCTGCATGCACGCGCAAACCAAACAGCTTTACCAGATCTCTTCTGTGCTGCTGAGACCGACTGTATATCCAGGAAGGTAAAGCGGCATGCACACCAACGACCAGTCAAAGATGTGTGTCATTACTAACAAAGCCACTCTGTCACTTTTTTTGTTTGCTCTCCGAATGATGGCATTTCCATGGACGCTTATTGTCCCCCTCGCCAAACCACTGTGAGCTCCTAGATAGTACCACACAATAAAGAGTCCCAAAAGAGTCCCAAATTGGAGAGAGAGAGAGAGAGAGAGAGAGAGAGAGAGAGGATGGTGACGACGGACTGAGGGTCGATCATCGTGGTGGTGCTCTTCATTCTGCTATCGTCGGGGTTCCTGTTCCACTGCCGACGAGGGTGAGGGTGGTCAAGTTTGGCAACACGGGCACCAGTGGGCTCTCCACTACTATAAAAAGATTTATATTAGATATCTCATCACAGACGGTTCACAAAAACTGTTAGTGTTAAATACAATCATAGATGGTTTATGGTGAGAACCGTCTGTGAATTCTTACCAAGAACCATCTGTAATATGCCAGTGATACTCCACAGACGGTTTGTAATATAAACTGTCTGTGATAATTAAGTTATCACACACGGTTTGTATTACAAACCGTCTGTGATATGTTTTCCACCTCATAATCCCCTAAAATTTTATAATCTCCTGCCTGAGTTCGAGTAAGATTCCGTTCTGATATACCTTTAGTAAAACGGGCATAACTTTTGCATACGGTATCTGTTTTTGACGTTCTTATACTCATTGGAAAACTAACAATAAGCCCGATCCAAAAAAACAACCCGCTTGCACTAGTAGCCCTCTAAGACCCCCAAAATCGGCCATATTTAGCCTTAAATTTGCATTGCAAGTTTTTTATTTCTATTTTTGCCAAAATTTTCGATCTTCCCTTCGAAATTTGGGGTTTGTCTCAACTACAAAGTTGTAGATCTCATCGAAACCTTTCAAATGAGTATATAAAAGCCATATAAAACTTTACTATTTCATATTTTGATATTAGTTGTTTACATTGTATCGATATATATAGTCTTTATTACAAACGGTCGTTGGTCAAACCGTCTGTGATAATTTAGGCCTGTCAATCCTCCCAACACAATTTCAGCCAATAGAAACCAACCAACTCCCACCCCACAGAGCCTACCAGCAGCTAGTCACTCAACGAAAGGACAACATGAGGCCACGTCGCCTAGTCATGAGTCCGTCGCACGACTGGTGGCCTTGCATGCTCTAGTCGCGCGGTGCAACTAGAGGGTATGTAAGGCCGAAAATTCGGTCAAAATATCATTTGAAATCAAAAATAGAGAAGGAGAGGAGACGAGAAGAGAAAAAGGGAGAGGACAAGAGAGGATGGTGGTGGAGGTGGAGAAGATTCGACTCATGTGCTTCCGTGTGCTCGCTTCTTTTACGTTTAGTTTTTGTTGCTCTAGTATTTTCATGGTCATTTTGATGAAAACATGCTAGGTTAGCCAGAATGAACATAGATTAGTGTAGAATTAGTGTTGTTAGTTGTAGATCCCTATGTTTAAGTGGTAATATCGTGTGCGGTGTATTAGAATCTAGTTTGTTTGTCTGTTGTAGTTAATTTTTTTTAACAATCCAGTTGTGTTGTAGGAGATGTAGGTGAAACAAAGAGCATTTTGGTGTGCATGATATGGCTTATTCATGTGGGTGTAGTTCTTTTGGACTTTTGGCTTTTGGTTTCTTCGAAAGTCGAAACAAACGAGGCGACTTTTTGAAACAGATTATCCAAATAGCTTCCTGAGCCTAAAACCATATGCATTGTCCACATAGACGTCTCTACTGTCTGCTGCTATATAAAAAAAAGCACACAAAAGATATTGGCCATAACCAAAAACATCACACAGCAATAAAAAAAACAAGACCTTTATTTTCGGTGTCCAGGACGAGGTGTTGGACAGCGTTCACACGATTGCACCGAGCACATGGTCCTTCCCATAATTCTATTTTTTTTGTTTCAACTTTCTTTCTTTTGTGATTTCATAATTATTATTACTGTTAATAAAATATCAGGATTTTTGCTGGCAAAACAGTAGATCGATCGATGTTGTGTGCTCAAAGGGTTGAAAGCCCTGGCTGCAGGCGTTTTTGTGTGTGGCAATTACACTATAGTGACATTTAACTTTTTTGAATAAAAATAAAGAAAAATAAGGAAAAAAATGAAAACACTGCTATATCTTTGGAAGCAAAGGAATAAGAGGAAGAAAGAATAACAAAAAATAACAAAAAAATTAAAATTAAGAAATTCAGAGCTAAAAGTCATTTAGAGTAGGACCCAAAAGCCTTAAAAAAAGTTTGAAAATTACCATAGGCTAGTTGACTGGACCCACGTCCCACGATGACTATCACAAATTCACAACCCTTAATGAAGTTCAAAAATTACCATAGGCTTGTTGATTAGACCTACAATTACTATCAAATCCCTTAAAAAAGTTCAAAAATTACCGTAGGATAGCTGACTGGGCCACATCCCATCGATTCAAAGTTTTTGGCTTAATTGACATTTTTTTGTTCGTGTTTATAGTAATAGTGTCTGTCGCACAATAATGACAAAAATAACACTTTCGCCACATGGCCACCATGTGATGAGGTCCGAGATGCTGACACGTCAGAGAAATGCAAGGTGGCCATGCGACCGAGGTCGATGCATACGGCAGAGCTCAGTGCCACGCGACCATCGTGCGGCACCCCATCGTTAAATAATTTTCTAAGTAAAATTCAGAAGGGATAAAATTACGAATATATTACACAATGAAGTACGCTACTTCCGAAAGCTCTAGAAACAATTCACAAGTTTTTTAGCTTATTTACTATATCTATAAATTTCTATAATTAATACGTATAAATAAATTCCTTAATTACGCTAATCAAACAAATTAACAAAAACACTAATGGGTGCGGCACTGCCTTGGCTGCATGGCCGCCCCGCATACTCCGTAAATCAAAGAGGGGGAGTTCCTGGCCTCTCACTGATGCCACATGTTTTTGCTGCGCTCTTGGCTTGACGCGTGCGAGCGGGCGCGCGAGCGGGCTGTGGCAGCGGTCCTGCCCCACTGTTAGTGCACCACGGTTTCATTGCTTCGTCGCTCATGCACCCGTCCGATCTCCCCAGTGCCAGCATCCGCTCGTCCACCTCCGCACCTCGCGCCTGCATCGTCTTCTCGTGAACCTTCGTGTGGCTTTCCTCGTGGCGCATCTACCTTTTCTACAGTTTCGCCTGCGTCCTCGCGTCCTCCGCTCTGCTACCTCCTCCCCGCCCTCGCAATCACTTCCTCCCCTGCCATAGCTGCCGTCGCTGCTGCCTCTTCCCCACCTGCCACACTGGCTGCCCCGTCCTCCCCCTGTTTCGCCTCCTCCCCTTCGTCCTCCCCCTCTTCCGCCTCCTCCCCTTCGCCTTTGTCCCATCTGCCACCCCTTCCTTCCCTTTGCACAGGTTCAAGGCCGCCACCAAGGGTGAAGCAGCCGAGATGGAGGCCTCCTTGAGCAGGAAGGAGACACCGCCGCCCCGATCTACTGGCCCTGCCCTTGCGCTCGCTTCCTCCCCTGTAGTACCTGCCGCTGCCACTCCCTCTTCCCAACCTTCCACGCTAGCTGTCTCATCCTCCTGCGCTTATATGGTTTTGGTTTGGATGGATTTGAGCTTAGGTTTGGGGGTTTCGATCTGTTGTGCACTGTCCCTCCCCTCCGTCCTTCGCTCCCATTTCGCGCTCACCGATGGGCTCGCCAGCTCCGCCGTAGGCAATCCCGATGAGTAATGCCTTGCCGGCTGCTTCTTTCCATGATGCTTATATGTTTTTGTTTGCATGCATTTGAGTTTAGGATTGGGGGTTTTGATTTGTTGCAGATGAGGTCGCGAAGTTGTTACCCAACTTGTTCGAGCAGCCGTCAGCCGAGCCAGCAGCAACAAGGCTGCTCAAGGTCGGGCTCAATTATTGTGCCAGCGGCGATGAGGCTGCTCAAGGACGAGCCACGAGGTAGGTGCAATGTGATCTACGCTATCTTTGGTCAGCGTGACTTTGCTCTGTCTCCCTATTCTCTTGTGCTCTAAAGAATATACTCAGATGAGCTCATTACCTGGTTGTACAAGTTATACATACTCCTTCCTTTTCCCTAAGCCCTCCTGCTCTTGAAGATTGCGATTCCCTAAGATCTTACAAGTAAATCTGCCTTCATTTTGATAGATTTTTTAGGGCTGATCCTGCCACGCCAATCCAAGGTGTACCTCCGGTACTACATCAACGAGAAGGGAGACAAGGTGTACACCACCAACGTCGTATGACGTATGCACTTGCCCTTTGCGCTTACTCATTGCCAATTAGCATATGATTTCAGGTTTTAGTACATTCCGAAGTGTATGTCATGTTCTTGCACTACAGGAGGAGTCGCCACTTGGTGTGCCGATGCCTTGCAACTAAGGAATTACTTGTTGGTTTACTATTTCCTTGTCTGCGCCTTCACTGCTTGTTTGTCTTGGATGCAAGATGACTCTCCTATCATTTGTATGTTAGAGCTAATCGTGCTTCCTTTGACTTTTTAGTTCTTTTTTTACGTAGGCACGCATATTTGTTGTTTTGCGTTTGTATAATTTTCCAGATTTATTTCTTCAGTAATGAATGCTTTATCTTGCTGTAGTTACAATTTTGGGTTTACTACAGTAGAAAACTTACCAAACTTAAACAGATGCCTGTCAATGCAATTGCAATTTTGTTTTTAGGTTACCCTGATTAATTAAAGGGACCTAATTTTAGTATTATTTAGTGATACAGGGTCGCCCGATCTTCTCGACGTAGGATCTAGATACTCACGTGGATTTGATGAACCGTAGTGATCCCCCGTTGCCAATGCAAGAGTTAGGACTCTATAATTCGCCCAACCTCACGTGCTGAACTTCACGACCACCGATGAAATTTTATGGCGCTCCTAATTCCCAACGAAAAAGGTTGAACAATCTTGATTTTAGCGAACTCCCAATTCCGTCAAGTTGGTTCAGCCAACGGAAAGAACAAGAGTATTCAATTATCAAAAAGTGGTTCCCCTTTACAATAGGAGTCTACCCCTCAATATATAGTCTCAGCCTAAGACTATTCAACACTAAATTTTCTATGTGGTACTATTCACGTGTAAGCTACTGTAGTGCGGTACTGTTCACGGGCCTGGTACTGTAGCGCCGAACTGTTCATGGGCTGGATACTGTAGCGCATACTGTTCATGTGTGGCACTATTCATGGATCGATCATTGTTCATACCGTGGACTTGTGCTTCCTTAGATGACGGTCACATATCCTTGATCTCCATCCATCGCTGACTCTTCAAACCTGAGCACAAGTAAAACATTATTTTTAGGTACCCTTTGTCCATCGCGTACGTACCCTTTGTCCAACAGTGCTTGCACTTGGTGCTGAATCTCCTTTGTTTCTTCTGGATTTGTGCGGTACGACGGTCAGTTGGAAAGAGGGGCTCTTGGGACTAAGTCAATTTGATACTCAATACCTCGAATAGGTGGTAGACCAGCGGGTATCTCCTCCGGAAACACGTTGTCATAAACCTACAAAATTTGAGAAACAGCACTAGGAAGAGATGTTAAATAATTAGTAGAAAGCAATGCATCCTTGTACAACAATACAAGGTGCATCAAAGCGAGATCATCTTTCATCTCTCTTAGATCAGATTTGGTGGCTATCATGACTAAGTTTTTCTCTCCCTCACTCTTACTTTTACCTCTCGGTTTTGGCTTGTGGCTCTCACTCACCTTTTGTGGAATTACACTCTTTGGTTCTCTCCCTTTCTCACTCTCAACTTGCACTTCAATCTTCTGCACATTATCATTTACAATTTGAGAAGGAGTCAACGATAGCAGCACCGCTTGTTTTTTGTTCTACCAAAACTTGTATTGATTAGTTCTTCCATCATGAATCACAGCATGATCATATTGCCATGGCCTTCCTAGCAGCAAGTGACATACATCTATAGGCACCACATCACACTCCACCGTATCATGATAAGTGCTAATTTCAAATTCAACATCCACGGTGTATCCCACACTCAATGAACCTCTCTCATGCAGCCACTGGATCTGATACGGATGTGGGTGTTTCTTGTACTTCAATCCAAGTTTATTGCAAAGCTCCTTGCTAGCCAAATTATAACAACTCTCACCATCAATTATTACCTTGCAAAATTTACCATCTTTGCTAACTTGAGCTCTTGTATGGAATAAATTGCAACGCTGTTCATGGGAAGGCTTTGGTTGCACACTCAACACTGTCAGAGCACACACAAGTATAGGACCAATACCGGGTTCACAATACTCTATGTCTTGCTCCTCCTCATGTGCATCATCATATGTCCCTAAATCAGCATGGTGATCATTCTCTTCTTCACTTGTAGAATCATATTCTCCATTCTCTAATATCAACATCGCCCTGTTATTTGGGTAATCCTTTTGTATATGACCACGACCAAGGCATTTGAAGCATTGTATACCGCTACTCTTCGCTGTAGAACCCACAGAAGAGGAAACACTAGCTGCTAGATTTGATGGCTTCCTTGCACTTGGAGTGGCTTCTTCCTTCTTACTAGATGATGAGCGAAAGTTTGAACCACCACTTGGAGCTGTTCGTTGGCTTATTTGTGATTTGGAACCATATCTTCCTCCGCTGGACGGTGTACGTGCAGCAAAGGACGTTGATCTTGCAAACTTAGCATTCTCTTACAATTATCGTTCTGCCTTTGCAGCTTGATGCACTAACTCATAAAGATTGGTATAAGGCTGAAAATTGATAATTCTTTTGGCTGGATGGTTCAAACCTGAGAGGAAGCATGCCATGGTTTGCTCTTCTTGTTCTTGAACCTTGGCTCGAATCATGGCTAGCTCCATCTCTTTGTAGTACTCCTCTACAGAATGTGCTCCCTGCTTCATATTCTACAATTTATCAAATAGATCACGCTTGTAATGACGAGGTACAAAACGTGCTCTCATTTCCCGCTTCATTTATTGCCATGTTGCAACAGAGTTTTCTCCATTCTTAGCTCTTTGAGTAATGACTTGTTCCCACCAATCCAAAGCATAACCTTCAAACTCAAGTGATGCCAACTGTATTTTTCTCTCATCCGTATAGTGATGGATACGGAATATTTTGTCAACTTTAAATTCCCAAGTGAGATACTCCTCGGGATCAGTCCCACCTGCAAACTTGGGCATAGAAAACTTAAGCTTGCCCAATCCATCATCTTCATTGCGTGGACGACGATAATGGTCATTGTAATGCAAAGTAAAATCACCATCCTCTTCCATCGCATGTGCAACACCACCACGCCCACCACACCCACCATGGCCTCCACCTAGACCCTAACCATGCCCTCCATGGGCTCCTCCTCGTCCTCCTAGCTGTGGTGGACGCACCACGTTGGCCGTTACTCGGTGTTGCGGTGCAGGAGGTACATGTGCAGCAGCTTCTCCTCCTTGAACACTTGATTCATCGCCACCATTGCGAGCTTGTATGAGCCTAGTAAGGGCCCCAATGTCCTCCCGCAATTGGCGCACATTTTCATCAGCTTGTATCTTCATATTTTGCATATCCCTTGCAATTTGATCAGCAAAAGTATGATGCTTCTCATGGAGTTGATTGAGCCCTTGGTGTAGCTCACGTTGAAAGTGTTCGCGGAGTGCCCCAAATTGATATTGCTTAACGAATACCTGAGTTTCATTTGTCCCACCACTCTCATCATGGTGTTCTCCTCCACCTGACATGGTTAATTATGCAAGAAACAAATAGCTGTGTATATAATAATGCTTTGTAGAAATCACTCAATCTCACTATGTCCTCTCTCCAAGTAAAGTTCTTACCTTTTCGAAGTGAATTAAGGCCAATAAAAACTTACACCTGGTAGAAGTGACAACAACACAGTGATGATCAAGCGAATTTAAGAGTGTTCACTACTTGCACAACAACGGTTATATGGTGGAGCTTGATATGAAAGTGTTTATTCTACATAATCTGAATTTTACGATATTGTACGATCAAGTAATAATCCAAGTTAGAAATTTTGCCCAAGTGCTGATCCAAAAGGTTTAAGTAAAGTATAAGAACGCACCCGCAAAGATAAATGTGACTTAATGCAAACAAAAGAATGAGCTAGTTGGAAGCAATATGAATGTAATGATGAAATAGCTCGTTTTACATCAAGTACTAAGAGAGACGCTAACCAATTGCAAAGATATGAATGTAAGGGCACAAGATTACTCAAGAAGTTAAATTACACAATCTGAAAATTATGATTAGAATTGGCTAACCCCAATTCGGCCAAAGCTCACTTTTTTTTCTTCTTGTTCTTCTTTTCTTTGCCGTGGCTTTTTCTTTAAACGGCTTGCCTTTTCTCTCCTTTTTTTGTGTGCAGGTGGCCAAACTATGGTTGTTTGAGATCCCTTTACAAGTTCAAATTTCAGCAAGTGTGTAAAATACTCAAGAACAGCTCTATATGCAATATTCAATAGCTAGTCTCAATTGATGAATAAAAGTATGAATGAGGCTCACAGACTGCTGTTCAGAGATATAACCAAGCGAATCAACTAGGGGAAACAACTAGCAATCACAGCACAAGCGTTTTGGAGGTAGTTGGCTTGCTTGATTTTGTGGCGCAACTAATAGCAGTCTTCGGTTTGTTTATGGATGGAAACCTTGCAAAACCAAACTAACAGAAAAGATAACAATTCGGTTTTGTTCTAGTGGACTTCAGATAAGTCACGCAAGTATTAGCTTCGGATGCAAGAGTTGGTTTCCAATACAAATGTCTCACGTGATGGTTCTGCCTTGGTTCAGAAAGAATTGATGGCACCGAACACAACTCCAGCAAGCAAGGATCAAATAGCAAGCTGATGCAAAGGCACAGCAAGGTAGTATAGCGGCACACGTGATATTTTGTTTCTCGGTACTGTAGCACAACAGTAGTAGATCGGTTTTTTTTGTGGACAAAATGAATAAGCAATGCAAAGGGACACAACGATCAGCACCAAAACAAAAATTCTAATGGACTAAAACCTAATTAAACTCACGCAAAATAACAGATTAACCTAAAGGTTCGGATTTTTTTGTGTGGCAAATTTCAGTTTTAAAGGACTATAGGAATAGAAGTAAAACAAACTAAGAGTAAGGGTAAATAATCCTACCGAGTAAACCGTGTTCTGATACCAAGATGATACGGTGTCGCCCGATCTTCTCGACGTAGGATCTAGATACTCACGTGGATTTCATGAACCGTAGTGATCCCCCGTTGCTAATACAAGAGTTAGCACTCTATAATTCGCCCAACCTCACGTGCTAAACTTCACGACCACCGATGAAGTTCTATCGCGCTCCCAATTCCCAACGGAAAAGGTTGAACAATCTTGATTTTAGCGAACTCTCAATTCCCTCAAGTTGGTTCGGCCAACGGAAAGAACAAGAGTATTTAATTATCAAAAAGTGGTTCCCCTTTACAATGGGGGTCTACCCCTCAATATATAATCTTAACCTAAGACTATTCAACACTAAATTTTCCATATGGTACTATTCATGCGCAAGCTACTGTAGCACGGTACTGTTCACGGGCCTGGTACTGTAGCGCGGTACTATTCATGGGCTGGTACTGTAGCGCGTACTGTTCATGCGTGGCACTATTCATGGACCGATCATTGTCATGCCATGGACTTATGCTTCTTTGGATGACGGTCATATATCCATGATCTTCATCCATCGCTGACTCTTCAAAGCTGAGCACAAGTAAAATATTATTTTTAGGTAGTAAAAAATTCTCATTAAAATTAATGACATATTCATTAAGGAGCAAGTTCACCTGAGATTGTAGTTTCTTGGCTCGTGCTCTTGTTATTGGTCCTGTTATTGAAGTCTCATTACTAGCTTTGGCATTACTAGCGATGTCCTCATCATTTAGCCTTTCGTGTGTTCAATTCTGTAGGTGAATGGCTGCACTGGCAAAATAGGGATATCTGTTGTTGAGGTAGCTGCTTCCAGTGGTCTTCACTTGCCTCCTATTTCATTCAGTGGTAGAGAGAAACCAAAAACAAATTACAGATGCCTGGTTGTTATGTCGTAATGTTATTTCCTATTCAAGATCGTCCTTAGTCCTTATTGTTCTGGCTCAAAACACAAAATACTCTTACATTATGCACTTAATGCTAAGCTCTATTGCAGGCTTGGTTTGCCGTTTGTAATGGACACAACTGGTGGGGACCGGAAGTTACTCTACAAATCAGTGCAAGATTCAAATATCTATGCACTAATATCTCCACAAATGGCCAAACAGGTACGATCAAAAGGAACTACCTAATTTAATCAAGTGTATCACTGCCATTATTAAACGCTAGACTATTAAAAACATGAACCACTTGTACCATTTCCTTTCTCATCTGCTATTCATTAACAGGAACCTTTCTCCTCCTTGGACTTTCGGGTGACATCTACAAGTTGCCAGTCATGCTGAAGGACCATGCCAACCAAACACTGGTGATTCCTTCGTTCGTTTGGTCCAAGACTAACAAGCAGAGGTAGGATTCGATGATTTCATTGTGTTTTCTCGTGCTTTGCTCTTATGCAGTACCGGAAATAGGCTAACAGTACATGGTACCTGTTTGAGTGACATCGACTTCAGGTAAGTGTTTATTATACATGTAATTGTGGTGCCTTGCATGCTTTTTAGTTACAGAATGTGTCTGTATATATATATGAGTTTGTGTTGTACCTTTGCCGTTCCAGATGTGTGCACCGCTTGTTTGTATGAATGCATGGCGACACACTCTGCACAGATGATGATATCATATGGTACGAATGATCCGCTGGCCTAGGTTTTGTTCCACGTTTGTACGAAACCGTCGTCTATTTGCTCGGGCCGTGCTTTCTGCTTTGGTTCTTTGGCCTCCACCGTGACTCGATTGATCCAGGTGAGCCCCACCTCTCCCGAGCTCTTCGTCCCCCTCTCCTCTGCTACCAATTGGAACTTACCGTGTGGTTCTGACGGTGCCTATGTACAGTAAAGGCACAATTGTTATGTGCAAGGAAGTTGCAGAGTTTTGCAGTGGGAAATGATGAATTATTTGTGATTTTCAAGTGTTGTAACTTGGAGATGGTAATGGACAAGTTTGGTTTCTATGTCTCAAGCCGGCGAATGTTTGTGTACGTTGTGTAGGCGCTTATACGTTAGTGATTTCTCAGTTTAATTCGGACAAGCGATGTCGATCTCAACTTGTCTTACATGTTCTATATGCATAATGTATTACCATTTTTAGGCTATATGGCCTTTGTTTGATTGCATTTTTAATATCCATCAGAATATAGACATGGAATATATCCTGTAGTCTAGGTTAGAGCTTAGATTTCCCATCCAAAGCTAAGTTCTTTGCATCTTAGTTTATACTTTTGATGCTTCAATGTTACTTTTATAGTTTATGCTTCACACTATAGCTTGCTTCTTGCTTCTAATGCAGTTTCCCCAATTTATGTAGGGGTGTTTGATCTGCTTAACACTTGCTCTTGGTTGGGTTGTTGCCACATTGTTAGGTAATGTGGACCTTCAAGAAAGCAATTTTGTGATCAAAATTTTCGCTGCCTATTTCTTTCGATACCAGAATCTAGCAACAACTGCTTTTATTTTACAGTCAATGCTTTCTTACCACAAAAAAGGAAATACTGAAGATGAGGTGCAAATTTGTAGATGGAAGTAGTTTTGCATTTCTTTGTGATGATGTAGATGAGTTTGAGCACTATGTTCAGGAGAAATTACCTACGGTCTCTGTAATCATGCCTTTGAATGCTATCGTTCACTAATTTGGATGCCTACTTCCGTCACAATACGAAGATTTCTGTAATAAGCAATAAGAGAGAATTGACATTACATTCCTCTACAAATAATCTTATAGTCCTTTCCTGCAGCTGCACACCTCTGCACTGATAATAGCATAAATTATTTCACATGCTTAATGATGCAATCGAACTATTAGTGAGTTTTATTGTTACAAGCTGTATTCAGTGAGGCAGCAGTGATGCTAACTAGAGGAATTGATCCTTCTACTTTGTGATGTATTGTGGGGACCCAAGACTCTGCTTTCTTACAGCAGGTAATGTTCTTCAGTGTATCGTGGGGACCCAAGACTCTGCTTTCTTGCGGCAAGTTATGTTCTTTAGTTCCCTCTTGTATTTTATTGATTATATATTCATTTACATGTAGTGCTCCCATAACATTTTCCCTTCCTTGCTCATTATATACTGGTGCTTCATTTTGCAGGCTTCATATATTATAGTAGGAGTTTATTTGAAGCCCCAAGAACCAAATGGTCTATTTCAATATCTTGTTGTAAGTTGTTCAGTAACCTGACCCATTTGAACGCCCTTATTTGCTTTTTGGTATCTCAATTTGTCGCACTTTGCTCCAATCACGCTTATTCTATGTTGTCAGCGTTTATGCTATCAGCCTATGCATTCGTTTCCTTAAATCAGTTCCGGATTATTGTCCTATGACCGTGTTGTGTTCTTTTTATGTCTTGTTCTGTGCTTTGTATGGACTACGAGTGCTTTCACTATTATGGCCCGTCTTCTGCATGGTTTTGGCTTCCAGTAAATCAATGCAATTTTCTTGAGTTTTGGCTTTATGATTGAGGTATGTTGCATATGGATATTTTGTCTTGCAGACTTACACTATGCATCATCTATTGCTATATCTATTGCCTTGCCAATGAACACTGACCAATATAATTTATCTTCGAGAGTATTTCAATAAGCTAATTATTAATTGCAAATCTCCTACTCATATACTTAATTAAGGAAACTCTAGAAATATATGGGCTGCACTTTGATTTACACTATTCAAGCCAACAGTTATCTTTTTTTAATGTAACAAAAAATGTTTGCTTTCCTGTTGCTATTTTGTTCCATTTGGGTTGCCTTGCCATGACCTTCCTTATGATTTTCGTTGTCATACAAAATGGCTAGCTTTCTCTACATAAAGCACAAGAATATTGCAAAAGCATGATCGGCATATGTAGGAATTCATGAAATATGCTTTCCTATATATTGAATCAGTTACTTGCCATTTGATAGCATTGAAGTAGTGATAGATAATCTTTCCCACACCCCCTACAATAGCTATGTTGGTGAGCTCCTCCTTTCTTCTACAATTTATCGTACTGTACACTATTACAATAATGCATTTTATAGCCTAAATCTGTGGTGGATCATGCATTAGAAGGGAATGAAATTGAGTTATTGTCAAGTGAGTTTGCTTTTTTTCTTTTGAAAAACAAATCTGATTTCTTTCATTGGGAAATTTTATTTGTTTATTTGATTTGAGGTGGGGTCTTATGTATCTTTTCTTTATAGCTCAAATATATTATATGTTGATATCGCCAATATTGCTCATATCCGAAGATAGACTAATCCTATGCATCATCCTAAAGATTCATGACAATTTGGAAATAAATGGAGTTTTTTTGTTCGATGTACCTCTTCATTGTAGTTTTGACTATTCGATATCCTCAAACCTAAGATCGTAGAAATGATCTGTTTGGCAGCAATTGCTTATAATTTGCTCAACTTAAAGGCAATTATATCGATGTGATCTTATATTACAGTAATGTATTTAGTTTACCTATGTTTGTTTACTTATATTACATTCTTGTTTGTTTTTTCTTTATGGTTCTTTCATTGCATGGTTTACGCCCATGTTATGCGTCTTGGATTAGCGCTTGAGATATCGTCTTTATGAATTCTTCTATGGTCCTACTATTCCTGTGAGTATGCTTCCCAGCGTTTTTTCTATGTTAGTACTATACATTGCTCTCTTGCCTCATTTCTTGTCGTAATGTCCATTATTTTATTTGGTATACAGGAGTGTCTCCAGATAGTTCAGTAAGCTGTATTGTGAAGCGCAATCATCTCGCTTCTGGTCTTACACCACTCTTTGGTGTACTCTTTGCAATATGCATTCGTAAGGTATTTTCTTGAACTTCATCATGTTTACCGTCTCTGTTACGAAGTTTTTTTTCTTATGTATCACTTTAACATTTACGAAACTGAAATACGCTTTTCGTTGTACGCTATCTTTTCCTTCTCACAGTTCCCATGCTTTGTTTGTACGTGCTGTTTGCTTACATATCATGTAAGGATCGTTGATTTTATTTCGTTGTAGTAATGTCTACCCTTTTGGCGCTCCTAATTATCTGATACACCATTTGCATCTTGTTACTGCTATACTATGGTTGTTGCTATTGCCTTCTCAGATTTTATAGTTTCTATGCTTACACTTATAGCAGATCTCTTGTGACACCACTTACATACTTTTGTGTTTTGCATGCTTACTTATATACGAATGTGGGTATGCCTCCTAGAGTTTTTTTGCTATTTTAACACTATACATCACTTTCTTGCCTTACTTCCTGCCATAATATTTGCTATACAGGAGTGCTTTCAGACAGCTCAGTAGGTTGTATTGTGGAGCGCAGTCATCTTGCTTCTGATCTTACACTATTCATCTTGGTTTACTCTTTATGGCCTGCATTTGTGAGGTACCTTTTTTGGTCTTTATCGCGTTACCCATTCTGTTATAGGATTTTTTTCTTTATGTTTCACTTTACCATTTACGAAGGTGAAATATGTTTTTTGTTATATGCTATGCTTTGCTTCTCACTGTTTACATGTTTTGTTTGTACATGCTGTTTGCTTACATGTTGTCTAAGAATCGTTGGTTTTACTTCGTTGTAGCAATACCTACCCTTTTTACGCTCTTAGTTATTTCATACACTATTGTTCATAAGGTGCTTTTCTTAATCTTTACCGTGCTGACCATTTATTTTACAGAGTTTTATTCTTATGTTTCCCTTTACTATTTATGAAGGTGAAATACACTTTCCCTTGTACGTTTTCCTTGGTTCCATGTAGTACCAAGGTGAAATAATACCTAAGCAAATAAGATACGCAAGCAAATAAGCTAGTGTAGTTCTTCCATCGAAGCGTCAACATGGTTACCACACAAACCATTCTCTCCCAATTCCACACACTCAAATAGAACTAAACTAAACCAATTACACACAAACTTTACAAAGATCAGTGATACCACACACAACCAACACTTGCCAACCAAAACACACCCATCATCCCCACACTTTAATTTATGGATTATACATATACATACACATGTATACATATACAAGCTATTAATTCATACAAATTCCCAAACAACACCAGTTCCATATCACTACTTACCTACACCTATATATCCAATAAAAAAACAATTCTTACTACTTACATTAATATAAATACCCCACAGCAAATTGGTTTAACAAAAGAACTAAGCACATCGATTTTATCCATCAATAACAAATGATTATTATTTAAGCTACCTTTACATAATAATCAATCATTTACACAAACTGATTTGCGTGGCGTGTCACCATGCACACGTAGCTAGTTTTTATAATGTCCACGCGACGGACGCTATTTCTGTGAATACAAACAAAAAACGGCCAATTCGGCAAAAAAAAAAAAAAAAACTCATCGACTCAAGTGCAGTTCTTATGTCTTCTGAATCGGCCAAAAAACTCATCAAGTGCAGTTCTTATCTCTTCTGAGAATAATTCCCCTTTTGCGTCGTCGACTCTAGCAGCAGATCCACCGGTATCCGCCTCGCCTGTATACCCCCGCCGGCGCCGGGTCTCCGCCTCCAACCCCACCACCACGACGTCCCAATTCGTATCCGTTGGCTCGCTCTGCTCCAGGTATGAACCACATCCCCACTACGTAAGCTTCAATCTAAGTTGGCGCTTGCTCGTCGAAGGCGAATGTGCGATTAAAGAGGTGTTGTGCGTGTTGACGCTACTATCTATGCTTTAGTGAAGAAAACCTTGATCCAAGGCACACAGGGAAATCTGTTTTCTTTTCTTTTTGCTCTTGTTGGTGCTTGATGATCCGTGAGATTCTGAGGGAAGGAAGGAGATCCAAGTTGTGAAGTGGAAAAGATTGATCGATCAGTTATGGACTTTAGAACTTGTTATGTTTTTACATTTTGAGTGGCACCTAAATCGACGAATTTGAATTGAAGTTTCGCATTAGGCAGCGACAGCACAGTCTCACATCATGCCTTTTTGAGTTCACTTGGTTGAGCAGGCTAGAGGTGGATTGCGAATTTGTAATCTAGATTACACATGTACTATGCTGTGCATGTGTAGTTAGACGAAAAGAACAAGAATACGCAGGAGAAATTGCCTATCTTTGATGTAAAGGAGGAGGAGAGGTGCTCGGCGGCAGCCCTCCACCGCGATTTTGAGGTAATCAACTGTCTGGGCGGGGGAGTGCCTAGGCGTATCAAAGGTGGGCGGTGGGCACGGCGGTGCTGGGCGGGCGACTTGGGTGGCTAGGTGGGCGTACAAAAGGCTTCCGCGTCGGCTGTGACTCCAAACCCTATTCCATGTTAGGGTTATGGTTGGGCAGCTTCCACTGATTCCGCACGGCCGCCCACTGGATCCACATCGCCACCTCTTCCCCACCACGATTCCGCCTCCCTCTCGACAGAATCAGCCTCCCCGCTGTCAGAATCTACCTCCCTCCGCACATAGCCTCGGATGGCCACCACAACCTTTTACTACAATACTAGGCCACCTGGGTGTTCCCAAGTATAGTTCAACAGATAGGGAGTATTTGAACTTTGGCCATGACGTTACTCGGAAACAATATTCCAATGTCAATAAGCAATGATTTTGTTGTTCTGGTAGCTTGATCAAACAATGTAAGCTTCTTTTCTTTACTCAACTGCATGATCAGTTAGCTGTAAAGCATTATGCATTGTTGGCCATGTGGAAATTCCTATGCAAGGCAAAGAGTGGGTTGTTTGCAACTGATAATAATCTTGTCGTTTGTTCTCTCTTTTTTTTCTTCAGAACTACGTTTTAGATATATTTCTTGCTACTATGTTTGTTTTTCCATTACAAGGCCTGTTTCTTGTCTCAAATTGTTATCGCCGAAAAATATTACATAGCCAATCATATCCCCTGTGTCTAATATTGGAAACACTAAGAATTACTGAGCCTCTTCTTTTCAGCTTCTAAAATCTGCTTTTCAGTTTTTCTACCGTAATTAGTTTTCAAACAAAGTGTCTTTTCAAGACAGGGTCTATAAGTTAATTATAGTACACACTATAGTGACTTCATTTATATCGGCTAAAATCGCATACGAGTTATTTGTGTTTCTGTAATCTCTCTCACGAACCGTCAAAAGCCATAAGCCGAAGCCAAAAAGAACAGGCCGACTATTGTTCTGTGCAGAAGCATATAGCTGACTTTTTGTTTATTTCTGTTATTGCTAGTGACCTTGAACAGAGAATGGAAGGGCGCTCCTCAAATGAAATATCATCAGCTGAAGCTGTCTTGGTGGGAGCATTGTCTTCTGGTGTTAATGTAAGAAATACTGCAATGCTTCTTTTGAGGCTGGAATTACTGCAAGTCTGCAAAGTACAGTGTTCATTATGTTCAATCTTAAATTTAATTGTTATCTTTCCCTGTTTTGTGGTTTCGGATTATGCAGAATTCACTATATTTGATCCCAAATTTAACCTTAATCTTGTCACCTTTTATGTGGTTTTGGAATATACAAATCAATAAGAAAGCCTGATTGATGTTATCTTGTGGTGTAGGCCCCCACGTGGTTTGTGCTCAAGATCACATTTTTGCTACTGGCCTTCTGTTTTACTGCAATGCTTTCTCTGGCATTTTTTTCAAGTAACTTTGTGATTGTTGGACATGTTCTTTTGCTCGTAACCATTGGCGCAGTGCTATTTGTGCTTCTTAACAGGTCTCCCTCCCTCTCTGCCCGCATGTGAATTTTACACTTATTTCGATGAATGATCCAGCAAACTGCTATTATGTATTGTAGGTTTCTGGCAGAAACCGGTCTTGTGCCGGTTGAACAACAGATGCAGGAGATGGCTATCCATAAAACAGAAGCCACAGAGAAAGACAAAAGAAAATAGCTACTGATTGACTTTTATTGATATAGATGACAGCTTAACATCTTACATCATTAAACAGAGTGATATTTAGCAAGATTTGCTCATTCAGCCATATATATCTAAAATGCAGGCACACTTCAGCACAGATGATCTAAGCTCTTCAGACATATTCTGAAGCGAAATGGATTTAGGAATAGACAGCCTGTAAGAATGCTTGGCCTCGTCCTCCTTTGGTTTGCTCTGCTTTCTCTTTATGTAACAGAGACATGAGCAGCAGGGGAACTGGAACAGGAACTTCATTGTCTGAGAGAGAATTCACCAATACTGTGTTTGCAGAGATGTTTTGCTGAGGGGATTTGCATGCGACCCTTAAATATACTATGTTGATTCCTTGCTTAGTTGCTTACCAGATGACAGTAGAAATTGTGGCCCAAGTCCCTGTCGATTGGGGCTTTTTCGGTTTTCACCTCCGCTGAAGCTTTCTTTTGTTGGGTGGTTTTTTATGCAATCTCATCATGTTATTATTATGTATTAGGAGATTTTGGCGGCAAGCAACAATGACTTTATGTCCATCGGTTTTATTATATCAACTGCAAAGTATAAATACTTAAAAACTCATTCACAAGTCAGGAGGACTTTTGAATTATAGTTCATGGAAGTGGTTTTGAAGTTAGGAAATGGTTTTGAAGTTAGGAAAACTTCCTTGCCGCATTACAAGATGGAAAGCATATTCTTTGGTTGCCGATGGGTTTCTGCTGTATATTCCCTGGTTATTGATTGAGTGATTGGTTTGTGCTATCTATCTCATACATCTTAAGAGTGGCTGAATGTGATTATCATTTCTGTATCAATTGCATACTACAGAAAACTGATTTAAGTTTAATCACAATACGATTAGATATAGTTGATAACAGAAAAGTGAGTTGGGAAAAAAGGTACCAGCTTGGAGATCATGTCAACCAAAACTCAACAATATTTTTGCCAAAGGAATTGGAATGACAATTTATTACATATGATGTCATGAATATCACTTTGCACGAATGATTCTATAACAATACAGAACAAGAAGAAAAAAAAAAGAAAGCGCCCTAACAGACCATAGATCTTTGAGAGCCATGGCAACAGTGTATTTAATCGTAGCCTTGAGTACCATGTTGGCTGTTTGTTTGATGTACGCGGCCACGACCATAGAAAGTAGATCCAATGAAGGAACAATGGAACAGGACAAAGCGTCTGATGCTTAAGTTGGATGGAACCACAAGTCCTAAACATACTTTGCCATAAAAGAGCCGGACGAGTAGTAAGTGTATATCAAGCCACCACTGCTTATAGTCTCATGCCTAACAACAAAGTAATTTGTTTTTTCGATAAGGAAAATTTTATTAAATTTTAAGGTTTTAACATCGAGAAGATACAAGACCCTGAAAATAATTCTCGGCCTCTTCATAACCAGGATGCACACAACCAAAAGGGCAAAAAAGTAAAAGCACTCTAATGATAGTCAATCCGCAGACTAGACCGCCACCCATGAGCCTGGGTAAAAAACTCTTTGGCCACCCACGCTAATTGTTGAGACGCCGCTGCAACCAAATTCTGCGAAGATGGCGTTTGTAGTATAACCCATGCTATGGGGAAAGGTCCCGATCTTCGCAGTGAAGAACCGTGGATAGTTGATGCGGAGTAGACAATGTCGCTAGCTGAACACTCGTGCTTATGCACGAACCCTCAACTCTTCGGAATACGCCCAAAACACACCGGATAGTTGTCGCCGCGAGACCACAAACGACGAACGCCAAGTCCCCAATTCCCAATGGAACGACGGCTTGACCTTTAATTGCAGAACAAACAATAGATCGCCTAATTGTCTCTCAAACTCCTCGCATGAACTCTGGTGTTGAAAGAACAAGCAATAACTATGTTGCAATCTAATGCATAAAATTGGTCCCCCTCCTAAGGCTGCCAGCCAATACATGGCTTATATAGCCTCTTGGGACGTCCATAGAGTCCCCAAACCTAGTACAACTCAACTCTATATGGTTTTAGATACGAACTCTTAAAAAAGGAAACTAGATTTTACAGCCGTCATATTGTTTTGGTCATAACTTTTCATCCGTAACAAATTTGATGCTGGGGCCAAATCCATTGCGTAGCCCTTGAGCATAACCTAGCGGTCCGCCAGGATGCCAAGCCGGTCAGGCAAAGGCTTCGGTGCATGTCCGTTGATCGACAGCAGGCAGCCAAGCTAGAAGTAGCGAAGCTCCTACGGGCTGGCGTCATCTGCGAAGTCCAACACCCAGATTGGCTCGCTAACCCAGTGTTGGTGAAGAAAGCTAACGGTGCCTGGCGCATGTGCATCGACTTTACTGCCCTCAACAAGGCATACCCGAAGGATGATTACCCTCTCCCACGCGTCGACCAACTGGTCGACGCTACTGCCGGTTGCGAACTCATGAGCTTTTTGGACGTATACTCCGGCTATCATCAAATTTACATGGCCAAGGATGACGAAGACAAGACCAGCTTCATCACTCCAATAGGAACATACTGCTTTGTCAGAATGCCCTTCGGCCTGAAGAATGCCGGCGCAACTTTCACCCGCCTCGTTGCGCTAGCGCTGACCTCCCAACTGGGGAGGAATGTGGAGGCCTACGTCGACGACGTGGTCGTCAAAACCAAGCAATTGGCCGCTCATGCCCAAGATCTCCAAGAGACGTTCGACAATCTCCGGAAGGCGGGCATTAAGCTCAACCTGGACAAGTGCGTGTTCGGTGTGCGGGCGGGCAAGCTGTTGGGCTTCCTGGTGTCGGGGCGCGGCATCCAAGCCAACCCCGACAAGGTCGACGCAATCCTCGCCATGGAGCCGTCCAAAACGACACGGGAAGTCCAGAGACTCGCTGGCCGCATGGCTGCGCTGAGTCGCTTTTTGTCTAAGGCAGCGGAGCGCGGCCTGCCCTTTTTTAAAACCCTCCGCGGCTGTGATGGGTTTCGTTGGGACGCCGATTGTGCCAGCGCCTTCGACGACCTCAAGAAGCATCTGGCGAGCCTACCCACTCTGGTCGCCCCGGCACAAGAGGCTCACCTCTTGCTCTACCTCGTCGCCTCAGCGACAGCAGTCAGCACCGTCCTCGTTCTCAAGGAGGGCTTTCGTCAGCGCCCAGTATACTTTGTCTCCGAAGCCCTCCAAGGTGCCAAGACGTGGTACACTGAGCTTGAAAAGTTGGCTTACGCGCTGGTCATGGCCTCGAGAAAGCTCCGACAATACTTCCTCGCCCACCCAATCACTGTGCCGTCCTTGTTCCCTCTGGCGGAGATGTTGCACAATAAAGAAGCCACGGGACGCATTGGTAAGTGGGCAGCCGAACTCGCTCCTTTCTCCCTGACATACGCTCCGCGTACAGCAATCAAGTCCCAAATCCTTGCGGACTTCCTTGCGGAGTGGACCCCCGCAGCCCAACACACCCAGCAGCCGGAGGACCCGGTGTGGACGCTCGACACCGACGGAGCCTACTGCGTCTCCAGCGCGGGCGTGGGTGCAGTGGTCACTACACCGGAGCGACACCGCCTGTTATACTCGGCGCGCCTCGCATTTCCCGCCACCAACAACACTGCGGAATACGAGGTGCTACTCTTCGGCCTAGCAAAGCTCAAAGCCCTGGGTGCGCGGCGAATTCTCGTCCGCACGGACTCACGGCTGGTCGCGGGGCAGGTCGACAAGTCATACCAGGCCAAGGACCCCGACCTCGCCAAGTACCTGGCAGCCGTGCGAGCCAAGAAGCGGCATTTCCTGGGCGTCACGGTCAAGGTCATTCCCCGAGCAGAAAACGAGCAAGCGGACATCCTAGTAAAAGACGCCAGCCAGCAGCTCTCCGCTCCCGAAGGTGCATTCTACGAGGTCCTGCACGCGGCGGCCATCGCGCAGGACAATCGTGACGCGGCCCTAGTCCACCAGATCACCCACCAGGGCGACTGGCAAGAGCCTGTTCACGCCTTCCTGCAGGGCATCGCTGAGCCTGTCGAGCTCCGCCGCCTGTAGTACCGCGCCAGATCCTTCCAGATACTTGACGGAGCGCTCTACAAAAAAGGGGTCTACGCACCGCTCCTGCGGTGCCTCTCGCGCGAAGAGAGACAGCACCTCCTTGCGGAAATCCACGCAGGGCTTTGCGGCTCGCATCTAGCGCTAAGGTCACTGGTCGGCAAGGCGTTTCGGCAAGGCTTCTACTGGCCAACTGCCGTTGCCGACGCCCAAGACCTCGTGCGTCGGTGTCAAGGCTGCCAATGGATGGGGCGGGTCATTCACAGACCCCCGAGCGGCCTCCACCCTACCCCCCCGTATGGCCGCTAGCACGGTGGGGCATCGATGTTGTGGGACCTCTGCCCCGAGCCCTAGGAGATTTGCACTTTATAGTGGTCACTCTGGAATATTTTTCCAGGTGGCCAGAGGCTATGGCGCTAGCCAAGATCACCTTGGCAGCCATGCAGCGATTCCTTTGGCAAAACATCATATGCCGCTTCGGCGTGCCCAAGGAGATCACCGCCGACAATGGCCTGCAGTTCGATTCTACTCTGTTCAGGGAGTTCTGCGATGACATGAGCATCACGCTTCGGTTCGCTTCGGTTGGGCATCCACAGTCCAACGGAGCGGTTGAGCGTGCGAACGGCGCCATCTCCGCCGAGGTCAAGAAGCGCCTTGTCGGACTCCCAAAGGGCAAATGGCCCAGCGAGCTCCACAGTGTCCTCTGGTCGCTCCGCACAACAGCGACACGCCTAACGGGATTCACGCCGTTCAAACTCCTCTGCGGCAATGAGGCAATGACGCCCGAAGAGATCAAAGCTGGCTCGTGAAGGACCCTCGCCCAGGCACCAGACGAAGAGTGCTAGTTGTCCTTGGACCTCCTCGACGGGGAGCACGTTAAGGCCACCCAACATGTCACCAAGTACGCGCGGCAAATGGCGCGCATGCATGGCCGCTCTGTGTACCCGTGGCATTCCAGCCGGGGGACCTCGTCCTCAGGATGGCGCTCCGCGCAGACACGGTCGGCAAGCTAGAGTCCAAGTGGGAAGGCCCATACATCGTCGCGGCAGCATTGCAGCGGGGAGCTTACCACCTCGCTACGCTTGAAGGGCAAACACTCTGCCACACCTGGAATGCGGACAGGTTATGGAGATACTATGTTTAGGCGCACATGAAGCAGCGGAGAAGCAGCAGAGGCTCCGCATCTCACCATCGCGGCAACGAGTCCAGGGGTTAGTCTCTGACCTTTTGTACTCGTTCGCCCGCGCAAACGGGAATTTAATAAAGTTCGCCGTTTGTGAAGCTATTCGTGCCCCCCACCAAAAACGCGCGGAGGCACGCCTCCGCACGCACTCCCTGGAGTATAAAAAAGACGCGGATGTTTTCCCTGCGCACTCTACTGAGTATAAACAAGACGCGGAGTTCCGCGCACGCGTCGGTGTCACTACCGCGCGTACTCTCCGGAGTATAAAGACGTGGTCGATGTTCCCACGCACCGCACGGAGACTCACCTCCGCACATGCCGCACGGAGACTCACCTCCGCACATGCCGCACGGAGACTCACCTCCGCACATGCACCGCACGGAGACTCACCTCTGCACATGCACCGCATGGAGGCCCGCCTCCGCACGCACTCTACGGAGTATAAATAAGACGTAGCGTCGAGGTTCGCCTCCACACGCTCTCTACGGAGTATAAATAAGACATAGCGACGAGGTCCGCCTCTGCACGTACTCTACGGAGTATAAATAAGACGTAGCGACGAGGTCCGCCTCCGCACGAACTTTACGGAGTATAAATAAGACGTAGCGACGAGGTCCGCCTCCGCACGCACTCTACGGAGTATAAATAAGACGTAGTGTCGAGGTCCGCCACCGCACGCACTCTACGGAGTATAAATAAGACGTAGCGTCGAGGTCCGCCTCCGCACGCACTCTACGTAGTATAAATAAGACGCAGCGGGGGGACGCCTTCGCGCGCACACTCTACGGAATATAAATAAGACGTGGATGTTTTCCCAGCGCACTCTACTGAGTCTAAACAAGACGCAGATGTCCCGCGCACGCGTTGACGCACTCTCCGGAGCCTAACTAAGCTGTGGTCGATAGTCCCACGCATGCTCCGGAGTACAAACTAGACGTGGATGTTTTCCTTGCGCACTCTACTGAGTCTAAACAAGACGCGGATGTTCCGCGCGCGCGTTGGCGCACTCTCCGGAGCCTAACTAAGCCATGGTCGATAGTCCCACGCATGCCCCGGAGTACAAACTAGACGTGGATGTTTTCCCTGCGCACTCTACTGAGTCTAAACAAGACGCGAATGTCCCACGCGCGCGTTGGCGCACTCTCCGGAGCCTAACTAAGTCGTGGTTGATAGTCCCACGCACGCTCCGGAGTACACGCTGCGGAGCGCGATCGCGTCTACTTCGGCTAGGCGCCAGCTCAAGTCGTGGTTGATAGTCCCACGCACGCTCCGGAGTACACGCTGCGGAGCGCGATCGCGTCTACTTCGGCTAGGCGCCAGCTCCGCTACCACCACTTTGAAGGGTAGGGGACGGAACGCGATCGCGTCTACTTCGGCTAGGCGCCAGCTCTGCTGCCGCCACTTTGAAGGGTAGGGGACGGAGCGCGATCGCGTCTCTGCCGGCGCAGGCGCCACTCACGCCGCCACTTTGAAGGGTAGGGGACGGAGCGCAATCGCGTCTACTTCGGCTAGGCGCCAGCTCCACTGCCACCACTTTGAAGGGTAAGTGACGGAGCGCGATCGCATCTACTTCGACTAGGCGCCAGCACCGCCGACACTTCGCCCACGAGATGTTATTACCGATTAGCACAAGCGAAGACGATCTGAAGGTGCCAACACCCCCCATATCAACAATCAACTGTACAAGCAGCAGCATGAAGCTATGGAGTACTCGACACAACGGTCCTTTCTTTCATACAGCGGGAAGGAAAACAACATCAAAAGCAAAAGTTGTATTACAACTACCAGCCCCCGGCACCGCGCTAGGGCTCACCGCCGTCTTCGTTGCGCTAACAAGCCTCCTCCAGCCACTGAAGGAAGTCACCCTCCCGGTGTAACGTCCGCCGTAACAGGACGTTGGCTGCTCCCTCTCCGAGGTAGCCCTAGATTCGCTCGTAGAAGCTCTGGATAACGGGCATGGTGGTGCAGACTGCGTCGGACAAAACCCCGGCTCCGGTCGGCACGCTCAGGTCGGGAGCGACCAGCTCGTTCACGTGCTCACACCCCCGGGCGTGGAGCATGGCAAAGGCGAGGCAGGCGCTAGCGAAGCCGCAGTGATTGCCGAAGGCTTTCGCACCGCGGAGCGCCAGGCTCGAGCCCTCCTCAATCCGTGCCAATGACTGGGCCACGTCCGCAGCGTCATGAGTAACGTCCGGCATGACGACGGAAAGGTCCCGAGCGCCCCCTCCAACGACCCCATGGCCCTCCACGCCGCCGCAGACGCGTCGCCCGAGCATGGTTCTTCGCCTCCAAGGCCGTGATAAGCTGGGCTTTCTCCTCCTCCAGCGCGCCGTTTCGCCCAAAGAACCCAGCACGCTCCTCTGCCGCGGCACGCTGGGCCTCTTCGGCAGCACATTGCGCTGCTGCCGCGCGGACTTCCGCCTCTAATAGACAGATGCGGTCGTCCTTCGTGGCGTGAGCCTCGTCGGCAGCGCGAAGCTGTTCCTCCAGCACCCTCCGTTCGTGGATGCGCGCCTCATCCAGCACCCGGCCGATGGCGACGGCCTAACAACAGGACATGGCTATTTAGCAGGCACGCAGTAAGCAATGTCGACGGCGGGATCAGGTGCTTACCTTCATCCCCGCGGCGCCCAGCGTGAGTGCAAGGAGATCACCCCCGCACGACGACAGTGCTTGTCGATCCAGCTTGCCGTCACCGCACTCCGCGGCTCCGTCGAGTGCATGGAGCGCCTCCGGATGCGGAACAAAGTCCGACACGGCGAGCCTTGGGGGCCCTGCGACGGCATCAGGCGTCTGCGCTGCGTTCTGTGCAATGTCACCGCCGACCTCACAAGCACCCCCGCTACTCGCCCCCTGGCCGCGTTCGGGCGACCTCCCCTCTCCTAATGTTGATGACGGCATGAGCGAGCAAATCGGAGAGAGCTTCGTGAAGTCGCTGGGAGAAAAGGAGTTACGCCTACCTCCGTCACCTTCCACTAAGGCGTGGAGGGTGTCGGCGCCGCCCCTGCCTGCAAAGCGATGACTCCCTCCTCGGCCGGAGTAGCTTCCCGGTCAGACTCTAGGCCCCCGCCGACCGCGCCCGCCACATGGAAGTGCCCCACGTGCGGAGGCGATTGCACTCGGCGACGCTTCGCCACCGGGGAGTCAGGCGACGCACCCTCGACTGCTCTAGCATCTATACCGGCCGGAGCGGGGGGCACATCCGTGGCAGCTACAGCGGGCGATGACGACGAGTACTCCGCCGCTCCAGTTGTCGTAGCAGCTGGGGCAGGCGGAAGGTCCGTGACAACCGCCATGGGCGACGACGGCGCGGGAGGCAGGTCCTCGCCGACCGGCACAGGCGACACGGCTTCGTCTTCAACGGCGTCGGTGCCGAGTCCCGCCTCACCACCACCTAGCTCCTCGCTGGGGGCAACGCGACTTCGAAGCCATCGTGCTCGACCGCCACCGACACGCCATCGCTCGCCGGCGCTTGCCGCTAAGCGGTGGCGGTCGAGAGGCGGCGCTCGACCGAGCCTTCGCCGCCGGAGACGCTCGCCGCCGTCTCCATCGCGCAACGGATGGACTCCGACCGCCGATCAGACGCCCGGCACAACGAGGCCTAAGACCTTGCACACCAGGTTTATCCGCCCTAGCTTCGCATGCTCGGTCGCGGTTTCTCGCAAGGCGTGCTCTTTCGACATGTACAGCCCCAAGAAGGCCTCGACGACACGCTCCGCGGCTTCCAACGGAAGCACTGCACGCGAAGTGTGGTCCCATTTACAACACAGTTATATACATACGCGGCACAAGGTCGAAATACCTACCACGACCGGGGGGCTGCTACAGCAACGACACCGAGGGGCGGACACCATCCCGCCGGGTATCGCATCGCTCATATCTACACCAATCGGAGAGCGGAGACACCCCATACATGACAAATTCCTCGGCAAGATCGCGCATGTTGAATCGGAGGGTGACGCTGCCGAGCCTCCGCGCCTGCCATTGATCTTTGCTCCCCGGTTTCAGCCCTGGACAACAGTTGAAAGCTATTGGCTGACCCCGACACCGCAGGCTGCTGGTGGGCATCACGCGGTAGTAGAACCACTGCTGCATCCACCCTTCCCACTTCTCCTTCGTCGCCAGAGCAGGGACCAGATGCGCGTAGCCCGACCTCACCATGAAGTGGACGCTGTCCAAATTTGACAGTTGTAACATCCTGTTTTTCTGCTATTTTTAAAGCCAGGATTTTAAAAACGAATTTTCTGAAATTTTTTGGATTTAATTCAAGCTTCAAATAAATTTTTAAAGTTTTATAAGATTTAATGTGAATAAAATAAACATTAACATAAGGTGGAAATATTTTATTTGGATTCTTCAGGTCTCAAGGAATTTTCTGGTATTTTTGGTGAATTTTTGGGATTTATTTGCTATTTTCTAGAGCTCCTGGAATTTTATTTGAATTTCTGGGAAAAAGAAAGAATTGGAAAATCCCCCGCTGCCCGATCAGCCTCCTAGCCACGCGTCGGCCATCCGGCCCGTTCCCGCGCGCCGCCGCCTTGCCCCGCTCCTCGCCGCCCGATGCCCCGCCCTCTCCACGCGGCCCAAAGACGCTCGGTTCGCGTGGTTTTAAAATGTGCCGCCCTGCTCGCGGCACGAACTCCGCCGCTGCCGCCTCCGCCCGCACGCCCGCACCGCTGCCCTCGAGACGCGCCGCTGCCTGCGGCGTCCCTCGCTGCCGCTTCTTCACACGCGCCGCCGATCCGCTCCGCGCTGGCCACGCGCCGCCATCTCTCGCGCCTCGCCGCGCCAAGGCTGCGCGCAAGGTCCGCGACGCCGCGCGCGGCGGCGCCACGCTGCCGCCTGCCGCGATCGCCCCGCCTCCCGCGCCGCCTCATCCGAGCCGCTTATCCAGATCTGAGCGAGCAGCCCGGATGCAGCCACGCGTTGACGTCGCCGCCGTCCGATCTCGCGCCGTCGCCGCCCGAGCCGCCAGCTCAGCCTTGCCACATGGCAGCACTGGGGTAGCGTGCCACGCCAGTTTTAGCCGACGTGGCATGCCACGTGGACAAAGCCACGCCGCGCCACGCCGCCCCGAGCCGACCCCTGCCACGCCAAGATGCCACGCCAAGACGCGCCACGTGGCAAGACGAGCGCCGCCACGTCAGCCCTAGGATGACGCGTCAGCCCCGCCGCCCCCGCGTGCACTGTTTGGTGCGCCGGGTTCACGGTAGACCGATGATTCCGTGGACCGGGTTCACAGCACAGTAGATTTTCCGATTTTCTCGATTTAATTTTAGGTTTAATTTTTCGAGAGCCCGTTCTCCTCCGTCCTAGCTCCGATTGACCCCGTTCTTTTTTCTAAATTCATCTAAATTCGAGCTCTAGCTGTTGGTTTTGGTTTGGTGATTTTTGGAGTTCATTTGCTTATCATTTTATGTGTTTCTTTGGTTTCCGGAGGAGCAGGTTTCGCGCCCGAAGATCAGGAGTACCTCGCTGAGCATAACCAAGGCAAGTCGTGTCCCTTGATCATGTTGAACCCAGTTTACAATCTATTATTTATTTATTTTGTTTAAACTACATTGCATTGCTATTTTTATTCAACCGTTGTAACTGGTAGTTATCGTCCCAGTTGAGTTTATCCCTTCTTGATATTTTGGAATGCCATATTGCCATTGTCACCATAGGTTGGGAAATTTTACTAGTGATGCTAGATTATTTATCACATGGGTTATACGACTAGACTGCTTAGCTGGCTTATATTTACGTTGGGTTTATCATCACATGCTAATTATTAAATTTGACTTAATGACATATGGAACTGTGGTTGGTGCCACGTTTATTAAAATTTGTGCCACGTCATTGGTGTGACGTTGACTTGGTTATACAAATTGGTTTTTGCACTCGGGTGAGTGATCGTGCAGTAAAGGGGGAGGTGCAGTTGCACTTTGGGGGATGTGGTAGCCTCGCCCGGGTAATGTTAAGGACTTAACTTTGTGCGCCATTGATCTGAGCTTAATCGTGCAAACCACATGTCTAGTATAGGATAGACCTGGCTGACTAATTTGTAATATTTCAATTCGATTCTGCCATTGTGATGAACATGGTTGCTGATTTCCATGTGGCGCAAGGGGGGGTGTGATGCGAAACCCTAGCGGGCAGGATTGGGTTGAGGTAGAGCATTGCAAAGGCCTTGTTGTGATTTCCGGAGATCGAGGCTAATCACATCGTGTGGGTACAGTTGTGCAACCTCTGCAGAGTGTAAAACTATTCGAATAGCCGCGTCCTCGGTCATGGACAATGCTCGGTGATTTCACACGAGGGGTAGTGTTTTCATTTAGAACTTGGTAGATCATGTGGGAGGTGAACAGGTAGTTCCCTGTTGGTTTAGCTTGTGAATTGGCGTTCACAAGTGGTTCTTGTTTATTCCTTTGATTATTTATTATTATTGTTTTCTTTTAAATTTCGCTTTCAATCTATTTATTATGTTTACCTGCAAATGCCTTTTATGCAAATTAACCTTTCAGCCTTCCATTGGTAAGCCTTGCATATTATATTGCATTCATTTGTTACAAACGACTTGCTGAGTACCAATGTACTCACGGCTTTATGCCTATGTTGCTCAGTTGAGGGAGAGGAGTTCTATCAGCAGGAGGTTCCAGAAGGAGAGTACTACGACCACTTCACGGATTAGGCTTCGTTCCCCACTCGATAGCCTATGGGCTTGTCGATTGGCTGCTACGCTTTATTTTGGATTTCCGCTGCTATTTTGTTAAGCCCTTCCGGCTAGAAATATTGTAAGCTTGACCATAAGGTCATACTTTTGAGATTTTATCGATATTTTGAGCTTTACCTTTATTATATCGTGTGTATGGTTGTGATTACATCTATGTTTAACTGTGTGTACTAGCGTGATCCTAGACTAGTACAGGTTACACAGAGAGACCGAATTTGCATATTCAGGTCTCGACAACAGTGCCCATCCTTTGACCCTCTTCGGCTGACAGCGCGCGTCATGAAGAAGGGCAAACACACTCGCGCGGGGATGAGCGCCTTCCACTCGGACCGCCTAGGCAAACACCGCCAAGCGGACTATTGCATTCGGGGTCCACTGCGCCAACTCCAGTCCGTAGGCCTCCAGGACCTCACCGACAAAGAGCGTCGACGGCATCCGGAGTCCAGCTTCGAAAAATGCGGCGAAGACAATCGCCTCTGACGCCTCGGGACGAGGCTCCACTCCGTCGCGGGCAGGTAGGCGAACTCCGTTGCGCTCCTCTATCTTCTTCTCCCGCAGGAGGGCTTCAATTGTCTCCTTCGTGGCAACGCTCCGCCCTAGCACCCCGGAGCAGTGCCCTTGCGAGCTCCGCCTGGCATCGTACCGCTTGCGGGCCTGCGATGGCTTACGAGCCACCAGCGAGAATTCCGCCGCTGGCGGCATCGCGCCGCGCTGGCCCGACGAGGCGCTGCCGCTAAGACGGTGACCGGAATCTCCGTGGCTTACCATTTTTCTCCCTACACGAAGGATTGATGGAGCAGGAGGCGTGTGGATTTCGCGCAACAGCACAGAGCAACCAGGCGAGCGCACGTGGGCGAGAGGCACACCTGTGCCCCGGTAAATAACTCTTTATACAGACCCCCGCGTCCCACGATCGGGAGGGCAACCGGCGCGAGCCCGTCGGTTCGCCTCCCCACGATGGTGAAGCGTAAGCGTCCGCCGGATGGCTCACCGCGTGTCCCGCCTCTCTTGGGAACTGACGTGGGCTCGCGCTCGCAAACTGCTGACATCTCACGGCACGCCAATCAGGATCGTGCGTACGACTGTCGCAGACTGCCCCAGCCTTTTCAGCACCCCGCGCAACGACTCCGGACTGGGCGAGGACTCGCTTCACCAACACAGTATTGCGCGGGAAGGCCTGGTCTGCTCCGCGCCAAACAAGGTCTCCATGCCACTCCTCGTACGTTCAATGCCCTCCGCAGCATGGCCCCAGCGACAACTGTGGCCCCGCGGGGAAAGGCTCTGAGACCGTGAACGGCTTCGACGCCTCGACGAAGTCCCCGCCCTCGCGTCGAGAAGCGCAATTGGCGGAAACTGAATCGACGCGGTCGCCCGAGCGATCGCCCATGCGTCGAGAGGCACACCTGGCGGAAGCCAAAGCGGCACGGACGCTTATACGCGTGCGACACCCCCGCTGGATTGCCACACGGCTGCGTCAACGAGGTCTCCACCCTCGCAGGACAGACACGACACCACCAAGGGCCCCTAGTCCCGCCTTCCTCGAAGACTTCGCCTCAGCGGAACGACTCCAACCTCGTCCTAGACGAGACCTTCGCCCCCACGGGGCACCCCTCAAGTCTGCCATCGGCTCTGACACTTCAACACGCAGCCGCGCGCCCGCAGGCCGCGCCAAAAGGCGCCCCTTCTACTCCGGTGGCTCGGGACAACCCCGGCGCTTGCTGCACATTATACCTGTTCACTCTTACCACAACCGTTTTTGTACTCTAATGTGTCCCATACCTTTCTATGGATGCTAGGTCACAGAGAGCACTAGTGCAACGGGTCAGTCGGCGGAGGTCCGCACCGACCGGCGTCAAGTCGGCCGCTAGAAAGGCGCGTGCACTCGCGGTCGACCGACCGCACACAGCGTCCCGGCCACCGAAGTCTTCGCCTCCCGCAGCACAATCGTCGAGGCCTTTGCCTTCGTAGCGCAGGTGCGGCTCCATTGCGATCGCCCAGTGCGAAGGCTTCGACAGCAACTCCGCTGCGGCCCCCCGGCCTCCACTCCGCGAAGCCACGAGGACCTACGTCCGCCAAATCACCTACGCCCACAACCACACAATCTCACAGGCCGCAGAGACGGAGGGGGCCAAAAGGCTCGGCAACATGGCTTCGGCCTGTGAAGCCCTTCACCATGAGAGGCTCCTGTTGTAGGGGTGGCCCCCACCTAACCCAACTAGCCTGTGGGAGTCACAGATATCGAGTGAGGCAGTGATAAGATATGTGTAATGACATGAGTGCCCTCCGGAGATTGTTCGATGTAAGGATACGAGTGTAAACGCTCCCTGCGAGGTGCCCACATATATATACATGTTGTCATCCCTTGGGAATAGCCAAGAGGTCATTTGCTCACTTAACTCTCCACTACCATACCTCTCTCTGTTTGGTCCGTAGCCACAACAATCCTGATAGTAGCAAAAAACATGTACTCCAAAACAAATTTGTCTTCCTAGTTTTCATGCATGGTTCAACGGGCAACGATTATGATGCATGTCATGACAGTAATTCATGTCTTGCACATGGATGTGCAAATTGTACCGTTCAGGATTAGAGAAAGCACCCAAAAATGTGCTAACCTTCATTTTCACCACATATACATTGTCTGACTGCTCCAGCCAGCAATGCAGTTGAGACTGTCTCATTACCCTTAATCCATATGAAAAGGTGTAACAATATCACTTTCGTAAAAGGATATGTGGGTATAAATGCACATGTGCATAACAGAGTAGCATAAACACTAACAGTGATATGACGAAAGCAAAGATGGTATCACAACCTAAGCCCTCTTGTACCATGTCACCAATAATCCCCACAAGAGCACGATCCATCCTTGAAATGATGGAAGCGCTTTAAATCTCTAACAATAATTTCTCGTTCAGTGATCTTTGTAATAAACTTGATTGCTGTATGGCAATCAGTGCAGACCTAGAGATTCTTTATTACATGGATTACTGATCCTGAGACAGAATTCATTAGAGCAAAGGCAACAACAAGCTTTTCACTATGGATGCGCAACGCAGACTTTCTCCTCTTCATCCAAATCATGAAGAACAGAGCTAGTGTTTGGTACATAACCGGCTTCTTGCATTCTCTCAAGCAGTTTCTCCAAATAAGAATAGATCTCCTTGTGCTGAGGATGACTCTTGTCACCAACATAAAACAAATGGGTTTTACCCTTCCATTCAACTGAGCTAAAAAAACAGAAATCCCTTATGCCTCCCCACAGCTGCACACCGAAGTCCACCCCGGACACCTCCACGGCCACACCTCCCCAAGCGCCGGCTTCTCATCCCACTCCCCAGGCGCCGATCCCCCTCACGGTCGAGCGCTCGAAGCGGCAGTGATGGAGTGAGGACTCTCCTCCCGCCTCCCCTGCCGTTTCCCGGCCTCCTTTGCTCCCTTCCTACCGAGACGTGGTGCTGTCCTCTCCTCGGCCGGCCGGCGAGGTTACGGCGGCGCCTGAGCGATAGCCTCCGGTCCGCCAGCATGCATGCACAGCCCGCAACCCTACCGACCGCGCTAAGCTTCTGCATGGCCGGGGGTTGCCTTGAGGTTCGATCGAGGAAGGCTGGAAAAAGGTGGCTGGTCGTCGCCGGCGAGGAGAAAATTTCGTCACCCACCAGGCGGCTCTCGACGTCCGGTTCCGGCAGACCTCCGCGGAAGATGCTTTAACTGTTTCTCTGCTTCGCATTGCACTGCGGAGTGTCATCGCCTAGTCCGATGTTTTCGATGCAGGGGTCTTGCCCACCATTCCTTGCTCGCCCTGCATGCTCTTCGCCGCAGGGAGCAGCTCGGTCCGCGGCGATCTCGCCGACCACGAGGTTCTCGCCCTGCCTCTAGCGGCAGGATTGATATCCCTGTCTGGGTCGACGGATAAAGGTGTTGGCTCTCGTGGTCAGCTTCGGCGGCATCACAAATGCCGGCGGGGTCGCACTTTCGGGCTGGTTGTCACCGAGGCTGAGTCCCTCCGTCATGCTTTCTCCGTCACCTCCACCGGCCAGGCTGCGAACATCATCGGTCAGGTTGCGAACATCATCGACCAGGCTGCCGCCAGACTTCGCCAGCTGAGGGCCTTCGTCTTGACCTCTGCTCCGCCGCGCTCTCGAAGCAGATCGCCGGCGAGGAGCTCCGGGGATACCCCGACGGGTTGCATTCCAGTCAAGAGCCGCCTTGGGCCCACTGGGTCCATCGCTGGCCACGTGGCGTCCTCTCAGTTCCCTGGTGCCTCCCCGAGCTCCTCGTTCCCCTCCCCATTTATTGACAGTAACGTTACAAAATCTGCTTTCTCCAAGATGAGGACGACGACAGGGGGTATCTCGGGAAGCGAGGAGGATCCTGAGCGCCTTAAGGCGGATTCTCCTGCCTCCTCGACCTCCTCATCCGACCTGGTGGATTATCCGGAGAAGGCGGACGAGACGGCCGATCCTATGGCTCCCAACCCGAAGCTCCCTCCTCTTGCTCCTCTTGACACGAGCGAGGATTGTATTGCTCTGCACACGGCTACTGCTGGCACCCTGCCGGCAATGCCGCCAGCGCCTGGCGCCCTACCGGCAGCGACGCCGGCGCCTCCCTCGGCCACGGGTCATGGGGGCATCACATCGCGAACCATCTCCAAGGTCTACTCTCGGCGCCGTCGTTGCTCAAGGACAGAGAGTCATCTTGCTGCAGCTGCCTCGCCAGGCCGTGACCCTCCGCCTCCTCGACAAGGCTCTCCTTCCCAGCGGGCGGGGGCGATCTTCATCACCAAACTCACAAAGAAGACGACTAAGATCCTCCCTACCCCGCTCGCTTCGAAGGCGAAGCCTCGCCCTCACCCTCCTGGCGCTCCTTCGCGGCGCAGCCGCCGAATTGCCGGAGTTGGAACTGAGTCTCCGGCCGTTGTGGCACCCAGTTGTGCCAGAAAGCAAGTGATGAGAGCTTTGAATATCATCGGCGAACGGGAAGGACTTCAACCACAAGAACTAGAGGACTACAGCAAGCTCTTTGCTCAGCCACTTTCTGCCTCGCATATTCAGGCACTAGCTGCTCCCTTCGGCTGGACTCCACCGAAAGAGGAGGTCAGTTCGATTTAACAGCCTCTGCATGGGGTTTTTTGCTCGTTGCTTGCTGCTGTCCCAATGAATCCATCCAATATTTTGTGCTGGAATGTCCGAGGGCAACTCTAGACCAAGCAAGATGCTGTTCGCACCTTGGTAGCTTCGGCTCGGGTGGATGTCATCTATCTACAGGAAACAAAAATGGTTTTCACCTCCCAGGGGTCGGTCCTCTCCATGCTAGGTTCAGATTTTGACAATTTCATATCCTTGCCTTTGGTTGATGCATCTGGTGGAATTCTTCAGTGCCTCGGTGCAGTTTTGCCCAAGAGGCAGCCAATCATGGTGGTTGACTTGTGTCTATGACCCGCAATCCAATGATGAAAAAATCAGCTTTCTGCAAGAGTTAAGAGATATCTGTGAGGCATGTCAAGGCCCTTGGATAATATTGGAAGATTTCAATATTATCTACAAAGAGAAGGATAAGAACAACTTCCTAAATCGGGCCATGATGGGAAGGTTCCGGCGTTTCATCAATGATCTGGCCTTGAACGATATCCCTCTTCTTAGACGAAAATTTACATCGTCCAATGGTCAACAATCCCCAACTCTCGTCAAGCTTGATAGAGGGATTTGCTCTCTGGATTGGGAGCTTCTTTTCCCCAATTCTCTACTTCAAAGTGCTTCGTCAGATGGCTCTGACCATTGCCCTCTCCTGTTGGGGCTGCATGATAACAAACAGGGTAAAATGAGGTTCCACTTTGAGTCCTTCTGGATGAAAATTGAAGGCTTTCATGACACTGTCTCACATACTTGGTCCTCTGTACATGTGACCCACTGCCCCTTTGTTTCTTTAGCCAAGAAGTTCAAAGCAACTGCTAGAGAGCTTCAAAGCTGGAGTCAGAAAAGTGTTGGTCTTGTTAAATTGCAGCTTAGACTTGCCAGGGAGGTGATTCATCAGTTAGAAATTGCTCAGGACTTTCGGGCCTTGACCAATGAGAATTGGCTGCACTGCAGCCTCTTGAAACATTACCTAGCCTTATCTTCTCTCTCACGCACTATTGCGAGAAGCTGTTCAAGAATTGGCTGGCTGCATGAGGGGGATGCAAATACTGGCCTCTTTCATGCATTTGCTAGACACAGTAAGAAATAATATTTTATAGCCAAACTTGTTGATGGGGAACAGGTGCTTACCAGTCATGTTGAAAAGGAGAGGGTTGTGTTTGATTTTTACAATAGACTCCTTGGTTTGAGTCTGGATAGGGAGCACACCATTAATCTAGAGGAGATGAACTTTGATTCTCATGACCTTGCAGCACTTGAGGCCCCTTTCTCTGAGGAGGAGGTTTGGATAACCATCTGTAACCTTCCTATGGATAAAGCACCTGGACCCAATGGGTTCACAGGTCGTTTTTATAAAGCCTGCAGGACAATTTTGAAATATGACATTATGGCGGCCATTTCAGCAGTTTGGAGTAGAAAGTTTGGCAATATTGGTTTGTTCAATTCAGCCTATATCACTTTAATTCCTAAGAAATATGAGGCTTTGCACGTCAAGGATTTCCGACCCATTAGCTTGGTGCACAGCTTTGCTAAATTGGTCACCAAAATTCTTGCCAATAGACTTGCTATCCGGCTCCACCAAATGGTACCTCCAAATCAAAGCGCCTTTATAAAAGGACGGTTTATTCAGGATAATTTCATGTTAGTGCAACAGTTGGCAAGGTATCTACATCAACAAAGGCAGCCTCGTATCCTCCTCAAGCTAGACATCACAAAAGCCTTTGATTCAGTTTCTTGGTCGTTTATCCTTGAGGTTATGAGAATTTAGGGCTTCGGCTCCATTTGGTGTGACATGGTTTGTGAGCTGCTAGGCACATTCTTCGCAGGTCCTTCTCAATGGAATTCCCGAGGAAGTCATTCTTCACAAGCATGGATTGAGGTAAGGAGACCCCCTCTCCCCAATGCTTTTCATTCTTGCTATGGACATTTTAAGCCACCTGTTTACTAAAGCATCAAGGGAAGGTTTCCTGCAGCCCCTCTCTACTCGACCCTTGCATCATCGGATCTCCCTTTATGCCGATGACGTGGTCATCTTTCTTAGGCCAAACACCATGGATTTGGAGGTCACCATGGGCATTTTTCTTCTATTTGGTGAAGCTTCTGGTCTAAAAACCAATGTGCAAAAGAGTAACATTTTCCCCATCCATTGCTCTACGACAGAGATTGTGATAGTCTAGGAGCATCTCCCCTGTGAAGTGTTGAATTTTCCTTGAAAATATCTTGGTGTGCCCCTCTCCCTACAGAAGCTGACAAGAGCTGAAGTTCAACCTATTATTGATAGGATTGCCGATCATCTTCCGGGATGGAAAGCAGAGTTGCTAATAAGGGCGGGAAGAAAAACATTGGTACAGTTTGTGTTAACCTCTATGGTGGTCTATTTGGCCATGGCAGTTGACCTCCCCCTATGGGCTATAAAAGAAATAGACAAAATCCGTAGAAGATTTCTGTGGAGAGGCAGAAAAGACATTAAGGGAGGCCACTGTCTTGTGGCTTGGGACAAAACTTGCCGATCTTTTGAACTAGGTGGTCTTGGCATCTCTGATCTCCAGCGGATAGGATGAGCCCTTAGAATGAGATGGATTTGGCTTCAGAAGGCTGACCCTGATAGGCCTTGGTCCCCCTTTCTGATCCAGGTTCAACATTGTGTTCGGTCCTTCTTCTCCATAACAACATGCACTGAGGTTGGTAACGGATCACGCACCCTCTTCTGGACAGATAGGTGGATTAATGGACAAAGGATTGCTGATCTGGCACCTCGCTTTTTTGTTTTGGTTCCAAAGAGACGTGCCAATTGTTATGAATATTGTGTGTATTGATATGAGACCCAAAGGGTCATATACATAGGAGAGTACAAGGGATGTCATATACAGATAAGGAAACCGAAACAGATTAGGAATCAAATAATAATCCTATTCTATCTCTAACATCCCACCTCAACCAGTTTGAAGAGAAAATACAAGTGTTGTGCCCTTGTCTGCAGCTTCGTAAAGAATTCAACGAGCTGTAACTCTGACGGCACAAACTGTAGAGCAAGTATTCCCTCCTGCACCTGTGAGCGAGTGTATGAAGCATCCACACCAATGTGCTTGATGAGCTCATGCTTCACTAGATCTCGAGCAATGCTGATGACACCTGTAGTGTCAAACATAAGGGGCGTAGGTCTCCTCACAGGTACTCCAAAATCTGCAAGTAACCACCTCAACCAAGTTATCTCTGCTGTCACCGCTGTCAAAGCCCTCAATTCAGCCTCGGCACTCGAACGAGAAACTGCAGTCTACTTCTTTATCTTCCAAGCAATCAAAGAGGAGCCAAGAAAAACATAGTAAGCAGAAAGCGAACGATGATCAGAAGGATCACTAGCCCATGTCGCATCGGAATAGGCCTGAAGTTGTAGTGAGGTGGAGCTAGGGAAAAACAAGCGACGAGAGATGGTTCCACGCAAGTAGCAAAGAACACGAAGGTGACTATATTGAATATGAGTAGGACGAGCCATGAACTAACTCAAGATGTGAACAGCATGAGCAATATCAGGACGAGTGCTCACAAGATAGACTAGACTCCCAACAAGATGGCGATAATGAGTAGGGTCATCAAGAGGATCACCATCAGTAGCACGAAGCTGAAGGGAGAGCTCCATAGGAGTCTCAGCAATGCGAGTATCAGTCAGACCTGACCGATCAAGAAGGTCCTGGACATACTTCTGTTGGGAGAGATAGTAACCCTCAGGCGTGGAAGAAACCTCAATCCCAAGGAAGTACGTAAACAAACTAAGATCAGACATGAGAAACTGCTCACTGAGATGTTTCTTCACGTATGTGATGAAGGAGGAATCGTCACCAGTAATGAGCATGTCATCCACAGAGAATAAGCAGTGTCCGATCTCGAGGTGAGACGTGGACAAATAGGGCAGAATCATGCGCACTGACAGTGAAACCGACAGCGGTAATCACCGAGGTAAAGCGAGCAAACCAGGCACGGGGGACCTGTTTTAGGCCATAGAGAGCACGACAAAGACGACAGACATGGCCACCGGGAATAGAATACCCAGGGGGTGGCTGCATTTAAACCTCCTAATGCAAGACATCATTAAGAAAGGCATTTTTAACATCAAGCTGAGAGATAGACCACTGACGAACAGAGCCAACCGCAATAAGAGTGCGGATAGTGGTCATATGGGCAACGGGGGCAAACGTCTCATCGTAATCGTGACCATACTCCTATTGAAAGCCGCGCGCCATAAGACGAGCTTTGTAGCGCTCAATGGTACCGTCAGAACTGGTATTGATCTTGTACACCCACTTGCATGTGATAGGACGAGCATGCACAGGTGTCGGTACGATGTCCCAAGTCTCTGTACATCGAAAAGCATCAAGTTCTTCTGCCATAGCAAGCTACCACTCAGAATGGGAAGCAGCCTCACGATAGGAAGTGGGCTCATGGATAGAAGAGCATGAGCTGTCGAAGAAGTAAGGCCAAAACGAGCAGGAGGCCGAAGAGATGTCCGGTCACGAAGGATATAACGAGAAGCATTATCAGATGAATCAGAGGTCGGTGTTGGCAAGATACCAAGAGATGAGTCCGGGGAAGGTCGAGGACGTCTGGAGTAGTGAACCCCTGAGAAACGAGATGACGGTGCTGTAGGAGTAGGAGGTGGTGCGGCAGAAGGCAACACAGGAGGTGTAGGTGCAGCTGGAACCACAGGAGGCAAACTAGATGGTGGTGGTGAAGAAGAGGAAATGGGTGAAGTCTCAGAGAGAGACAACCAGGAAATCGTCTCAACAGTGGAGACAGGACGAGGAGCCGAATCTTGATGGAAGAAAGGTCGAGATTCGTCAAAAACATCTCGTGAGATCCTGATCCGGCGAGTAGAAGGATCATAGCAGCGATATCCTTTATGCTCAGAGCTATACCCAAGGAAGACGCATTCAACTGACTGAGCGGATAGTTTGGTGCGCTTATGGTGCTGCAGAAGAACAAAACAAGTGCAACCAAAAATACGAAGATGGCTGTATTGGGGAGCTCGAGAGTATAGACGCTATATAGGGCTAGCACCCTTAAGAGCTGTGGAGGGCTGCATATTGATAAGATATGCAGCTGTAGAAACAACCTCAGCCCAGAATTATGGTGGAACGTGGGAGGCAAGAAGAAAAGTGCGAACAGTCTCAAGCAGATGACGATGCTTGCATTCGGTGACCCTATTTTGGGCATGAGCACCAGGACAAGAAGACTGGTAAAGAGTGCCCTGCTCAGAAAGAATTTATCGGAAGGCACCAAAACAATATTCACCAGCAGAGTCACATCGAAAGGCACGAATGGAGCTCTCGAACTGAGTACGAACCATCGTGACAAAGCTACGGTAGATTGCAAGAAACTGACCACGAGTAGACATAGGGAAAAGCCAAGTAAAACGGGAATAATCATCAATGAAAAGAACATAGTATTTATGCCCGCCTTTGGAGATAATAGGCGTAGGTCCCCATACATCTGACTGAACCAAATCAAAAGGTCGAGATGACATAGACTCACTAGAATGATAAGAAAGTTGTAGCTGCTTGCCCAACTTACAACCTCGACAAGACATGGACGTGTCTACAGTAACACGTCCAAGAACACCCTGATGAACTAATGAAGAAAGACGGGACCCACATAGGTGACCTAAACGGTGATGCCATTACGCAAAAACTCCAGAGGTAGTGGCAGCAGTGGCGGTGGAAGTAGATGTGGTAGGAGCAGCTTGAAAGGATGGAAGATAAAGGCGGTCAAGGATGTAGAGGCCCTGGCGATCCTTACGGCGGCAGCCAGAACCAAGAATTGTCCCTGTCTGTCGATCCTGAACAAAACAGGTGTGAGAGTCAAAACCAACCCTACAACCAAGATCAATAAGTTGTCCTACCGAAATGAGCTGCATAGTAAGTTGAGAAACATAGGAAACAGCTGGAACAGAAAAATCGGTAGACAAAAGCGTGCCCTAACAGCTGACCGGTAAGGAAGTGCCGTTAGCTGTTTGAACATTGATAGGAAAAGGAGGAGATCCAACTGAAGTGAGAGATGTGGAGTCTGGTGTCATGTGAAAAGAGGCACCAGAATCTAAGACCCAAGATGTACCTGGAGATGTCTGAGCTAGACTGGCAGAACCCGCAGAGTTGTGAGAGAGTTGCTGAAGTAGAGCCTGGCAGAGCTGCTGGATAGAGTGATCTCGCTGAGTAGAACCTGATGAGCTGGTTTGTCCTCCAGTGAAGGAAGGGCCTCCCTACCCCCTTTTGTCGTCCACCTGGGCGCACCTTGTTCCGCTTTTTCCGCACCACACAACTTTGGTAGTCATGTCCGAAGTTCTTGCAGTAGGTGCACTGAACTCCACTTGGTGCAAAAGCAGGAGCAGAAACTGGTACCGGAGGAGCCGTAGTAGAAAGCGTCGGTGTAGTCGAAGAAGGAGCAGCAAGCACAGTCGGAACGGTCTGAGTTGCTAATCCAAGGCGAATCTCCTCAGCCCGAAGCATTGAAAGAGCTTCGGTGACGGTCGGTCGTAGTGAGCGGCTCAGCAGTTGAGCCCTAACAGGCTCAAATTCTGGGCGAAGACGGTAGACAAAATCATAAAGGCGAAGGCGATCATGATCTGCCTTCTGCACTTTATGATACTCCTGACAAAGTGGAGAGGCCAGCCCATCCAGCTGGCGCTAGAGACTGGCGAGGGCTCAGTAGAAGTCATCGACGGAAGAATCCCCCTGACGAAACATCTCCAACTCACGCTAAAGCAAAAAGAACTGGGCATCACTGTTCTGCTG
This sequence comes from Melocanna baccifera, assembly GCA_036346265.1. Lineage (NCBI taxonomy): Eukaryota > Viridiplantae > Streptophyta > Magnoliopsida > Poales > Poaceae > Melocanna > Melocanna baccifera. The sequence goes on along the minus strand of CM070694.1, from coordinate 9,687,889 downwards.
ATAGCGCTCATGTAAGTATTCCCAGATTTGTCGGGTAGACCATAGACCGACAATATCTGGCTGGATAGAGTCGTCGACGCTAATCACAAGGATGGCACGGACCCAGGCCTCATCAGCACACCAACGCTCGAGAGCGCGCTGGCATGCCGAAGGCCTCATCGCAAAGATCGCCAGCCGACGGCAAGAGCTCGCCTCCTTGGCAGCCTCATCTGCAGGTGCAGGAGTAGGCTTCCTGGGAGGAGGCTGAACTGGTGTTGGCGGAGAAGGTCGTGCACCGGTAACATGTCCCCAGAGGTGAAGACCATCGAGCGTGATCTCCATGAGAGAGGACCACATCCTGTAGTTCGTCCCATGGAGCTTTGTTCTTGAGAATAGGATCGTAACTGATAGAACGGAAGCCATTGATAGGCGACGCTGGACGGCACGGCGATCAATGGAACGATGTCTAACAGGCGGCGCTGGACGGCGCGGCGGTTAGATCAACGTTTTTTTTCTTTCTTCTTTTCTTTTTTTTTGCCTTAGCTTCTAAAGTAAGCTATTTACCTTGCACAGCTTATCTCAGATCAAATCTGAGTATTCCACTCGCGTAGGCAGAGAGCCAGCAGATCGCAGCTAGGCTGGCGGGTGCTGGGCGTCGGGTCCCGGCCGGCGGGTGCACAAGAGCGCCGAGGGCTGGTGCGGGGGCTTCGCCAGCGGGCGCCGCCGCAGCGGAGGCACGCCGGCGGGCGCGCGACAATGGAGGCGCGGGCCGCGCCGCTTGATCGGCGGGCTCGCCGTGAGGCGGCCGCCGGGCCGGGCGCGCGCTCAGGAGGCGAGGCGGCCCGCAGGAGCCGCAGACGGTCGACGATCTGGATCGGGGCGGGCCCTCGCCGTGAGGCGGCCCAGCGGGGCCTGGCGGCGCGCCTGTGGAGGCGAGGCGGCCCGGCGGGAGCCGCAGACGGCCGGCGGCGCCGAACGTCCTGCAGGCGAATGGCTTGTGGGCTCCGGCGGGTCGACGTGCGGATGCCGATGATGGGACAGCACCAATATCAGGAAGCGTGCATGTGGCCGTAGCACGGGCGACGACGGCCCCAGATCGGAACCAGTCGGGAAGGAAGGAGACATTGAATCTGTCGATCCAGCGGACGACACAACGATCCGACAAACGGGCGCGCTTGAACAAAGAAGGCGCGCGCTGTGGCAGCGGAAGAACTAGATCAAAGCTGTGGCTCTGATACCATGTTATGAATATTGTGTGTATTGATATGAAACCCAAAGGGTCATATATATAGGAGAGTACAGGGGATGTGTCATATACAGATAAGGAAACCGAAACAGATTAGGAATCAAATAACAATCCTATTCTATCTCTAACACCAATAAGCGCACGGTGAGGGAGGCTCTCACTGGTCACAACTAGACTGCGGATCTGATAGGAGCGATGACGGTTGGGACCATTGCTGATTTTTTGAATCTTTGGGACCTCCTTTCATAGGTGATGCTGCAGCCTGATGTAGAAGATAAACACATATGGCGCTTCACTGCTAATAAAAAATATTCAGCTAAATCAGCATATGAAGGCTTCTTTCAGGGAGGCATTGAGTTTAGCCCCTGGAAGCGAATTTGGAGAACTTGGGCCCCAAATAAATGCCGTTTCTTCATGTGGCTGGCTACACATTTTAAGTGCTGGACTGTTGATCGTCTGGCACGCCGAGGACTGCAATACCCTCCCCGCTCCTTGTTTTGCAATCAGGATGAGGAAACCATTAATCACCTCTTGGTCTCATGTGTGTTTAACCGCCAATTTTGGTTTGATTTGCTATAAAAGGTGGGATTACAGAACCTTTCCCCTCAACCGGGTGAGCCCTCCTTAGAAGAATGGTGGTCCAGATCACACAATGCAGTTGATGGACAGGTTCGGCATAGCAAGGTTCTAAAACTCGGTACTCGGTACTCGCTCGGTTACCTGACCTTGTAGCGATTATACGAGAATCGGCCCAGTACTCGGCCTTGTAACCGGTTTTATATTTTTAATAATGGATTTATATATGTGTATTCATATAAAATCAAAGCCACATTTGATGCAATTGTTTTGATGTATATAGGTGGTTGAGGCAAAAAATACAAAAGCAAGGTAAAAAAGACATCTCAAAAGAAACTGAAAAGCAGCAGATCAGCAAAAGGAGAGGCAAGACATAAAGATTGATGGACAAACCTGAATGTTTGGAGCAAAACCACCTTCATCACCGACATTAGTAGCATTCTGCCCTTACTTCTTCTTGATAACAGACTGTACAGAACAATAGCAAACATGAGTACTGTTCAATTTTGCAAAAAAAATATTCAGAAAAGAGAAAGGATGATTAAAGAATGACCTTCAAGTTGTGGTACACTTCAACACCCATCTTCATAGCCTCCTTGAAGGATGAAGCACCAGTAGGGAGGATCATGAATTCTTGTAAAAGCATTTAGAGCATAAGTTACAGATTATGAAAATCACTGAGCAAAAAATATGATTTGAGGAATTTCAGATTGGAGCATTGCCTGCATAGCAAGCTTGTTTCCAGCATGTGAGCTTGACTTTGATTTGCCATTGGATTGATGGATTCAATCATGCACAGCCACTGGTCCAGTACTCCCCCATATCTGCAAACAAAGACAACAACCAACAGTCAGTTTGTATAGATTTTAACCTTGAAAGAAACAAGGTGCAGGACTGCAGGTTACTCACCTCTTCTGGTCAACATCATCTAGCTCAAAATGCTTCCAGATTAACAATGGTAATGGTCATTAAAAGACTAAACATACACACACTCACACAGTATGCATTACATTGATCAAAGTGTTGTAACAGAATAAGATAAATATTCAACCATGAACTCTAGTCAGAACCAACCTTCATGTGGAATGAAATAATTTGCTGCACTAGTTCCATTAGGGAATCAAGTTCAAAACTCAACAAAATCAAGTTTAAAGCATTGGCACACATTGAAAATCAGCAAGTGTAAAGCAAATTGGAAATAAAGTAAAGTTTATAGTTCATTGATATTATATGATGTTGCTCCTAGTTCCAACCATGTAGTCATATGCCAAGTTCACTACTCCACTATACAGCACAACAATGCCTTGTCAGTAAATCCCTTTACCAAAAGTGAGACCTATTGTTACTAAATCCCTTCACCAAAAGTAAAACCTATCTGCCTAGCTGCCTTCGCAGTTTTCACCAAATGTTTAGTAGTCTATATGCCTTCTATATAGCAGATTAGCTAAGCTACCAAACCAAAAACTATCATATGACTAAATAGATTTCGAGTAATCTACTGTCCTGCATCACTAACAGCATGGTCTGAATCATTGTCATCAACCATCAAGTTGTCATCATCATCTTCTACTTCTTCACTTTCGGTACCATCAATGCCAAACTCTAGCTCATCTAAGGCCTCAAGTGCTGCTGAAGATGATCCCACATTTGGTGTGTTTCTAGAACTCCTCCTAGGTTGCAAGGCCTCTTCAGTGCCCATTGCTTGGTCAACTAACCCCCATGTCAAATCAGACCCCGGTACCAACTCATCACAGCTATCAAGATCCCTAACAATCCACTCACCGCCTTGCTCATCTCCTCCAAGTCTGCAGGATCTTTCTCCTTCTCTTTCTTCCTATCAAGAATTTTTGCATTGAATTGGACAAAGACAATTTTATTCATTTTGTCCACCTCAAATCTGTTTCATCTCTTCGAATGAATCTACGAAATGAAGCATGCAAAAAATTAGAAATAGTATTGGAATAAGGAAGTCAATAATAGTATAAGTATATATAGAAAGAAAGTACCCATTCGAATGCGCTCCAGTTCCTTTCACATCCAGAAGAAGTACATGTCAAATTTAGAACCTTCAATGCAATGGCTTGAAGCTTGGGAGCAGCTGATCTGAATAATGCCCACCAATGTGCTAAACAGAAAAAGGATCATTAGCTGGACAAGTAGAATTAAAACTCAAAACCTTTTTGCTTGAGACCTCACTAAAAGTTACCTGGATAAAAATCAGCATCATTAGCTTCTCTCAACCTTTTTGCTTGAGGCCTTCCAAATGCTCCAGCTGCAGTCCTATATACTCTCATTTCTACCTTTGATATGTGATCATGAATGTGTGTCTCAGGGTAAAAATGTTCAATACAATCTAGGACTCCTCCCATGATTGCCTCATCCATCTCAATCTTACCACAATCCCTATAAAAATAGTAGGGATTTAGGTAGTAACCAGCCATATGAAGAGGGTTATCAAGCTTCCCATTGATATAGAAATCAATGGCTTCAACGTAGAACTTGTATTTGTCTCACGCTTGCTTAAACAAGTGTCTTAATTGACTCCTTAGCATCTAGCAGCCCACCATAGACAAAACCCATGGTGGGTCTTCTCTCTCCATCAACAACACGAAGCAACTTCACTAAAGGTTGAAAGATCTTCACAGTAAAGGACACTTCACTCCAAAACTTGTTGGATATCACAATGTGGGTAGCATTTTTGCCTTTCATTGACTTGGAGATCTTGAGTTCCATAAAGTCCTCCGATGTTAACATAAGACGTAGCTTCTCTTTCTTCTCTAGGAGGCTATTTAGTGTGAGAAAAGCAGTGGCAAATCTGGTTGCTCCTGGCCTCACAATGTCTTTGTTGTCGGTGAACTTCCGCATCATACTCAAAGTCTTGTGATGGGCATAGATAAATGTGGTGAGTTCCCTCGCCTTCGATATTGTTTGTTTGATAATCTTATTCTTGGAGATCTTCTCAAGCATTAAATCAATGCAGAGTGCAGCACATGATGACCAATATATGTGTGGCTGTCTTACCTTAAGCAACTTCACAGCAGCAAGGTTGGCAGCTGCATTGTCTGTCACTACTTGAATGACCTTCTCCTCTCCCACCTCGTTTATGCACCTTTCTACTATAGAACATATATACTCAGCTGTGTGAGTATCTGCAGATGCATCAATACATTTACGGAAACATGTTCCAAGCTCACAATTCACGCACAAAGTTCATAATGCTTCTCCCCCTCCGATCTGTCCAACCATCAGTCATAATGGTGCAGCCATGTTCTTCCCAAATATCTTTATGTGCTTGCAGGTTCTTCTCAGTTTGGTCAACTTGCCTCTTCAACAATGGCTCCGAATACTCATATGCAGTGGGGGGCTTGTAGCCTCGGCCATACTGACCAATTGCCTCACAAACCTTGTGGAATGACTTATCAGTTAGAGTATTAAAAGAGATACCACATTTGTATGCCCAATATGCCACATAATCATTCACATTTTCTCTCTCTTTCTTGGCAAAAGCTTCCTTCACGCTTTTCTGCGTATAGTCTCCCTCCTTTAAGTGCCTTGGCTATCTTGGGGTCAAGTCTAACAAGCTTATACTTATCCATTGGCCCTCTTGTTTGCTTTCTTTTGGATCCAGTTTCTACAATCTCATCATCTTCTTTTTCACCGTAGATGTCTACATCAGCTCTCTCCTCCTCCACCACCTTTGCAGCATCTTCCTTCTTCTTTTTGATGCCCTCAAGGTGCTCCTTGCAAAGCTTCTTTGCCTCCGCATCAGAATTGGGGCATGGGGCAACATCACCTCTAATATGTGCAATATGCCTCTTGAAGCGGTTTATCCCACCAGATACAAGTTTTTGGCATAACCTACACTTAACTTTTCCTACTTCATGCTTATTGGGGAGGTACCCACATTTCCAACCAGGGACTTCTGTACTGGGTGCATATGGCGCAGGCTGAGGCTGTGGCTGAGGCTCTTGAGCTTCACTTTGAGTTTGATTTGCCATTGAATTCAATCATTCAATCATGCATAGCCAGTTAGCCACTACTCCAGAGTCTCCAGTACATACAACAATTGCAAAATAGGATGAATAAGTAAGCAGTAGCAATAGCATACAACAATTGCAGAATAGAATGCATAGCCACCATAGAAACTTACAATCTTTGTCCATAGAAAATTAACTGGACAAACTAAGCAAGTAAGCAGTCGCAGTGAATAACCTCAATAGCTTGGCGCTAGGGGTGTAGAATCACGACAAGGAAGGAGCCAAGGAGGGAGGGAGGGTTGGGCGCCGCTGGAGGGAGGAACCGCAGGAGGGTCGGGCGCCGCCGGAGGGAGGAACCGCAGGAGGGTCGGGTGCGGCCGGAGGGAGGAACCGCAGGAGGGTCGGGCGCCGCCGGAGGGAGGAACCGCAAGAGGGTCGGGCGCCGCCGGAGGAAGGAACCGCAGGAGGGTCGGGCGCGGCTGGAGGGAGGAACCGCAGGAGGGTCGGGCGCCGCCGGAGGGAGGAACCGCAGGAGGGTGATGCAGTAGGGGACGCCGCCGTAGACGGACGAAATGCAGTAGGGGACGCCGCCGGAGGGAGATGCAACAGGAGGGACGCAGCAGCCGCCGCCGCTTCCGCCTCCGCCTAGGTTTTCTCCGCCTCTGCCTCGCAAGTCGCAACTCGTGGTGTCGGTGTCTTCAGGTGTGGGCGAAGTGGACGAAGTGGACTGGCTACTGGGCCGACCGCGAGAGGTCTTGAGTTTTGACCGGGCCGCAAATATGCAAACGCAATAGTCACTGTTGCTACTCGGCGATTACTCGGCCTGGTAGACGATTATACCGAATACTCGGCCGGTTATACCGATTAAACCGGTTAACTACTCGTTTTGGCCTACTCGTACCCGGTGAGGTGACCTAGTACGATTATTCGGGCGATTAATCGGCCGAGTAAACCTGGTTTCAGAACCTTGCGGCATAGACTCAACTCTATCATCATTTTAGGGGCTTAGTCTCTTTGGAATCTCCGCAATCGTTGTGTCTTTGATGGGACTGCACCGGATATTATGGCTCTCTTGACTCTTATCGGTGAGGAGATGAGGATATGGAGTCTAGCCAAAGCAAAGGGTATTTCACACCTAATTGCTCCGCCACAGGTTTTTAGTCTAGATCTTGTCTCTGGTTGAGGTCTTTCTTGGTCCTGTGCCATAGGCGTTTTGTAAGGTGTTTGTAGGGGGCTTTACGACCTTTCCTAGAGCAGGTGTTTGTAAGGGGTTTTTTCTTACCCCCTCCCCCTTTTTTTCCTATCTTAATATAAAAATACGTAGCTCTCCTGCGTATTCGAGAAAAAAATTCAACTGAGCTATACCCCGGAGGCTTTTCTATTCCTATTGTGTTAACCAGAACTCTCATTTGTTCTACATCTTTCCACATACCAGCTTCTGCATATATATTGGACAACAGAACGTAGTACCCACAGTTAGTCGCGTCCAACTCAAACAATCTTTTTGCAGAAATTTCCGCCAGCTCAACATTTTTGTGGATTCAGCATGCTCTAAGAAGAGCTCCCCAGATAGCAGCATCAGGTTTGACCTTCATTTTTTTAATGAGGTCATAAGCCTCATCAAGACAACCAGCACGGCCAAGAAGATCCACCATGCATCCATAATGCTCCACACCAGGTTCAATTCCAAATTCTTTTTTCATGGTGTTGTACCAATGACGTCCCTCATCCAAAAGACCAGCATGACTGCAAGCAGCTAAAACCGAGATAAAGGTTATGTAGTTAGGCCTTTGCCCAGATCTCCTCATCTCATTGAAAACCTCAACAGCTGCTTGCCCATGACCATGCATGCCATACCCAGTAATCATGGCAGACCATGAAAGGATATTCTTCTCCTTAATTTTCCGGAAGGCCTTCCGTGCCATTTCAACTTTTCCGCATTTGCTGTACATATCAACTACAAAAGTCCCAACGTAGTCATTTTCCTCCAAACCCATTCTTACCACCTTATAAATATACCAAAGAGTAAACTTCAATCACATTAGCATTGAATAGAAAGAATTTCATAGCACCATGATATGCGTAAAATGCATTGAAAACATAAAAAAAGTCAATAATTGATTTGATCAAATATCCTACACCACCAGAGGTGAGTTGCCTAAGCTTACAAAAATTTCACCAATAAAATTTCAATCTAATGCAAAATGACCTAGCATTTTAACCCATATGTTGAATTAATCAATGATTTGTAGACCTCATGAAGACATCGTGCTTATAGTTATGACAAACATAGTGACAAATAAATTACTCAAAATTCTTAAATGCAAAATTTTACAAGTTTGACCCCTAGAAGTGCTAATATATTTGAGGTACTCAAAATTATTCACTGCCATACATGAAATTTCACCCATAGCTAAATATTGTTGTTGATGGACAAATTTTGACAGAAATACCGAAGATCTATGAATGCAAAGCAACAATTTACAAACTTCTAAGTGATTATGCATTTAAGTACTTTGGTGCTTTAAATATTATGCATTATATGTTTACATTTTCAGGCTTTTTGCCAAGAAACAGATCTAGTTATTTGTCAAAAGTTAGACTTCTTTCATATACTAGTTACCTCTAAGTCTCTAACATGGCACATGAACACCTAGACTATAGAACAACATTTGATATTACTAACAGGCAATTAGTAGTGTATAGCAGGATTTTTGAGGGCTCAAGCATATAGGCATTGTTGGGTGCTATAGAGCCTTCACACTCCAAAAGCTGGCTCGTGAGCTGAGGTTTTCGCACACTTACAAACTGACACCTAACCCTCCACAACTAAACTGGGACCATTCTAACAGGTAAATTATCTCACTTTGTTTAACAAGATCATCTAGACTGCTGTTTTGATGGTTATTTTTTATCCAAACATCATGCAAGTGGCCAAGAACATCTGATCATAGATTTAATAGCAAGGAATTCACCTGATTATGAATGCGCTTTCCAGTCTGTATCACCCCCAGCATGCGCGCAAGCCAGTAGCACAGCCGAGAATGTCACGGCATTGCACTTAGGGCCTGTTTGGTAGAGCTCCAGATTCTTATTTTTCAGCTTCTGCTCCAGATTCTGTAAGAATCCACTTCTCTGAGAATCTGGAGCTACCTCTGAAAAGTGTTTGGCTAGTGGGTTGGCTCCAGATTCATAAAAGAGGAGATTTGAGGGAAATAGACCATATTACCCCTAATTGTAACCCTCTTATTTATCTATTGTTGTACTTTTTATACTATTTCGTTATGAAAACATCTGTTATGCACATGCTAATCTTATGTAAGGACAACTAATTAACGAGGAATATGAGTAGGAACTTGAGCGTACTTTGTTATTCGTCATATCTAAAATATGCTTTCACAAAATCTGAAGGGAAAAATACAGACAGCTTAAGTAGAACACACACCATCAAAATCACAATAAACTTCTGGTTAATGTGGAACCCAGTCTGTCAAAGCCTCAAAGGAACAATATATAGTTCATCACAAGTTTCTGTAGATATGTACATATTGTTGCTTCCTTCTATTCTTCATTTGCCCATGCAATAAAAATTGACATATTTGACATTCAGAGAGATACATCAGATTAAATTTCAACATTTCACGAGTTAAGTCTTGATTGCGTGTGCAACAGCATCTTGATGCATTGATGGCATGATCATAATCAATACAAATTTGAAAGTACATCGTGTTCGTGTCCCAACAAGACAACACATTTCTAGTTTTTCACTGCTACAATACAAGCAATCAATGCAATTGCCATACCAATCACAATTCCAATTCCATACAAAAACACGAACTATCTCACCTATTGGCAAAGCTCTTCCAATGCTCTCCCAGGTAGCTGTTAATCATCCAGGAGCATGCACTAGCAATCATCCAATTCCACATATTTTGCCAAAGTAATTAAAATTGATCATTTATGCCATGCTCCCTCTGTTTATAGTCTCATACTTTTGTTTATAAGCTCTACCTTTCCAAGACAAATATTGCCATATTCTTTCTCTCCGATAACCCACCACATCATCTCTCTGACAAGCATCCAACGAGCCAAACCCACCACAAACTAGATCATATTTTTTCCTAATGAAATTTGGAATGGTAAACAAAGAGTTAGCAAGCAAAAAAGGATTGTCCGAATTTGACTCACAAGAAGCACAGTGATTGCTTGGGAGTTCAAATACACTAAATCGACAAAGAAATGTAGTGTGCAACACACAAGAGAAGAAAATAATCTGTACCACTCTAGCGAAGATTGAGAAAGCGTAAATGTACCCATTCCAAGAAGGATCACCTTGTTCCAGCATTTCTGGAATCTGAGACAATATTCCAATGTTAGATTTGTGTGTACAAGTATTTCTAATTTCAGTCAAAACAATGGCAGAACATACCGCTATACAATGTTTCAGTCTCATCCCAACTATCTAATTTCCAAATATCCTTGTCAGTGATGGGCCTTCTATATCCTTGTTGCATTAGAGGAGTCATCCATGAAAAGTTGGAGGAAATATTGCCACAAACAGAACCATAGTCCCTCTTGTTCTTCTAAAAAAACCATTGCCTCTCTTACATGACAATAATGTATTAGTCTGCCCCATAGATAAATCATACTGAACAAGAAAGAACTCACAAGCAAGAAACAATAAGAGAGAAAAAATCATACTGCGGTAGAGGTGGTGGAGGGGGGAGGGGGAGCCGGCGGCGCGGGAGGGGGACGGAGAGGGGAGGCGGCGCGGGAGGGGAGGGGAGGGGAACCGCGGCGCGGGAGGGGAGGGGAGCCGGTGGCGCGGGAGGGGAGGGGAGGGGAGAGGGGGAGGCGGCGCGGGACAGGGAGGGGGAGCCGGCGGCGCGGGAGGGGGTGGGGGAGGCGACGCGGGACGGGGAGGGGGAGGGGGAGCCGGCGGCGCGGGAGGGACGGGAGAGGGGGAGGCGGCGCGGGAGGGGGGCGGGAGAGGGGAAGGGAGGGGCGCGACAGAGAGAATGAGGGGGAGGGGGCGGCGCGAGAGGGGAGCATGGGGGTAGGTGAGGGGCATTTTGCGGGTAATTTTAATGAACTTTTATGGGCATATCTGATATAGGTGAACAGCTCCCCACGAGAATCCACCAAAAGGCTGCTTCTCCTCTCTAGTTCATTTTGGAGAGTGCTTCTCGCGAGAAGCAGAATCTCCTCATTTTGAGAATCGGGGTGTTTGGTATAGCTCCCTAAGAATCTATTGAGAAGCTGGGAGCAGGAGCTGTACCAAACAGGCCCTTAATGCCTCCGCCAACATTCAGCATCTTGCTATACAGCCCGAGCGCCTCCGCTGAGAACCCATTCGCGTGTACAACGCAATCATCGAGTTCCAGGACACCACATCCTTCTCCATCGTATCAAAAACCTTCCTCGCAGCCCCCAGGTCACGACTGCTGCCATTGGCATAAGCGTCTAGCATTGTGTTGACCACCCCAGCATCCCCGTCCAAGCCAATCTTCGCAACAAGCACATGGAGGCTACCGGTAATGCCATGGTCAGGGATGCGGGCTGACATGGAGAACGCCACAAGGACAGCCGCCTCGTCGACTGCCGCGGCTGAACTGGAGGCGACCATGGCACGGAAGAGGGCGAGCAAGGGGTATACGAGGTTGTTGCGTAGGTAGCCGGAGGCTATAGCGGTGACAATGATGGGGTTGGGGCTTGGGATTTCGTCGAGGGGGCGGGAGCAATAATGGTACATGTGGAGGAGGGCGGAGGCGGAGAACGGGTCAGAGAGGAAGAGCCCAGAGCGAAGGGCGAGGAGGTGGAGCTGGCGGCCGGCGGCGAGGGAGGTGGCGGCGGTGGCGGCGCGGACGCGGGGGGAAGAGCGGGGCGGAGCGCGGCGGGGTTGACGCGGAGAGCAGCGGCGAAGGTTGCTAGAGCAGCCATAGGGTCACCTGAGGAGAGGAGGTCAGCGACGGCGGCGGACCAGGAGGCCGGGCGGGAGGGGTCCACGGCGCTGAGGAAGAGCGCGGAGGGAGGGGGTGGGCGTGGGAGCGGAAGCGTTCGGTCGGCGTTTTGGGTTGGAGGTGGGAATTGCGGGAGGAGGTGCCAAGGTTGATGGGTCTGGGAGAGGAGGCAGGATGCTTGCTGCCGCCATTGCTGAGCTGCCGGTGGTTCATCGGAGGGAGGGAAACCCCAAGGCATTGTATATCCGGGCCTCTACGCCTCTACGGCAAGATTTTTTTTCAGAAAAAATATTTTTAATTATTTTACAAAAAACCATATACTAGTTTTTTATAAAAATAACCTTGGTCGATGGCCCACAACGAGACTGGGCCTAGCCGCGCCATGGCCCAACGTTGAGTGATGTAGCGGTCCTAGTCGCTGGCTCATTACGCGCTAGCGTCGAACTTGTTGTTGGGACAACTAGCTGTCGATATTCGAATATGTAAATTCGGACTCTCTATATATTCTGCACTAGTTCTAGGATCACTCTAGTGTACATAGTCAAACATACATGTCATCACAACCATACACACGATAAAATAAAGGAAAAGCTCAAATATCGATAAATATCAAGAGTATGACCTTATGGTCAAACTTACAATAGACTAGCCCGAAGGGCTTGAAACTAGCAGCGGAAATCCAAAATAAAACGTAGTGACCAATCGACAAGCCCACAGGCTATCGAGTGGAGAACGAAGCCTAATCTGTGAAGTCGTCGAAGTACTCTCCTTCTGGAACCTCTTGCTGGCAAAACTTCTCCTCCTCAACTGAGCAACATTGGGCATAAAGCCGTGAGTACATTGGTACTCAGCAAGTCGTTTGTAACAAATGAATCAATATAGTATGCAAGGCTTACCAAAGGATGGCTGAAAGGTTAATTTGCATAAATTGACATTTGTAGGTAAATACAATAAGTACATTGAAAGCGAATTTTAAATAAAACAATAATAATTAATAATCAAAGGAATGGAGATAACCACTTGCGAACCTCCCGTCCACAAGTTAAACCAACCGCTCATGGACATCCCATCCATAAGCTAAACCAACAATGAATTAATCATTCACTGTCTAACCACAAACTTTTCAAAAATAACTATACCTCGTGTGAAATCATCGAGTATTATCCATGACCAAGGACACGGCTATTCGAATAGTTTTACACTTTGCAGAGGTTGCACAACTGTACCCACACGATGTGATTAGCCTCGCGCTAAGGAAATCACAACAAAGCCTTTACAAAGTTTAGTTACAACTCAATCTGCCCGCTAGGGTTTCGCATCACACCCCCTTGTGCCACATGAAAATTAGCAACCATGTTCATCTCAATGGTAAGATTAAAGTTGAAATATCCCAAATTAATCAGCCAAGTCCATCCCATACTAGACATGTGGTTTGCACGGTAAAGCTCAGATCAATGGCACACAAAGTTAAGTCCTTAATTCTTCCCGGGCGAGGTTACCACATCCCCCGAAGTGAACCTGCACTTCTCCCTTTACTGCACGATCACTCGCCCGAGTGAAAAACCAATTTTGTGTAACCACGCCAATGACACACCAATATCATAGCACAAATTTTAATAAACGTGGCACCAACCACTATTTCATATCTCATTAAGTCAAATTAATAATTCATATGTGATGATAAACCCAATCGTAAATTAAGCAAAACTAAGCATACTAATCGTACAACGCATGTGACAATTAGCATAGCATCACTAGTATGTTTCCCAACCTAAGGTGACAAGGGTATCATGGTGTTTAAAGTTATCAAAGAGGGATGTAGACAGTTGGGGCAATAACTACCAATACAAAGGTTTATATAAAATAGCGATGCAATATAATTTAAACCAAATAATTAAATATAGATTGCAAACTGAGTTCAACATGATCAAAGGACATGACTTGTCTTGGTTATGCTCAGCGAGGTACTCTTGGTCTTCAGGCGTAGATCCTGCTCCTCCGGAATCCGAATCTAACGAGAGAGAAAACGATCGAAACAAGAAAAACACATAAAATAATAAGCAAATGAACTCAAAAAAATTATGAAACTAGAACCAAAAGCTAGAGCTCGATTTTAGATGAATTTTAAAAAAAGAACAGGGTCAATCGGATCTAAGACGGAGGAGAATGGGCTCTCCGAAAATAAACCCTAAAGATAAATCGGAAAAATCAAAAATCGCAGTGCTGTTAACTCGGTCCACGCGAGAACCAGTCCACGGTGAACCCGGTCCACGTAACAGTACGCGCGGGGTGGGCGGTGCTGACGTGGCAAAGCTAGGGCTGACATGGCATCTGCTGGTGCCGACACGTGGCGCATGCTGATGTGGCTTGCTGACATGGCTGCCACATGGCACACGGGGTCGGGTTTGGCTGACGTGGCGTGACACATGGCATGCCACGTGGCCTAGGGCTGACGTGGCTTGCCACGTGGGTAGGGCTGATTTTTCCTGCAGAGGAAAATAATATGAAAGTTGTAGAGGACGTCAAAAACTAGCTGCTGTAATGTTTGTAGAATTTTTGGCCATGAGGTTTGGGCGCAGCAGATATTAGAACTCTGCTGTGTAGCAGAGGAGTAGTTAGAATCTAGTTTCTGTTCAGATGCAGTTTCAGAGGGGCAAATGAAGTTTATGAATTTTTCCACAATAATGAAAGTTGTAAGAAATCATGTAAACCAGCTTCTGTAAAAAAAATCATGATTTTTAGATCATTATACAGAAGGTGGGATTCGATAGAAGCTTACTGGCCAAATCGTCGATGCAGTCTGTCCTTTGTTTTCCGCGATATTTTACACCCCTGTAGCAGCAGAATAAAAATAGAGTGTCTACTTGAAAGTTGTGGTATTCTTTCTGTAGTTTCCAGAAATATTATTGTTTGCTATATTTGGCCTAGTAGATTAAAAGATATGAAAAAAATAAGCAGTGCTATTGAAGTGGGCTGGGCGTAGAAACGATGAGCTGAGAGGGTATTGTTAGGTTTTGGGCTTAGCGGCATTTTATTTTCTTATGATGTGGATGCCTTGTTGTAGTCCTGTGCTGAGAGATGGTTTTTGGATAGGTGGCTTCGCTCCTGACCGTACTTGAGCGCTTCGCTTCTTCGGTAGAGGCAAATAAATGTAGCGGTTGTTGCTACTGTTTAACTTGTTAATTTTATTACATTCACATTGAATAATTTTTTTAATCCAAGATGCTTTGTCGTTGCTACATGTTTTCTTTAATGTGGTAATATTTTTATGAATCAATTGTTTATACTCTTGATGGGTCAATTGTGGGATTATGTGATATTGTTCCTAATGAATCATATGTGGATTATGAGATAGTATTCTTGATGAATATATTGCTGATTTTTGTAGTTAAATTCTTATGAATCATGCATATCATGACCTGTCATTTGCATCGTAGATGTCACCGTACATAGCCACGACCATACCGGTACAACATCATACATTGCCGCAGTACGATGCACATTCTTACCTTGTTGGATAAGGGTGTAGTGGATCATATGCATACATATACATTTACTTTAGATGGAATAACTGCATACATATGTTATTTGCTTAAATCTTATGAGGTTTGACTCGTAGGAGTCATCTGTGGTATGATGAGTGTGGTTGAGAATATAATTGTGGTCATTGTGAAAAATAATATTGATGCTTAAACTATTGTAGTTTAATTAGCTTGTTAAACAGTTTGCTTACTAAGATTTTTATCTCACTCTTGTTTTCCCCCCCCCCTTCCAAGTGATCCTTGAGCATGCATGGGAAGGGTAGAGTGGCACAACATAATTGCACACCATCTTATGATTTATGTTGTAATAAATATGATGAGTCTCTAGTCATTTATCTATTTCTCTCATGGTTCCTTATTGTTTTGTTATGCTTCCGCTTAGTTTTATCATGTTTTAGAATATGTGGCTGGTTTATTTTTTCCTTGTAATCTAGCTAGTTGTGGAGTGGTTTAGTGGTATTCTAAGGTAATATGGGTCCTAGAGTGTTACAACTAGAGAGATCACATGGTAAGCATCTGGTCGGGGCCTCAAGTGAGGCCCTTCTCCATATCATTTTTTTGAGCCATGCCATCACAACGTGACTTGGCAGATGTTTTTTATTTTCCTATTTTATTTGTTCATTTACGTTGATTTTGGACTATTATAATGTTCGCTCATCAAATATATTTTAGACTAGGGGAGATATATGTTGAACACATTGTTATATGGTTTAGAAGATATAGAAAATTAGAACAACCGAAATTAGCTATGTTTTTTTTATATTATGTGATACATGTTCGACGCGTGAAATTAGCTATGTTTTTTATAATATATGACACATGTTAGATTTATGATTAATATTCTATAAGTTTCGATTTGAGTGGGAGGAGAATGGAGTAACAAAGATAAGATTGTAAGCCTTGCATAACACTTGATAATAAAGGTTTTAATAACATCGTCCATAGGGTTTGGTTAGGTGTACGAACCTTCAACCCAAACTACAATACAAACACACTTTTTGAAAAAGGAAATACTTGACGGATAAAAATCTAGTCAGACTTATGGACATATGTCCTACTCCCCCTACAGGTGTGGCCTTCTCGTGGGCCTCTTAGTACTCAGCTATAAGGTCTTCTTCGGGCTTATCCTCATCCAGAATAATGTTTGGTGCAACAGGGGCATCACGGACCATTGGTGCTTTTCCCTTGTGCTCGGCGCGGGCCTTCTCGTGCTTTGCTATAAGTACACTTTTGAGCTTGTCCTAGTACTTCGATGCAGCAGGGACCATCGGTGCCATTCCCTTGGCATCTTAGCTCCCGACTGAGTAAGGTTTCCAATAGATATTAGGCACAATTGCGTTATTCAACATGTATTTTTGCTAAATAAATACCTTGTTGTACTTTTCTGGGTCATCAATCCATTGGAAGAAGTAGCGATACTCCGACGGCTATCATGCATGGATAAAGTAAGTGATATTTAAAATGCAACATGCAATGTGAAATACTGATATGTGGCATTTATTTACATGGTAATCCTCGCACATGTAGTAAGCCTAGGTGGCGGTACTAGGATGTCGACTAGATGATTTGTGTTGGATTACCGTAGTCACACTAGGGGGGTGGAAACTCTGGTGGTCAGGTTTATCCTTGCAAAAATTATCGGGGTACGTCTGTGCCTTCTTGCTAGCCTATTTTTGCTTCGGGAGCATCTACCTGTAGATCGATATCCCCAAATAATCTATGCAAAATGAAACATCACTTAAACATGAAAGTAAATCTACACTTCACAATACTACAACACGGAGATCCCAACATAAACTCACTACAAAAGAAGCATGTACGCGATAGAGTGGCCTCCTCTGTCTCTCTTCCCGTGCCTTCTTGCCAGCCTATTTTTGCTTTGGGGGCATCTCTCTATAGTCTGATATCCCCAAATAACTATGCAAAATGAAGCATCACTTAAACATGAAAGTAAACTTACTGAGGGATCGGAAATGGCAACAGAGGGGGGGTGAATGATGCCTCTAAAAATCAGCCCCAAATATTCGCACACAAACGTCGTCTTCTCCGATAGCAGTGAATGCTATGAAGTAAGAGACTAAAAGATTTACTAGTCTCATGAGCTTCCCTCTCTAAAAGCTATAAAAGAAATAGAGAAGAAAGCCGAAGACTAAAGCAAAAAGAAGAAGAAATGATTGTATCCTTGCTTCTTTCTTTTAAAATAAATGAACGAGACTTCACTCACATAGCAACCCCAGAACTGGTCACAAGCTGCTGCCCAAAAAAAAAAAAGGATTAACACAAGAATTTCTGCAGCAAAAAGACTGAAAAACTGCTACTAAAAGAGGGCAAACTGCTGTCCAAAAGACAAAAGAAAAACTGAAATGAAAACTGTAAATCAGAAAAAGAAGGGCTTTAACAGAAAGGTGAAAAACCAAAAGAAAGAGAGGCACAAAGCTGCTAGTAACCTGAACCTAAAACAGCACTTTACTGCAATCAAACAACCACACAAGCACCACAGAAAATAGCTGCACCTAGACCATTTCTTGCTGGCCGAAACAGCACACAAGATGGACTGCAGACAACACCAACAAATCACTAAAAGATCTGGCTGAAAGGTTGTAACAGGAAGCTTCTTGCTGCAGCCGAAAGAAGCAAAAAAAAAAAAAAAAACAAAGCTTGCTGCAGTAAAAACAGCACACCACCACCTGGCCGAAAACCACAAAACAGAGAGCAGTGCAGCTGGCAAAAAGAGGAAACACAGGACTGCAGTCCAGAGCAGAAAATGAAGATTAAAACTGCAGCAAAGCACACACGAATTACTTGAAACACCTGCTGCTGCACCGATGGAAAACCAGCACAGTGCTGGCCAAAAACTGCAGCAACACTCTGGCCAAAACAGCAAGCAAGGACAGCTGTAAATCTGCAGCAGATTGGTCAAGAACTCCACCGAAAATAGCAACCAAACATACTGCAGAGGATCAAAACCGAGTAAAATAAAACTGCATTTTCCTGTCACCCGAATGCTGCTACTCTGTCTTTTCCTGGTCTGAACCGAAAGCTACAAGGAAACTACAAACCGAAACTGAGAAGTAGATACTGTACTCACTCGGTTACACAGGGAGAGAACAGGCTGATGAACCGAAAGTACTACATGTAGCAGCTGCAGCAAACCGAAGACTGGAAACTGAAATCACCAGCAAACTGAACAGCAATCATCAAGGAAATGCAGAAATAAAACTGTAGACTATTGATAATGCATAACTAAAAGAAAGGAAACAATCTGCTCTGCTGTTGCTTTAGAAAAATGAAGACCATGCAACCAGCCGAAAGCATCCACTTCAGAAAAAGCCAAACACAAATACTGCTTGCAGCAGATTGCACCAACAAAACTACTTCAGAAAATTAAGAAGGAGACAGAAATCTGAGCCACTTCTACCCAACAAAGCTGAGAACTTAAGAACGATAATATCCTCTGATTTAGCATCTTTACTCTTGGAATGAAACGGTCAACGGACCTTGAGATAATCTTCCATCAGAGAGTAATAAACAGCGAATTTGATATTTTGCTTTCAGGATGTGATAGCCAAGGTGGCTTTGAGACGATTTCCCTTTTAAAGCAAATATATCGAAGCTTATAAAATCAAAACAAGAGAGTAGAAAGCAGTAAATAAATCAAGAGAACATAGGAACTTCATATTGAGACGAAGAGCGATGAACGATTAATATAACATATGAATGTTTACATTACTCTTCCATGTCTCATCCAAGAACACACACAAGGAGAGAATAGAACCCTAGAACTTGCAAAAAATATTTCTCTCCCAAGAGCACAAGCATTAAGAAACCCTAATACTCATACCTATTTCTCTTTTTCTCTCTCTCTCTCAAGTGCACTTCTCCACCTAGAGAGCACCTCTATTTATAGCCTCCACTAATGGGTTTAGAAGCCTACTTTACCCATTAGGTCACACCAACTCTCCACTAATGTGTTTATACATATTTTACCCATTAGGTCACAACACCTCTTCACTAATGGGTTTACACACTATTTTACCCATTAGGTCACAACACCTCTCCACTAATGGATCATTTCCAAATAAAATTCGCTTCCGTTTGTGCAGCCTTGTGCATTTACCAAAATGCCCCTCCTGCACCTTCCTGAAAGCTTCCTCATTTCTCGTCGCGTACACCTCGCAACCACTTCGAGTCCTCGCCGTCTTCGACACATCTCGACCGTTTTGACCTCAGCACCGCCTGTGCCTAGTCCGGTCACCCGTGTCTCGCTACGACTCCGTCTCAAAGTCCTGCAGTCATCACCGACAAGAAAACACATTACATAGCACCGCACAAAATGATATAATCAAATATTTGCATCGGTAATTAGCACAAAAATACCCGGAACAAACTCAAACTTTTTAGGACACGCGTTAATTACTCATCACACAACCGGGATTACCTTCACATGGTCTCTCACTTACACTTCACAATACTACGACACGGAGATCCCAACATAAACTCACTACAAAAGAAGCACGTATGTGACAGAGTGGCCTCCTCTGTCGCTCTTCTCTCTTCCATTTCTCTGTTTTTCAAATTAGCTTGAGTGGAGTGTTACTCGTAGAGGTGGAGGGTGCCCCAGTTTTATAGGTGGTTGGTGTGTAGTGTTCAAGGAGTAAATTATGGTGAATGCTAGTGTACTCATGTTCGCGGGAAGGAATCTTTGGCTACAGGGTAGGTTGGCGAGTTGTCATTTCACGAGGAAAAGCTAGCGCACATTATCATTTTTATCTAAAAAGGTGGCATGGTGTGTGGTCTTGTCTCTCAAATAAAAGGGTGAGTTCGTAATGCTAAGTGATGCTCTATCGCCTGCATGTCTCGGGTACGGCATTGTTGAGTAGGTGTTCAGTGAGTAGTGATGTCGCTCTGGCAAAAGGTGTGAGTATGTCCAGCGCTCAGGTGTATGGTGTGACATGCCCTCATAGAAGTGATGCTGGATGGTGGGAATAGTGTAGAATGGAACCCGTGTCGCACTATTGACTAGGGGTGGAAGAAAGAAACATCCTACTTGTGAGATTAACATAGATTGGACCCTTTGCCACGATGCTGACTATGGGAGCAAGGTAGGAATAATAAACAAAGGCAAAGACAAAAGTGAGCTACAAAATATTAAAGCATATCATACATCGATAGTGAGGTGCAAAATACTAAACAAATGACATGGGCCCTACTGATCTCCCTATACATCTCCCTCCCCCTCTTCCATTACACAGCCCTATCCCTACCCCTGTAGCTGACCCCTCATGGGCTAATGGCCCTAGTAGTCGCTGTTTAGGGCCTAAATGGCTCCATCGCTTAAGCACTCGGACAACCCTAGCTCTAAGTAGTGTGTCAGGAGTATGTGTGATGTACGGATCCATGGCTAGTGTATCTAGCATGTCGGGATATACCGGGTATCATCATTGGAGGGAACCATGACAAGGACATTGATGCATACTGAGGTACGGACTGACATGTTGGTGTACTTGCGCAAGTTTTGTTAGTCACAATAATAACCAGAACAATATAGATTTTGCCACACACATTACCTTGTGGGTAGAACTGGTAGGTACCCAACACCCCATCTGCCATGTGGGGCTACTTGGTTGGTCTAGCGGAGGAGTACCTGTGCAAGATGTGTTAGTTGCGTTAGTTGCGATGACAACCAGAACATATAGATTTTGATGCATGCATTACCTTGCACATATAATTGGAAGGGACACAACGCTGTTGAATATGGTGCAACCCGCCCCCCCGGTGGCATGCGGAGCTACCTAGCTAGTCTAGTGAAGGAACTACGGCCAGTGGCGGTGTTGTGGCTCACAAGGGGTGCTAAGGCGAACACTATGAGGATAGTCACCCAATGTCCAACAGTTGACGATGCACTGGGACCTATCATACACACAATGTATGAACACTCCAAATTCGTCATGTGTGAGCTCTACATGGCACAGATCAACTAGTAGATTAGGGTTTTGGTTATGGTGTGATTTCCAACCAAAACAACAATTCTTGTCTTCCTTCTTGCAGCAACAATAAGTCTAGGGTTTTCGTAGTGATTGCAAACCTTTACTTCTGTCTAGCTCTGGCCAACTCAATCAATAGTAGCAATAGAAGAACAATAGGGTAGATTGCACTAGTAAAGCAATGCATAAAACTAGAAGCAACTAGCCAAGCCTCTCCAAATCGTGAGCCAATATTAGTCATGAATTGGATGGATGAATCTCGTAGATTCAATTCCTCAACTCAAGAACAATAGCCTTGATCCGTCCACTTAGATAAAACCCTATTTGGGAAACCCCCAACACTCACACATGAAATTGCACCACAAAATAATCGTGATTTTTCGTTATTTTCTCAATGATAAAACATAACTGATCTCAGATTACATGGGTTATGCCCCTTGGCGTTATATTGGTGCTCATGGCATAGTCAACACATGCACATACATGCTATGGCTTAAGGCCTCTACATGAGTTCGACTAAGAAACCGAACTACACTCTATCTCAACTTCCCTATTGGTTTGGACTCAAAAAGATCAGAACTTGAAACAAATACAAATTGACTCATATAAATGCCCTGAACGTCATTTCGATGTTCCTGAAAATATTTAGTGGATTCGCGAAATTCTTCTTTTTCGGTGAATCACGGGAGACGGTACTTATCTAAAGAGAAAAATATTATTATTAATAATAATAATAAGTGTTGTGGGCTATTTTAGAGGGAGGGAGACCTCCTATCGGAACCGGAATTAGCCATCCCAAATTTCTCTGTGATTCCACCACACTATTCCCTGGATCAGTAGATAGTGCTTACAGATACATTACTGTATATCAAAAACATATTATGTGGAAGCGTAGATTATACAGTAATAACTTACACATGGGCCGATTGGGCCAAAAACAAAGAATGCAGTAGCGGAAACTTCACATAGGTGGGACCCTCAAGACTTGCCCACAGATAGCCGACTGGGGTTTCGTGACCTAGTTCTCGGCCTCCTTGGATACCAGATCTATCGACCCTTTTTGAAGCATTGTAGGGCCTGCTCCTTTTCCTGACTGACTGGATGATGGTAATTAAGCAAGAGTGAGTACAGTCGTACTCAACAAGCCACCACACAAAATGCAAGAACAATACATGCAAGGCTGTGAAAGGAAGGCTTGAAATTCCTTTAGTTGCGAAAGCAGTGATTCAAAAATACAATAAATAATAAAACTCCTGAGACGTAGCGATTTTTAACTAAAGCCGATTTTTATAAAATTTATTATGAGAATGCAATAGTAATAATAGCATAGGTTTATCCACCTTTTACAGTGCATGGCTCCTTCACCAATGCTAGTTTTTATCACCACTGGAGTACATCCCTCCAGGAAAAGTTAAAGTTAGAATACCTCCCTCTAATAGATTTTTATCCCACCCGAAAAGGTTTTTGAAATAGAACTAACTCGAGAAAGTTCCCATGTTCGCCCTTGACCATGGGTACTGCTATTTGAATAGTTTATTCTCTACAGAGATTGCACATCTTTACCCACAAGAGATAACCCTGTTGCTATATTCTACATGTTTCTTTAGACATGCAGATCAAAAGGGTTATCACATGACCTTTACAATGCACCTAGTAAAGGATTACACTCGCTAAGGTTTTGTCTGCGGGAAGGCTTATTTTTGCCTCACCCAGACCCCCTCTTGTGCCACACAGCGGCTTAAACCAGCATCACGACCCGCGTCCACGACGGCTTAAACCCAGCACCACGACCCATGGGTCACTCCGAAGTGCTTTCCTTTACTGTCAATGCAAATTAGTTAGTCATGTCTACACTTTGTCAGCTTGTGGTTTGTACTGTTTTACATAGAGATGTCAACACAGGATTAAGTTCTTAATTCGTCCAGGTGGTGCATACTGCAACCATAAGTTCTTGTGTTACATCCACACCAACCACTCTTACTAACCGCTCAGATAGGTAAGCAAGTTTTTAAGGTTTTGAGAAGCATAAGATAAGCTGTACCAAATTATCAGTCATTTACATCCAATAACTACCCAGAAATCATTTTGCATGTTTGAAGAGTAATGAGCAAGGTAATTTAATATCCTAGACTTAACTAAACTTGCTTAGCGTTAAGTATGACTTAGCTAATAAAATTATTATTAATATCTAAGTGACAAGGGATTAGTTAAATCAAGTGGTAGAGAGTGTTATAGTAATATTTGCAATATCAAATGGGTAGTAACTACCTTACATTTTGACATACTGTAATATCCTGATCATCGTTTTGGCGTAAGTTTTAAAAATGAATAGCGGAATCGCGGAGTTTCTTGATTTTTCAATGAATCGCAGGAGGTGAAAATTATATTACAGAATTATCCAAAATTAAAAAATAAATTAAAATAATCAATTTAGAGATTTTGGGCTATCTGGAGGGGTGGGCCAGCCAGCCCAAAGTGGGGCCCGTACCCCCTCCCAAACCCTAGCACCCCCTTTATAAACCCCCTCCCTTGGCCCCTCCCCCCATTTTTCCCCTCATGGCCACCACCCCTCCCCTCCCCTGCACCTCCACCTTCTCCCTTGGCTGCTGCCCTGCTGTTTGATGCAAAGGAGAAAGCAAGGAAGAGGAAGGAGAAGAGAATGAAGAGAAGGAAGGGAAGAAGAAGAAGAAGAGGAAAGAAGAGGGGTGATCCTAAGGGGATCCCCTAAGTAACTCTCCCTCATTCCAAATTCCTCTAATTTTGCTGTAATTAGGGTTCTTAGCATAAAAATTGGTGGGGATTAGCAATTAGATTCTTCGATTAGGGAATTCCTGCTGACTGCCTGTAGATCAATTCGCACAGCGTTACTATTTGCGTAGTTTAGACCCATGAAACGATTTTTCCTGTGGATCTGCCCAAAAGAAAAATTATAGAGGACGACGAGACGCATCTACTATATTTGTTTCAGAAGTTTTGGCTGTGGAATTTAGGCATAGCAGGGTCGGGAACCTCACTGTCTGTCAGGGGTGCAGACGGGGCAGATTGATGTTCAGGTGTGATTTAGGCGTAGTAGATCATTTTTATATTTTTGGTCGCAATTGAGAAAAATGTAGGCAATTCAGTAATCTAACTACTATATAAAAATTATATTTTTTAGATCCTTGTACTGTGGATGGAAAGCGTTAGAAGCTGACTGTCTAGAATGCCAGAACAGAGTGCATCCTCTGTTTTGCATGGTAAATTACACCTTGTTAGGAATAAAATAAAAATAAGTGATCTACATAAAAAGTGAAGGTATTTAAGTGAGGAATCCAGAAATATATCTCTCTCTGTAAAAGGTTTAATAATCTTAAAGGTACAAAAAATTAAGCAACACTACTACAATGGGTAGAATGTAGAACCGTTAAGCGGAGAGGAATATTGTCGGGTTTTGGGGTTTAGCGATATCATTACTTCTTAAGTCGTGTTTTTATTGCTGTGGTGTTGTGCTGAGCGGTACCTTTTGGACAGGTGATTTTGCTTCTGAACGCACGTGATTGCTTTGCTTCAATGGTAGAGCCAAGTAAACGTAGCGGTTATGCTACTGTTTAACTCGTTAATCATTTTACATTCACATTAATTAATTCTCTTAGTTTGAGGTGCTATGTTATTGTTACATGCTTCCTTAATGTGATAGTATTTTAAGAATTCAACTATTTATAATCTTAATGGTTTAATTGTGGGTATGTGAAATTGTTCTTGATGAAATAAACATAGTTGTGGGGTAGTATTCTTTATGAACATATTGTGGTATAGGTGGTAGTATTCTTAGTGAATATTTGTGGTTGTGGTGGTAGCATTCTTGATGAATATATTGTGGTCTATGTGGTAGGATTCCCTATAGATTAATTGATTATGATCTTGATGAACCGAATGTGGGCTATGTGGTAATGATCTTATGAAACATGGGTATTGTGCTTAATGAGACACATGTGGATTATGAGGAAGTATTTATGATGATTATGTTGTTGATTTTTGTGGTTAAATTCTTATGAATCATGTTTATCATATCATGCATATCATGTCATGATATTTGTATTATGGATATCGCCGCTTATAGCCGCGACCGTACCGGTACAGCATCGTATATTGCTATAGTACGATGCACACTCTTACCTTATTGGTAAGAGTGCAGTGGATCATTTGTACAACATCGTACATTGCCGTAGTACGATGCACGCTCTTACCCTGTTGGGTAATGGAGCAGTGTATCATATGCATTACATTATGGATAGATCATTTGCATGCTTATGCAAGGTATTATGGTTGAATTGATTTGCAAACAAATGCAACGTCTTAACTTTATGTGGAATTAGCTCATGAGAGCTACCTGTGGTATCGAAAATGTGGCTGTGGTCATGGAATGAGGTTCATCCCTTGTGGTATGGTAGGGGTTGTGATTGTGGCATGAGATTTTTTCTCTTCTGGTAAGTTTTGATAGCAGTTATGGATGTGAGAAATAATAAAGCTAGTGAGGTAAAATATGTTAATGCTTTACT
This sequence comes from Melocanna baccifera, assembly GCA_036346265.1. Lineage (NCBI taxonomy): Eukaryota > Viridiplantae > Streptophyta > Magnoliopsida > Poales > Poaceae > Melocanna > Melocanna baccifera. The sequence goes on along the minus strand of CM070694.1, from coordinate 9,662,087 downwards.
TTGATTGGTAGTGGTAGTGGTTGAAGATATGAAGTAGTCAATCAAGATTTATTTGCTAATTATTTATCATTGTTGGTAGTAAAAGTGATTAAGGCTATAATTGCGGTCATTGTGGAAAATAAATATTGATGATTAAACTGTTGTAGTTTAATTAGCTTGTTAAACAGTTTGCTTGCTAAGATTTTTATCTCACTCTTGTTTCCTCCCTTCCAGGTGATTCTCGAGCATATATGGAAAGGGTAGAACGGCACTTCACTGTCACACAACATATCATGTTTGATATTGTAATAATTAAGTGGAGTCTCTAGTTATTTATCTTTTCTCTCATTGTTGTTCATCTGTGATTAACAATGTTAGGCTGCGGTTCACTTTAATTGGTTAAAATTATTAGAAGTTGTTCTTTAATTATGCTTTCTCTTAGCTTATTATGATTTAGGAATTGTTGCCAGTTTATGTTATCTTGTAAATTAGCTAGCTTATAGAGTGATTTAGTGGCATCCTAGGGTAATGTGGGTCCTAGAGTGTTACACATACATTTGCATAATAAATTAAGCATACACTTTGATAATTTAAAAGAACATAATTTTTGTAAAAGGTAGGATCAACATGGTCAAAGTGATGACTTGCCTTGCTTGTTTACCGTGGCCTTGATTTAATTCAAGCCTACGTAATCAATCAGTGGTATTGAATCTTTGGATTCTTTCTTCTCTTGAAATTGGATCCTGCTTGAGCTTGTTGCCTTTAGACTGTAGCTTCTAATATGCGGCAAATGAACAAAAGACCAAATAAATTCAAATAACTTCAAAAGTTCAAATAGATTTACTTAGGCTTGATTTAGTTCGGCTACAAGTAGGGTTTTGAGAAGGGATTCAACTAGTGCAGAGAAGGCACTGCCAATGTGATTGGGCACAAGAAGAATGCGGCGTGCAACTGTACCGTGAGGGAAAATTTTAAGATAAGGTAGGATTAAAGGTAAAGTTATACCCGTGGGAATAGTTTACTTTGGAGAGGAAGATGGCCAAACATAGTCGATTATGGAGTGTTAAGGCTAGATCTTTTAACTTATAATTTTCTTCTTATTAATTTGTATTTATCAAGGAAGTTCCATGAGTTAGGCAGGACTTATGGACAGATGGATGATATTCCTTTGGGGGTACTGGGTGTGGTTTAAATGGGTTGAATTTAACTGTTTAATTCAAGATGCAGTATTATCTATGATTTGCACTGCTGGATTAATTAAGCCATTGAATTAAAATAATTTAATTAAGATATGGGGTGATTAGTAGTCTGGATGGGATGAGAAGTGAAATTCTTAAGCTGAGCTCTCTTTTGGGATTGTCCTGATGCATGGGCGTAGCAGTTGTTCTCAAGTGTTTTGGCTAAATCTTAAATTCCAAAATAAGGCCACATGGTTATTAGTTTGGGAGGATCCCACTTTGCATTAGAGGAGTTGTTATTTTTATGCTTCATTTTACAAGGTTTGGACGGGAGGAAGATGTTGACGACTTATAATCGAATTAAAAAAATACTTGATTAATCATGAGATTTATTATGCGAATTGCTAATATCTCAGTTATCTCGGGGATGTTCTAATCATGCGGTGACTTTTGATTTAGATCTCGACATTTTAAAAATGATTTTCAGATACTTAATTTAAATGGTTTACCAGAATCTATTCCAAGTATTAATTTAAAAAGGGATGTCTTATGACTTCCGGAGATGAATAGATTTGAGGTTATTATTTTCATGGAAAGTCTTTACTATATTAAGTAATCTTACTTTTGTATATATAATTTTACTTGGAATTAAGGATATGATAGATAGGATTTAGACCACCCGTGTTCTAAGAGAATTTGCAATTATTATCTGAGTTGTATTGAGAGTACTAGATTATTCCTGACAAGTTTCAAATCCTACTTTACGATGTCATGCCTTTCCAGTTTCTTAATTACTCCCCTAATAATTTAACCTGCTATGTCTTGTTTATCATGAAGTTAATCAGGATTAACTCCTAGTACCATTAAGTTATGAATCCCTTTATTTAGTCTTACTTGGGGGTTATTATCTCGCTTTACCATTTCCTAATGTAATTAGATAGAGTTAAGTTTTTAGTCTCATTGCTTAGACTTTTTAGTTGATTTTCTTAATCAACCCTTATCCTTATTCCCAGTTACTACTCATATTTTAACATATTGTTATTTTACACAAGTCTTAGATCATTAAGTTAAATGTAAGAAGGTATTGAGACATTCATGCACCAATTTGGACCTTGGCATGATAGTTAATTTATTGGTTTAATAGCTGAATTCGTTGTTTGAAAGGATACTTCGGGTGTATTGCAATAACCCAACTTCACAAACTCTACTCAAATCAACAAGTTTAATGCATTGCCTCAAGTCAGCTACTAAAGAGGAGGGCCTACCTGTCACAGACCGAGAGAGAGAAAGGCACAGAGGGGAGGCAGAGGGAAGGGGCATCGACAGGAACATGGGCCGTAATAGGGGGAGAGCTCAGAGCACAGCCGGTGGCGACATTGCCGGCGGGAAACGGCCAAGGAGGTGGTGGCGGCCGGTAAATGGAGCCATGGGGAGTAGGGGAAACCAGGGGAGGAGTCGCCGGGGCTTGGGGTGGTGCCGGGGCGATCGGCGGCGGTGTGAAATAGCCAGCAATGGGGCTTAAGGAGGCACCGACTACCGAAGAGAGGGGAGAGTGAATCGAGGTAAGCATGAACACAAGGGATGTGTAAGGATCTTACCTAGGTGGTCAGGGAGGCCAGGGGTGCAACGGGGGAGGCCGGCGATGAGCACAAGCGGCGGTGCTGTCGGGAGGTGTAACATCCTGATTTTCTGAGATTTTTAAAACCTTGTTTTCAAAAATAAATTTTCTGGAATTTTTTGAAATTAAATTAAGCTCAAATTAAATTTTTAGAATTTAAAAAGATTTAATCTGATTAAAATAAACTTTAACATATGTTGGAAATATTTTATTTGAGTTCCATGTGTCACAAGGAATTTTCTGGTATTTTTGGTAAATTTTTGGAATTTATTTGCTATTTTTCTAGAGCTCTTAGTATTTTATTTGCATTTTCTGGAAATAGCCAACCGCGCCGCGCGTCTGCCCGTCGCCACCCTCGGCCCGGCCAATGCCCCGCGCCCTCGCCCACCTCGCCTTTCCGCCGCCCGATCACCCCACTTGCCACGTGCCCCGCATCCGCCTGCCCATCCGCGCCGCCCGCGTAACCCTAGCCGCCCGCGCGCACCCCGCCGCTCCCTCGCGCTCGCGCTCTCCCGCCGCCATATCCCCTCCGCTCGTTCGGACGCGTGTCGCGCATCCCGCGTTGACCTTCGCCCGCACCACGCGCTCCCGCCTGGACTCGTCGTGAGCCGTCCGATCCTCCCAGTCGCGCCACGCATCAGCCTCTCCGCCTTCGTCTCCGATCGGAAGCCGCCGCCCGTATTCGTCCTGGACTCCCTCGGGTTCCGCGCTTAAAACCTGCCGCCGCCCTCGCCTCCTCTCCTTCGCCAAGCCCTCTTTCCCGCCGCCGCTGCCTCTCTACCCTCGCCGCCTCCTCGCCCCGTCGTGCGCCGTCGTGTGCCATGCCGCTGGACTCGCCGCCTCGTGGCGCTTCGTCGTCCCTCGTCGTCGCCTCTCGAGGACTCACCGCCGACTCAACTATCCCGGAGCGTCGCCGGTCGTCCTCGTCCACACCGGTGATCACCGCCGCCGCCTTCCCGCGTCCACCCTCGCCGCCGGAACCTCGCCGTTACCGTTCCAATTGAATTCATCACTCCTTGATAATTTGGAATGCCATGATACCATTGTCACCCTAGGTTGGGAAATATACTAGTGATGCTAGGTTATTTGTCACATGGGTTGGTACGATAGAATGCTTAGCTTTGCTTATTGTTACGATTGGGTTTATCATCACATGTGAATTATCAATTTGACTTAATGAGATATGGAATGTGGTTGGTGCCACGTTTATTAAAATTTGGGCCATGGCATTGGTGTGTCATTGGCGTGGTTATACAAAACTAGTTTTGCACTCGGGCGAGTGATCGTGCAGTAAAGGGGGAAGTGTTGGAGCACTTCGAGGGATGTGGTAGTCTCGCCTAGGTAGAATTAAGGACTTAACTTTGTGCGTCATTGATCTGAGTTTTACCGTGCAAACCACATGTCTAGTATGGGATGGACCTGACTGATTAATTTGGGATGTTTCAACTTTAATCTTGCCATTGAGATGAACATGGTTGCTGATTTTTATGTGGCGCAAGGGGGGTGTGATGCGAAACCCTAGCGGGCGGATTGAGTTGTAACTGAACTTTGTAAAGGCCTTGTTGTGATTATCTTTAACGTGAGGATTATCACATCGTGTGGGTACAGTTGTGCAACCTCTACAGAGTGTAAAACTATTCGGATAGCCGCGTTCTCGGTCATGGACAATGCTCGGTGATTTCACACGAGGTATAGTTATTTGTGAAAACTGATGGATTGTGGTTAGACAGTGAATGGTTAATTCACTGTTGGTTTAGCTTATGGATGGGAGGTCCATGAGTAGTTGGTTTAACTTGTGGACGGGAGGTTCGCAAGTGGTTATCTCCATTCATTTGATTATTTATTATTATCGTTTTCATTTAAAGTTCTCTTTCAATCTATTTAACATATTTACTGTGAAATGTCTTTTATGCAAATTAACCTTTCAGCCTTCTATTGGTAAACCTTGCATACTATATTGCATTCGTTTGTTACAAACGACTTGCTTAGTACCAATGTACTTACGGCTTTACGCCTATGTTGCTCAGTTGAGGGCGAGGAGTATTATCAACAGGAGGTTCCAGAAGGAGAGTACTTTGACGACTTCGCGGATTAGGCTTTGTTCTCCACTCGATAGCCTGTGAGCTTGTCGATTGGCCACTACGCTTTATTTTGGATTTCCGCTGCTAGTTTTTGTTAAGCCCTTCGGGCTAGTCTATTGTAAGCTTGACTATAAGGTCGTACCTTTTGAGATTTATGATATTTGAGCTTTTCCTTTATTTTAACGTGTATATGGTTGTGATGACATCTATGTTTGACTGTGTGCACTAGCGTGATTCTGGAACTAGTGCAGTATACACAGAGAGTCTGGATTTGCATATTCGGGTCTCAACAGGAGGCTTGGCCGCTAGTGGGAATAGCTTCGGGGTGCCGTGGTCGATCTCCCACAACAAGGAATTGAAGGGAGGCCAGCCAGGGAGGGGATGGTGTTGGTGGAGGCGGCTTTGGCCGAAGGCGAGGAAGAAAGGCCGTGTGGCGGATCCTGACGTCGAAACTTCAATTGGCTAAAGAAGAAGGTAGAGGGGGTCCAGGGGTGCGCTGTGATGCGGGTAGCTTACCACGAGATTCACTGGAGTGGCAGGACAACGCGAAGCGGGAGGCGTGACCGCTGAGGTGGCTCGGTCGTGGGAAGAAGGTAGGGCGGGAGGTAGGAGCAACGGAACGCTCGAGAGGTCGTTTTATAGGCGAAGTGGGATAGTTGGCCATTGAAAGCATTGAAGGCAACAGTGTGGTGGAGTAATGTCGGGCAGTGGCTTTGATGGCGGCAGCAAAGCTAGCGAAGGGAGTAGAGCGAAGTAGCGGGCGGCGCCAAGGGGGGGTGGCGCTAGGCCGGCACGACATTGAAGTCGGGGGAGGCCAGTGGTAGAGGAGGGGCGGTAGGTGTATGGTTGTCAAGGCAAACTAGGGGTAGGGTGGCTGGGGGGGCGCAGTTGGCATCGGCCGCGAACGGGCGCTAGGAGCGGGGAAGGGAGGAGTAGCGGAGGATGCTAGGGCAGGCCAGCACTGACCTGCGGAGCTGGGCCAGAGAAGGGAGGAGGAAGGGGCGCTAGGCCAGGGCTGAGCCTGGCGTGGTGAGCGGCTGCAAAAACGGAGGGGAGGAGGGGAAGATAAAGGAGGAATGAGGAGATCAGGAGAGGAAGAAAGATGAAGGAGGCGGCCGAAAGGGCCAAGTGGGCTGAAGGTTAGCAGGGGAGTAATCCAAAGGAATTTTTTGATATCTTTTGAGAATCTTTGTCAAATTAATTTGGTGAGAAAAATTTTAACGTTTAATTTAATTTTAAACTTAAATCTTGGCCCTAAATTTCCAGTTTTCAAATTTTTGATTTTAGGATCTATAAAGGAAATTGAGGATTCGCTGATTTCTAAATTTTGAAATCTTAGTTCTCGATTTGTGCGGTTTTCTTTTCCCATAATTGAACTTTGCCGCCAGGAATTTTAAATCAAGAGCTCTAATGAGTGCAAAATTTTGAATTACTCATAAAATAAAGAAAATATTTTATTATTTTTGCAAATACACTAATCCTGTAACTTTGGAATGTTACAAATTCTACCCCCCTTAAAAGGAATCTCATCCCCGAGATTCGGGTAGAGTAGAAAGAAAAAGGTGTGGACAAGCTGCTAGTAGTAGGTTACAAAGGTTTGCTTGGCAAGCCGTCGTTTCCTTGGAATAGCAGGGAGTGAGAGAAATTCTGCACAAAAAAGGGTTAACACTTGGAGAGGAGGAGCACATAGAGAAACCTCGTTCTTCCACATAGATTTCGTAACGGTCGTCTCTTTACTGCAATGTACTTGATCTTCCAGGTGCCTTACTGCTCATCAATGCTAGACCAGAAATCCTTTTAAGCTGGAATGGTGGTTGTGGCCCATTGTTGCGGTACGCTGATATTCTTGTGTTATCTTGGCTACCCCCTTAAAAATCAGGTGGCAAGGGCTAGTTGCTTTTATCTGCTTCAGCCATGACGAGTTTGATGACGACCTGGAGGCTCATCCGTTGTATCTTGGCAGCTTTGGTTAGCAACAGGTTCATGGCGCAGTCTTTAGGGCAGTGATCTTGTCCTTCACAAAGGAAGCATGTGACTTTGCTCATTGGGCATTCTCTAGGTTGGTGATCTTCGTCATAGTTGGGGCAACTGACGGTGCATTGGTCGTCCTGATGTCCTTTTTCTCCGCAACGTGTACATGCCACTAGGTTTTTGAGGCAATCCCCTGACGGATAATGTTCCTTGCAGTAGGGGCAATAGGGGATTGGGCAATTGTAGCAATAGTGTCCTTTTTGTCCACAGGTGAAATATGATCATCTTTTGTCCAGTCGTAGTGGAGGACATGATTGGACGCTATGTCCTTTCTTGCCACATTCACAGCAGTCAGTAGTTGGCAGAGTTTTTAGGCCTGATAATGGGGTTTGGTAAGGCATAACTTGTTTCTTGTTGGATGCAAGAAGGCAAACCTGTTGCCTACTTTAGTAAAAAATTGAATGGTCCTGCTCTTAATTATTCCACGTATGATAAAGAATTGTATGCTCTTGTTCGTTCTTTAGAGACGTGGCAATACTATTTATGGGCTAAAGAATTTGTTATTCATTCCGATCATGAATCACTTAAGCATATTCGTAGTCAAACCAATTTGAATCGTAGACACGCTAAGTGGGTTGAATTTATTGAATCTTTCCCTTATGTCATTAAACAAAAGAAATGGAAGGATAATGTAATTGCTGATGCTTTGTCTCGACACTATACCATGTTGTCTCAACTTGATTGTCGCATTTTTGGTCATGAAACCATTAAAGGACAATATGCTTTTGATGCTGATTTTAAGGATGTGTTGTTGCGTTGTAAAGAGGGACAAGCATAGAATAAATTCGTGATCAATGATGGGTTCTTATTTAGAGCTAACCGCCTATGCATTCCAGTTGGATCCGTTCGTCTTTTGTTATTGCAGTAAGCGCATGGAGGCGGTTTGATGGGACATTTTGGTGCTAAGAAGACGGAGGATGTTCTGGCCACACACTTCTTTTGGCCAAAGATGAGGCAAGATGTTGAGCGGTTTGTGGCTCGCTGCACTACATGTCAAAAAGCTAAGTCTCGCTTGAATCCACATGGTTTATATATGCCTCTTCCTGTTCCTTCTGTTTCGTGGGCAGATATTTCTATGGACTTTATTTTAGGATTGCCCAGGACTAAGAGGGGGAAGGATATCATTTTTGTTGTTGTGGATCATTTTTCTAAGATGGCTCACTTTATACCATGTCATAAAACCGATGATGTTGTTCATATTACTGATCTCTTTTTCAAAGAGATAGTTCGTTTGCATGGTATGCCTTCTACTATTGTTTTAGATCGTGATGCCAAGTTCTTAAGTCACTTTTGGCGTACTCTATGGAACAAGTTGGACACAAAGTTGTTGTTCTCTACAACATGTCACCCACAAACTGATGGCCAAACCGAGGTGGTGAACCGCACATTGTCTACCATGTTGAGAGCTGTTTTGACGAATAATTTGAAGCTGTGGGAAGAGTGTTTGCCGCATGTTGAGTTCGCATATAATCGAGCGGAACACTCCACCACCAAGGTAAATCCTTTTCAGGTAGTGTATAGATTCAATCCCCTGTGGAACACTCCACGACAACTCCGCTTCAAGAGGGGGAGGATGATGTGGACATCACTTCTTTGGATACACACAACACTCCTCCACTTGACATTCAAAGACCAATCACTAGAGCTCGCGCCCGACAATTGAATTTACAGGTGAGCTCGTTCCTAAGTACTTCTTTTTGTTCATTTGAGAATCGATTGCTACCTAATGATTTAATTATGATTAGGAACCATGGAGAGGACCTAGAAGTACTTGGAGAAGGGCTGCGAGGCACACAAGTCCAGCAAGGGCGGTCAAATCATGTTGGAGGCCCAACTCAAGCCGACTTCGAATCTAATTCGGAGTCTAGGACCAGGCCGCACTAAAATGTACGCCCAGATCGCATCCGGGCTCCGTTTTGGACGTTCTACATATGTATGGAAAGCTGAGAAGGCGACCTTTCCAATGGCTCTAGTTCCATGTCAAAATTCCTTCCGAGTCTACGGAAATCATCGAAACAAGTGGGTATTTAGAATCTATCAGGGTGTTGCGCCACCGTCTTTTTGGGCCGTTCGGCTTTGTATCGTGTTGGAGCCCATTAGGGCGCGTCCAGGGGTTTTGCATGCCCCTCACTCCTCTATATATAGCCACCACTCCCACCATTAGGGTTTTGGGTTTTGATTAAATTATTCTGTCTTTGAACAGTTTCGCCATTCATCGGTTTGTGAGATCCCAACTTTCGAGTGCTAAATCAATACATCTGCAATTCCGTTGTGTTCTTCCTTGTTCTTTTTTGTGTTCTTCGATTCGCAGGCAAGGATTAGGCTTCTTGGCGAGGTCAACCGGACAGCGCACGGTTGATAACCTGAGGAGACGTGGTGCTGCGATTGCGGGGTTCGGAACGTGTTGTTCGGAAGCCGAATCGATTTGTGTCGCGCTTCCACCAAATCGAACATATCCAGAATCTGTTGGAAGTTCAGGACCCTGTTCCCATCATGTCCTAGGTAACCACATTTAAAACAAATAGCCCCTTTGCCTTGATTCTTTTTGGGGCACCCACTGGCGTGATGTTTGATATCTTCGCAGCAATTGATGCCCATTCGAGACTTGCTGGGTACTGTGCTGCCATGATTCCCATTGTGATGGCTTTTCTTTGACTTTTCTTGTAGCGTGGGGTTGGTTGGCAGCTTGTACAAATGGTTGTAGCCTTGGTGAGCATCAATTATTTGTCTCTTTATCTTACACTTGTTTCATTAAGATTAACACCACATAAACCACATTCAATTCACCAAGATCATTAACAATTGATTCATAAAAAATACTACCACACAGACCACAATATATTAATAAAGAATACTACCACATAGACCCCAATATCTCCATGAAGAATACTACCCCATAACCACATTTGTTTCATTAAATGTAATTCCACATAAACCACATCCGATTCTTGAAGAAACATAAACAATCGATTCATAAAAATATTATCATATAGACCACATTAAAGAAAGCATGTAGCAACGACAAAGCATATTAGATTAAAAGAATTATCCAATATAAATATAGTAAAATTAACAAGTTAAATGGTAGCAACAATCGCTATGCTTACTTGCCTTTACTGAAGAAGCGAAGCGCTCAAGTATGGTCAGGAGTGAAGCCACCTGTCCAAAAACCATCTCTCAACATAGAACTACAACAAGGCATCCACATCTTAAGAAAAATAAAATGCCGCTAAGCCCAAAACCTGACAATACCCTCTCAGCTCGTCGTTCCTACTCCCAGCCCACTGCAGCAGCGTTGCTTATTTTTTTCGTATCTTTTAATCTACTAGGCCAAGCGCAGCAAACAATAATATTTTTAGAAAATACAAAAAGAATACGACAACTTTCAAGTAGACACCTTATTTTTATTCTGCTGCTACAGGGGTGTAAAATATCGCAGAAAACAGATGACATACTCTGCATCGGCGATCTGGCCAGCAAGCTTATATCGAATCCCACATTCTTTATAATGATCTAAAAATCATGATTTTTTTACATAAGCTAGTTTACATGATTTCCTACAACTTTTGTTAATGTGGGAAAGTTCATAAAATTAGTTTGCCCCTCTGAAACTGCACCTGAATAGAAACTAGATTCTGACTACTCCTCTGCTACACAGTAGAGTTCCAATCTCTGCTACGCCCAAACCCCACGGCCAAAAATTCTACAAAAATTATAGCTAGTTTTCAATGTCCTCTACAACTTTTGTGCTAATCAGATCTGCAAAAACAAATCATCTTGATGCTCTAATCTAGACGACCAGACAATTTGCTCGAATCAGCCTCTGCGCAGATAGCCCTTTATCGCTAATTGGTTTATTACCCCGCTAGATCACCTCTAATCTCGAGCCATAAACCCTAAATATATCTAAAACAGAGGAGAATTGAGGTGAGAAAATATACCTAGGTGATCCCTCAAGATCACTCTTCTTTTCTCTTCTTCTTCCTTTTTCCTTCCCTTCTTCTTCTCCCTTCTCTTCCTCCCTTCTTCCCTTCTCTTCTCTAATTTCTCCCTTTGCTGCAGGGTAGCCAGGGAGGAGGCATTGGCGGGGGGGGGGGGTGGAGGCGCAGGGGGAAGGTGGTGGTGGCGGCCAAAAAGGGGTAAAGGGGGGCGGCCACAAGGGAGGGGGAGTAAAAGGGGACGGCTAGGGTTTGGGTGGTGGGAGGGGGTGCGGCTGGGCCCTTTGGGATGGCTAGCCCATAGTGTCTAGCCCACCCCTCTAGGCAGCCCAACTCATAGTTTTAATTAATTAATTTATATTTTCACTTTGGACAATTCCATATTTTCTTTTCCCGCCTCCCGCGATTCACCGAAAAACTGGTTAACTCCATGGTTCCGCTAAATATTCTCAGGGACACCGTAAAGACGTTCAGGGCATTACATTCTCCCCCTCCTAAGAAAGATTTATCCTCGAATCTAACTCTTCAACCCACGAGACAAAAAAAAAACAAAGGAGAAAACAACAAAAAGGAAATAACAACTATAAGTACTCTCCTACTTCGAAGAGTTCGGGTTCTTCTTTCGCATCTGATTTTCAAGCTCCTATGTCGCCTCCCGCTCGAACTAATTCGTCCAGAGGACCTCCACATACCTAGTGACCCTCTTCCTCATGACTAGTTCTGGTGAGTCCACGATACACGCTGATCGACGCCGAACGTCCGCATAACTCTTCTGCCGGCTCTGAGCGGCCAACAGGTTCTGCCGTTTTCGCAAAATCCCCCCGCAACAACTATTAAACCATTTTCTAAATCTATCCTCCTTCTTAAACACTTTCCTCTATTAAATATAATCGAGATAATACGTTATACCCCATTTAAAGAATGTGACCGCAAATTCCACTCACAACATTCTACTCGAAAAACAACCAAAATCTTTTACAAACCGAATCCAACTAAATGCGAAGGATTCTCAAGCAACCCACTCACAACCAACTTCCCTTCAAAGGACCATGATTCAAAATCAAAGGATTCATCACGGAACCTTTTTCACTCTCCAATTAGGCAATTAGAGAAAAAACACCACATAAGCCAAGAGTGAAAATTACTCAAAAAACTAAAGCAATCATTTTCTTTTTCCAACTGGAAAAGACTACGCCTCAACATAAAACAACTCAATTTGCAGATGACCTCTGCCACAAACACACAACCTAAACAAGAATCAAGAGAGCATTTCACTACTCGAGATAACAATAATTTCTCAATCCATTCATTTTTCAAAATTTAACTTCCTTGAACCAAGGATTTCCAAATCATCACCCAATTGATCTTAAGTTGGCATCCTCAACAATAAACTCAAACTGAGTACATCATCTACACCCTTTGTAGAGAGACTCTACTATCTCCACAAAACAAACTCTATCCAAGACCCTCAACCAATAGAATTACCTTGATAGATAAACCTAATGCACCTCAATCCCTTAAAGATAACAACTCCAAAATTCACATCACACCTGCACATATTCATTTACTGCACCTTAAGGATGCTATCCACGATCATTACAATATTTGGAAACCACTCTATTCTACTATTCCTACATAGAAACACTAGACCTCCAAGGTTCTAGCATAACAAATGCAAATCCCACACTCAACCTTCAAGACTCCTACAACAAACTTCTTGATAGAGATAGGAAAATTCTCAGGTGAAATCCCTAAAATTCCTACAATTAACATATACTCAATTCTTAACATCAATAAATATTTTGGCTCCAAGACAAACATTCTATTTAAATCAAATCCTTTCTAAGGATTATTGTAAGAAAACAATATATCATCCAATGTATCTCAAATATCGTGATATTTAAGATTTCCACAAAATTATCTACTAGACCACCGCTATCTAGTTGTCATCACACAACATAAAAGGCTTCGCAACACAAATCGGTTACCCTTTTCTTAGAAGAAGAGGTAAATTTCAGGAAATTTCAGCACACAGGAAATTGCTACCATTGACAGTAGTCATACGACCAAGGGAAAAATAAATGGCAATGATATTGGAAAACAAAAGATTAGATCACCTGTACCTCAACTACTTCTAGCACACTCTTTCTTTTCACAAGCACCAATTTTCTTTGATTATAGCATCCTGTGCCAATTCCAACAAAAGAGGTTTGAAGACCATAACACATGTTGTAGTTAAAACCAATAAAATCATTCAACACGCCACTTTGCTTAAAATAATTTCAACTACGACATAAGTTATGAGATCCAAAAGATCCCGATCGCAAATCTCAAAACCTTTAATTCAATTAGTGTCATGGAACTATCAAATTACTTTATTTATGAAACATTCAATATTATCATCACATCCACATACTACCAATTGTACTAACAACAGGACAAACACTCTTAACAAGAATCATCATATTCTCTTACCCCTTCATATTTTTTCCAAAAGGAGCACCATAAATCACTTCATCATGTTCTTATTATCTAAATAAGATTCAAACTACTTTATCTAGGAAAAGCCTAATGCACAAACCATAATATTGAAACAAAACACTTTAACAAGATGATACTAGAACATGACAATCTCATAAAATATGCTAGTATAAATCTCTTATTAGATTTCACATTCAATTCTTATTGATGCTCAACTCTAATTTAGCACAAATTAATTGCACTCTAATCATTACTGTGAAAAATTTATTATTATTTTTATCATAGTAGCATTCATGATCCTATCTCTGTTTTGCAATCACAAAAATAATTATAAGTAGGGATGTAGCATTCCACCTTATGTTCAGAAATTAGAACGAAATAACCTTAAACTTCAATAATATAAGCTTTATAAGACAAGATTTCACAAGTCAATATATTAACCTTCATCTATTTTTTATACATGTTTCAGTAATTTAGCATGTCAGAAGTTAAATGAATCTAGCAGTTGTACATGCTTATCAAGTATGTAAAGAGAGGACATATTAAAGGTTAATATTACTAAAGCAATATTGCAATACCTCCTTACTTAACCATCCCAAATGGTCAGATTAATTACTTGAAACCAATCAATCCAATCTACCTCAACAAGTTGGGAATTTGAACAACCACAATAATCAAACCATTTGTTTTTCATATTCCTCAATAACTGCATGAGTTTTAAACATATATCGACAAATTCTTAGCTACAATTCTTTAAGAAACTACCATAGGACAACATCATATTAACCAACTTCACTTTTAAGGATGTTAGTAGAAATTAATTATGCACCACGCTAACATCTCTACTTAATAATTCATATCTTATCAATTATTTATATGATTGCCACCTCCTACTTAAACACAACAAACACCACAAAAGGGTTTTAACACTTCCTTTCAGAAAAGAGAGGAATTAAACTTCAACACTTGAAATAATCCAAAAGAAATGCATAGAGCCACGACTTCGCAAGTTAACGAACTTGCAACATAAAGTTTTGATTTTTTTTCCAAAATATCAAACGAATAAATGAGTCATATTTTCTAGTAAGAAAGATGGAAACAACATGAAAAATACCAATCTTGCCAATTAACAATGCTCACGAGTAGCAAGAGCAACTCAACAATCAGAAACACAATAATTGTCTCAAGAACAATTAGAGGCCTATTAGCACCCAACAACTGCAATGAGCCGCTAACCCAAGAGAAATTTATTAACCGCAATAGGTCAAGAATTGACCAAAGACAACTCAAGGAATATAACAAGTTTTCTAAAGAAACTCACGCATGATATCTGTAACTAAGTTACCCGAGGTAACTGCATCACTATCCCTTTACCACGATCGGTGGTATAACCTGGTAATGCCTAAGACAACAACTATAACCTCTACTTTTTATCAATGACTAGCCTCATTTCTATCAGTCATAGAAGCAAATCTTAAGCATACGAGATCATTACATAACATAAATCATCAATACAACATGTTGAAAGCATGAATGCAATGCTTGACCCATCCCATCCTATTGTGCACTAGTGTGTCAATTTAATAATTTAATTATCACAGACCTAACGCCCACTTTGATACCAATTGTAACACCTCAGGACCCACATTACCCTGGGATACCACTAAAACTACTCCACGACTAGCCAGATTACAAGGAAAAGTAAATTGGCAATATTCTCTAAAATAAAAAGACATCTAAGCGGAAGCAAAACAACAGAGTGAGTAATGGAAAAATACTAAATAAGAAACATTCGCTAAATAAGTAAACAGTCTAGCATTATTAATTAAAAATGATCAACAATGAAATGGTGTGTAATAGTGTTGTGCCATTCTACCCTTCCCATGCATGCTCAAGGATCACCCGGAAGGAGGGAAAAATAAGAGTGAGACAAAAATCTCAGCAAGCAAACTGTTTAACAAGCTAATTAAACTACAATGGTTTAACATCAACAATTATTTGCCACAATGACCGCGTTTATAACCTTAACCACAATTACTATCAATAATAGTAAAACATTAGCAAATAAGTCTCGTTTGCCTACTTTATAACCCCAACCATCACTATAACCAATATCAGTAAAGCATTAACATATTTCCTTCACTAACCATATTATTTTCCACAACCTCATCCGCTAACAACAGTTATCACAAGAGAAATACCTCATGCCGCAACTACAACCCCTACCATACCACAAGGGGAGTGAACTCCACTCCACGACCATAGCCATATTCCTCATACCACAAGTGACCTCATAAGCCAATTCCACATAAAAAGCTAAGAAGTTTCCTATGTATGCAAATAACTCATCCACAACACATTGTATAATATGCAAATGATTCGTCCACAATGAAAATGCATATGAATGCATATGATCCACTACACCCTTACGTAACAAGGTAAGAGTGTGCATCGTATTACGGCAATGTACGATGTTGTACCTATAACACCCCAGGACCTACATTACCCTAAGATGCCGCTAAACTACTCCACAACTAGCCAGATTACAAGGTAAAATAAACTGGCAATATCTCCTAAAACATGATAAGCCAAGCAGAAGTATAACGAAACAAAGGTAATGGAAAACTATTAATTAAGGAACAACCACTAATAGTTTTAACCAAATAAAGTAAACCACAGTCTAGCATTATTAATTAAAAGTGATCAACAATGAGGAAAAAGATAAATAACTAGAGATTCCTCATATTCATTATAGCATAAATCATGAAATAGTGTGTAACAGTGTCGTGCCGCTCTACTCTTCCGATGCATGCTCAAGGATCACTTGGAAGGGGGGGAATAAGTGTGAGATAAAAAATCTCAACAAGCAAACTGTTTAATAAGCTAATTAAACTACAATAGTTTAAGTACCAACAATTATTTCCCACAATGATCTCATTTATAAGCTTAACCACAATTACTACTAACAACCATAAAACATTAACAATTAAGTCTCGTTTGCCTACGTCATAACCGCAACCACCACTATTACCAACATCAGTAAAACATTAACATATTTTCCTCACTAACTATAGTATTTTCCACAACCCCAGCTGCTACAACATTTACCACAAGAGAAATACCTCACGCCACAACTACAACCCCTACTTTACCATAAGGGGGTGAACCCCACTCCACGACCACAGCCACATTCCTCATACCACAAGTGACCCTCATGGGCTAATTTCACATAAAAAGCTAAGAAGCTGCATAAGTATACAAATAATTCATCCATAACATATTGCATAAGTATGCAAATGATCCATCCACAATGAAAATGCATATGAATGCATATGATCCACTACACCCTTACCCAACAAGGTAAGAGCGTGCATCATACTACGACAATGTACGATGCTGTACTGGTACGGTCACGGCTATGTGCGACGAATCCACGATGCAGAAGACATGTCATGTTTTACATGATATGATTCCAATGATTCATAAGAATTTAACCACAAAGATCAACAATATATTTATCAAGAATACTACCTCATAATCTACATATGATTCAATAAAAACAATACCACATAATCCACATTCGATTCACCATGATCATAATCAATCGATTCATAGGGAATACCACCACATAGACCACAATATATTTGTTACGAATAATACTACCACTAAGACCACAATGTACTCACTAAGAATAATGCCACTTAGATCACAATATCCTCATAAAGAATACTACCTCATAACCATATTTGTTTCATTAAGAACAATACCAAATAACCACAATTAATCCATCAAGAGCATAAACAATTGATTCTTAAAATGCTACCACATAGACCACATTAAAGAAAGCATGTAACAACGGCATAGCATCTCACATTAAGAGAATTATCTAATGTGAATGTCGTATAGTTAACGAGTTAAACAGTAGCACATCCGTTACGTGTACTTGCTTCTACCGATGAAGCGAAGCGCTCATGCACGGTCAGGAGTGAAGCCACCTGTCCAAAATTATCTCTCATCACAAGATTACAGCAAGGTATCCACAACTTAAGAAAATAAAATGCCGCTAAGCCAAAACCCGACAATACCCTCCCAGCTCATCGATCCTACGCCCAGCCCACTGCAGCAACGCTGCTTGTTTTGTTTGTATCTTTAAAATTACTGGGCTAGGCACAGCAAATGAGATATTTTTGGAAACTACAGGGAAAAACCTACAATTTTTAAGTAGGCATCCTATTTTTAATCTGCTGCTAAAAGGGTGTAAAATATTGCGAAAAACTGAGGACAGACTCTGCTTTAACGATCTGGCCAGCAAACTTCTAACAAATCCACCTTCTGTATAATGCTCTAAAATCCATGACTTTTTTATAGAAGCTATTTTACATGATTTCCTACAACTTTTGTTATTGGGAGAAAAATCGTAAAATTCATCTACCCCTCTGAAACTACACATGAACAGCAATCAGTTTTAGATTACTCCTCTGCTACACAGTCCCGACTCTGCTGCGTCCAAACCCCACGGCCAAAAAATCTAAACAAATTATAGAAGCTAGTTTTTGTCGTCCTCTACAATTTTTATGTTGGCTAGATCCGCAGAAAAAATCGTCTTGATGCTTTAATCTAGACGAACATTTGCGTTGCACGAATCAACCTATGCGCAGACAGCAGAATAACGCTAATCGGCTAATTACCCCGCTAGAACCCTACTAATTTCGTGCCATGAAACCTAATGACATCTAAAACATGGAGAATTGAGGTGGAGAAAATTACTTAGGTGATCCCTCAATAGCACCCCTTTTTCCCCTTCTTCTTCCTTTTTTCTTCCCTCCTTCTCCCTTCTCTTCCTCTTCTTCTCCCTTCTCTTCCTTGATCTCTCCTTTGCAGCAAACAGCAGGGTAGCAGGAAGTGGAGAGAGGTGGAGGCGCAAGGAGGAGAGGGGGTGGTGGCCAAGAGGGAAAAGGGGGGAGGGGGTGCGGCCAAGGAGTATTTAGGAGAGGGGCTAGGGTTTGGGT
This sequence comes from Melocanna baccifera, assembly GCA_036346265.1. NCBI lineage: Eukaryota > Viridiplantae > Streptophyta > Magnoliopsida > Poales > Poaceae > Melocanna > Melocanna baccifera. The sequence continues at coordinate 9,643,772 of CM070694.1, read as the reverse complement.
GGTGGGAAGGGGGTGGTGCGGCTGGCCCATTGGGCTGGCTGGCCCCATGTGGCTAGCCCACCTATTAGGCAGCCCAAAACCTGATTTCTTTATTAATTAATTTACTTTTTTCACTTTAAACAATTCCGCATTTTCTTTTCCCGTCCTCCACGATTCGTCGAAAAACTAAGAAACTCGGTGATTATGCTAAACACTCCCAACACTCTGCATTTCTACTAAATACCCTAGGGACGCCGTAAAGATATTCAGGGCATTACATTCTCCCCTCCTAAAAAAGATTCGTTCTCAAATCTAACTCCTCAACCCACGAGACAAAAAACAATCAAGGAAAGAGCAACCAAAGGATACAAGAACCACGAGTTCTCTCCTACCTCAAAGAGCTCAGGTTCTTCTTCCGCATCTGATCTTCAAGCTCCCACGTCACCTCCCGCTCGAACTGATTCATCCAGAGGGCCTTCACATACCTGGAGGCCCTCCTCCTCATGACCAGCTCCGAGGAGTCTACGATACGCACTGGTCGACGTCGAACATCTGCATAACTCTTCTGCTAGCTCTAAGCGGCCAACAGATTCTGCTATTTTCGCATAATTCCCCCGCAACAACTATTAAAACCACTTTCTACATCCATCCTCCTTCTTAAAACACTTTTCTCTTATTAAATATAATCGGGGTAATGCATTATACCCATTTAAAGAATTTAGCCATAAATTCCACTCACGTCATTCTACTCGAAAAACAAACAAAATCTTTCACAAACAGAACCCAAATGAAAATAAAGAATTCTTAAGCAACCCACTCGCAACCAACTTTCCTTCAAAAGACCACGATTCAAAATCAAAGGATTCATCATGAAACATTTTCCATTCTCCAAGCAGATAATTGGAGAAAAAACACCACATAAGCCAAGAGTAAAAATCACTCGAAAGACCAAAACAATCATTTTTTCCCAACTGAAAAAGACTACGCTTCAACATAACACAACTCAATTTGCAGTTGACCTATGCCACAAAAACACATAGCTTAAACAAGAATCAAGAGAGCATTTCACTACTCGAGATGATAATAATTTTTCAATCCATTTCTTTTAATAATTTAACTTCCTTGAACTAACGATTTCCAAATCTCGACCAACACACCAACTCATTTATCTTAATTGGCAACCTCAACGATAAGCTCAAACTGAGTACATCGTCTACACCCTTGTAGAGAGACTCATTACCCCCACAAAACATACTCTAGCCAAGACCTCGACCAATGGAATTATTTTGTCAGAGATAATTCCTAATGAACCTCAATCCTTTAAGGATAACAACTTGAAATTCTTATTACACCCACACACTCATTTACTGCACCTCAAGGATGCTATTTACGATCATCACACTATTTGGAATTCACTCTGTTCCACTATTCCTACACAGAGACACTAGGCCTCTAAAGTTCTAGCATAACAAATTACAAAGCCCAGACTCGATCTTCAAGATTCCGACAACAAACTTCCCGTATAAAGATAGGGAAATCCTTAGATAAAAACCCTAAAATTTCCACAATTCAAACATACTCAAATCTTAACAGCAACAAAACATTTACGTCTAAGACAAATATTCTATTGTAAATCAAATCCTTTCTTAGGATTATTCCACGAAAGCAATATATCATCCAATGTACCTCAAACATCATGATATTTAAGGTTTCTACAAGGTCATCTACTAGACCACCACTGTCCAGTTACCAACACACAACATAAAAGGCTTCGCAACTCAAATCAGTTACTCTTGTCTTAGAAAAATAGGTAAGAAAAAATAAATTTCAGCACACTAGAAACCGCTACCGTTCACAGCAGTCATACGACCAAGGGAAAAATAAATGGCAATGAGTTTGGAAAACAAAAGATGAGGTCACCCGTACCTCAAATACTTCTAGTACACTCTTTCTTTTAACAAGAAATAATTTTCTTTGATTACAGCATCCCGCCCCAAAAAGAGGTTTCAAAACTTTGACGATCCAAAAGATCTCCTTACTTAACCATCCTGAATGGTCAGATAAATTACTTGAGACCAATCAATCCAATCTATCCAACAAGTCAGAAAATTTAGACAACAACAATAATCAAACCAATTCCATTTTTTTTCATATTGCTCAATAACTGCATGAGTTCTAAATATGTATCGATAAATTCTTAGCCACAATTCTTCAAAAAACTACAACAAGATAACATCATATTAATCAACTTCACTTCCTAGGATGTTAGAAGAAATTAATTATGCACCACGCTAACATCTCAACTTGATAATTCATATCTTATCAATTATTTACATGATGGCCACCTCCTACTTAAGCACAACAAAGTACCACAAAAGGATTTTAACACTTCCTTTTAGAGGAGAGACAAATTAAACTTCAACACTTGAAATAACCCAAAGAAAATGTATAGAGCCAAGGCTTTCACAAATTAACAAACTTCCAACAATAAGTTTTTGATTTTTTTTTCAAAATACCAAATGAATAAATGAGTCATGTTTTCCAGTAAGAAAGATGGAACAAACATTGAAATATCCATCTCGCCAATTAACACTGCTCACGAGCAGCAAAAGCAACTCAACAATAAAAAAAAACAATAATTGTCTCAAGAACAATTAGAGGTCTATTGGCACCCAGCAACTGCAATAAACCGCTACCCCAAGAGAAATTCGTTAACTGCAATAGACCAATAATTAGACAAAATCAACCCAAGGAAAATAACAACTTTTCTAAAGAAACTCACGCACAACATCTGTAACTAAGTTACACGAGGTAATTGCATCACTATCCCCATACCACGAACGTTGATATAAACTGGCAATGCCCAAGGGAACAATTGCAACCTCTACCTCTTATCATTGACTGTCCTCACTCATAACAGTCATGGAAGCAAATCATAATAATACAAGATCATCTCACAACATAAATCATCAATACAACATGTCAAAAGCATAAATGCAATGCTTGACCCATCCCATCTTACTGTGCACCAGTGTGTCAATTTAATAATTTTTAATTACCACGGACTTAACGCCCGCTCTGATACCAACTGTAACACCCCAGGACCTACATTACCCTGGGATGCCACTGAACCACTCCATAACTAGCCAGATTACAAGGTAAAATAAACTGGCAATATCTCCTAAAATATAATAAGCTAAGCGGAAGCATAACGAAACAAAGTTAATGGAAAACTATTAATTAAGGAACAACCACTAATAGTTTTAACCAAATAAAGTGAACCACAGTCTAGCACTATTAATTAAAAGTGATCAACAATGAGGAAAAAAGATAAATAACTAGAGATTCCTCGTATTCATTACAACATAAATCATGAAATGGTGTGTAATAGTGTTGTGCCGTTCTACTCTTCCCATGCATGCTCAAGCATCACCTGGAAAGGTGGAAAATAAGAGTGAGATAAAAATCTCAGTAAGCAAACTATTTAACAAGCTAATTAAACTACAATAGTTTAAGCATCAACAGTTATTTCCCACAATGACCGCATTTATAGCCTTAACCACAATTACTACCAACAACCATAAAATATTAACAATTAAGTCTCGTTTGCCTACTTCATAACTGCAACCACCAGTACTACCAACATCAGTAAAGCATTAACATATTTTCCTCGCTAACCATATTATTTCCCACAACCAAAGCCACTACAATAGTTACCACAAGAGAAATACCTCATGCCACAACTACAACCCTTACCATACCACAAGGGGTGAATCTCACTCCACGACCACAGCCACTTTCCTCTTACCACAAATGACCCTCATGGGCCAATTCCACACAAAAAGCTAAGAAGCTGCATAAGTATACATATAATTCATCTGCAACACATTGCATAAGTATGCAAATGATCCATCCATAATAAAAATACACATGAATACATATGATCCACTGCACCCTTACTCAACAAGGTAAGAGTATGCATCATACTATGGCAATGTACGATGTTGTACCAGTATGGTCGTGGCTATGTGCGGCGATATCTACAATGCAAATGACATATCATGTTATGCATTATACGATACCAATGATTCATAAGAATTTAACCACATGTAATGCCCTGAATGTCCTTATGGCGTCCCTGCGAATGAATAGCGGAATCGCGCAGTTTTCTGATTTTTCGATGAATCGCGGGAGGTGAAAATTAAATTGCAGAATTGTCCAGCATTTAAAAAAATAAATTAAAATATTTAATTGAAATGTTTTGGGCTGTCGGAGGGGTGGGCCAGCCAGCCCAAAGGAGGGCTCGTACCCCCTCCCAAACCCTCTAGTACCCCCTTTATAAACCCCCTCCCTTGGCCCCTCTCCCCTTTGTCGGGACCCGAAACAACAACTCCAAGTCCCTCTGTGTAAATCGCACAATCCCAGGAAAAGCTAGTGCACGCAGGGTTCACAGTAATGTATATCATGCAAAAATCACCATTGAATATATTATTAAAAGACAAAGTACGACCTCAAGGCCAAGTCTTACAATATAGGGCACAAGGCCAACGAAAGAAATAAAACAGCGGAAAGCAAATAAAGGTAGTAGAACAGCCCATCCAGCCTCCCACAGGCGAATGACTGTAAGACACGTCCTACTCGCTGAAGTAGTCCTCACCGTCGTAGTCGCCCTCGAAGTCTGGCAACAGATTAAGCAAGGTGAGTACGAGAGTACTCCCAAGGTAAGCAAGTAAATGCTTACGCAAGTTACACCAGGAATTATAACAGAGTTGATGCATGCATAATGGATATCAAAGGAAAGCTTAATAGGGCAATGTGCAGAAAGCAATACTTGAATTTAAATACCATAACGTAAATACGAAAAGCTGAACTTTAATATAGTATATGAAACATTGTTTTTATCAAGTATTATCGTTAGTGTAGGCTCCAACCCACACTAACCTATCCACGGGAATCCACCCGGACCGGAACCAAACCGTCTTTTGTTTGCTTCAAAAACCAAGTTTATAAAATCCAAGTCTAATCTGTGACAACTTTACTCAGCATGTCCATGACCGTGGACACGGCTATCTAGATAGATTTTTAACTCTACAGAGGTGTACAACTTTACCCACAAGACATTCCCTCTCACTTGAGCCACGCGATAAACACACTGCCTTAGGTGTGCGGCGGAGAGTTCATGACGAGGCTGTTCCGATGATCCATCGCCAAAATAATCACGCCGCCACTAAGGTTTCACCGCAACTCGAATCCACGAGTTAGAGCCCCCTCTGGTGCCATGTGAGACTTCCCACAGCCTACGCCGCGCTCACATTCAGCCTATAGCGAGACTATAATTGGAACTTCACAAATTACTTAGCCAGGTCCGTCCCATACCGGACTTGTGGTAGTACGAAGTGACTTCGTAAAATGAATCACAGAAACGGTCCTTATGTTGGTTTAGGCCCATCCACATTCCCCCGTACACGACAATCAACCAGGTGTCACCAAACACGAGGCATGCCGGTACCCACCACCTAACCATTAGCCTAAGTCCAAAACATAAGTTTCTATTTTCATTTTTAAACAATTTTCATAAACCATCCTTGACTCACCGAGGTCAAGATATCAACTTTCAAAGTCTGTCATTTCATGTGAAAAATTGATTCCACCTAAAATTATACTAAGCCAGGCTAAGCATTTCTATAAAATTTGCTAGTCAATACTATGGTACTAACTAGTTTTCAGCTAGGGTGACAAAGTATAGGAATTCGAGATTCAAATTGGGCTATAATCAAAGGATTATGGGTATAACTAAATTTAAAACAAATTTGAATTATATTTGAGTAAAGATACGCATGCATATACAGTAAAACAACATAAATAAATTTAAAATATTAGGTTCAACATGGTCAAAGGTGTAACTTGCCTTGATCGAAACCATGCGGGGAATCGTCGAACTCAGCGTCTCCGGAATCGTCGAAATCTAACGTAAAGAGCCAATTCAAAGAAAATTCAAAACAAAATTCAAATAAAATCTAAATAACTTCCAAAAATTATAAAATAAACTGGGAGACAGAATTTTGAATTTTGGATGTGGACTAACAATTCTTGGAAAGGGATTGAGGCTTTTAAAAGAAATTGGAAATTTTAATTTAAATTTAAATTTTTGAATTATAAAATATATTAAAACAAAATTTAAATAAATTTCAAAATTTCAAAATTATTCCAGAAATGGATAGATTATGATTTTAGAAAAATTTAGAAATTTGAATGGGTCAATTTGGAGTTAAAATGCAAAAGTTATAGCCTCCCAAAGTTTTAATTCAAATTAAAAGAAAAAAAGTATTCTCTGGATTATTTTGAAACCGAAAAAGGATTTATGACGTCAGCACGAATTATTTTTCTAAAGAAAAATACAGATTATGACGTCAGCCCTAGGGCTAATATATTCGGGCAGAGGCTGACATGTGGGCCGGGGTTTAGTGGACTGGGTCCATGGACCCGAGAGAGAGGTGAGGTGGCAGACGGGCGCGCGGAGGCGGGGGTGGCGCTGATGTGGCGCCACGTGGCTGCCACTTGGCGCCACGTGGTCGCCACGCGGCTGCCACGTCACGGCAATGTGCCGACGTGGCGGCACGCGCGCGAGGTGGCGGGGGAGGCGCTCGGGTGGTGCTGGCGTGGCGCCCAGCTGGTGGCCACGCCTGCTGCCACCTCAGCCCAGCGGTTGACGGGGCGGGCGGCCGGCGGTGGCGCACGGGGACCGAGGGTCGCCGGCGCTCCGGCGGGCGGCGGCGCTGGCTGAGGTCACCAAAACGAAGAGGGGGATGCGGGGAGTGCATCGGTGCCTTGCGTGGAGGCTGAGGGTGACCGGAGAGGAGAGTCGGTGGGGAGGGGCGGTGGTCGGAGAGGTCTTCACGGCGGCGGGGGAGCTCCGGTGGCGCAGCAGCTCGGGGAAGTGGTCGCCGAGGATCGCTTGGGCACCAGCAAGGTCGGGGAGGCACCGGCGAGGAGCGGGGAAGCCCGAGGCGGCTGCGATTGCTCGCCGGAGTTGCTGGTGGCCAGCGGGGAAAATCGAGCGCAGGGAGGTCTCCGAGGCTCGGATTTGTGAATTGGAGGCAAAGGGGGCAGCGGTGTGGGTAGAAGGTGCTCGGGGAGACCTTTTTATAGGCGGGGAGGAGTGGTAACCGTTGCGCGCAACTCGCCGGATTCGGGAAATTAACGCGATGGTGAAGGAGGGCGTAATTGGGGGGAATTAAGCCTGCAACGGATGCGGAGGAGTGGCCATTTGAATGTGCCGTGGCGCGGGGGATTAATTTGGCAAGAAACCGAAGCTTTCAAAGCTTCGATTTTCTAATCAATGGCGGCGGCAGCGGCGGAGATCGCGCGGGGAAGAAGGAAACTGCGCGGGGAAGATGGATCTGACGAGGGGGTCCCACCGGTCAGCGAGAGAAGGAAAACCGGAAAGGGCGGGGGCGATGGTCGGATCCACGACGCGTGGCAAGGGGAGGAGATCGGGACCGTCGGGCACCGCGCGAAGGGGTAAGTGAACGGGGACGGCCGAGATTCGATCTGACAACGAAGATTAAATCGGGGCCGATCGGTGCTTAAGTGGGAGGGGGCGGCTGCGATGAGGTACGGTAATAGGGGACGGCCCGGATGAGGCCACGTGCCGGTCGGAGGGGAGAATGAAGCGGGTGAAGCAGTAAGTTGGTACGGGCGGCGAGGATTAAGTCGGACGGGGGAATGAACGGCCCGATGCGCGACACGCGTCACGAGCGGAGAGAGGGAAGGCGGGGAGAGGGTTTAAGTCAGATCGGACGGCTGAGGGGGAATCCGGCGGGCGGAGGGGGCTCCGATGGCTGACACGCGGCAGCTCGAGGGAGGTTTGGGATTTTAATTTCCTTTTTGATTTCCAGAAATGCTATTTAGCTTTAGAAAACTCAGAAAAATACCAAATAAATTTTGAAAAATCCAAAAAAATTCAGAGAATCTTATGGAACTCATTGGGACTTAATAAAAATATTTTCCACCCAATTTGATAAGTATATTTTGAAAAAGCACAGTTTGACTTAAAAGGAAAGTTTTTAATTCTTTATAAAATCTGGAAAATTAATGTAATCTCATATTTGACTTTAGGAAGCTGAATTACATTTGTTTTAACTTTCAGTAAGGTAATAAATTCATTTTTGGCTTTTATAAATTGAAGTTTTTAATTTTTCTCAAATCAGGACTTTGACATAACTCCAGAAAAATCCAATAAATTCCAGAATCGATTTTTAATAAAGGAACAAAATTTTGGGATGTTACACCCTTTTTCCCTACCTGGCCGCCACCCCCATCTCCTCCTTGCGCCTCCACCTCTCCCCTATTGTTGCTGCCCATGGATGCAAAGGAGAAAACAAGGAAGAGGAAGGAGAAGAGAAGGAAGGGAGGAAGAGGAAGAGGAGGAAGAAGAGGGGTGATCCCATGGGGATTCCCTAGGTAACTCTCCCTTATCCGAAATCCCTCTAATTTTATTGTAATTAGGGTTCTTAGTCTAAGAATTGGTGGAGATTAGCAATTAGATTCTCCGATTAGGGAATTCCTGTTGTCTGCCTGTAAATCAATTCGCGCAGCGTTACTGTTTACGCAGTTTAGACCCACGAAACGATTTTTCCTGCGGGTCTGACCAAAAAGGAAAATTGTAGAAGATGTCAAGACACATCTTCTGTATTTTTTAGAATTTTTTAGAGCCTTGTACTGTGGTTGGAAAGCATTAGAAACTGGCTGTCCAGAATGCCAGAACAGAGTGCATCCTCTGTTTTGCGTGGTAAATTACACCTTATTAGGAATAAAATAAAAATAAGTGATCGACATAAAAAGTGAAGGTATTTAAGTGAGGAATCCGGAAATATATCTCTCTCTATAAAAGGTTTAATAATCTTAAAGATACAAAAAAATTAAGCAACGCTCCTGCAGTGGATAGAATGTAGAACCGTTAAGCAGAGAGGGATGTTGTCGGGTTTTGGGGTTTAGCAATATCATTACTTCTTATGTCGCGTTTTCATTGATGTGGTGTTGTGCTGAGCGGTACCTTTTGGACAGGTGGTTTTGCTCCTGAACGCACGTGATTGCTTCGCTTCAACGGTAGAGGCAACTAAACGTAGCGGTTGTGCTACTGTTTAACTCGTGAATCATTCTACATTTATATTAATTAATTCTTTAATTTGAGGTGCTATGTCATTGTTACATGCTACCTTAATGTGGTCCATGTGGTAGTATTTTAAGAATTCAACTGTTTATGATCTTGATGGTTTAATTGTGGGTATGTGGAATTATTCTTGATGAAACAAATATAGTTGTGGGGTAGTATTCTTTATGAACATATTGTGGTATAGGTGGTAGTATTCTTAGTGAATATTTGTGATTGTGGTGGTAGAATTCTTGATTAATATATTGTGGTCTATGTGGTAGGATTTCCTATAGATCAATTGATTATGATATTAGTGAACCGAATGTGGGCTATATGGTAATGATCTTATAAAACATAGACATTGTGCTTAATGAGACACATGTGGATTATGAGGAAGTATTCATGATGATTATGTTGTTGATCTTTGTGGTTAAATTCTTATGAATCATGTTTATCATCTCATGCATATCATGTCATGACATTTGTATTGTGGATATCGCCGTTTATAGCCGCGACCGTACCGGTACAGCATCGTACATTGCCGTAGTACGATGCACACTCTTTCCTTATTGGGTAAGGGTGCAGTGGATCATTTGTACCGCATCGTACATTGCCGTAGTACGATGCACGCTCATACCCTGTTGGGTAATGGAGCAGTGGATCATATGTATTACATTGTGGATAGATTATTTACATACTTATGCAAGATATTGTGGTTGAATTGATTTGCAACCAAATGCAACTTCTTAACTTTATGTGAAATTAGCTCATGAGAGCCACATGTGGTATGAGGAATGTGGTTGTGGTCGTGGAATAGGGTTCATCTCTTGTGGTATGGTAGGGGTTATAATTGTGGTATGTGATTCTTTTCTCTTGTGGTAATTTTTGATAGTAGTTGTGGATGTAAGAAATAATAAAGCTAGTGAGGTAAAACATGTTAATGCTTTACTTTGATTGGTAGTGGTAGTGGTTGAAGATATAAAGTAGTCAATCAAGATTTATTTGCTAATTATTTATCATTCTTGGTAGTAAAAGTGATTAAGGCTATAATTGCGGTCATTGTGGGAAATAAATATTGATGATTAAACTGTTGTAGTTTAATTAGCTTGTTAAATAGTTTGCTTGCTGAAATTTTTATCTCACTCTTGTTTCCCCCCTTTCAGGTGATTCTCGAGCATGCATGGGAAGGGTAGAGCGGCACTTCACTATCACACAACATATCATGTTTCATATTGTAATAATTACGTGGACTCTTTAGTTATTTACTTTTTCTCTCATTGTTGTTCATTTATGATGAATAATGTTAGGCTGTTTCGCTTTAACTGGTTAAAATTATTAGCAGTTGTTCTTTAATTATGGTTCCGCTTATCTTATTATGATTTAGGAATTGTTGCCAGTTTATATTATCTTGTAAACTGGCTAGCTTGTGGAGTGGTTTAGTGGCATCCTAGGGTAATGTGGGTCCTAGGGTATTACAGTTGGTATCAGAGCGGGCTTTAGGTCTGTGGTAATTAAAATATTAAATTGACACACTGGTGCATAGTAGGATGGGATGGGTCAAGCATTGCATTTATGCTTTTGACATGTTGTATTGATGATTTATGTTATGAGATAATCTTGTATGATTATAATTTATTTCTATGACTGCTATGAGTGAGGATAGTCAATGATAAGATGTATAGGTCGTAGTTGTTGTCTTTGGCATTGCCAGTATATACCATCGGTCGTGGTAAAGAGATAGTGATGCAGTTACCTCGGGTAACTTGGTTGCGGATATCGTGGGTGAGTTTCTTAGAAAAGTTATTGTCTTCTTGGAGTTGATTTTGGCCAATTCTTGGCCTATTGCGATTAATGAATTTCTCTTGAGTTAGCAGTTCATTGCAGTTGTTAGGTGTCAATAGGCCTCTAATTGTTCTTAAGACCAAATTTTGTTTCTTTGATTGATGAGTTGCTTTTGCTACTCGTGAGTAGTGTTGTTTTGCGAGATGGATGTTTCAAGGTTGTATCTATCTTTCTTACTGGAAAACATGACTCATTTATTCGTTTGATATTTCGAGAAAAAAATCAAAAGCTTTATGTTGGAAGTTCACTAACTTGTGAAAGCCTTGGCTCTATGCATTTCTTTTGGGTTATTCCGATTGTTGGAGTTTATTTCCTCTCTTTTCTAAAAGGAAGTGTTAAAACCTTTGTGATGTTTTGTTGTGTCTAAGTAGGAGGTGGCAATTATATAAGTAATTGATAAGTTGTGAATTATCAAGTTGAGAGGTTAGTGTGGTGCATAATTAATTTCTACCAACATCCTAAATTGGTGTGATCATTATGATTGTTTAAATTTTCAACTTGTTGGGTAGATTGGATTGATTGATCTTAAATAATTAATCTGACCATTCGGGATGGTTAAGTTAGGAGGTGTTGGAATATTGCCTTAGTAATATTAACCTTTAATATGTCCTCTTTTTACATAGTTGATGAGCATATACAACTGCTAAATTCATGTAACTTTTGACATGCTAAATTGTTGAAACATGTATAAAGAAAAAGATAAAGGTTGATGTATTGACTTGTGGAATCTTGTCTTATAAAGCTGGTATTATTGATGTTTAAAGTTATTTTATTTTAATTTTTGAATATAAGGTGGAATATTGAACTTATGCTTACAATTATTTTTATGATTGCAAAACAGAGATAGGATCATTGATGCTACGATGATGAAAAATAATAATCAATTATTGACAGTAATAGCTAGAGTGCGTTTAACTTATGCTAAATTAGAGTTGAGCATTAGTAAGAATTAAATGTATGAAATCTAATGAGAGATTTATACTAGCATGTTTGAGAGGTTGTCATGTTCTAATATCATCTTGTTAAAGAATCTTGTTTTAATGTGGTGGCTAATACACTAGGTTTTTCCTAGATTAAGTAGTTGGAATCTTATTTAGATAATAAGAATATGATGAAGTGATTTATGATGATTCTTGCAAAGAATATTTTATCTTGTTGTTAAAACGACTGATAGCATGTAGTTGTGATTATGGTGCTGAATGTTTTATAAATAAAGGAATTTGTTAGTTCTATGATACTACTAGAACTAAAGGATTTGAGATTTACGGTTGGGATCTTTTTGGACCTTATGATTTATGTGGTAGCCAAGATTGCTTTGAGTAAAGCGACGTGTTGAATGCTTTTATTGGTTCTTTATCTGAACCTTGTGTTGTGGTCTTCAAACATCTTCTGTTGGAATTGGCGGGATGCGGCAATAAAGAAAAAATCGTTTCTTGTTAAAAGAAAGTGTGAACTAGAAGTATTTGAGGTACAGGTGATGTCATCTTATGTTTTTCCAACCTCATTGCTATTTATTTTTTCTCTTGGTCTTATGGCTACTGTGAATGATAGCGACTTTCTGTATACTAGAATTTATTTCCTTTTACCTCTTTTTCTAAGAAAAAGGTAACCGATTTGAGTTGCGAAGTTTTCTTTGTTGCGTGATGGCAAATAAATAGTGGTGGTCTAGTAGATATTTTGTGGGAGCCTTAAATATCACAATGTTTGTGGTATATTGGATGGTATATTGCTTTTGAGGAATAATCCTTAGAAAGGATTTGTTATAAATAGAATGCTTGTTTTGGAACCAAATGATTGGTTGATGTTAAGAATTGAGCGTATGTTAATTGTGGAATAGTAGGATTTATGCTAGAACCTTAGAGGCCCAGTGTCTCTGTGTGGAAATAGTGGATCAGAGTGGTATTCTAATAGTGTGAGGATCATGGATAGCATCTTTGAGGTGCAGTAAGGGAGTATGTGTGGGTGTGATAAGAATTTCGAGTTGTTATCCTTAAGGGACTGAGGTTCATTAGGAATTATTTGTCAAAATAATTTCTGTTGATCGGGGTCTTGGTGAGAGTCCAATTGTTGGGGGTAATGAGTCTCTCTACAAGGGTGTAGATGGTGTACTCAGTTTGAGCATATTGGTGAGGTTGCCAACTTAAGATATATGAGTTGGTATGTTGGGCAATGATTTAGAAATCCTTGGTTCAAGAAAGTTAACTTATTAAAAAAATGGATTGAGAAATTATTGTTATCTCGAGTAGTAAAATGCTCTCTTGATTCTTGTTTAAACTGTGTGTTTATGGTAGAGGTCATCTGCAAATTGAGTTGTTTTATGTTGAAGCGTAGCCTTTTCCAGTTAGGAAAAGAAAATGATTGTTTTGGTCTATCGAGTGATTTTCACTCTTGGCTTTGTGGTGTTGTTTCTCTAATTGTCTACTTGGAGAGTGAAAAATGTTTTGTGGTAGATCCTTTGATTTAGATCGTGGTCTTTTGAAGGAAAGCTGGTTGCTAGTGTGTTGCTTGAGAATCCTTTATTTTTGTTTTGTTGGGTTCTATCTGTAAAAGATATTGTTGTGCTTCGAGTAGAATGTTGTGAATGGAAACTGTAGTCAAATTCTTTTAAAGGGGTACAATGTGTTATCCCGGTTATAATAAATAGAGGAAAATATTTTAAGAAGGAGGATGGTATTAGATAGTGGTTTAATAGTTGTGGCGGGGAATTTTTGCGAGAACGGTAGAACCTGTTGGCCGCTCAAAGCTGGTAGGAGCGTTATGCAGACATTCGGTGTTGACCAACGTGTATTGTGGACTCGCCTGAACGGGTCTTGAAGAAGAGAGCCACCAGGTATGTAGAGGTCCTCTGGACGAATCGATTCGAGGGGGAAGTGACGTGGGAGCTTGAAGAAGAACCAGAGCTCTTTGAGGCAGAAGAGCACTCATAGTTGTTGTTTCTTTTGGTTGCTCTTTCCTGTGTCATTCTTTGTCTCGTGGGTTGAGGAGTTAGATTCGAGGACGAATTCTTTTTAGGTGGGGATAATGTAATGCTCTGAATCTCTTTACGGAGTCCCTACGAATGAATAACGGAATCGCGGAGTTTCCCGATTTTTTCGATGAATTGTGAGAGGTGAAAATTAAATTGCAGAATTATCCAACATTTAAAAAATAAATTAAAATAATTAATTGGAATCTTTTGGGCTGTTTGGAGGGGTGGGCCATCCACTTTGGGCTAGCTAGCCCAAAGGAGGGCCTGTACCCCCTCCCAAACTCTAACACCCCCTTTATAAACCCCCTCCCCTCCCCTTTTTCCCTTCCTGGCTGCCACCCCCATCTCCTCCCTGCGCCTCCACCTCTCCCCCATTGCTGTTGCCCATGGATGCAAAGGAGAAAACAAGGAAGAGGAAGGAGAAGAGAAGGAAGGGAGGAAGAGAAAGAGGAGGAAGAAGAGGGGTGATCCCAAGGGGATCCCCTAGGTAACTGTCCCTCATCCCAAATACCCTAGGGACGCCGTAAAGATGTTCAGGGCATTACAGTACCGGTACGATCGTGGCTATGTGCAGCGACATCCACGATGTAAATGACATATCATGATATGCATAATATGATATCAATGATTCATAAGAATTTAACTACATGGACCATGTCTGATTCATAAAGAATACTACCTTATAACCACACTTGTTTCATTAAGATTAACACCATATAAACCATATTCGATTCATCATGATCATAAACAATCGATTCGTAAAAAAAATATTGCCACATAAACCACAATATATTCATAAAGAATACTACCACATAGACCCCAATATCTCCATAAAGAATACTACCATATAACCACATTTGTTTTATTAAGTATAATAGTACATAAACCACATCCAATTCTTCATGAAACATAAACAATCGATTCAGAAAAATGCTACCATATAGACCACATTAAAGAAAGCATGTAGCAACGGCAAAGTATCTTGGATTAAAAGAATTATCCAATATAAATGTAGTAAAATTAACAAGTTAAACGGTAGCAACAACCGTTGTGTTTACTTGTCTCTACCGAAGAAGCGAAGCGCTCAAGCACGGTTAGGAGCGAAGCCACCTGTCCAAAAACCATCTCTCAGCACAGGACTACAGCAAGGCATCCACATCTTAAGAAAATAAAGTGCCACTAATTCCAAAATCCGACAATACCCTCTTAGCTCGTCGTTCCTACGCCTAGCCCACTGCAGAAGCGCTGCTTGTTTTTTCGTATCTTTTATTCTACTAGGCCAAGCACAACAAACAATAATATTTCTGGAAACTACAGAAATAATACTAGAACTGTCAAGTAGACACCCTATTTTTATTCTGCTGCTACATGGGTGTAAAATATCGCGGAAAACAGAGGATAGACTCTGCATCGGCGATCTATCCATCAAGCTTCTATTGAATTCCACCTTCTGTATAATGATCTAAAAGTTATGATTTGTTTACAGAAGCTAGTTTACATGATTTTCTACAACTTTCATTATTATGGGCAAATTCATAAAATTTGTTTGCCCCTCTGACCCAAACACCACGTCCAAACTACTGCTGTAATTCATAAAATCCAATCTTTGCTGCGCCCAAGCCCCATGGCCAAGAATTCTACAAAAATTACAGCAGCTAGTTTTCGACATCTTCTACACCTTTCATGTTAATCAGATCTGCAGAAAAAAATTTCTTGATGCTCTAATCCAAACGAACAGATGATCTGCTCAAATCAGCCTCCACGCAAACAACACTTTATCGCTAATCAGTTGATTACCCCGCTAGATCACCTCTAATCCCAAGCCATAAACCCTAAATACATCTAAAACAGAGGATAATTGAGGTGAGAAAATTGAGGTGATCCCTCAAGATCACCCCTCTTTTCTCTTCTTCTTCCTCTTTCCTTCCCTTCTTCTCCTTTCTCTTCCTCCCTTCTTCCCTTCTCTTCTCTGATTTCTCCATTTGTAGCAGGGCAGTAGGGAGGAGGCATTGGGGGGGGGGGGGTGGAGGCGTAGGGGGGAAGGTGGGGGTGGCGGCCAAAAAGGAGGAAAGGGGGGCAGCCACAAGGGAGGGGGAATAAAAGGGGGGTGGCTAGGGTTTGGGTGGTGGGAGGGGGTGCGGCTAGGCCCTTTGGGCTGGCTGGCCTAAAGTGGCTAGCCCACCCCTCTAGGCAGCCCAACTCTTAGTTTTTAATTAATTAATTTATATTTTCACTTTGGACAATTCCACATTTTCTTTTCCCGCCTCTCACGATTCATTGAAAAATCGGGAAACTCCTCGATTTCACTAAATATTCCCAGAGACGCTGTAAAACATTCAGAGCATTACATTATTTCTTGGTGAATGACCCCTTTTGGAATTTAAATCGCTTTTAAAGGTGTGTGGTGGAGAATAGATTCACTTGTTAGTGTTTCTCAATCATTTATAACTGAAATTTTATTATGGGCATTTTTGAAATTAAAGTCATGAAGTGATATTGCTTAATAAAATAGTCTAGCTAGAATAATGAGAAATTTACTGTGGTGGCATGTAATGTGTAAGTTATCTGGGTTTCAAAGTTGTAGCCTTGATGTGATTTTTGGTAATAACAAGAGAAGTTAGATGTGTATTGATCTTTGATGTAATTTGTTGAGTTGTCATGACTTTTTATGAGCATGTATGGGTAATTGTCTTTTAAAAGAACTGAGCTGGCAGGGTTCAATGGAGAAATCAATTTATAAGTGTAGTTGAAAAAAAAGATACTACTTTTGTAAAGAAGCCTTGCTAATGTATTTGATGACTTGTGTACTAGAGCTACAAGATCTGTCCTAATATTATAGAAAAGTTGGGTTTAACTTGGAACAAGAGTTTTGTGTGTTATATACAAGTTGTGTGACTTGGTACCAAGGGAAATGATAGCCCAAGGTATATATATATATATATATTTGATCATATCTAGTATTTGGGAAAATTTGAAGGTCAGTGTATTGTTAGAATGGTTTCAGGTCCACGCACGCAGGGTACACATCATCTTTTATGTCCTGGTGTTGAGGGAGCACTTGAGACATCTGAAGTTTGATGTTTTGTTAGAGCCTTTGACCAATGAGAAGAACTGTACCATCGGGTCCCGTCCGATGTGTATTCTGGAGAGATCGAAGTGAGTGATTAGGCACAACATGTTGGTATGTGTCTTGTGTTGTGGTTATGTTAGTTGGTGAGAGGGACGACTTGGGAGTTGGAGTATTGCTTGTGTGAGCAATATCTAGGGTTGTTCATATTGAGTAGGTGCTAGTGGATGTTAATTTTTAGATTAGTTCGGTGTCCTGTGTGGGATCGTGGAGTGTAGAATTCGAGGTTGAATTATGTTGAAGGGGTTTAGAATGTAATATCCTGAATGGCAGTTAACGGATTTGGTGAATTAAATAATAATAATAATAATAAATAATAAATAAAATTAAAGAAGTAATTTTCTAAGGTTTGTAAAAGGGAAGAAAATTCAGTATTTTGATGAGTTTTAGGCCGTGGATATTATTCCAAACAGTGTTTGGAGATTTTGGCGATTAAAACCAAGAAATGAATGAGGGTTAAGAAGTAATTTCTGGGGTGATAAATGGAGAATTAAATTTTACATATTTGGGGGATAAAAAGGGCTAAAATTCTAAAATTTTAATGGTGTTTGGGGGCTTTAGCCTTCGGCCCAAGGTTTTAGCCCATGGGGGGGCACCCCTTTACTCCCTCCAAAACCCTAGGGCGCCTCCCCCTCCCCCTTTCTCCCCTTGGCCACCCCTCTTTGCCTCCCCACCTCCCCCTCCTCCCCTGCAACCTCTCCTCCAATCTGCAGCACCTCCATCCCCTTAGCAACCGAGCAAAAGAGGAGGGGAGGAAGAAGAGGAAGAGTGATATGGGGTCGCCCGATATTCTCAACGTAGGATGGATACTTACGGGAGTCTTGATGAATCACAATGATCCTCCAATGTCAGTGCAAGGGACGAATACTCTTTAATCCGCCTAAACATACTCGCGTCGATTTCACCGACCACCAAGTGAAGATCTATCGTGCACCCAATTCCCAGCGGAAAGGCTAAACGATCTTGATTGAAGAACACTCCTAATTCCCTATGAAATTTCGGTAGCGATGATAAATTTGAACAAACTTTAGTAGATTGATTATTCTCAAAGATGATCTGAGCCCTAAGGCTGCCAATACATGGCTTATATAGCCCCTTGGGACGTCCATAGGGTCCCCAAACCAAATACAACTCAACCCTATATGGTTTTATATACGAATTCTTACAAAAACGAAATTAGATTTTACAGCCATCATATCGTTTTGGTCATAACTTTTGATCTGTGATGAATTTTATACTGGGACTAGATCCATTGTGTAGCTCTTGAAATTTTCTTTCCAACGAGTATAAGAACACTCGAATCAGATTCTGTTTGTGAAAGTTATGACCTTTTTAGTAACTGCCTGTTAGGCTGCCTCGAACCAAATCCGAATTGAATTGTGAGTTGAATCCGAGTTTGAATCCAGTTGGTCTTGTGGGAGGTATTAATTATACTTAAAAATCTTATCTAAAACTTATAGTTTATGTCCTTGGGCTCTTCCCTTTTGCTCTCCCACTACATGAGCTTTCTTACTTCATGTTTTTGACACCTAATGTAGTTATCCTCTTCCTTTTGCCTCTCCATTGCTTTGTCATTGACAAACCTAAGAATGCACTATATGATGACATGAGGTAGTATTCCATCCTTATGAATAACAACATTATGTTTAATTTGAAATGAGTTCACTTGGCCATATTTCATGCGGCTCAATAATTCTTTCCAGTTGAATAATATATTTAACTAAAAAATGTAAGACACATGCGTATCTGCATCAAAGAGAAGGAGGAAGAGGAAGGAGGAGAAGAAGAGGAGTAGGTTGGTTTGTGCTGGTGTTCAGAGATTCTTGTTGTGGTCTCCAAGGGTAACAAATAATTTCTTAGTGATTTCTCGATCATGTTAGTTTTTGATTATTCGTTCGATCTGCGCAGTCTGCTGTGTTTTACGAATTAGGAGACCTTGGGTGTAAAATATGGGGATTTCACCTCCTAAAAAGTTTTAGAGGAATTCATTATATTTATTTGGAGTGCTCATTCACATTATTCCGATAAATGGTTTAGGAGTTATGAGCATTACCATGTTGCTGTGCAGTCTGATCAATCAAGTTCATGTAGCCGGTGGGAATTAGAAGATTAAAAATAGAATATGACCTAATTTGGGAATATGGTCAGAATGAACTCTGTAGGGGATTTCCTAAGGTTTCCAGAGATCATAAGAATGCAAACTTTTAATCGATGACTTAGATGTTATGCAATTTCTAACACAGCTGTCCGGCATTGGATGACTACTGGACCAGTTGGAGTAGAAGTGATGTTTTGGTTTAGCAAAAGCTTGAACTAAAATTTAATGACAACTAGAAAATTGTGGAAAAGTTCCTGTAGATTTCATAAATATCAAGGTTTGCTATATTTTCTACTGTAGATTAAAAGATATAAAATTTGTAAGTCTACCATCTAGAGAATGGCCAGATCTATTTTCCAGGTTAATTTTGAGTGCTTAAATGAATTAATCTAAGGATTATGCGGACTAAGAAATTGTGAAAAATTTTGTGTAGTTTCTTAAAATGGTATGGTTTGCTCTGTTTCGATGAGGGAATCGAGAGTCATGTCATTTTTCATATCGGGACAGTAAGGGGACAGACCGGTATTTGTTTGAAAAGGGGTTTTTTCAGAACATGTAGGATCGTTGTTGTTTACTTGTGTTTTGTATTATGTTTGAATATTTTAAGAATGTGTAATCTCTGTAGGAGGAGAGACTTCAAGTGTATTACTATCTTCACATCCTTCCGGTCGGCGTATCTAAGTGAAAGACAAGTGTTTTGGAGAATAGTATTTGGGTGCTAAATACCACCTTGGCTAATTGGGAAACAATCTTTGGCAGGTCATTTTTCTCTCTTGAGCTAGTATGGACTTTTTCACTCAATTGTGCATGTGTTGTTGCAATACCCCAGGACCCACATTACCCTGGAATGCCACTAAACTACTCCACATCTAGCCAAAAATATAAGATAAAATAAACTGGTAACAACTTTTTAAATATGATAAACTAAGCGAAAGCATAACAAAACCAAAAGGTAATGGTAATTAATAATTTAGGAACATCCACAATTAAATTTAAACCAAATAAAATGAACCATAGTCTAGCATTACTAATTTGAAGTAAACATCAATGAGGTATGTAGGTAATTGGCTAAAGTCTCATATTTTATTACATCTTAAATCATAAGACGAAGTGCATTTGTGTTGTGCCGCACTACCATTCCTATGTATGCTCAAGGATCACCTGTGGGGGGAAGCAAGAGTGCGATAAAAATCTCAGTAAGCAAACTTGTTTAACAAGTTAATTAAACTACCATAGTTTTGTCATGAACATTTATTTTCCAAAACGTCCACAACTAAATCCTCAACCACATTCATTTTACCACCAATGACTCCCACGAGTCGAACCTCATAAGAAACAAGCAAATAACATATGTATGCAGTTATTCTATCCACCAGTAAATACATATATATGTATATGATCCACTACACTAACCAACAAGATAAGAGTGTGCATCGTACTACGGCGATGTACGATGCTGTACCGGTACGGTCGCGGTTATGTGTGGCGACATCCATGATGCAATTGTCATGACATGATATGATAAACATGATTCATAAGAATTTAATCATAAAGATCAACAACGTAATCATCATGAATACTATCTTATAATCCACATGTTCCTCATTAAGCACAGTACCACATAACCACAAGTAATTTATCCAGGGCATAAACAATTGATTGCTAGTTTGCTACCACAAGTACCACATTAAGGAAGCATGTAACAATGGCATGGCAACTCAAATTAAGAGAAATACTTAATGTGAAAGTAGTATGATTAACGAATTAAACGGTAGCACATCCGCTACGTTTACTTGTCTCTATCGATGAAGCGAAGCGCTCACGCATGGTCAGGAGCGAAGCCACCTGTCCAAAATTACTTCCCAGCATAAGGCTACAACAAGGAATCCACATCTAAAGAAAATAAAACGCCGCTATACCCCAAACCCGACAATAACCTCTCCGCTTGTTGATCCTACTCCCAGTCCACTGCAGCAGCGTTGCTTGTTTTTATTGTATCTTTAAAACTATTAGGTCATTCACAGCAAAAGAGATATTTCTAGAAAACTACAGTGAAATACCTATAATTTTTAAGTAGACAACTTATTTTTATTTTACTACTAAAAGGGTGTAAATTATCGCGAAAAAGAGAGGACTGACTCTGTTTCGGCGATCTGGCCATAAATCTTCTAACGAATCCCACCTTCTGTAAAAAGCTCTAAAATTTCTGATTTTTTATATAATAGCTAGATTACAAGATTTCCTACAACTTTCATAATTGCGGCCAAAATTATAGAAATCATCTACCCCTCTAAAACTGCTACACAGCGAAGTTCCCGACTCTACTGCGCCCAAACCCAATAGCCAAAAATCTAAACAAATTACAGAAGCTAGGTTTCATCGTCCTCTACAAATTTTCTTTTGGCCATACCTGCAGGAAAAATCGTTTTGATACCCTAATCTATACAAAAGTAGCGCTGCATGAATCAGCCTACGCTCAGACAGCAAAAAACCGTAATTGGTTAATTTCTCCATTAGAGCCCTACTAATTCAGTGCCAAAAATCCTAATTACACCTAAAATAGAGAGAATTGGGATGGATAAAAGTTACCTGGGTTGATCCCTCAAGATCACCCCTCATCTCTTTTCCCCTTCCTCTTTCTCCCTTCCTTCTCTTCTCCCTTCTTTTCCTTCTCTTCTCCCTTCTCTTCCTTGATTCCTCCTTTGCACCAATTGACAGGGCAGCAGCTTGGGCGGGGGGGGGGGGGGGGTGGAGGCGCAGAGGAGAGGGAAGGGGGTGGCGGCCAAGAGGGGAAAGGGGGGTGGGGGTGCGGCCAAGGGTTAAATAGGGGGAGTGGCGGCTAAGGTTAGGGCTAGGGGGTGGCTCCACTTGGGCTGGTTGTAAAGGAATACGCGTAGGCTACGGAAGCAGAAAACAAAACTTTTCTACCGCGCACCCAAGAACATCATGCTAAGGAAGGATCATGGATCGTTACCACTTAGACGCGCAGCGCAGCGGAAGAAGAATTGGAAACCGATCCAATCACGCGCGTCGAGGTAGTAGTGGAAGTAGCCGATCGTCCGAACAGATCGTCTCCTCCACGCACGCCGATCAAGATTTGCAACGAGCAGCGCCTCCACCGGTATCCACACGCCGGGCTGGGAACGCCGATCGCGAGTGTACTAGCACTCGTGAGCGCTAGGGTTTGGCTCGGGAGGTGGCGGCTAGGGTTTTGCTAGATGTTAACAGCACACCTCCCCTCCGCCCCGCCTCCATATATATAGACCTCCTCACGTGGGCCTCGTGGACCGAGGCCCAATAGGAGTCTATTCGGATCTCTATCCGAATTGAGCCCATATCCGAATCATATTCGAATTAGTGTTCCAACCCGTTAAGCGTGCGACCACAGAGGTTCACGTATACTTGGTCGTGACCCGGAAACGCCTTTCCGGTTACCATGTTAATAGCGGTCTCTAGTAAGACATATTAACCCCAAAGTATATGTAAAGATCATATCGGCTGAACCTGTAATGTCCTCTCATGTACGAATCCCTTTGCCTCACGATATAGATTGAGCTCAAGGCAGACTCGTGTCATCCTCTTAATAGCTCAATCACTCTCTCGATTCCGTGATGGATTATAAACTCGTGATTGACTCCTCAATCACCTTGGCATGGCCATGCACTTTCATAATCCATTACATCGAGGCCAGAGATATCTCTCCCATAAGGAGGGCAAATTCTATCTTGATCATTCACATCCCACTACATGTTTCATGGCAAACCCGAAGACTACTTTTATGACTACCCAGTTACGGAGTAGTGATTAGTAGTCCCAAAATAAGCTACTACTCATGTTGGGAACCATGATGACCTCAAGTCTAAGGACTCTACATAAACACTACTTGAGACCAGCGATGACACATGGAATCTCTGCGGTGTCTCATGGCAGTCTATCCAACATATGTTCACTAACACATGTCCATATTATTGATTTGGTATCACCATACCATGATCCATGAGACATGATCATCAATCAATACATATGCTGATCTTTGTCTTTGAATCATATTTGTTCCTCATATGATATACGACGAGGATCATTTAGAAATAGCAACATCTTAGTATTTAAGAGTCTCATGAATAAGTCACATACTCATTGATCAATAATGATGATGTCTATTCCAAGGAACAAAGTAATGTATCATAAACATAGTATGTGATATATACAACATCTCCATGTTGCCTCTAGGGCATATCACTAACAGATCTCCCACTTGCACTAGAGTCAACCATGTAGGTATCTAATACCCATTGCCCTAGTGTGAGCCTCATGCTTTGGTGGGAAGCGGCTTTGTCAACGGATCTGCAATGTTCAAATCCGTTTGTACTTTGCATATCTTAACATCGCCTCTCTCCACTATCTCGCGGATGAGATGAAATCGCCAGAAATGTGCTTGGACTTCAGTGCGATCTAGGCTCCTTGGCTTGTGCAATGGCCCCACTATTGTCACTGATGAGGTCCATTGGGCCGAGGCACTAGCCATCACACCAAGCTCGTAAATAAATTTCTTGATCCAAACGACCTCTTTGGCGACTTGAAGCTGCTATGTACTCGGCCGTTGTAGAATCAACAACCGTCACGCTTGGAACTCTTCCAGCTTACCGCACCGCCATTCAGGCAGAACACAAATCCAGATTGCGATCTAAAATCATCTTTGTCAGTTTGGAAGCTAGCATCGGTGTAACCATTTACAACGAGCTCTTCCTCACCTCCATAGACAAGGAACACATCTTTAGTTCTTCTCAAGTACTTCAAGATGTTCTTTACGGCAATCCAGTGACTTTCACCTGGATCTGACTGGTATCTACTCGTAGCACTTAAAGCATACGAAACATCTGGACGTGTACAAAGCATGGCATACATAATGGACCCAATAGCCGAAGCATATGGAATCGCATTCATTTTATCCCGCTCATCATGTGTACTAGGACACTGATTCTTGCTAAGATTTATACCATGTGACATAGGTAGAAAACCTTTCTTGGAATCATGCATGTTGAACCTTTTCAACACCTTGTCAATGTACATATCTTGGCTTAATCCAATTAGCCTTTTGATCTATCTCTATAGATCTTGATGCCCAGAATATATCTGCCTCTCCTAAGTCTTTCATAGAGAAACTATTTTTAATGAAGACTTAATGATTCGAGCAAAGGAATGTCATTTCCGATCGTAATATGTCATCCACATATAAGACCGTAAATACGAGTGCGCTCCCACTAGCCTTTTGTAAACACAAGGCTCTTCTTCGTTCTTGATGAAACCAAACCCTTTGATTACTTCATCAAAACGAATGTTCCAACTCCGAGATGCTGCTTTAATCCATAAATGGATCTTTGGAGCTTGCATATCTTTCCAATCGATTGCGGATCGACAAAACACGTGGGCTGTGTCATGTACACATCCTCACTCAGATTTCCATTAAGGAAAGCTGTTTTGACATCCATTTGCCATATTTCATAGTCGAAATATGCAGCAATCGCTAGAATGATCCGAATAGACTTTAGCATTGCGACGGCGAAAAGTTTCATCATAATCAATACCTTGAATTTGTTTGAAACCTTTGGCCACTAATCGCGCTTTATAGATGTGAACATTTCCATCTATGTCTATCTTTTCTTGAAAACCCATTTGCATTCAATGGTTTTAACACCATCAGTGGATCAACCAAGTTCCAAACTTGATTACTATGCATGGATTCAATTTGGATCTCATGGCTTCAAGCCATTTCTCAGTCCGGTCCCACCATTGCTTCTTCATAGGTCTTAGGCTCATCGTTGTCTAACAACAATATGTCCCGTTGTTGAGTAGTCAAGAACATGTACCTCTCGGTGCACGACGTGACCTTTCGACCTACGTGGTCTGGTGTGTCCACAACAGTTCTTCAACAGTTTGTTCATCTGTTGTGGTTACAGAGGAGCTGAAACGTTATCGTGTTTCTTGAATTTCTTCAAGTTGCACTGTGCTCCCACTATCCTTTCTTGAGAGAAACTCTTTCTCTAAGAAGACACCATGCCGGGCGACAAACACTTTGCCTTCTCCTCGATTATAAAAGTAATATCCTTTTGTTTCCTTAGGATACCCGATAAAGAAGCATTTATCGATTTAGGAGTGAGCTTATCAGATTGTAAACGTTTTACATAAGCCTCACATCCCCAAATCTTAAGAAAAGACAAGCTAGGACGTTGTCTGTCCACATCTCATATGGTGTCTTTTCTCACGATTTTGATGGAACCTGTTTAGTGTGAACTTGTTTGTTTCAAGAGCGTACCCCAAAAAGACAACGGAAGATCACTTTGGCTCATCATGGAGCGCACCATATCTAATAAGGTGCGATTTCTCCGTTCAGATACCCCATTCCATTGAGGTGTTCCTGGCGGAGTCAATTGTGGAACAATTCCACAATCCTTTAGATGATTGCCAAACTCATGGCTCAAATACTCGCCTCCACGATCGATCGTAGAAACTTGATTGTCTTGCCTAAATGATTTTGCACTTCATTTTGGAATTCTTTGAACTTTTCAAAGGATTCGGACTTATGCTTCATCGGTAGATATACCCATATCTACTAAAGTCATCAGTAAAAGTTATGAAGTACTGAAAACCACCTCTGGCTGTTAAGCTCATTGGTCCACATACATCAGTATGTACGAGTGCCAATAAGTCATTTGCCCGTTCACCTTGACCGGTGAAAGGTGCATTTGTCATCTTGCCAAGTAAACAAGATTCGCATGTCTCTAATGATTCAAAATCAAATGAGTGCGAATACCATCTCTATGGAGCTTCGCATGCGTTTCTCATTTATGTGACCTAAGCGGCGAGTGCCAAATAAGCGTGGATTCAAATCATTCGGACGTTGCCTCTTTGCATTAATGTTATAGACCGTGACCCTTCAAGAGTAAGAACGTATAACCCATTCACCAATGGAGTATGACAATAGAACATATCTTTGAAATAAAGAGAACAACCATTGTCCATAGATTTAAAGTCATAACCTTCTGCTTGCAAACAAGAAGCAGAAATAATGTTCTTTGAAAGAGATGGAACACAATAACAATTATTCAATTCCAAAACTAATCTCGAAGGTAAAGACAATGGCATGGTGCCAACAGCTACCGCAGCAACTTTTGCTCCATTGCCAACGCGAAGATCCACTTCGCTCCTCCTCAAACTTCTACTTCTTATTAGCCCCTGCAACGATTTGCAGATGTGAGCAACCGATCCGGTATCAAATACCCAAGAATTAGTGGAAGAAGTAGCAAGATTGATTTCTATAACATTTATACCGAGTGGAAGTCATACTTCCCTTCTTCTTCTCAAGATCCTCCAAGTACTTTGGGCGTTCCTTTTCCAATGTCACGATTGCTTACAGAGTAACAATCGCATCGGATGAGCATCGCCTTTCTTGTCTTTCTTGGCCTTAGAACTGCTCGCGATCGCATCAGGAGCTTTCTTTCTTTTGACCGCGATTCTCTTGACATAGGGCTTGCCCTTGCCTTTCTGCATCATCATCACATGATTGCTGCTTTTCTTAATGCTTTCCTCGCAGATTTTAGCATCCCATGCAACTCGGCCGTGGTCTTGTCAAGATTGTTCATGTGAAAGTTCATTATGAATGGCTCAAAGCTCGGGGAGCGGCGGAGAATCACATCGATAGCCAACTCTTGGCTAAGGGAAAACCAAGCTTTTCCGGACTCTCAATGTAACCAATCATCTTAATCACATGAGGGTGACGGATTCCTTCTCGCAAGCTCTGCACGCAAATAAGGACTTTGAAGTATTGAACCTCTCGGCCCTTGCTTGGTTCTCAAACATACCACGTAGCCCCACAATGATATTGTAGGCATCTGTGTTCTCATATTGCTTCAAGCTCGAGAGGACATTGTGGCAAGCATGAGACAGCTCACATCAAGGCAATCATTCGTTTGCTTCTCATAAGCTCTCCGTGCAGCCATAGTAGCATTATCGAGCAAGTCTTCGGGTAAGGAGACTCAAGGACATACTCCTTGCGCTCTTGCTTGAGAACAATTCTCAAGTTGCGATACCAATCCAAAAGTTTGTTCCATTGAGTTTTTCTTTCTCAAGAACAGATCGCAAATTAAAAGTCTTGGATGCGGCGTTAGCTGACATGATCTACAACACAAAAATATGCAAAGTTTAGCACTATGTTTATGTTCATCTTTTATTAAACTATTTAGCAAAAGACTCCCACTATGAGTTTTGCAACAAAAACTCCCTCTAAGTTACATAGTGGGTAAAGATCCTCATTTCACTAATTCCTAGTGAGCTTTGGCATCACGGCTAGAAAACTAGTGACATGGGTAAGCAACACCTTGCTAATCACATCCCTATGTGACTCTACTTTGGGTGACATCTGTATGCCTCGGCCCCAATCTATGCCCCAAGGTCCAAAACTATTTTGATAACCTTGTTAAGTAAACCAAATACTTCCGCATGTAGATGTCCGACATCTACCCCAAATGATGATGATAACCGATGGCACTCTACTTTGGTAGACCTACCATACGGTGATCATTATCTTTTGGTGCAGCATATGGAAGGGCATTAACACCTAATTTTAAGAGGGATTCTATCCTATCAAAGCAACATATCACATATATCATTGCATAAGAATAAGATAGATAACATCATAGAAAAACACATTTAACTGTGAAGTAGTATGGCCCAAAAATGGTGATATCCATCTCCAAGTAGGTGTAGACGATCTCCATCCTCCACATCACTCCTTTAGGCCACCATGCTTAAAAGCTTGTAACCTCAAAACTAGGCTACTACCTATAATAGCTAGAAATCGAAGATTACAAAGATAGATTCAAGCATTAAGGTCGACACGCAGGTCGTTAAATACAATATATACAGCTAACAATAGCTGAAATAATCATGACACGCAGCCATGAGCGAATGTTACATGCATCACATACATCTCATACATTCAAATAAGCTATAGGGCCATACTATTCACATCATTCTCTGCAAAAACAAGTTAGACGTAGAATCGCATTCTACCTAACGATGTGAACCCAAGACGCTATACAAGGGGATACACGGCGGTCCCGCTGGCCGGTCGTGGGCGGGGTCGAGGGGAGCGCCGCAGGTTTCGTGGCGCACCGAAACCTCGCTGAATTACATAGATCGCATCTATGAAATCGCTATGAAAATCTTATCGAGCCGATCAAATCAATCCGAATCCGAGCCATTCAAAATGTCTCAATTTTCATTAGATCAATCATATTGATCATCGCGATCGGTATACTTGAGGAGACCACAACACAAGACCTCGATCCGTTGGCTCGATCATCGATTGTGCGCGATTAGCCCCGATGGTGATTCCAGCCGGTAGGGGCAAGTCGCGTACATCAAAGAAGGAGCACGAACTAATCTTTTTGGCCTTATGATGCTATCAACTCATACCTATTTCAACCCCTTATGACCGATTGATCTCATCAACCCGTGCTACCGATTTAGGCGTAATAGATCCAATCTACTACTATCGCATATCAACATATGCGCGATCCGATTGCAAACTAAGCAAGATGGCTCGATACCACTAAAGGAATACGCGTAGGCTACGGAAGCGAAAACAAAACTTTTCTACCGCGCACCCAAGAACATCATGCTAAGGAAGGATCATGGATCGTTACCACTTAGACGCCAGCGCAATGTGAAGAAGAATTGAAACCGATCCAATCACGCGTCGAGGTAGTAGTGGAAGTAGCCGATCGTCCGAACAGATCGTCTCCTCCACGCACGCCGATCAAGATCGCAACGAGCGGCGCCTCCACCGTATCCACACGTCCGGCTGGGAACGCCGATCGCGAGTGTACTAGCACTCGTGAGCAGCTAGGGTTTGGCTCGGGAGGTGGCGGCTAGGGTTTTGCTAGATGTTAACAGCACACCTCCCTCCGCCCTCGCCTCCATATATAGACCTCCTCACGTGGGCCTCGTGGACCGAGGCCCAATAGGAGTCTATTCGGATCTCTATCCGAATTGAGCCCATATCCGAATCATATTCGAATTAGTGTTCCAACCCGTTAAGCGTGCGACCCTGTAGGTTCACGTATACTTGGTCGTGACCCGGAAACGCCTTTCCGGTTACCATGTTAATAGCGGTCTCTAGTAAGACATATTAACCCCAAAGTATATGTAAAGATCATATCATTTGAACTGTAATGTCCTCTCATGTACGAATCCCTTTGCCTCACGATATAGATTGAGCTCAAGGCGAGACCTGTGTCATCCTCTTAATAGCTCAATCACTCTCTCGATTCCGTGATGGATTATAAACTCGTGATTGACTCCTCAATCACCTTGGCATGGCCATGCACTTTCATAATCCATTACATCGAGGGGCCCAGAGATATCTCTCCCATAAGGAGGGGCAAATTCTATCTTGATCATTCACATCCCACTACATGTTTCATGGCAAACCCGAAGACTACTTTTATGACTACCCAATTACGGAGTAGTGATTAGTAGTCCCAAAATAAGCTACTACTCATGTTGGGAACCATGATGACCTCAAGTCTAAGGACTCTACATAAACACTACTTGAGACCAACTGATGACACATGGAATCTCTGCAGTGTCTCATGGCAGGTCTATCCAACATATGTTCACTAACACATGTCCATATTATTGATTTGGTATCACCATACCATGATCCATGAGACATGATCATCAATCAATACATATGCTGATCTTTGTCTTTGAATCATATTTGTTCCTCATATGATATACGACCAGGGATCATTTAGAAATAGCAACATCTTAGTATTTAAGAGTCTCATGAATAAGTCACATACTCATTGATCAATAATGATGATGTCTATTCCAAGGAACAAAGTAATGTATCATAAACATAGTATGTGATATATACAACATCTCCATGTTGCCTCTAGGGCATATCACTAACAGGTTGGCCCAAGGTGGCTAGTCCACCCCTCCAGGCAGCCCACTAAGTGAATTTAAATTAATTTAATTCATTTTTTTTATTTTATACTATTTCGCAAATTTTATTTCCCCTTCCCGCGATTTACCGAAACTCCCGAAAACTCCGCTATTTCGCTAAACCTTCCTAGGGACACCGTAACGACGTTCAAGGCATTACAGCTGTACCTTGTAAAAAAGAAGAGAGGTCTCTAATTGCATGTATTGTATCTAGAGGTGGATTTCGTATACACTTGTGCTTGTATATTTGTTGCATATGGTGAGAGTCAAGTAAGGGGCTTGGCTTGTTACTCTTGGAGGTTTTCGACTCCTAGAAAGCGTTGGAGGTGGCGTGCGTGGTGATCTTCTCAAAAAAGGTTGTGAGAAGACCCGATGTGTTGTGAAGGTTAGAGCTTACCTACCCGGAGCAAGGACGAGCTACCACTAATGGAATTGATGTGTTTGTGATGTGGCCAAAATAGTGAATGCTACATTAATTTGTGCTTCATCCATGCATTCTGAAGTTACAAGACTTAGTGCTGAATTGAGCAAGGAGAAAGAAGCAACCAGTTATAGGAGAGGTAAGAAAATCCTAGTTCATACGGATGCTTATGTGATTCCTCTTTTGCATAATGTAAACAAGATAGCAACACATGGAATTGGAGGTGTGGGTGGTGAAGAAAGAAAACTAGTTTGGCTCAAGCGGAAGACACAAGAACAATCAAATCTTCGTGCTTGCAGTTCTGCACACAAGGTTAATAAAGCTTTCAATGCCAATTCTGAGGTTTCAAATGCAAACAAAATATATATTTGGAAAGCTAATGAAGTCTATTTTCCAACGAATTAAACGGCACTTGATTTGGAGTACCCTACACAAAGATATGGCAATTTCATTGGACGCTGCACGAGCTATCCGGAGAAACGCGCAAGAGATGCTAAATATATTGAGTCCGTGCATTACAAGGCAAGTGTGGATAATATTGGGCTACAACATGACTTTTCTAAGGTTGAGAAAGCTTTCTTTCCACCAACAAATCGGATTTGGAAGCTTCCAAAACCGAGAAAGGAAAGATATGAACATTTGAATCCAACTCGGACTCGGTTCGGAACAACCAGCAGGGCTTACCTTAAAACGCCCATAACTTTCACAAACGAAGTCTGATTTGGGCGTTCTTAGACTCGTTGGAAAGATAATTTAAAGCTCTATACGACTTATAAGGTGCCAGCCCCAAAAGCCTCCTAGTCGCAGCACAAATTGGCAGAGAAACTGACGGGTCTATTTTAGGTATTTCCTTCTTAGTTCGTATTGGCGTAGGCTTTCTTGTTTGTGTTATTTTCAAGTTGGCCGCACCTTTGGTGCCAATATAAGGCTAGGGCCTTAGCCTCATTGTAACTTAAGCTATGATATAATAAGTTTTTATACTTATGAAATAAAGGAGAAAATCGCCATGATGGTTGTTGGTGGCAAGATTGCGTGATTGCAAGGTTTTCTCGTTTGGAGTTTGCTGAGTTGGTGCAAGGCAAGAACAGGAGGTTCTTGAGATTGCTCATGGAATCTATAAGGTTCATCTCATCTAATTTGTGTCTTCGTTGCTGAATTCACGGTTTGGAGAGTCAGTAGATTGCTTCTAGTGTGCACATTGCATACTAGTGCAAACCACCATTATCAAGGTTGTTGACGACGTCAAGACAAGGAAAAGATTCCATCCGCAAGAACCAAAGGAGAAGGAACCTAAATGTACCGGGAAAGATCGGGTCATCCCTATGCATCAACTAATCCTTAGTTGGTCCGTATCAGTTTGGCTTAATTCATGGAACTAATCCAATTCATTTGGCCTTACCTCAATGTGGATTAGGGGAGACCAGTAAATCTCTGAACACCACGGTGAAAAAGAACAATGTCATTATGGTTTGTTTTCCTATGCTCAATCTATAAGTATGCAAATGATCTTTCCACAATGCAATGCATATGCATGCTATGCTCCACTACAGCTTTACCCAACAAGGTAAAAGTGTGCATCGTGCTACGGCAATGCACGATGCTGTACCGGTACGGTCGCAGCTATAAGCGGCGACATCCACAATGCAATGTCATGACATGTTATGAATTATATGATAATCATAAACCACAAGAATTTAACCACGAAGGTCAACCACATATTCCACATTCGGTTCAACAAGATCATAATCAATCGATCTATAGTGTATCCTACCACAAAAACCACAATACGACCACAAGTATTCATTAAGAATACTACCACTAAAATCACAATAATACCAACTTCAAGGGCATTAATATGATTCTCATGAATTTAACAATAAGAAAATATCATCATAACCACCACGCATTTACTTTCATATACCACAATTAGCTCATTAAGCAAATTACCACAATACTACCAAAACTCAACCAAACATGGCAATTGATTAATATCTTGCTACCACATTCTTCCTTAGAAAACATGTAATCATAGCATATCTTTTATCAATATGAAAAATCATGCATATTGCAAGTAGTAAGAATAACGAGTTAAACGGTACCACATCCGCTACGTTTACTTGCCTCTACCAGCGAAGCGACGAGATCACGCTCGATCAGAAGCAAATCCGCCTGTCCAAAAAGGTACCTCTCAGCACAATACACAGCAATACAATCATGACTCTCAAAGAGAAGTATCGCCAAAACCCTAAACCCCACAACATCCTTCCCCGCGTAACGGTTCTACAATCTTCTCACTGCAGCGGCGCTGCTTAACATTTTTCTATCTTTCAAAATATAAAACTAATCATAGCAAAAGATATATATCTAGATTCCTCACTTAATTATCCACACTTTTCATGTAGATCACATATTTTTATTTTGTTCTTAGCATAGTGTATCTCATTACCCTAAACAGAGATCATCCTCTGTTCTGATAGTCAGGACAGTCAGAATCAAACGCCTCCCAACAACAGAGTAGGGCTATAGAAATTCTGATTCTTTTACAGCAGCTAGCTTACCAAATTCTCTACAACTTTCTCAATGGTGACCAAAAATTTAAAATTCATATTCTATCCCTAATTCCCATCTGAACAGCACTCTGTCTCTGACTGCTCCCCTGACGGACAGCGAGATTCCAGACCCTGGTACGCCAAAATTACGCGGCCAAAAATTGTGAAAACAATACAGTAGATGCGTATCGTCGTCCTCTACGTTTTTCCTTTTGGGGAGATCCTCGGGACAAATCGTTTTAGGGGTCGAAACTGTAGGAACAGTAACATCGCGCGATTCAATCTACAGACAGCAAGATCAGGATTCTCTAATTGGGTTTTCCAAAATGCTAATCCCTTCAAATCTGGGGCTAAGAACCCTAATTTCAGCATAAAACAGAGAGATTGAGGTGGGGGAAAATTTACCTAGGGATTGGGATCACCCCTCTCTTCCACTTCTTCTCTTTCCCTTCTTCTCCTCCTTCTCTTCCTCTCCTTCTCCTTCCTCTCCTCCTTCGCATCCATGGGCAGCAGCAATGGGGAAGAGGTGGAGGCACAGGGAGGAGATGGGGGTGGCGGCCAGGTGGGGAAAAAGGGGAGAGGAGCCAAGGGAGGGGGTTTATAAAGAGGGTGCTAGGGTTTGGGAGGGGGTACGGGCCCCCGTTTGGGCTGTCTGGCCCAAAATGGCTGGCCCACCCCTCCGGATAACCCAAAACCTCTTAATTAATTATTTTAATTCTCTTTTTATTATTTTAGACTATTCTGAAGAATTTATTTTCACCTCCCGTGATTTATCGAAAATCCGGGCAACTCCACGATTAATTTAGAAACCGACGCCGAAACGACGTTCAGGGTATTACACTGTTAGGCTGTCCCGAACTGAATCTGAATTGAATTCTGAGTTGAATCCGAGTTTGAATCTAGTTGGGCTTGTGGGAGGTATGAATTGGGCTTGAAAATCTTATCCAAAACTTGTTGTTTAAGTCCTTAGGCTTCTCTCTTTTGCTCTCCCACTAGATGGGCTTTCTTTCTTCATGTCTTTAGCACCTAATGTGGTTATCCTCTTCCTTTTGCCTCTCTATTACTTTGCCATTAACAAACCTCAGAATGCACCATGTGATAACGTGAGGTAGTATTCCATCCTTATGAATAACAATATTATGTTTAGTTTGGAGTGAGTTCACCTGGTCATATTTCATGCGGCTCAATAATTCTTTCCAGTTGAATAATATATTTAACTGAAAAGTGCAAGACACATGCATATCTACATCATCCTGCCCTTTTTCAAGAAAAGCTGTCCTTGACTTTTGATAGCCTAAAATTGTACTAAACAAATAATACAATGTATATGTATAGTATATATATTTGTCATCAACACTTCTTCTGCTTTGCACATCATGAACATCTGAAGATATAATAAACGAAGAGAACAACACATATGCATGGTATATGTAAGAATCAATTGTTGTGTCATTCTCGTTATTTTGTACAACCCGATTAGTGTAACAGTGATCGAAATAAGTATGCATTGCAATATTGTTATTCACATCATTCTCCTTCCTATAAAAGAAAGTCGTTCTCGACTTTTCTAAGGACATAGATAGATCATTAATGAGCAAAATTAGATTTAGTTGTTCTGATATAGAAAAAAAAAATTTGAGTATTTTCCATGCTTCAACTACGCTACTCTGATTACTTGTACATAATTGCTTACCAAAAGGTAAACAAATAGGTTTAGGAAATCTTTCAAAATAGCAAACTCTATTGTTGACACTTATATCATTATGATCATGACATGACATAAAAGGTTGTTTATCCATAATATATAATTTCAAGTCAACAAGCTTATCATATGTAATACAAATTCTGTGAACATAAAATTTGTTATCTACACCATAATCTCCAATCAAATTGAACTTATATGAGTAGGCGTGTGTACTAACTAGTAATTTTGAACATGAAATTTCAGCAACATTATCAATCACACTAGATAGCTCTCTAGGATCTTCAAACATTATATAGAACAAAGAATCATTAGGAGATATTCTAGTAAGAACTTCGTTATGAGTAATCAATTCCACATTATGTAAATTGCGCAAAGAAATATCAGAACATGGGATATCGAATTGAACACATGAGTTTTCACAATTTCTCACCTTTTCACAATTTAATTCAATATCAATATTGTTACATTTGTTGTCCTCCTCAGTTGATGTAGGTGCTGTAGGTATCCACTCCTCGTGATGAAACCATGGAGAAGTAAGTACTTCATCTCCACCCGTGGTTATCTCCACATCTTTCGCTTCCAATGGTGCCAGTTGTTGCACACTCAACTTTTTGTCTTCAATTTTATCCTACACAATATGAGAAACAACACTAGAAATAGATATTAATGTGTTAGTTTTATAATCAACCTCTCTTTGTTTATCTCTCTTTTCTTTCAATGTGTCTCACACACTCAATTTGGATACTCACAACCTCACATATGGTGAAATCACACAACTCTCTCTTTTTATCTCTCTCACTCAATTTGGCTATGTGACTCTCATCCTCGCATGGGTTGTGGTATATCTCGGGAACTATATGTAGCTTTGGAATATCACTGTATGTATCCTTGACCGAAGGCAAAGTCTTATGCTCGATTATCTTCTCATGTGTCTCACTAATAGTGGTAGAAGAACTGAAATACGGACATGGAGGGAACTGTGGTGTACATATCTCCATCAGTCTCTTCCCCTCTTCAATAACATAATTCACAAGATTTTTCACATTACCAAAATATTTATGTTAAAGTGTAGCGGCGATCTTAAAATTCAATTCTCTTTTGAAGTATATCTTCTTTTGTAGTTCACTAGTGACACTGGCCCGACGTAATTCATCTTGTAGCTCAAAATAATATTCTTGAACAGTATTACTCCTTTGTGTTATACTCTCCAAATAACGAAGCAATCCCTATGCATAATAGGATGGTACAAATTCTCTCCTCATGAGTGCCTTCAAATATGACTAAGATTTAATGAATTCATCTCCAAATTGTTTATGCCACCAACTATAAGCATAATCTTCAAATTCTCTAGTGGCATGCATCACCTTTTGGTCTTTGGGAAGCTTTTAAAATTTATATACTTTCTCCATTCGCCATTCCCACTCAAGATACTCCTCTGGATCTTCACTGCTATAGAAAGGATTCTAGCTATCTTCTTCTTGTTGTGGATACAGTGCCTGCATAATATCATCCACGATGTTTGAGTGTAACATTTTTATTTGATGATTGAATTCAATGCGCATATCTTTGGCAGAATTGTTGATCTCCGTCTTGAGTTGCTCTTTCAATGTGGAAGAAGTGGCGGCAAACTCATTGCGTAAAGTCCCTCTCAAAGGTTGGAATTGAAAACGATTTGCTGGGGTATACTCCTCTCTCATATTATTGTCTTCACCTGTCATGGTTAGTTCTAACACCAAGATGATACGCTCTGATACCAAGATAATACGGGGTCTCCCGATCTTCTCGACGTAGGATAGATACTCACGGGAGTCTTGATGAATCGCAATGATCCTCCAATGACAGTGCAAGGGACGAACACTCTTTAATCTGCCAAAACACACTTGCGTCGATTTCGCCGACTATCAAGCAAAGATCTATCATGCACCCAATTCCCAGCAGAAAGGCTGAACGATCTTGATTGAAGAAACTCACTAATTCCTCACGGGACTTCGATAGCAAAGGAATAACTCAAGCGCGAACAATAGTAGATTATTTCTCAAAGGTGGTCTGTGACCTAAAAGCTACCAATACATGGCTTATATAGCCACTTAGGACATCCATAGGGTCCCCAAACTGAATACAACTCATCCCTATATTATTTTAGACTCGTACTCTCACAAAAAATAAAATTAGATTCTACAACTATAATATTATTTCAGTCATAACTTTTGATTCGTGATTAATTTGAAAATGAGGCTAGATACATTGTGTAGCCCTTGAAATAAGCTTTCCAACGAGTCTAAGAACACTCGAATCGGACTCTGTTTGTGAAAGTTATGGCCTTTTTAGTAACTGCCTGTCAGGCTGTCCTAAACCGAATGCGAATTGAATTCTGAATTGAATCCGAGTTTGAATCCAGTTGGTCTTGTGGGAGGTACAAATTAGGCTTGAAAATCTTATTCAAAACTTGTAGTTTAAGTCCTTAGGCTCCTCCCTTTTGCTCTCCCACTACATGAGCTTTCTTCCTTCATGTCTTTGGCACCTAATGTGGTTATCCTCTTCCTTTTGCCTCTCCATTACTTTGCCATTGACAAACCTAATAATGCCCCATATGATAATATGAGGTAGTATTCCATCCTTATGAATAACAACATTATGTTTAGTTTGGAGTGAGTTCACCTGGTCATATTTCATGCGGCTCAATAATTCTTTTCAGTTGAATAATTATTTAACGGAAAAGTGCAAGACACATGCGTATCCACATCATCTCTCCTGTTAATGATGAGGGGCAAATTCCTTGTTGATCGCTCACATTCGTTCACAAGTTCCATAGTAAATCCCAAAGCCATCTTTATACTACCTAGTTACCGAGTAGCATTTGGCAACTCCTAAGTAAAATGTTACACTTGTAGGAAACCAAAATGATCTTAGGTGTAAAAATTCCACATACACTATGCATGAGACCAACTGATGACACTTAAAAATATTAGAATTTTCATAGTGTCTAAAGGTGGATCAATCCAATACTATATTCTTCAACATATGTCCACATTATTGATTTGATATCTCATATCCTTGATCTGTGAAACTTGATCATCAATCAATACATGTGATGATCCATAAATCATAACCATATCATGATATAAGATCAGGAATATTTAAAATATCGTAACATAAATAATTAGATTCACAAACAAGTCACATACTTGTTAATCAGTATAAATAATAGTTCATTCAAGAGACAATAACATATTATTCAAAATTCATACGCATAAAAATGATATAATCATGGAGATCTCCATGATTGCATTTAGGATATATCACTAACACTAGTAGGCTTCTAATGCCTCCTCCATACCTTCTCCTTGCATCACCTCAGCCGCTACAAAATAATGCTGATGGGAAACCCTAATTAATCCTTAATCACATGCAGTGCCACCCAAAAAAATGCTATGTCCGCCAGCATTCTAGTGCTGATAGCCTCAGTCACACCCACCCATCCTAATATGTTTTGTTGGAAGTTCACTAAATTAATTTGGAAGTTCAAAAATCGAATTGGCTCAAAAGTTCTTTGAATTTTTAGTTGAAAATTCTTCACAGGAGTACAAAGCTTCAATATTTTTATTATTTTGCATTGGCGGGAGCAAAGCGTCATGGCACTTGCATTTCGGGCAAATACTCATCCCATATGCTTTTTTTCCAACAAATAAATCTTCAGAGGATTTTCTTCGGCAGGCAGCCTCTCCTTTTGAAAGACTAGCACACCATGTGTCGGCAACACAAATCGATTTTGGAAGAATTGGTAATGATCTTAAGTATCATTGGCATTGTGCTTATTGAGGCACATGTGGATTATGAGGAAGTATTCTTGATCATTATATTGTTGATCTTCATGGTTAAATTATTGTGGTTTACGATTATCATAACATTCATATCATGTCATAATATTTGCATTGTGGATGGCGCCGCTTATAGCCGCGACCGTACCGGTACATCATCGTACATTACCGTAGTACGATGCACACTCTTACCTTGTTGGGTAAGGGTGCAGTGGAGCATGAGCATTCATATGCATTACATTGTGGAAAGATCATTTGCATACTTATGCAATGTATTGTGGTGAAGTTATTTTGCAAATAAATGCAACTTCATAGTTGTAATGTGGATGTGGTCGTGGAATGGGGTTCACCCCGTATGGTATGGTAGGGGTTGAGATTGTGGTATGAGATTCTTTTCTCTTGTGGTAACTGTTGATAGCAGTTGTAAATACAAGAAATAACAAAGATAGTGAGGTAAAACCTGTTGATACTTTTCTGTCATTAGTAGTGGTAGTTGGTTGAAGTTATGAAGTAGACAAACGAGATTTATTGCTAATGTTTTATTATTGTTGGTAGTAAATGTGGTTAGGGCTATATTCGTGGTCACCGTAGAGAATAAATATTGATGATTAACAATATTGTAGTTTGATTAGCTT
Source organism: Melocanna baccifera (assembly GCA_036346265.1). Classification (NCBI taxonomy): domain Eukaryota; kingdom Viridiplantae; phylum Streptophyta; class Magnoliopsida; order Poales; family Poaceae; genus Melocanna; species Melocanna baccifera. The sequence goes on along the minus strand of CM070694.1, from coordinate 9,604,466 downwards.
GTTAAATAGTTTGCTTGCTGAGATTTTATCTCACTCTTGTTTTCTCCCTTCCAGGTGATTCTCGAGCATGCATGGGAAGGGTAGGGCGGCACATCACTGTCACACATCATATGATATTTTATATTGTAATAAATAAGTGTAGTCTCTGGTTATTCATCTTTACTCTCATTGTTGATCATGTATAACTAATAATTTTAGGTTGTGGTTCACTTTAATCGGTTAAAATTAATAGCAGTTGTTCCTTAACTAATAGTGTTCAATTACCTTTGTTTTTAGTATGCTTCCGCTTAGCTTATCATGATTTAGAAAATTATTGTCAGTTTATATTATCTTATAAATTGGCTACCTTGTAGAGTGGTTTAGTGGTATCCCAAGATAATGTGGGTCCTTGGGTGTTACAGTTGGTATCAGAGCGGGCGTTAGGTCCGTGGTAATTAAATTATTAAATTGACACACTGGTGCACAGTAGGATGGGATGGGTCAAGCATTGCATTTATGCTTTTGACATGTTATATTGATGATTTATGTTATGAGATAATCTTGTATGATTATGATTTGTTTCTATGACTGCTATGGGTGAGGATAGAGGTTGTAGCGTTGCCTTGGGCATTGATAATTTATACCACCGTTCGTGGTATAGGGATAGTTGTGCAGTCACCTTGGGTAACTTAGTTGCAGATGTCGATGGTGAGTTTCTTAGAAAAGGTGTTATTCCCTTGGAGTTGATTTTGCCAATTCTTGGCCTATTGCGGTTAATGAGTTTTCTCTCAGGTTAGCGGTTCAATGCAATTGTTGGGTGCCAATAGGCCTCTAATTGTTCTTGAGACCAAATATTGTTTCTTCTGATTGATGACTTCTTTTGCTGCTCGTGAGCGCTATTAATTGATGTGATTGGTTTTTCATGTTGTTCTATCTTTCTTACTGGAAAATGTGACTCATTAATTCGTTGATATTTTGAAAAGAAATCAAAGTTTTATGTTGGAAGTTCGTTAACTTGTGGAAGTCTTGGCTCTATACATTTCTTTTGAGTTATTTTGGCTATTGAAGTTTATTTCCTCACTTTTCTAAAAGGAAGTGTTAAAATCTTTTTGTGATGTTTTGTTGTGTTTAAGTAGGAGGTGGCAATCATATAAATAATTGATAAGATATGAATTATCAAGTTGAGATATTAGCGTGGTGCATTATTAATTTCTACTAACATCCTTGGAAGTGTAGTTGATTAATATGATATTGTCCTGTTGTAGTTTCTTGAAGAATTGTGGTTAATGATTTGTCGATACATGTTTGGAACTCATGCAGTTACTGAGGAATATGAAAAAAAGAACTGGTTTGATTATTATGATTGTTTAAATTTTCAACTTGTTGGATAAATTGGATTATTTGGTTTTAAGTAATTAATCTGACCATTTGGGATGGTTAAGTAAGGAGTGTTGGAATATTGTCTTAGTAATATTAACCTTTAATATTTCACCTATTTACATACTTGATGAGCATATACAACTACTAGATTCATCTAACTTTTGCCATGTTAAATTATTGAAACATGTATAAGAAATAGATGAAGGTTGATGTATTGACTTGTGAAACCTTGTTTCATAGAGCTTATATTATTGAGGTTTAAAGTTATTTCGTTCTAATTTCTGAACGTAAAGTGGAATGTTGAATCTATACTCATAATTGTTTTTGTGATTGCAAAACAGAGGTAGGATCATGAATGCTACCATGATAAAAATAATAATCAATTATTAACAGTAATGGTTAGAGTGCAATCAATTTATGTTAAATTAGAGTTGAGAATCAATAAGAGTTAAAAGTATGAAATATAGTAAGTGATTTATATAGTGTGTTTTTGTGAGATTGCCATATTCTAGTAACATCTTATTAAAAGAGTTTTGTTTCAATATTGTGGCTTGTGTACTAGGCTTTTCCTAGATTAAGTAGTTGTAATCTTATTTAGATAATAAGAACATGATGAAACGATTTATTGTGTTTCTTTTGGAAAAGTTTATAAAGGGATAAGAGGATATGATGATTCTTGCTATGAGTGTTTTATCTTGTGGGTAGTACGATTGACAGTATGTGCTTCTGATGATAATGTTGAATGTTTTATAAATAAAAGAATTTGATAGTTCCATGATACTAATTGAATTAAAGGTTTTGAGATTTGTGGTCGGGATTTTTTGAACCTCATGACTTATGTGGTAGCTAAAATTGTTTTGAGTAAAGTGACGTGTTGAATGATTTTATTAGTTTTTAAATGATTCATGTGTTGTGGTATTTAAATCTCTTCCTATTGGAATTGGCATGGTGATGCTGTAATCAAGGAAAGTTGATTCTTTGTCAAAGGAAAGAGTGTAGTAAAAGTATTTGAGGTTGGAGTAGGATGTGTAACTTTTGAAAGTGTGCTTAACCTTTTGTTTCACCGCATAAGAGTTCCTGAAGTTTAAATAACAATGTTTATTCTTGTTGGTGGAGAATTGATATTTTTTCCTTCTTGAGGTGTGTGTGCCCTCAGCTGTGATCTCATCTTTTGTTTTTCAAGATCATTGCTATTTTCATTGGTCTTGTGTCTACTGCGAATGGTAATATTTTTTTCATGTGTTGAAGTTTATTTCTATTTGCCTCATATTTTAAGAAAAAGGTAATTGATTTGTGTTGAGAAGTTTTTTTAGGTTGTGTAATGGCGACTAGATTGTGGTGGTCTAGTAGATGATTTTGTGAAACTTTCAGTATGATGATGTTGGAGATACATTGGGTGATATATTGATTTCTTAGAATAATCCTTAGAAATGATTTGATTGAAATAGAATATTATCGTTGAAGCAAATCTAATGGTTATGACAACTATTGGGATATTCAGAATTGTTAAGTCATTGTCAAGCATGTCTTGACTTTTGTGAGTAACTCTCTGAGAGTTAGAATCTTTCTAAATATTTTGGTTGAGAAAATATTTACATGTTAATGTTAAGGATTGAGTATATTTGGAATGTGGGAGTTTAGGGTTTGAATCTAGGGATTTCCCTATCATTTATACGAAGAGTTCGTTGTAGGAGTATTGAAGGTCGAATTTGGGCTATGCATGTTTTTTATGCTAAAACCTTGGAGTCCCAATGATGTTGAGTAGAAATAATAGAACAAAGTGGATTTCAAATAGTGTGATGATCGTGGATAGTATCCTTGGGGTGTAGTAAATGAGTGTGTGCATGTGTGATGTGAATTTCAAGTTGATTATCCTTAAGGGATTGAGGTGCATTAGAAATTATCTGTCAAAGTAATTCCGTTGGTCGACAACTTGGCTAGAGTATGTTCTGTGGGGTTAGTAGAGTCTCTCTACAAAGGGTGTAGATGATGTACTCGGTTTGAGCTTATCGTTGAGGTTGCGAATTTAAGATAAATGAATTGGTGTGTTGGGCAATAATTTGGAATTCCTTGGTTTAAGAAAGTTAAATTCTTAAAAGAAAAGGAATGAGAAATTATTGTTATCTCGAGTAGTGAAATGCTCTCCTGATTTTTGTTTAGGCTGTGTGTTTATGACAGAGGTTATCTGCAAATTGAGTTGTTTTATGTTAAGGCGTATTCTTTTCCAGTTGAGAAAAGAAAATAATTGTTTTTGTCATTCGAGTGATTTTCACTCTTGGCTTATGTGGTGTTTTTTCTCCAACTGTCTACTTGAAGAGTGGAAAAGTTTTCATGATGGATTCTTTGATTCTGGATTGAAGTCTTTTAAAGGAAATTGGTTATGAGTGGGTTGCATTGAGAATCCTTTATTTTCAATTGGGTTCTGTTTGTAAAAGATTTTGGTTGTTCTTCAAGTGGAATGACGTGAATGGAATTCGTGGTCAAATTCTTTTAGAGGGGTTATAATGTAATATCCCGATTATATTTAAAAGAGAAAAAGGTTCTAAGTAGGATGATAGATTTAGAAAATAGTTTAATAGTTGTTGCGGGGGAATTTTGCGAAAACGACAGAACATGTTGGCCGCTCAGAGCCGATAAAAGAGTTATGCAGATGTTTAGTGTTGCGAGTTGCAGTTTGCTGTTGGAGACCCTGTGCTCCTTAGGGTGTTGCTGACCAAGGACATCGTTCGGTTTGATACCACTGGAAAGCTTAGCCCGCGGTACACCATCCTGTTTCCAAGGGTTACATGCATGGGCAGTCTAGCCAATCGTTTGAAGTTGCCATGCTCGATGGGTGGACTGCACAATGTTTTTTATGTGTCTATGCTGAGGAAATATATACGGGACCCCAAGCACAAGATTGACCTGGATCAGGTCACGGTAGATCAGGACCTCACTATGGGAGTCGACCAGTGTGTATCTTGGACTCATCGGAGCGGGTCTTGAGGAGGAAGACCATTAAGTATGTGAAGGTCCTCTGGACGAATCAGTCTGAGAGGGAGGCAACGTGGGAGCTTGAGGATCAGATACGAGAGAAGTACCCCCAAGCTCTTTGAGGCTAGTGAATACTCGTAGTTGTTGTTTTCGTTGGTTGCTCTTTCCTTTATTATTCTCTGCTTTCGTGGTTTTAGGAGTTAGATTCGAGGACGAATCCTTTTTAGGGGGAGAATTTAATGCCCTAAACGTCATTTCAGCATTCTTGGAAATATTTAGCGGATTCGTGAAATTTTTCTTTTTTGGTGAATCGCGGTAGGCAGGAGAGAGCTTCAGGATTTATCTAAAAAGAAGAAAAATAATTTAATAAAATAAAAAAGTTGTGAACTGTCTACAGGGGGGCCAAGCCACTATGGGCTTGCCAGCCCAAAAGGGACCACCTGCCCCCTCCCCCCAAACCCTAGCTCCCCCCTAAAGCCCCCCTTGCTGGCCGCCACCCCCCCATGCCTCCTCCCCTCAATTGCTTCATCTCCCTGTTGCCCTGCCGAAAAAGAAACCAAGGAAGAAAAGGGAAGAAACGGAGGAAGAAGAGGGAGAGGAAGGAGGGAGGGAAAGAGGAAGAAGAAGGAAAAAATGGTGATCTTGTGGGATCAATCTAGGTATGATTTCTCATCTTATTCCCCTCTGTTTTAGGATGATTTAGGGTTTTTGGCTCATGGTTAGAGGTGGACCATATGGGGGAAAACATCGATTTGAATTTAATCGGTGTACTGCACGTAGGCTGATTGGATAGTATGTTTGTTCAAGTAGTTTAGGCGGTCAAGATGATTTTTTCTGAGGAACCCATGAACACGAAAGTTGTAGAGGTTTGCGCGTAATAGAGGTTGGAAGTCAACTGTGTAGCAGATTGGGATTCAGAGTGCAGTCCCTGTTTGTGGGTAGTTTCAGAGGTCCTAATAATTTTTATGAGTTTGCTTATAATAATGAAAGTTGTAGATATTGTTGTAATACATCATAGGGAATTATAAGTGTTCTTCAATCAAGATCGTTCAGCCTTTCCGCTGAAAATTGGGTGCACGATAGATCTTCGCTTGGTGGTCGGCGAACTCGACGCGAGTGTGTTTTGGTGGATTAAAGAGTGTTCGTCCCTTGCACTAGCATTGGAGGATCATTGCGATTTATCAAGACTTCCGTGACACTACTAGTTTTCAGGTCTAGGACAACGGAGCGAAATCGTTGCGATAGGGCCAAAATAGATGCAATATGTACCTATTGCAACACATCACTTCCGTTGGCAAGCGTGGCTAGTACTTGCGTGCTTAAAAGATTGTGCAATGGATTATGATTTCGTTGCAATACCTATGGTAATTGCCATGCAATGTGTTGTGGCAATTGTTTGTTGTTGCAACGAGTGATGTCGTGGCAATATAGGCTATTGCTACGGCTAACTCCGTGGCAATAGCTTCTTTTACCACGAAGTTTGGTCATGGCAATAGCTTCTTTTGCCACGAAGTTTGGTCATGGCAATAGTATCATTTGCCATGAAAATATTGCGTGGTAATAGGTTCTATTGCCACGCCAATGGTTTGTGGCAATAGACCCTATTGCCATGGAGAGCATTTCGTTGCATTAGGTTTAATTGCCACGGGAGCCGTTTCGTTGCAATATGGTTTATTGCCACGGAAGGCATTTCATTGCCATAAAGTTATTGAGACGAAATATATTTTGTGGCAAATAGATCCTATAACAACGAACATTGTTCATGGCATATAGTGGAATAGCAACATAGTAGCGGCGTTGCAACAGCCTATCACAACGAAATAACAATTTTGCATACAGGTTTATCGCAACGGTAAAATTTGCGGGAACATATTGAGCATATGATATTTTATTATAATTTGTTGTTGCAAATTAATAATCAAATTAGGAACACGGCTGGATCAAAAACACATATATTAATTCAACACATAATAATTTAAAAGTGCCACCACTCATGCAGGAATTACATATCAATCTCTAAACTTAAACTACAAAGTTTGTTACTAATAACAAAAGTACTATCACTTCCATTCCATTTGTCCTTGCTTCTTTGCCATGTTGAATTTCCTGACTCGACGACGCCACGACTCTGTTTGCTCTGATCAAATTATTTCATCCTGATAGAACATAAATAATAAAGAGGGACCTTAATGTGAATATTGTCCAGCAGCACATACTTAAGTATATCATAGTGCAAGTTTAGAGATACGAGTTACAACTGAAAATAGCAATCATGAGTTCTCTAGTTCAGTTGCATAGAAAAGTATTTAGTACGTGATTCCAGCAGAATTATTTAATTTCATTTCATTTACCGATATATAGTAGCCCACTTCATCGGGCATAATTTTCTAGTAGTTTAGAACAGTATGCTATATTTGACATAAGAACAATGACAGATGAAGATTAATCACATTTTCATTTCATACCTGCAGTATTCTTCAAGAACAACTTCATCCCTCCTTTTCTTCGAACGAGTTGTAGCAGTATTCTTCAATTGTTGTGGAGGAACGAAATTCGATGAACCATTATTAACAGCGATATTTTCGAAGAGGCTTCGGTTAAGATTAGAAGCTTGAGTGATGCGAATAGGTGGCCTAGCATCTTTTTGTGTGGTCAAGATGCTTGCTGGGTCATTCTGCAAATGTAAAATTTAGAATAAAAAATATTAGCATCTTGATGTGTACTACTATTAAAATATGTTCAGCATGCATGCATCAATTGAAGTTCAGGGAAGGTACACATCAGGAGGTCATCAATAGAATGTACAAAGTCTATCCTAATAATGGGAAATCAGACCATCCAAACCATGAAAGCAATCCCTAATGCTACAACTTGTATGAGCGACTGCTGGTCCTTGCTAGCATATCCTTATGAATCAAATCAATCAATCTTATACTATGACCAACTCACAAATTAGTGGCCATTTCATAGGAGTGCCTTGACTATCAAATCTAGCATGCCTTCCCCACATTCAGATATTCTATAAATTGACTTGGAGAAAATAATGTTTTCCTATGCCCATAGGTTGGCCGCAACACAGGCAAACGAAATCTGGTAAAGCTCATTGAAGGGTTGCACAAATACGCTACTTCCGATTTATAGTTCTGCACTAACCCGAATAAAAACTAAAACAGCCAATGATACCCAATAGTTGGCAGCAAAGCAAACTCAAAGACAAAGGGATCGGATCTGTATTACCCAAAGTAAGAGCACTTGCAGTCATCAACTACCCACTACACTAAATTAGTAAAGCACCACATGAATTTGACAGCCTTAAGGGCAAACAGTTACTACAAATGAATAAAACTGCACACAACAATTTCAAGAACACGCATACAATGTCAGAAATCCCAGAGATGAATCTATGAATCAACCAATAAAGCAATGCTGCTGTGAGTACAGAAAAATGTATATCTCCAAAAAGACAAACAAGCCAAGCTACCAACATATAATCTACAGATTACACACTATTTCAGGCTTCCTGTTAGAAACAAGCTCAATTTCAACATACTTTGTCTTATACAATCGGTCCATTGTCAAAATATTTTGGTTGCTTACTTCTATTTTATTCAAATAACCTGTGGTGATAACCACAACAAGTAGCACTGATTTCATGGGCCATTAAAAGGAAAATGAAAAAGGAAGAGAAAATCATTATTTGGCACTTGGCATATAATTGACAATAGGGCATTATATTGCAAGACTTGAAGGATCATCAACAATTGCTTAAGTTTGCACACCGTCCCAATCCTTCTGTGAGGATGAGGATAATGCTGAAAGAACAAACACATTAACAAGATTCTGCATTTAACAATTCCACAGGCACTCTACACGGCATAGGATCAATGGCAATGTCCAATTGAAAAGCTAGTTTTTACTTCCCTTAACTGACATTATATTTCGCCCTGGATATTCTACCATCGAGTTGGATCTATTCCCAAAATGTGATTGTTTTATTGGCCTTTGTATCTTTTGATCATACCTGGGGAGGGAAGCATCATCCGCGCCATCTTCTTCAGCGCCAGAAGTTCGAGGTGGAACCCGTCGGTCGGCCCTCGTGATGGCGAAATCCCCGTCGGTGGCGTTGGCGGCGGCCGAACCAGTGATCGGCGTCATCGATGGAGTCATCGCCATCGTCTTGTCGACCTATGCGGAGGGAGGCGGAGGGAGACAGGGAGGCGGCGGAGGCGGGGGAGGCGGAGGGGGCGGTGGGCGGTAAAGGGGCCGAGGAGGCGGAGGGAGACGGGGAAGCGGGGAGGCCGGGAGGTGGGGAGGCGACGGAGGCCGAGGGGGTGGTGGGCGGCGAAGGGGCAGGGGAGGTGGAGGGAGACGGGGAGGTGGCAGAGGCGGAGGGCGACGGGGAGGCGGGGAGGCCGGGGGAGGTGGGGGACGAGGCGACGGCGGGGGAGGTGGGGGATGCGACGGAGGCCGAGGGGAGGCGGGGAGGCCGGGGGAGGTGGGGGACAAGGCGGCGGCGGGGGAGGTGGGGGATGCGACGGAGGTCGAGGGGGCAGTGGGCGGCGAAGGGGCAGGGGAGGCGGAGGGAGACGGGGAAGCGGGGAGGCCGGGGGAGGTGGGGGACGAGGCGGCGGCGGGGGAGGTGGGGGATGAGACGGCGGGGCGGCGGGGGGGGGGGGCGTGGGTGGGGGTCCCGTGGGAGGGGGCACCGGGAGGAGTGGGGAGGCCAGGAGGGCGAGGGCCGAGGGGCCGAGGGTGCGGAGGCGATGTTTTGAACTAGGGCTGAAAATTTTGGGCGGGATGTGCGTGATGTGGGGAAGTTATTATAGGGAGGGAAAATTTTTATGATTTTTAAAAATATAATAAAAATAAAAATAAATTAATACACCACACAAGCACAAAGTTTCCAATTTAAACAAAAAAAAATCATCATCTCCATGTCCTACAGAATTCACAGGTGCGACAATTCCATCATCTATGTAGGTGTCATCATCTTCATCATCATCATCTAAGTCCTCATCATTGGGTTCAGGTACAGGAACCGCCTTATCTATGACAGAAGCATCAACACTTACCCCTTCCATATCATTCCTTTTCCAATTTGTCAAGTCTTCATGTAGGTGGGATACATTCATGTCTTCCAGTCCGACGACCAGCGACTCAACATCAGGTTCTCCCTCCTTTTCTGCACCTACCGCTTCAGGCATGGAAAACAAATTCCTAGGTTTCATGCGAAGCACTGTGCACCAATTTGGCTTTGTCGCACAAGGCACATAAAAAACCTGCTTAGCTTGTGTCCCCAAAATGTAAGGCTCATCCAAATATCGAAAACGAGTCTTATCAACATCGACGATCCCGTATTGATCCCTGCTGAACCCTCTTCCTTTCTTCGTAGTAGTAGCAGGTACATTGTACCAGTCACACTGAAAAAGTATGACTTCTTTTTGGTTGGCAAAATCTAGCGTGATAATTTTTTTAATCACGGCATACCAGTCCATGTTGCCGGTGCTGTCATCGCCCTTCACAGCAACACCACTATTTTGTGTAGTTAGGTTCTTCTCTATGGCAGCCGTCCGAAACAGATATCCATTTATGTAGCATCTGTTGAAAAATCGAGCCCAATGGTCTGGTCCACGAGAAAGGGCATACATTAGATCACTTGTTTTTCCTTCTTCATATAGTTCGGAGATCTGCACTTAGTTCAAAGAAAAATTATTAGGCAAATACGTGACAGCATAATGAACCAATAAATAAAAAAATAGTAACTCACTTTACGCCCAAACCAGCCTACAAATTGCTCCTTGTGACGGGTTTCAACATTCTGTGCACTCATATTTCTAAGCTTATCCTTGTGCTTACTAAATTAAAACAAAAAAGAGGGCATCAATTAGTTGAAAACAAGAAAAATAATATAAACTTGAAATTTAGTACATCTAAAGTACAACTTACTTAATCCACGGAATGGCCTCATCACAGTTTGTAATTATGTAGTGCCTCATCCGATGCAACTCCAACCTAGAAAGTGACTCGATAGTACATCCTTTTTTACTATAGTCAATGCTCCCAAATATGCTTAGCCCAGATGGTGGTTCGTTCACAGCAACGCTTTCATGCCGCTCTGGACGATTAAGATTGGTGTCGATGTCTTCCAAGAAGAGAGAGCAAAATGTCATGTACTCCTCCGAGATATATCCCTCGGCTATTGAACCCTCAGGGTACGCTTTGTTCCTCACATAGCCTTTAAGCGTACGTAGATACCTCTCAATAGGATACATCCATTTGTAACACACGGGCCCTCCAAGTCTAGCCTCCTCAGCTAAATGAACTGGCAAATGCATCATGATATCAAAAAAAGCTGGTGGGAATACCATCTCAGGCCGACAAAGAGTCTCTCCAATCGAAGTGCTCAAGTTTTCAACCTCTTTTTCATCCAGCTCCTTTGATCATATTGCATTGAAAAACCTACTGAGCTCAATCAGTGGGATAACAACATCTTGTGGCAATATGTTGTGTATTACTATGGGTAAAAGTTTCTGAAAGATAACATGGTAGTCATGAGTTTTGAGAGAAGACAGCTTACACCCAGTGACATTCACAGATTTCTTGATATTGGAGGCGTAACCATTAGGCATTTTCACTCCTTCTAGAAATTTGCATAATACCATCTTTTCATCATTACCTAGGTAGTACAAAGCTGGTGGCAAAGTATACTTACCATTCTCGAGCAAAGGATGTTGATCCTTCCTTATCCCTAGATGTTGCAAGTCTAGCCGAGCTTTCTCACTTTCCTTAAATTTATATTTTATGTCGAGCAAAGTCCCCAATATGCTCTCACATATGTTTTTCTCAATGTGCATCACATCCAAATTATGCCTTATAAGCAATGAGCTCCAGTAAGGCAGTTCAAAAAAAATACTCTTCTTCCTCCAATTGTGCCATCTAGTTTCTTCTTCACGCTGCTTCCTCTTTCTTGTTGCCTTCCCAAAGGTCACTTGCTTGAAACTCTCATATTGTTCCATTACTTGCTGACCAGTCAGTGGCACTGGAGCCTCCCTATTTTCCGCCTTGTTGTTGAAGCTGATCTTGTTCCTGCGCCACCTGTGTTTCGAAGGCAAAAAACGGCGATGTCCCATGTAGCAATGCTTAGACCCGAATTTTAGCCACAAGTAGTCAGTATCCTTGTGGCAGTATGGACATGCAAACTTTCCTTTAGTGCTCCATTTAGATAGCATTGCATATGCAGGAAAGTCATTAATTGTCCAAAGTAGAAGTGCACGCAGAGTAAAATTTTTCTTCAGCTTTGCATCCCATGTTTCAACACCATTTTCCCAAAGATCCTTTAGCTCATCGATAAGGGGCTGCAAATATACATCAATGTTCATTCCTGGAGATTTCGGCCCTGGTATCAACATCGACATCATCCAATATGGTTGTTTCAAACACAACCAAGGAGGCAAGTTATAAGGGATTATGATCATAGGCCATGTAGTGTATGTAACATTCAACATCCCAAATGGATTGAAGCCATCAGATGCAAGGCCCAACCTAACATTGCGAGGATTCAATGCAAAATCCTTATACTTGTCATCCACATGCTTCCATGCCAATGAGTCTGCAGGGTGACGCATTTTCCCATCACGGACCAATCCTTCCTTATGCCATCGCATATATGATGATGTGGTCTCATTCATATACAATCTTTGAAGCCGAGGAATAAGTGGAAAATATCTTAGGATTTTACGTGGAGAACGCTTTTTTGCTCCATCAGTGCCACTAGCCTCATCATTTCCAACGGAATCAGTCGTTTTCCACCTAGACTCACCACATATTGGACACGTATCCATCTTAGCATAATCACCTCGGAATAACACACAATCATTCTCACATGCATGTATCTTCTGGTAGTCTAGCCCAAGATCTCGAACAACCTTTTGCACTTTGTCCAAGGTGTTTGGGATACAATGTCTTTTAGGGAGCACAAGCGAGAACAGATGAAGTATGGACTACAAGGAACTGTTACTAAGTCCATACATGCATTTAATCTGAAATAGTCTAACAATGAAAGAAACCTTAGTTGCCTCCTTACAACCTGGATACAATTCCTTCTGTGCCTCATTTAATAATTTAAAGAATTTCCTTGCTTGTTCATTTGGCTCTTCAATATTAGAACCGATGATGTCGCCACGAATAGCGCCACTGATTATTGAAGAAACTAGATCATTAATAGAAGCCCCATCACCTGTTGCACCTTCATTGCAATCTCCTTCATCTTTGTTGTCATCGTCAGCCAAAGCTTCACCATTACCTTGCTCTTGGATGAAACTTTCATCAAACCCTCTAACTAGCAAATGTCTTTCAACCTCATATTGTAATCTATAGGACATGCAACGACACCTTGAACAAGGACAGGGTGCAGTTAAACCTTTAGATGTGCCTCCAAAAGTAGTTTCAATGAATTTCTTGAATCCTTTTTGCCACTCAGATGTTGACTTATCCATCCGCATACAACTGCTCCCATCATGTGACATGCTTCCAATGATTATTAATTAAAGTACAACAAATTAAAACCAATCTGTCCAAATTAACACTACCTGCAAATCCACAACATACACAATTTAAAAAACTTATTAATAAAACAGAAAAAACTTATCAACCACATAGCACCTCCGCTCCCCCATCTTCCGCGATCTCCGCAAGGGAAGAAACTACCCTGCATTGCCATCTCGAAGATAGCCGCACGCCCGCACGTCTCCCAGTCCCCTGACGTCTCCTCTCCCTCCCCCGCCGCCCCCCTCCTCCTCCCTCTGCCCCCGCCGCCCCCTCCCCCTCCTGGCCTCCCACGCCGCCCCCTCCTTCCCCTCCCCCTCCCGGCCTCCCCCCTCGGCTCCCCCGCCGCTCCCACCGCTCCCCCACAACTCCGCTCCCCCCGCTGCCCTCCTCCTCCGCCCCGCCACCCCTCCCCTCCCGGCCTCCCCGCCGCCCCCTCCTTCCCTCCCCTCCCGGCCTCCCTCCTCGGCTCCCCCGCCGCTCCCACCGCTGCCCCCGCACCTCTGCTCCCCACCGCCCTCCTTCCTCTGCCGCCCCGCCCCCTCCCCTCTTGGCCTCCCCGCCACCCCTCCTTCCCCTACCCCTCCCCTCCTCGGCTCCCCCGCCGCTCCCACCGCTCCCCCGCGCCTCCGCTCCCCCATCCTCCCCGATCTCCGCTGCTGCCGCCTCCCCCCATCTCCTCCCTCGGCCTCCACTCCCTCCGCCTCCCCCGTGCCTATTACCGCAGTGCCCTAGGGGTGAGGTGATAGCAGCCGCAGGAGCCCTAGGGGAGAGGATGCAGCAACCTCACGATGGTGGTGACCGGAGGCGCTCTCCCGCCCCTGTTCCCGGGATCGCAGGGCGTACTGGTGGGAAGCTCGCGGTCGCCCCTGCTCCCGGCGGTGGCCTGGACCGTCGGCTTAACGAGTCACCAGCAGGAGAACGGCAAGGAAGCAAAGGTGAGACAATAGATTCTTTATTACTTCTTGATTCCCAACATTGGACCTACAAGCTATATATATATGAGGTGTTTTACAGGGGAGAGTCCGATCTGGACTGCAATCCCAACCCCAACTCGGAAACGGAACTAGAGTCCTTAAGGGTTTGATCTACTCTCAGCTAAGGTGCACCCCCTTCGGAACATCTGATTGATGAACGAGATGATTGATGAAGCTCAAAAATTGTTGGATGAAGCAGAAGCTCTGAAGAAGGTTGATCTCTATCTTTAGCATTTAAATTTGTTGGAGCAACTGACTAGGAAGTTTTAGTTGCCAAAATGAGTACTATTTCATACATTTCTCATGTGTTCTCTTTTGATTTCTAACCAGCTAGGTGCTCGGCCACAGCCTGTTCCAGACTCTTCAAAAATGACAGCTCATGTTCATATTGTAAGTTCGGTGAATTTTCCTGGTGCACTCCACATTAAAAAAAATAAATTCCTTTTCACTTTTGCTTAAAATCCTTAGACCCACTATTTTTCCTGCTAAATTCAAGGTACCTAATCCATACTTGTATAAATTGTGCGTGGCGCTCATTCTTTTAATAAATTGTTGTTTGATGAACATTCATTAATTCTATAATGTCAGGACTTCAAGATTCATAATATTGTTGGGTCTTGTGATGTCAAATTCCCTATAAGGCTTGAGGGCCTTGCGTATTCTCATGGTGCTTTCTCAGGTGTATGTTGTATTCCATGATTTTTTTTAGCACTATTCTGCCCCCTACATTTTGGGTGCTTTCTTGAACTTTCCTGTTCCCTGTTTTACACGGTTGTCTCACAGTATGAGCCAGAGCTCTTTCCTGGCCTGATTTATCGAATGAAGTAACCAAAGATTGTCCTCCTGATTTTTGTTTCAGGCAAGATTGTTCTCACCGGCACAAAGGTTAGCAGCCATTTCCTATGGGTTTGTCTATAACTCAATTGCGCTATATGCCTATATCTAAGCTATCTCTTTCCAGGTGAGGGATGAGACATATACTGCCTTCGAAAACATATATCCTGTCCTCTCAGAGTTCAAAAAGTCCAGCAATGGTACGTGGCATTTGTTTGCACTACTCAATGCTTGTGATGCTTGTTTTGTTTTTGGTTTGTGGTGATTTTTGGATGGGATGGTAGGTAAGGTCACTTTCAGAAATTAATAGTATGCTTGTGATGCTACTCAGGTTCTTTGTATGTGTTTTAAAGAGGCTGGAGTGAGACGTGGTCTCCCAAAAGACATACTAATTTAGTTATTTTCTATTAGCAATGCAAACTCCCCAAAGCAATCAGATAGAAGTAGTTTCTAACTATTGGACTTAATGGACTTAACTGCTGACTGCTAACTAATCCGACTTGGTAAGGCTAATTCCTTGTCAAAATTATGTGCAGTTCCATAGTTTCTATGTGCAGTTCCATAGTTTCTAACAGCTGTTTTAGTAATGGACTATGTGGTTATAGTCAGCACTTGCTTTGTTTGCATGGCATTATTTCAGAATAGCTCCTCTGCCCTCCTTATCTCCTATTTATTTTATAGAATCTATATTTATTGCGCAATCTCTATTTGTCAAAAATAGCTACATAATCTCATGAGTCATGACTACATAGGTAGTGGAATTTTAGTTGTGAACATCTACTCTCAGCTTGTAATCCATTTTAACTCTTGTTTGGCCAAGCTCACTCTTGTTCTAACTTTAGTAGAAATGGGACCATGCAGCTCTAACTTCTAATGCGATCCTAGAGCCTTTGAGTTTTCAGATGGGTAGCTTAAGTTTGCTTTGAAATATGTGATTGAAATATCTAAAAATCAAGTTCTTGATCTTCTAGTTTTATGTAATTTTGTGCTACTTCAAGCACATGTGTTTGTCCCCAGGACCTGGACATTTGGAGAACTTAGATCACCAAGAAGGGTGCTCTCGAAACTTTTCCATACATTTATGCTCCAACACTTTTCCAGTTTCAAATAAACCATTAGCCATGTGTTTTTAGCTACTATGTTCGGTTGGGTTCCAAAAAGTCTCCATGTCTAGCCTGGAAAATCGGTGTGCTGAAGCTTTGTCAAAGAAGCCTTGTCATGATCCTTCATATGGTGATGCTAGGAAGATCAAGGAATAATCATTTGTTAGTTCTTATTAAATACAATTTTAATAGAGTGACAGAAATCATATTAAAAGCACACTGATCATGTACTGCTTTCTACTGTACTGAAAGTCTTTTAATTATGCTCCTTTCAATTGTGATATGTGCAGGCTCTTGTGGAACAGTATATCATGCTTTATGGTATGGCTCGATATTCTCTGTTGTTTCACTGTTGTTTGAATGGTTTATCTTTGTTTACGTTTGGTTATTAGTTTCATCATTTTATGTCGCATGTTCGTGCAGGATGTGGCTGTTAAAGTTTTCTCTAAGCAGTAATATTCGGATGAAGTGATACAGGCCTTCCGACAAGAGGTAGATTTCCATCTCCTACCACAACTTTTGTTCGTTAATTCATGGAATATATAAGCAAGAAATATGTCTCTCTTATCAGCAGAGTGACTTTCAGTTTCTGAGCCCGATTAGCGTTAAAATTGTGATGTTTTCATGATAGTTTAGGACTCTCTAAAGAAACTTGAAGTCTGAAGACATATTGGGTTTCCAGGATGCCTACAAAACCTATCATTGCCATGTTTTCCAAACATATTGATGTGAATAAATGTGAAATAACATGCTGACAAATCTTCACATATGTTTTTTGAAGTTAACTCTGGATTTAGAAATAAAGTGTGTGTTAACTTCAGATCTTGCGACTTCCATTTTAAATTTTGGGGTTTTAAATATGTTGTCATCATTCATATGTGAAGGTATCCCTTATGAAGAAACTACGTCATCCTAATATACTGCTCTTCATGGGTGCGGTTACATCTCCACAACGCCTCTGTATCGTAACAGAGTTCCTCCCACGGTATGGCCCCTACCTTCCACAAGGTTAGATGTTTACAATTGCATGTAGTTCTTATTCTTTGATTGTTGCTCTTTATTGCACATGTATAAGAGATTGAGCAGAGCTGTTTATTTAAATCCTGCTGTATGGCTTGATTATTACAAAAAACAATTGCATAAGGCATGTCGAATTTAAACAAATGTTCTAGGCCTTGGTTTAACCAAGTTATTTCCCCTTATCTCCTTATACGCATACTTATTGGCTGGGTTCTTTTGGGCTTGCTACTTGTGGCTTTTGGTTTTTGCTACAGTAATTAGACACTGTACTGACTTCAGCTACCGGCCAAAATCGCATACGACTGTCTCTCTCTTCATACTTTTTCTCGTGAATGGCAGACTGGGGTTTGGGTTGGTTTTGGAGAGTTTTACTCGCCGAGCAATATGCGGGGAAGGCAGTGCAAAACAAGAATACAATGTAATTTTATTTAATTTTGCTTTGATGTAATTTCTGGCAATGTAATTATTCGTGTTTTCATGCTTGTATCAAATTCTTGTAAATAACCATGTATTGTAATAAGGTTTTATTTTACTTAGGAATACCCAATGCAATTTCTTGTAATCGATTCTGGTAATGTATTTTGTTTTAATTATCTTAGTAAATCTTAATTTATTATTTATTTAAATTAATTGTACTGTTTAGAGGTAATTAAGATTTAGGGTTCTTTCAATGATGCAGTGCAAGGGTAATCTTACGTACATTTGCAACTCCACGTGTTAATACCTTCCATTCTAGCCAACTTATTTGCTTTGCAAGTTCATATATACCAAACTATTAAAGTTACCATTATGGCAAATATATAACATCGTTGATTGATCCGCCTAATATATACATTTTCATGTATCTGTACGCATCTAACTCATTTCATGGGAAAGTTCCATGCAGAGTAGTTCGATCGAGCTTCGTGGTAAATGTATGGAATAATCAGGAACTAGCTAGCGTAGTTAGCTGTGGTATTTGTACAATCATCAGTACCAAATATGCTCGGTTATATATATGACTACGTACTAATCCACATGTAACTTTACAGTGCATAATGCATATAATTGAGCAACAAGACCAATGGCATCGGACCATGTGGCCTTGGAGGATGTTGGTTTGAGCCATGTGGCGCAGAATCATATATATAGATGGTTTGCATAGTAGTCATAGATTATAGTATATAGATTTGTCTAGGACACTAGAAAGTAAATTACTCATTTTTTGCCTTTGGGTTTAAAATGATGATATCAAAAATCAAAACCTAAAAGAGAGTTGCAAGAGTTATGATCAATCTTAATAAGTTAAGAAATAGTATAGGTGAATAATACTGGAATGATTGTTTAGTTATATATATTCAACTTCCGTATTATGTCATTTAAACTTGTTTTTAGAACAGACGTGTCTTAAGTTTGTACTTTCATCGTCAAAATTCTAGCTCCGCCACTATATATATATAATTATAATTGACAGTGGGATACAATAGTCCGGTGGTAAACGCCTTGGCCTCCGAGCTAGGAGGTTGCATGTTCGATTTCTCCACACCCCATGGTTTTTGTTTTTATTTTTTCTATTCTAATTTTTTATCCTTTCCTGTTTTATCAAGTGAGACCTCCTCAACTGCGTTTTAGTTGTCACTTTTCAATTTTTTTATCCCCTCTAGAAATTAATAACTATAGATAATATAATTCCTCCACACCAATTCGGCCCTTGCGTTGAGCAGTTAGGCCCACGCAAACAAAGCGTTGCAATAACAGATTATTGCCACGAACAATCATCATATATAGCAACAAATTTATTTCGGGGCAATACAAACTCATTTCATACGCATTGTATAGGAACCTTTTGCAACGCAATTGATGACTATGACAACGCAATAAAATTGTGGCAATATTGTCACCCACTCGCAACGAACTTCTATAAGGTGGCAATACCTCCTAACTATTGCCACGAATATCAATATTACCACAACGCAAGACAACCGTGGCAATAAAGTCATACTACTCGCAACCATTTTTTAAATGATGGCAATAAAGCCACCTTATTACAACGAAATCAATGACTATCGCAACGCAATATTTCAGAGGCAATACTGTGCACATATCGCCACGATTTTGGCAAAACGTTGCAATAGCACATACCTATTGCAACTAATTTAGTGTCGTTGCGATGCGTTTCGTGGCTAAAGGGTTGGAATCTAGTAGTGTGAGTATCCATCCTACGTCGAGAAGATCGGGCGACCCCTTATCAGTTTGATTAGTGGATAAAAAGATATGAAATAGACAAGTAGCGCTGCTGCAGTAGACTAAACGTGGGAACACCACTTTTAGAGGGAGTTATCGGGTTTTGGGCATAGTGGCGCTTTACTTTTCAGTTGTGAATGATATGTTGTAGATTTGTGCTAAGTGGAGATTTATTAACAGGTGGCTTCGTTCCTGACCATGCTTGAGCCCTTCGCCCTTCGGTAAAGGCAAGTAAATGTAGTGATTGTTGCTACAGTTTAGCATGTTAATTTTACTACCTCCACAAAATTTGCTAAATGTTGGGTTATTAATTCACCGTAAAGTTGAGATGCCTTGCTATGTTATATGGTTTAATAAACATATTATTGTCTATGTGGTTATATTCTTAATGAAACATTGTGGTCATATCATGCATATCATAGCATGTCATTTGTATCGTGGATATGTCGCTACATCTAGCCACGACCGTACCGGTACATCATCATACATTGTCGTAGTACAATTCACACTCTTACGTTGCCAGGTAAGAGTGCTGTGGATCATTGCATACATATGCATTTCATAAGGATTATTCTTGTTCTGATATGTTAAGTGCTATTGGCTCATGAGAGTCACTTCTGGCAGAGAGTGATTCCCTTATGGTTACTGTGATTGTGGTTGCGAATGTGAATATGAATGAGGTTAATGAGGGTTAAAAGCTAATATTTTACCATTGGTGGTTATGATTACTTTACTATTGTTAGTTGTGGCACTACTACAGACAGGTCTATCACAGACGGTTCGGAACCGTCATCACAGACGGTTTTCGAACCGTCTATTTTTATGTGTCAGTGATAATAGGTGGTTATCACAGACGGCTTCCAAGCCATTTGTGATAACTTACATTACAGACGGTTTTTTACGAAAAATCGTCTATGATAGTCGACTTTCATTACAAATGATTGCCAAAAATGATTATTACCGCTACTACATAACATATAAGTTATCATCTCTGGTCTTCCATTACAAAAACATGTATATATGCATAATTAAAAGTAATTGAGTACTAACCTCTGATCAGATCACTAAGAAGATGGCGATATGTTTTCACCCCAAACTCCCTAAAGTCGACCGCCTTGCTCCACCGATGCAGCGCAATAAAGACAGATTTGTGTCGACATCGAGCAAGTACAGTACCCAATAATTAATAGTGCAATTTATCACAGACGGTTCCAACCACAAACAGTCTGTGAAACCAAATATCACAGACCGTTCGTGTTAATAACCGTCTGTGACTTATCATAGACGGTTATTAACACGAACCGTCCGTGATGATTAATATCAGAGATGATTTGTTATACCAACCGTCTGTGATAATCGAGACATTACAGACGGATTATCTTAATAACCGTCTGTGAAAGTTCACAGATGGTTATTAACACGAACCGTCTGTGATATCTCGATTATCACAGACGGTTCGTGTTAATAACCGTCTGTGAAAAATATCACAGCCGGGTGGTAGTATGAACCGTCTATGATAGTTTAAGCACAGACGGTTCCGTGTGAACCGTCTGTGATGTACCTGTCCAGTATAGCCTGTTTTGTAGTAGTGTGGTTGTGGATGTGGATATGAATAATGTTAATGAGGATTAAATGTTATTGCTTTACCGTTGTTGGTAGTGGTAGTGGTTATGGTTATGAATGAGACTAATGAGGATAAATTGCTAATACTTTATTGTTGTTGGTTGTAGTTATGGTTGTGGGTATGAATGAGACTATTGAGATTTAATGGATAATATTATATGATACCTCAAATTGTTATTTGATGCTTAATCATCTGTGGTTTAATTAACTTGTTAATAGTTTGCTTGCTGAGATTTTATCTCACCCTTGCTTTTCCTCCCTCCAGGTGATCCTTGAGCATATATAGGAAGGGGTAGAGTAGCATGTTACAATGCACCTTTTTTCATGAGTTTGCTGTAATAAGATATATGATCTTTAATCGTTTTTGTTTCTCATTATTAGCAATATAATTCAATAATGCTAGGTCGTGGTTGAATTTAGAGAGAGTGAACAAACTAAGCTAAGTTGATTTATGTTATTAAACTATTATTCTTTATGTCTCCTTTTGTATGTCGTCACGCTTCTGTGTAGTTTTTATTTTTTGGAGAGTTGCTGCTGGATTTTGTTATATCCTGACTAGTCATAGTGTAGTTTAGTAGTATTTTAGAGTAATGTGGTTCCTATATGATGTTGCGATCATAAATGAAGATGCATCGCCCAACACCACATATATGTAGACCGGGTTGCAGCTGCATGTAGTTCTTATTGGGACCTGCTAGCTGGGACCTGCAGCTTGCTAGTCAATCTTTCTAAATGAAAGCGAAACGAATCCTGAGTGGAACCTTTGCTTCCAGATCAGACGCGTACATGGACACGGCTGCACACACACATGTACATACGTGGGGGATTCCTTGGTTTTTTCTTTTTCCCCGGCCGAGTCCAAGGTGATATCGATCCATCGATCGCGTACATTTTGACCTCCATGACTCTAGTCCAAGGTGATAGTGTACGAGCTAGCAGCTGTACGAATTTGTTGATCTGGTCCATGAGCATTAATAACTAGACGAAAAGCCGGAGCAAAATGTCCCTGATCAAATCCGTGGCATCGCAAACACCGAAACGCGTCCGTTCTCTAGAACTTTCGGCGGGAGAACTTGACGCAGCAGGAAAAGGAGGCAAAACCGCGGCACGCTATCGAGTGGCTAAGAGCGCTCGCGCGCACGCTCGCACCGCACGCACCACGCGTCGAGCCAGGAGCAAAAGGAAGAAGACGTGGCACACATGAACGACGGAGAACTCCCCCAGATTTAATATACGGATGATTTATCCACGCTGGGCTATCTTAACAAAAGCATGTTCACACCTATCAAGGGAATGTTGAGGATTTTGCCCTTTCATGGGCTGGCGTTTTATGATCGATATATATCCACCAAACGTTATTAACCAACCTTCGAATGAGGCCAAAGTAATTAAGAGCCACTGTATTTATGTGTGGGGTATTAATGTAAGCTGGAACAATTCTATTTTTGTTGTGCTGCAAAGTTTACAGAACATGTCTTCGGACCATGTTATAGTAACTAATTAATTCAGAGGACATGTTAAGTGGATGTTACATATGCAGCCGATGGATGTGAACATATATATATCTAGCACTCTCTGATACCAAATACAAGTTGTTTCAGCCGGCCAGATATGTTGTATAGGGGTGCAAACAGTATGGGTTAATCCCGACCGATCTGATACCGAATCCGATTGGTACCAAATATGGGAAGGTAATTTAGCATCCGGTACCGAATTCGATCCGTACCGGATAATTATTGCCGGATATGGTAACGAAAACGGTAGAGCTAAAATCCGACCGAATAGCATCAGTAAATGGTAAATCAGATACTGTCTGACCGAATATCCGAATAAGCAAGTTAGTGCTCCAACTGGCTCAACCCATCAGTTATTATTGACACTAACTGGTCTAGATTTTATCAAAGTCGTAACATAACTCTAGAGTCCAACTATTCTAACCAGTCACCACCAATGCTCCCGCTTATGTTGAACTTACGTATGAATTTATTGGTTTTTGAACTAACGTATGAATTTATTAGTTTTTGAACTAATGTATGAATTTATCAGTCTTCAAACTATGAATTTATCGTTTATGTTGAATTTGTATTGTATTGGCTATTATACTTAAGTAATCTAGATGAATTTATTGCTAGTTAAAGGTATGAAGAGATGATAGTATAGTTCAGTGTATATTCCTTTATGTATACATATACTATCCGTCTATATTGTCCGTTTCTGATCCAAAACTGTTATGTACCTGTCTCGATGATACCATATTCGAAACTCCGAATAATCCGAATTCGTATTTGTATCCGGCTTTACCGTATCCGACTTTGAATCCGGGAAAAAAAATATGAGTTAGGATATGGTATAAGCAATATCTGTCCAAATCTGACCCGATTGCACCTCTAATGTTGTAATTATGCTAGTACTCTAGCTCAGTTACAGAAACAGTCAGTGTATCAATTAAATCTAGCTAGCATGCACTGACCCCGTCTGCATACGTCGTTGGTCGTCGACTTATGTTATCTTACGTACAGTACACCATGTCATTTGCACCGACTCCTGAAGAATTATTCGTCAATCGATCGATCAGTTTAGTTCACCAGCAGGTGAACCTGCTGTATGGCATATCCATCCATTCATATTTTCGCCCAGCCCACCTCCACCAGCAGGTGAACCTGCTGTATGGCATATGAAATTTCGCTATTTTAGTGAAATTTCGTCCGAAATTTTAAACCCTGCTGATGACAAGTATTTGCAAACCTGTAGTAGAACAAACTTGCTGCATAGTATCTAGCTACTTTCTCAGATTCTATATGCAAGTCATTTCAGTCTTCTCAACTCCTCTCTAAAAAGGAGTCACTAGCCACATAGGCAGGGGTGGAGTCAGGAATTGAATATGGAGGGCAACATGGACAACAAATAGAGTTGAACCAATGAACCATGCCGGATTTACCGATCCAATAGTCACATATTAGAGAAATATATTTCGCAAATTACAATGCAAAGAAAATTATATCTCTATTAACTTAAACTTAGCTCTACGACTACCAGCAACATCATAGGCCTTAATAATATCATCATTACTAATCTTTGCGGCCAATTCCTTTTCAATATAAATTACCAAACAATCTCATAGAAATCTATCTCCCATTGTACCTCGACAGAGATGATGCGGCGTGCGGCAAACCGGCAAAGAGCCAAAGCCCAAATATGAAGCGTCAGTCCTCAACTACTAGGCCTAATTGGGCTGCATATGACCGGGCTTTAAATATACTTTACATTTGGGCTAAATTGGGAGGGGCCAAACCACTAATTAAACACATGTAATTAATTACATAATGGAGGATTAGTAGAAGGTTGGGGGGTGCCAAGCCCCCCTTTCTCCACCACTGCACATAGGCGCGGCGCCACACCATGCTAGCCACCGTGTAGACTGAAGTAAAAAAGGCGAAAATTCGCAACAAAAGGAAAGCGGAGAGCTTTTTTCGCAAAAAATCGAGGGTTTTTCGCAATAAAAGAAGAGCGGAGGGTTTTTTTGCAAAAAATTGAGAGCCTTTTCTAAAGAACTAAGGGTCTGTACGTAATTATGAAAAATCGCAGAGCGTTATCCAGCAAAAAACAAAAAAGTGGAGGGACTTTTTCGCAAAAAAATCAGGGGTCTTTTCGCAAGAACCAAGGGCATATACGTAATTACCAAAACGTTGGGGGCTATGTTGTGGAAAACGCCATGTGGATGGGCTAAGAACTGGGGAGTCCCCCTCCTATAATATACGGAGTATTCTACAGCTTCAAGGTGTATTTACATGGTCTCTTCCTATTATGCCTTGGCAGCTTTGTGATGGCGGTGTTCCTAGATATATCAACCATGCATCTAGCTAGCCAGCTAACGTGTGGATAAGATCATCGATTAGTTAGACGGAATTAAGAGTGAGCATGCAGGTAGCTAAGCTTGTAGCTGATCGGCCGGGAGGGAGCAACGTAACTCCTTGAGATAAGCCACCACGAGATGTCACCTCCTGTGTGGTTGGACGACAGTCTGGTCGAAGACCCGGCATGCTTGATCGATCATCGACTAGCTAGTATATTATATATACGCACCCACACTGCCACGCTGCTCTCGATCCATCGACCGAGCTCACTGTCTTTTCTAGCATATATAGCAACCTCGTTCTTGGTATAATAATGGAAAACCCTAGCCACAATCAGGGCTCGCTGGCACCGCTGCGAAGGAGCAGGACAAAACGGGACCCCAGCAAGGATCAGGTCTACCGTGTGCTGCCCCAGGACTTCGCGCACACCATGCAAAAGCTCACCGGTGGTGCCGTCTCCTCTCCGGTAGCAACCAGGCCATCGTCGTAGCCCTGACCATCGGCATTGTCGGTGTCCACGTCGGCTTCGAGGACCATGCAGGAAGCCTACTTGGCGTGGTGCGCCTCCAACAACGCCGTTCTGAGGCCCGGGAAAATGGTGGAAATGGAGCGCGCTGGCGCTGACCAATTCAGGGATTAATTACTTACTACATACATACTGCGCCCACTTTTGCCTTCCTAATTAAGGTGATTAATATTAATTTAGAGTTGTACATTAATTACTTGAATAATAAATAATTTTTAATTATTAATTGGGTAGTATCTTCTACCATTTGTTTGTTTTCAAGGTGATGAAGCAAAAAATGATGCATGCATGTGCTCGCATATACTCAATAAGACATTCATGGAAGAGACACCGGCTGGCCACTATGACGCTACACAATGTTGCTAACTACCTACCTAGAGTTCTACTTTAAAAAAAATTCTTACATTGTTTAGATGACTCGTATCATAGATTGTAGGGAAAATTGCAAATAACCCCCATAAGTCAACCAGAGTTTAATTTACCCCCTACGAGTACTTTTGTGGCATATACCCTCCTACAAGTGCATGGTTGTTTGTATGCCCCCTAGCTCGCCCCTTCCCATTGACTCGCTTGTTTTTTTTGTTGATGTGGACTTCATGGCATGTTACCTCGACATGGCATAGTTAATTGAACCCATGCCATATCCCTTCAACTGGTTCAACCCTCGTCTACCACATTCCTATGTCTCGATCCAACTCGTTCGTCTCAAGGAGAGAAAGGAACATGAACATTTTGTCTACCCACCCATCCGGATTCAAGCTATGCAACTTAACCCCATAGGCCATGCTGAAACACCTTGGACTAGCGCCATGGAATTTGCATCAACAAAAAAAATAGCCTAGTCCATGGGAAAGATCGATGGCGCTAGGAGGGATCCACGTGCTATTGGCTGTTGTTGTTGGTGATCCATCTCACTACGTACCAATTAAGATAAATTAATTGAGCTATCAGAAGGCGTTTCAACCTAAGATCATCTAACTTTTCCGTGCATCATCGCTACCTGAAGAATTTCCTGGTCAACTTTGAACAAAAGCACCTTATGGAGGAAGTGACACGCCATGACAAATTCCATTTCCATGATCTTGAGTTCCATGTCAGGCTGTGAAAACCGCTCTAACACGCTTATAGGGCAGCCCTTAGATTCCACATCTGACTATGCCTCGAGGGCATCTCATTGCATGCATGGAGCAATGATGTGGCAAGAAGAAAATCATCGGCAACAAAATGCGTCTCGAAAGCATCAACTGAGACTCCTTGCGACAGGAAGACGCCCGCACACTCAATGTGTGGGCCTGGACGATGAGTCCTAGCTCTATTCCTAAGGTATCATGGCTCACCTTTACTGATAGCTTCCCAGTTGCATCTTCCTCAAGGCCCCCTATCAATGCTTCATAGGTTGTGCGCTACAAAAAGGGGTCAACATTTAGGGTGCTGCTCCACCTTGACTTCATTAAGGACTTCTCAACAACCCCTCCTAAGGCCGATCTTGGTGCCTCCGACTTTGTGCCGTTCAAACCTATCAAGCACGGCCTCTCCTGGCACCTTAACATCATTGACAGCACTTCGAAAAGAGAGAAAACCTAGCATAGCCAACACCACAGTAATGACATCAACCAGGTGAAGAAGGGCACCATAGGATCCTCATGGTGCGCCAGGGCTAGGAGGTCGGCCCTTGATGCTTGCCGCGATGACAATAGATACCACGCCAAATAGTATGATGATGACGACGACGATCACCACCAACAACGCAAGCATGACCAAGACTGGTGGAGAACCTTTTCACATGATGTTGCACAGCAAGCAAAAGCAAAATATAACAAATCTAAATTTCACACGATCTAAACACTTTGCTGGCTTTTATAGCCAAGCGGAGGCGAGCTTAGGCTTGTGCATGAGGCATGACACAACAAGCGATAGGGCGGCATGGGTGTAACAGGCACGGCATAGGGATGACGCAGGAGTAGGTGCGGGCAACGTGAGCGACGAGGTGGTGAGATAAGCGTGGTGTGCGCTCTGCTAATTGTCAGCGTGGCAGGTCAAGATGACACAATGGGGCATACGCATCACCGCCTTCCCCTCCCTCCCGCCTAGCCGTCGTAGAGGCCCTCGAGAGCGCCGCCCCGTCATCCTTCGCCTTAATGCAGCCAACGCTCCCCACTCACTAGAATCCACTATAAATTGTGCCAAGAGCTCCCCCTTTCAGCTCAGTTAGTGCTCACTCGTTTCCCCCGACGCACATCTTCACCACCATTCTTCTCCCACGGACGTCTTCATCGCCGACCATCTTCGGACTCCCGCAAGCCACTCTGATGCGGATACACACGTATCTTGTACTTTTCAGTTAAATATATTATTCAACTAGAAAGAATTATTGAGCTGCACGAAATATTGCCAGGCGAACTCATTCCAAACTAAATATAATGTTGTTATTTATAAGAATGGAATACTACCTCATGTTATCAAATGGTGCATTCTTAGGTTTGTCAATGGCAAAGCAATAGAGAGGTAAAAGGAAGAGAATAACCACATTAGGTGCCAAAGACATGAAGGAAGAAAGCCCATATAGTGAGAGAGCCCAAGGACTTAAACTACAAGTTTTGGATAAGATTTTTAAGCCCAATTCGTACCTCCCACAAGGCCAATTAGATTCAAACTCGGATTCAACTCAGAATTCAATTCGGATTCAGTTCGGGACAGCCTGACAAGCAGTTACTAAAAAGGTCATCACTTTCATAAACGGAGTCCGATTCGGGTGTTCTTGTACTCGTTAGAAAGACAATTTCAAG
Organism: Melocanna baccifera; assembly: GCA_036346265.1. Lineage (NCBI taxonomy): Eukaryota > Viridiplantae > Streptophyta > Magnoliopsida > Poales > Poaceae > Melocanna > Melocanna baccifera. Next base: position 9,576,644 of record CM070694.1, on the reverse strand, counting down.
GGCTACACAATGGATTTAGTCCTAGCATCAAATTCGTCATGGATCAAAAGTTACACCCAAAATAATATGACGGCTGTAAAATCTAGTTTTCTTTTTGTGAGAGTTCATATCTAAAACCATATAGGGTTGAGTTGTACTAGCTTTGTGGACTCTATGGACATCCCAAGGGGCTATATAAGCCATGTATTGGTAGCCTTAGGGCTAAGACCACTTTTTTATATTGAAACTAGAACAGCATATTGCTTGTTTCTTTTCACCAAAGTGTCCATACGAAGATTACTTGAGAGGAATTGAGCGATCGTTCTTGAATCAAGGTCGTGTTTGTTTTTTCATTGGGGATTGAGGGTACGGTATTTCTCCACTCGTGGTCTCGTAGAGAAAGCTCGATGTATCTTGGCGAATTTCCAAAGAACTTGAGTTCATGGATTGGCACGAGTGTACAGCTAGAGAGATTGGTTGAGAAGCACTAGTTATCGTGATACTCAACATGATTTATTCACTTATATTGTTTAGAGATACTTAACATGCATGCGTTATTTTATGTATACTAGTTTATTACCTTTTTCATTGCTTAAAAAATCCAAGTTGTTATTGTAAGCAGTATCTAGCTATCCCTTCCCTTGACAATTGATATCCTCTACCATTGTTGCCCTAGTTCTTACTAATAGTACTTTTACCAGCTAAGTTATACAAAACACTATGCAAGTCTAATTAGGTCTCAGGACACTAGTTGTCTTGTTCATCCCTTCTCAAAATCACAAAAGTTTTTGGGTAGTCATGGGATGTACATGACTGGTAATTTGGTAAAAGTTTATCTTATGCTTCTCAAAACCCTAAAAATATGCTTCACTATCTGGGTGGATGGTAAGGAAGGATGGTGTGGATGTAACACGAGAACTAACAGTTGTGGTAGATACAGTCTGGATAAATTAAGGACTTAATCCTGTGTTGACCTCTTCATGTACAACAGTACAAACCACAAGCTGGTAAAGTGTAGGCATGACCAAATAATTTACATCATCAGTAAAGGTAAACACTTCGGAGTGACCCACGGGTCGTGGTGCTGGTTTAAGCCGTCGTGGACACGAGTCGTGTCGTTGGGTTTAAGCTACCGTGTGGCGCAAGAGGAGGTCTAGATGTAGCAAAATAGCTATCCCGTAGACGAAACCTTAGCGAGTGTGACCCTTTACTAGGTGCATTGTAAAGGTCATATGGTAATCCTTTTGATCTGCATGTCTAAGAAAACATGTGGAACATAGCAATAGGATTAACTCTTGTGGGTAAAGATATACAATCTCTCCAGAGTATAAATTGTTTAAACAGCCGTGCCCACGGTCCAAAATCTTTTAAAGGGTGCAAGAAAAATAAGTGAAGGGATGTACTTCACTTTTAATTTTTACCTAGAGGGATGTTGATACAGGGTCGCCCGATCTTCTCGACGTAGGATGGATACTCGCGGGAGTCTTGATAAATCGTAATGACCTCCAATGCCAATACAAGTAACGAACACTCTTTAATCCACCAAAACACACTCGCGTCGATTTCGCCGACCACCAAGCGAAGATCTATCGTGCACCCAATTCTCAGCGGAAAGGCTGAATGATCTTGATTGAAGAATACTCCTAATTCCCTATGTAATTTTGGCAGCAATGATAAACTCGAACAAACTTTAGTAAATTGATTATACTTAAAGATGGTCTGAGCCCTAAGACTGCCAATACATGGCTTATATAGCCCCTTGGGACATCCATAGAGTCATCAAACCTAGTACAACTCAACCCTATATAGTTTTATATACGAACTCTCACAAAAAGAAAACTAGATTTTACAGTTGTCATATTGTTTTGATCATAACTTTTGATCTGTGATGAATTTGATACTATAACTAGATCCATTACGTAGCCCTTAAAATTATCTTTCCAACGAGTAGAAGAACACCTGAATCGAACTCCGTTTGTGAAAGTTATGATCTTTTTAGTAACTGCCTGTTAGGTTGTCCCGAACCGAATCCGAATTGAATTCTGAGTTGAATCCGAGTTTGAATCCAGTTGGCTTGTGGGAGGTACGAATTGGGCTTAAAAATCTTATCAAAAACTTGTAATTTAAGTCCTTGAGCTCCTCCCTTTTGCTCTCCCAAATTTTCACGTGAGTCATACCTAAGAATACATAAAATACTAGCATGAGGTAGTATCCCAAGTTCATCATCAATTAAAGGAAACTCCTTAAGAAATAAAAGCACCTGTTTGTTTAAAAGCTTGGCTCTTGCTGTCTTCATTAGGCCCCTAGGTTTTTGGACATTCTCATGCATGCTTGGAGTGGAAGATGTGTATGTAATAGGGATGTCCTCATCATCCTTCCCCTCTTGAAAAGGAGTTGTCCTCGACTTTATGACTTCTTGCCTAAAGTATGGTGACAAATCAGCAACATTAAAAGTAATGCTTACCCCATGGTCGTCTCCCGAAAGCTCTATCTTGTATGCATTATCATTAATCTTGGCAAGTACTTTAAAAGGACCATCACCACGAGGCATCAATTTGGATTTTTGCTTCTCCGGAAAGCGGTCTTTGCGAAGATGGACCCACACTAAGTCATCTGGTTCAAAAAGCATTTTCTTGCGAGATTTGTTAGCCTTGGAAGTATATGATACGGGGTCGCCCGATCTTCTCGACGTAGGATGGATACTCGCGGGAGTCTTGATGAATCGTAGCTTTCCTCCAATGCCAGTGCAAGGGACGAACACTCTTTAATCCATCAAAACACACTCGCGTTGATTTCACCGACCACCAAGCGAAGATCTATCATGCACCCAATTCCCAACGGAAAGGCTGAACGATCTTGATTGAAGAACACTCCTAATTCCCTCACGGAATTTCAGCAGCAATGATAAACACGAACAAACTTTAGTAGATTGATTATTCTCAAAGGTGGTCTGAGCCCTTAGGCTGCCAATACATGGCTTATATAGGACCTTGGGACGTCCATAGAGTCCACAAACCTAGTACAACTCAACCCAATATGGTTTTAGATACGAACTCTCACAAAAAGGAAACTAGATTTTACAGCCATCACATTGTTTCAGCCATAACTTTTGATCTGTGATGAATTTGATGCTGGGACTAGATCCATTGCGTAGCCCTTGAAAATATCTTTCCAAGGAGTACAAGAACACCTAAATCGGACTCCGTTTGTGAAAGTTATGACCTTTTTAGTAAGTGCTTATCAGGCTATCCCGAACCAAATCTGAATTGAATTCTGAGTTGAATCCGAGTTTGAATCCAATTGGCCTTGTGGGAGGTACGAATTAGGCTTGTAAATCTTATCCAAAACTTGTAGTTTAAGTCCTTGGGCTTCTCCCTTTTGCTCTCCCACTGCATGGACTTTCTTCCTTCATGTCTTTGGCACATAATGTGATTATCCTCTTCCTTTTGCCACTCCATTGCTTTCCCATTGACAAATCTAAGAATGCAACATGTGATAACATGAGGTACTATTCCATCCTTATGAATAACAATATTATGTTTAGTTTGGAATAAGTTCATCTGGCTATATTTCATGCGACTCAATAATTCTTTCCAGTTGAACAATATATTTAACTGAAAAGTACAAGACACGTGCGTATCCGCATCAGTATAAGCATATACCTTCTTTTCAATTACCTCTTTAGTCTTTTCAAGGAACATTTTCACAAAATCAGTACACTTCGAAGCCTCCATATTAGCACGTTCTTGTAAGGGAAGTGGCATTAAATCAAGTGGTGTGATTGGTTTGAAGCCATACACCACCTCAAATGGACATAATTGAGTTGTAGAATGCACCGCCCTATTATATGCAAATTCAACATGTAGTGGACAATCTTTCCACTCTTTCAAATTCTTTTTGATCATCGTCCACAGCAGCATTAAGAGTGTACGATTCCCCACCTCCGTTTGTCTATCTGTTTGTGGGTGACAGGTCATTGAAAATAACTTTGTCCCAAGTTTGGCCCACAAAATCTTCCAAAAGTAGCTCATGAATTTAACATCGCGATCTGAAACAATGGTCCTAGGTATACCATACAATCTCACAATCTTCTTGAAAAATATGTCAGCTACATGCGACGCATCGTCGCTCTTATGACAGGGAATAAAATGTGTCATCTTAGAAAATCTATCCACAACAACAAAAACAGAATCCCTCCCTCTCTTAGTCCTAGGCAATCTCAACACAAAATCCATACTAATGTCTTCCTAAGGAGCACTAGGAACTAGAAGTGGAGTATATAAACCATGTGGATTGAGTTTCGACTTCGCCTTATGGCACGTGATGCATCGTTGAAAAAACCTCTCGACATCTCGCCTCATCTTAGGCCAATATAAGTGATCACTTAACATCATATACGTCTTCTCTCTTCCAAAATATCCCATAAGTCCTCCTGCATGAGACTCCTGCAATAGTAGTAAACACACGGAAGATTCTGGAACACATAGTTTATTCATGCGAAAGAGAAAACCATCGTGAACATAAAACTTATCCCACCCTTTGCCATCTTTGCAATTAGAAAACGGTGTTGAAAAGTCATGATCGGAAGCATATAACTCTTTCAAGCTTTCTAATCATAGAACTTTTACTTCCAATTGAGTGAAAAGCACATGTTTTCTAGACAATGTATCAGCTACCACATTTTCTTTGCCTTTCTTGCATTTGACAATGTAAGAAAAAATTTCAATGAATTCTACTCACTTAGCATGTCTACTATTCAATTTTGCTTGGCCCTTCAAATGTTTCAATGCTTCATGATCAGAATGTATGACAAATTTGTTAGGCCAAAGATAATGTTGCCAAATTTCTAGCACACACACAAGAGCATATAATTCTTTATCACAAATTGGATAATTCAATTGTGCACCATGAAGTTTCTCATTAAAATATGCAACATGTTTTCTTTCTTGCATCAAAACACCACCAATACCTATTCCACTAGCATCACATTTAATCTCAAAGATTTTGGTGAAATCAGGTAAAACAAGTAATGGTGCTTCAGTCAAACATTTCTTCAACTCAGCAAAGGCTTTGTCTTATTTTTCTCCCTCCTCAAAAGTGACTCCCTTTTTAGTTAATTCATTTAATGGGGCAGCAATGGTGCTAAGGTCTCTCACAAATCGTCGATAAAAGCTAGCAAGTCCATGGAAGCTACGAATTTAACTAACATTCACAGGAGTAGGACAATTTCGAATAGTTTCAATTTTAGATTCATCTACTTCAATGCCATGAGCTAAAACAACATAGCCTAGGAACACAACCTTACTAGTGCAAAAGGTACACATCTCAAGATTAGCATACAATTGTTTTCGTCTAAACACCTCTAACACTTATTTGATGTGTTCAACATGATCATCCAAAGAGCGGCTATATATCAAGATATCATCAAAGTAAACTACCATAAATTTTCCAATAAAATGTCTTAAAACATGGTTCATTAAGCGCATGAAAGTACTAGGAGTATTAGACAACTCAAAAGGCATCACTAACCATTCATACAAACCAAACTTCGTTTAAAAGCAGTTTTCCAATCATCACCTTGTTTTATTCTTATTTTATGGTATCCACTACGCAAGTCAATCTTAGAAAAAAATAATAGAACTATTTAGCTCATCAAGTATATCATCTAGCCTAAGAATAGGATGACGATAGCGAACAGTTATGTTGTTTATAGCTCTACAGTCTACGCACATTCGCCAAGTACTATCTTTCTTAGAAATAAGAATAACAGAAATGGCACAAGGGCTAAGACTCTCACGTACGTACCCTTTGTCTAAAATTGCTTGCACTTGCCGCTGAATCTTCTTTGTCTCCTCGGAGTTGGTGCAGTAGGGCGGCCGGTTTGGAAGAGAGGCTCCCGGAACCAAGTCAATCTGATACTCAATACCTCAAATGGGTGGTAGTCCAGTGGGTACATCCTCTAGAAACACGTCGCCATAAGCCTACAAAACTTGGGAGACACAACACTAGGAAGGGAGGTTAAATCATTAGTAGTCATCAAAGCTTCTTTATATAGCAACATAAAGTGAAACATAGTGGAGTCTTCTCTCATCTCCCTCAACTCAGATTTTGTTGCCATCATTACTAACTTTTTCTCTCCATCAATGTTAGCTTTCCCATTCAATTTCAATTTTTCTCTCGCGCTCACCATATGTGGAATTTCATTCTTTTTTTCCTTCCCTCTCTCACCCCCTATTTGCACTTCTTTCTTTTGAGCATTTTCAATGACAATTTGAGAAGGGGTCATAGACCGTAATGTTATTTCTTTGCTATTACACATGAATTTATATTGATTTGTTCTACCATCATGAATCACAGACCTATCATATTGCCATGGCTTCCCCAAAAGTGAATGTCAAATATACATGGAGACCACATCACACTCCACTGTATCTTGGTAATTACCAATCTGAAAGCTAACATCAACAGTGTATCCAACATTCATAGAACTATCATTATTGAACCATTGAATTTGATATGGATGTAGATGTTTCTTGTATTTCAATCCAAGTTTGTTGTAAAGTTCTTTACTAGCTAAATTATGACAACTACCTCCATCAATAAGAACATTACAACACTTACCATCTTTGCTTATATGAGCTCTTGTTTGGAAGAGGTTGCAGCGCTGCTCGTGGTTGGATTTGGCTTGAATGCTCAATACCGAAGGAGTGCACACAAGGATAGGACCGGACTCGGGGTCACAATACCCATCCCCATGCGTGTCATCTCCTCTTTCTCCCCCATGGCCATCCTCATTTGCCTTGAAATCAACTAGGTACTCTCCATCTGCATCACTAGCAGAATCATACTCTCCATTCTCAGTTATCAACATTCCCTTGTTATTTGAACAATCCTTTTGCATATGTTCGCGACCAAGACACTTGAAGCATTGGATGGAGCTACTCTTGGCCGTAGAACCAATAAAAGATAATGAAGAAGAGTTTGGTCCTTTCTTTGAAACGGAAGGAGTGGCATTCTTTATACTTGGGGCATCACGTGTATTAGGAGCAAAACTTCTACTAGAGGGATTAGTTTTAAATGAATTGACACAAGATGTGGATTTACCTCTTGTAGGTGTTGTTCGGGGCATGAAGGATGATGTTCTTGTTGCCCGCATATCTTGTTGCACTTATCTCTCAACCTTGGTTGCTTGATGTACTAATTCCACCATGTTGTTGTAAGGCTGAAATTCAGCGATGCGCTTGATGGGAGGGTGTAAACCAGCAAGGAATCGTGTCATTGTTTACTCTTCTTGCTAATAAACATTAGCTCGAATCATGGCCATTTTCATCTCTTTATAGTATTCCTCCACTGTGAATATGCCTTGCTTCATTTGCTGTAATTTATCAAATAAATCACGTTTATAATGTTTGGGAATAAACCTTGCTCTCATGTGGTACTTCATCTCCTCCCATGTAGTAATGGGTGGTTCATTATTCTCCCTCCTTTGATTTTGTACTTGTTCCCACCAAATCAATGTATAATCATTGAATTCAAGTTTCACCATGTGAATTTTCTTCTCTTCAGAATAGTTATGCAAGCGGAACACCTTGTCCACCTTGAGCTCCCAAGTGAGATATTCTTCAGGCTCATGTGTACCTGAGAATGATGGCACTGTAAATTTAAGCTTACTAAATTTCTCCTCGTTTGGTCGTTCATCGTCGTAACGATTACGACGGTGGTAGCCATCATCGTAGTGCAGAAAGTTGTCGTCGTCGATGTGTGGTGCTCCCCCACCACGGCCTCCATGTCCATGGCCCCTCTCCGGACCATGGAAGCCGCCCCCTTCACCTCTCCCAGGCAAGGGTGGGTGAATGGTATTTGCCATCATGCGATCTCGCCTTTGTTGATTCTCTTAGCCACCTCGAGGAGCGGCTGCTTCCTCATCTCATGGAGGAATGGCTCCCCCACGATGAACGCTTCTCTCCTCTTGTTGTGTACGAAGCGCGCGCACAACATCATTCACAATATTTGTACGTAGTACAATCATTTGCTGGTTCATCTCAATGCGTATATTTTGCACAGAATTGTTGATCTGCTCCATAAGTTGCTCTTCCAAGATGTTAGTAGTGGCGGCGAACTCATTGCGCAAAGTTTTCCTCAAAGCTTGGAAGTGGAGTCGAGTCACCGGAACGTTCAGTTCATGCTCATCGTCCATATTATCATCTCCACTTAACATGGTTAGATTGTACAAAGAAACACGAAAGATATGTATGATATGTGGAATTCACTAAATCTCACTCTTTTCTCTCCCAAATAAAGTTCTCACCTTTCAGAAGTGAATTGAGACCAAAAAGAAACTTACACTTGGTGGTGGCTACAATAGCAAGTGATGAATTTATTGGAGCTTGGTTAGGATATATTTATCCTACACAATCTGAATTTCACGATGTTGTTGAATTAAGTAACAATCCAAACTAGAAAATATTGCCTAAGTGCTGATCCAAAAAAATATAAGTGAAGTATATGAACGCATGCGTAATGATCAATATGACTCAATGCAAACAAAGAAATGAGCTAAAAGAAACAATCAAAAAATATTAGCTCGTTTTGCATTAAGTGATAGGAGAGACGCTAGCCAATTGCAATAATATGAATTTAAGGGCAAAAGATTGCTCAAAGAAATTAAAAACTCCAACTGAATTTATAGCATAAAACACATGCTCAAGTTCGGCCTTTTTTCACTTGTTTTTTTTTTGCTCTTTTTTTTGCTACCCTGCTAGTGACTCAAAAGATTCAAATTCTTATTCTAAGTCTAATGAGATATATGAGTCACAAACTTTTTTTTTTGAAAAATGCAGGGGTATAAACTTTGATCGGCCAAGTGAGTGATGCACAAGTCTAATGTTCAGTTGGGAGTAAATTATTCAAGAGCAGTCCATAATGCAATATCAATGACTAGTCTCAAGTGTTCAAAGGATTTAAGTGAAAACCACAACAGATGCCCGGAATTCAAACCGCAACAAACGTCGGACTGTCTGAATGTATCCAACTAGGATTCTTTGCGGCACAAACTTGTGACAGTTAGGGTTTCTTGTGGTCGAATCAATCAAGAAAAACGAAGCCCAGATATGTTCAGATATGATATTCTTTCAAGATGCGCAAATATCTTATGTGGACAGCAAGAACAAGATTTCAAAAAGTAAATTGAATCTACTTTTTTTGGATGCAAATTGAAAGATCAACTAGCGGATTTTCAAGGGTTTACAATACCAACGATTAAGCAACGCAAAAAGACACTAAGGTCAGCACGTAAATAAAATTTCTAATGGATCAAAACTTAATAAAACGCACGAAAATAACAAATGCAAAACTAAGGTCTAAATTTTTTTTGTGAGGCAATTTTCAGCTATATGGACTATAGGATAGGAAGTAGTAAACTAAAAGTAAAGTGATAAGATCCTACCGTGTAAACCGCGCTCTGATACCAAGATGATACGGGGTTGCCCGATCTTCTCGACGTAGGATGGATACTCACAGGAGTCTTGATGAATCGCAGTGATCCTCCAATGCCAATACAAGGGACAAACACTCTTTAATCCGTCAAAACACACTCGCGTCGATTTCGCCGACCGCCAAGCGAAGATCTATCGTGCACCTAATTATCAGCGGAAAGGCTGAACGATCTTGATTGAAGAATACTCTTAATTCCCTATGGAATTTCGGCAGCAATGATAAACTCGAACGTGGTCTAAGCCCTAAGGCTGCCAATACATAGCTTATATAGCCCCTTGGGACATCCATAGAGTCCACAAACTTAGTACAACTTAACCCTATATGGTTTTAGATACGAACTCTCATAAAAAGAAAATTAGATTTTACAGCCATCATATTATTTTAGTTATAACTTTTTATCTGTGTTGAATTTGATATTGGGACTAGATGCATTGCGTAGCCCTTGAAATTATCTTTGCAACGAGTACAAGAACACCCGAATCGGACTCCGTTTGCGAAAGTTATGACCTTTTTAGTAACTGCCTGTCAGGCTGTCCTGAACCGAATCCGAATCGAATTCTGAGTTGAATCCGAGTTTGAATCCAGTTGGGCTTGTGGGAGGTACGAATTGGGCTTAAAAATCTTATCCAAAACTTGTAGTTTAAGTCCTTGGACTCCTCCCTTTCGCTCTCCCAAGTCTTTACATGAGTCATATATAAGAATACATAAAATACTAGCATGAGGTAGTATCCCAAGTTCAGCATCAATTAAAGGAAACTTCTTAAGAAAAAAAAGTATCTGTTTGTTTAAAAGCTTGGCTCTTGCCCTCGTCATTGGGCCCTCAGGTTCTTGGACATTCTCATACATGCTTGGAGTGGAAGATTTGTATGTAATGGGGATGTCCTCATCAGATGTACTCCAGCGATGGCTAATTCGGGTGGATGTAACCCAATAAACAAAACTAGCATTGGTGGATGGAACTATGTAATCGGTGGATGGAACCGTCTACAAAATATTTACTGCACATTCAATTACTACTCGGATTTATAAAAAAATGCTAAGTTGTAGGATTTTATTGTATCAGAAATATTTGTGAAAAATCACTTTTCGCAACTAAAAGAACCCAAGCCATCATTTGGACAGCCATGTATTTTATATTATTGCATTCTGTGTGTTGACTTGCGGAGTGCAGTTGCAAGTGCTCACCCTTGCTCTCAATCCCTCCCTAGATTTTGAGCAACAAGGTCACTATGAGTATTATGAGGAGCAAGACCAAGAAGAAGGAGGGAACGACAATAACTAAGCTTAGCTAATATTAGACCCTCCTCTTACAGTCAGTTGACCATTCTAGCTATCAGGTGGATTCCATATTAGTTAAGGTTAACCAATACCGAATTCACTTGGGCATTTTTTAATATAACTGTTTTGCCTAGCGACCTTATGTAAGGATCTATCTGAACTTCGTTATTGTAATAATAATATCTCATGTATGAAATGATCTAGTTATGTATCTGTGAGCATTATCTACTGATTTAGGGAATAGTCCTATAAAATCACAAAGGATTCGAATTAGCTCAAAAAATAATAGATTCAATCTTGCTTTCAGTTCTTGGTGGGCGGCTGTACCCCAAACCCTAGCCGCCTTTTTAGCGTGTGTCTACAACTCTTACAAGAGCAATCCGAGTACAACCCTAGAATCCAAGTCGGTTTGGCTAGCTATCCTCGTCCGAACTCTTTGAGATATTGCCATCCAAAACCAACTCTAGGGAAGTGCTATCCAAAATCCAAGAGAAGAGTATGTGTTCGGCTTGGTTTCCTTGAATTCCTTGCCATGCGCAATTGAAACAGCCAAACACCATACAAAACTGATCTTCACTCAAATCCTTTGAACACTTGAGACTAGTCTTTGATAATTGCATATAGAGCTGCTCTTAAATTAATTATTTCGACTGAATATTACCAATTGTCAGTGCATCACTTATTCGGCTAACACAACAAAAATTCAAAGTTTATACCCTTGCATTTTCAAAAAAAACATTTATGACTCATATACCTCATTAAACTCAGAATAAGAATTTGAATCTTTTGAGTCACTAGTAGGGTAGCAAAAAAATAGAGAGCAAAAAAAACAAAAAAAGGGCTGAACTTGGGTGAGTGTTTTATGATATAAATTCAGTTGGAGTATTTTTTTTCTTGAGCACTCTTGTGCCCTTATTTCCATATTGTTGTAATTAGTTAGCGTCTCTCCTAGTACTTGGTGTAAAATGAGCTAATATTTCCTAATTGTTTCTTTTAGCTCATTCCTTTGTTTGCATTGAGTCACATTGATTATTACATGTTCGTTTATACTCTTCACTTATATTTATTGGATCAGCACCTATGCAATATTTTCTAGCTTGAATTATTACTTAATTTAACGACATCGTGAAATTTAAATTGTGTAGGATAAATACTTCTATACCAAGCTCCACTAAATATCCTTTGCCGTGCAATTGTAGGTCACTTTTACATCCACTTGATAATCACTTGCTATTATAGTCACCACCAAGTGTAAGTTTCTTTTGACCTCAATTCGCTTCAAAAGGTAAGAACTTTACTAGGTGAGAAAAAAGTGAGATAGAGTGGACTTCACATATCGTATATATGTTGTGGTATTTGTGCGTTCTTTCTACAACTAACCATGACAGGTGGAGATAATACTATGGGAGAGGAGTATACCCCGGCGAGTCGTTTTCAATTCCAAGCTTTGAGAAGGACTTTGCGCAATGAGTTTGCCGCCACTTCTTCAACCTTGAAAGAGCAACTCAAGGCAGAGATCAACAATTTTGAGCAAGATATGCGCACTGAAATGAACCAACAAATGAATGTGCTACGTACAAACATTGTAAACGACATTATAAGTACATTTTGGCCACATCAAGAATAAGATAACTTTATTCCTTTTTATGGAAGTGAAGATCCAAAAGAGTACCTTGAGTGGGAATGTCGCATGGAGAAAATGTTTAGATTTCAGAAGCTTCCCAGAGATAAAGAGGTGATGTGTGCCACTAGAAAGTTTGAAGATTATGTTTATAGTTGGTGATAATAACGATTTAGAAAAGAATTCGTTAAATCTTGGTCATATTTGAAGGCACTCATGAAGAGAGAATTTGTGCCATCCTATTATGTGCGGGGATTACTTCGCCATCTGGAGAGTATCACACAAGGGAGAAACACTGTTTAAGAATATTATTTTCATCTAAAAGATGCATTACGTCGGGCCAGTGTCACTAGTGTATTAAGAGAGAAGGCATACTTCAAAGGAGAATTGAATTCTAAGATCGTCACTGCACTTCAACATAAATATTTTTGTAGTGTGCATGATCTTGTGAATTGTGCTATTGAAGAGGAGAAGAGGTTTATGGAGAAGTGTACACCACAGTTCAATTTATGTCCATACCTCAGTTCTTCTGCCCCTACTAGTGTAACACATCAGATGATCACTGAGCATGGGACTTTCCCTTCGGTCAAGAAGACATCTAGTGATATTCCAAAGCTATATATAGCTCTTGAGATACACCGCAACCCATGCGACGATGAGAGTCACATAGCCAATTTGAGTGAGAGTAATAAAAAGAGTGAGTTGTGTGATTCCACTATATGTGAGGTTGAAAGTATCCAAATTGAGAGTGTGAGAGAGATACTAAAAAAAGAGAGAAGTAGAAGATAAACTAAGTGAGGATGAATCTAAAACTAACGCATTAAAATCTACTTCTAGTGTTGTTTCTCATATTGTGTAGGTTAACATTAAAAATGAAGAATTGAATGTACAACAATCGACACCTTTGAAGGAAAATGAGGAGGAGATAACCACGGGAGGGGATGAAGTGCTTGCTTCCCCGTGGGTGCATCCTAATAATTTTAAACCCCCAACACTTACATCATCTGAGGAGGACGACAAAGGTAACAATATTAGTGCTGATTGTAATTTTGCAAAGGTGAGTAATTGTGAGAACTCATATGATCAACCGAAAATTCCATATTCTGAAATTTCTGTGATTAATTTACATAATGTAGAATTGATTACTCATAAAGAAATTCTTACTATAACACCTCGTAATGATTCTTTATGTTATATCATGTTTGATGATCCTATGGAGCTATCTAGTGTGATTGATAATCTTGCTGAAATTTCATATTCAAAATCACTAGTTAGTATCTATGCCTATATATATAAATTCACTTTGATTGGAGATTATGGTATAGATGACAAATTTTATGTTCATAGAATTTGCATTACATGTGATAAACTTGCTGAATTGAAATTGCATATTATAGATAAACAATCTTTCATGTCATGTCATGATAACAATGAGATGAATATTAACAATAGTGTTTGCTGTTCAAAAAGATTTCTTAAGCCTACTTGTTTACCCTTTAATGTGAAATCATGTAAATATACTTAGAATAGCACAATTGAAGTATGAAAAGCACTCAAAATTTTCTTCCCTATATCTAAACAACTAAATCTGATTTTGCCCATTAATGATCTATCCATGTCCTTAGAAAAGTCGAGGATGAATTTCTTTTATGAGAGGGAGAATGATGTGAAACACAATACAACAATGCATACATCTGTTGGTCGCTGCTATATTCATCGGTTTGTGCAAAATAATGAGAATACCACAATAATTGACTCTTACATATACCATGCATATGTGTTATTCTTTTCATTTACTATACCTTCAGAAGTTCATGATGAGATAAGTCGAAGAAGTGTTGATGACAAATATATATACCATGCATACACGTTGTATTCTTTGTTTAGTATAATTTCAAGCTATCAAAAGCTGACGACAGCTTTTCTTGAAGAAGGAGAGGATGATGAGGACATCCTAACCTATATTGTTCGTTATAATTCAACAAGTAATTCAGAACTCTGAGAGCTTGGTAGAAGAGCTAGAGTTGTAAAAAAAATAAGCTTAGCATTAAGGTGAACTCACTCCAAACTAAATTTATTGTTGTTATTCATAAGGATGGAATACTACATTATGTTATCATATTGTGCATTCTCAGGTTTGTCAAATGGAATATATTGAAACTGAGATGGAGGAGATGGAGGCCAACGCCAAAGCAATAGAGAGGCACAAGAAAGAAGATAACCACATTAGATGCCAAAAGATATGAAGGAACAAAGTTCATGCGGATGGAGCCAATAAGAACAAAGCTCATGTGGCTGGTTGGAGCAGACAAAAGAAATATCCATGTGGATGGGGAAAAAGCCTATGTGGTGGGAGAGCAAAAAGGGAGAACCCAAAAACTTAAAGCACAAGTTTTGAACAAGATTTTTAACCCCAATTCGGATTTCCCATGTGCTCTGCCCAATTCAAACTCGGATTCAACTCAGAACTTAATTCGAATTCGGTTCAGAACAGCCCAACAAGCAGTTACTAAAATGACCATAACTTTCAGAAATTGAGTCTGATTCAGGTGTTCTTGTGCTTGTTGGAAAGCTTATTTCAATACCTATGCAATGGATCTAGCCCCATCTTAAAATTCATCACGAATCAACCGCTATGACTAAAATAATATGACAGGTATAAAATATAGTTTTCTTTTGTGAGAGTTCGAGTTTAAAACAAAATAGGGTTGAGTTGTATTCGGTTTGGGGACCATATGGACGTCCCAAGTGGCTATATAAGTCTTGTATACATAGCTTTAAGGGCTCAGACTACCTTTAAGAAAAATCAATCTACTAAAGTTTGTTCGAATTCGTCATTGTTACCGAAATTTCATAGGGAATTAGCAGTGTTCTTCCATCAAGATTGTTCAACCTTTCCACTGAAAATTGGGTATACGATAGATCTTCACTTGGTGGTCGGTGAAATCAACGCGATTGTGTTTTGGTGGATTAAAGAGTGTTCATCCCTTGCACTGGCATTGGAGGTTCATTACGATTCATCAAGACTCCCGCGAGTATCCATCCTACGTCGAGAAGATCGGGCGACCCTGTATCACTATTGCTTGGTATGCATCACTCTACAAATTGTCCAATAGCAAAGCAATGTAAGAAACATTGAAGTCAATGCGTCAATGATAGAATGCTTGCAACCAAGCAATCAAACAACAAAGCAAAGAAGCCACTCATCCAAAGATAGAGGTACACAAGAGGATTAAACGTTGATTATTCTTTAGCATTAGATTCCTACATTAGTGTAACATCCTGATTTTCGAAAAAGCAAAATTTCAAAGAATTTAAAACTCTTATCTGCATCTTGTTGGTATTCCAAATTTCTTTTGCAATCTTAATTAAGTATTCCCAACACTTGTGTTATAAAAATTAATAATGGAGCATAACTCCCAGGTAGAAATAATAAAGATACATGAAATATAGCAGGTGCAACATAAATTAAATTGCAATGTATGAAAAACAAAAATCAGGTGTAAGATGTAAAACAAAAAAGAGAAATCCAAAATTTAAACAGTGCATCCAAAAAATAAATGAAGGTTTCGAGCTCAAAATATAACTACAAAAGTAAATTAAATGAAATAAAATAAACTTCAGTTTGCAACTTAATTCAAATTTTAGCTTATGCTTAAAATGAACATCCAGATTTCCTCAATTCTCCAAATTTGGCCAACCTATCTTTCCCCCTTTCTTTCTTTTCTTCCCTCATTGTCCAGTGGACCCGCGCCCCACCTCCTCCTTTTCTCCCCTCTCTCTTTCCTCTTTTCCCTCACTGCCCGTGGGCCCCACCCCGCCTCCTTTCCTCTCTCTCCGACGGTCCTTTCCATTTTCCTCCCGTGCGCGTAATCAGACCGGAAAAAACCAGGTGAACCGGCCGGTTTTTGCAAGAACCGGTGGACCGGGCGGTTTTCATCGAACCGAGCGGTTTCTGCAAAGGACCAAAATACACCCGGTTGTGCCTAGGGTTTAGGGGCAAAACTAGAAAAAAATGAAAAAAAATCCCCCTCAGTCCACTGGACTGGTGGCAGCGGCCTCTCAGTCAAATCTCAATGCCTCCCCTCGCGCCCCGCCCCCCCCCCCCCGCCGGGTGGTTGGCCTCGCCGTCTTCGCCTCTGCTGCGTCTCGCTCGGCGACTGGGCGTGATGGGTCCGATGTCACCTCCTCGCTCGAGCGTTGCCTCGCGGCGTCCGCCTCTGGTGCATGTCGTTGTCTCGTCGAGCTGCTCCGGCGGTGCATGGACCCGCAAGGGATATTCTTGAGGTGAGAGTTCCACATCCCATTTTTGATGTTGTGCCCATTTTTCGGCAAACAGAAGTAGTGATTTAGTGCCAGTGGTGCTGCTTGATGCAAGAGGATAATCAATGTCGTGCTTGCCATAGAAATTGCTGCAAAGAAATAGATGTAACTTCAATGTAAATGGTGCTAACTGGCAATAGTGGATTGGAATTAAAGTAGATAGTTATGAGGCTCATATTCATAGTATTATGAGGCTCTGCTGTTAGAGGCTAAGAAAGAAAGGGAACGACACATTTCGGTTGCTGTGGATAAAGCTGCAAATGATAAGCTTCAAGAGATCCAACTTAAGATTGAAAATGTAATATTGGAGAAAAAGAAAATTGCAGATGTGAGCATCTTTAAAACTATGCATCTTTCTGTTATTAAGCAATAAGCACAGGCTGTTTGGCTCTTGGCATAACTCCAATCCTTTGCTTTATCTTGTAGATGAATGAAAAACGGTTCATTTATCCATGCAGTAGTCAGCATAAATCGCTGTACGCCACCTGTAATCCATTACCTCCTCCTTCCGATCGTGCTGTGCTCAATGTATTTAAACCAAGCATCGGACTTTGTCAGATGTCTCTATATCTTGCTTTTACGTTTTCTTGTGTCCGTTCGCTTTCACGTTCTGCTCTCTCATTTCCTCCTCCTTCCGATCATCATCTCATTCAGGTATGCACAAACTAAATGCGCCAGTTTATTAACTCAATAGCATTGTTCTCTACCTTAATCATATTTGGCCTTCTTCCATAAGATACTGTTTTCTCTTTTGAACTTTTTTTGTGTTCAACATGTTACTTGTTAAACTGTTAGAATCCATACTGTGAACCTCCTACAAAAATAGGCTACAGATACTTCCTTTAATCATGTACATTTCCTGAAACCTCACAGCTTTATATATCACATTAGTTTTTACCAGATTTTGTTCTTTCAGTATAACACTATTGCACCTCCTACCAGTTCACAGATTTACGAATTACTTTTCCCTTACTTTTCTCTTTCGGTTTTTTTTTTCCAAAACTAGACCTATCTAATCTTCAACTTTTACTATTAAACAGATGGTTTACCTAATACATTCAAAACCAGAAGATCTACCAGGATGGCTGATACGGGGTCGCCCGATCTTCTCGACGTAGGATGGATACTCGCGGGAGTCTGATGAATCGTAGCTATCCTCCAATGCCAGTGCAAGGGACGAACACTCTTTAATCCGCCAAAACACACTCGCGTCGATTTCGCCGACCACCAAGCGAAGATCTATCGTGCACCCAATTCTCAGCGAAAAGGCTGAACGATCTTGATTGAAGAATACTCCTAATTCCCTGAAGGAATTTCAGCAGCAATGATAAACTTGAACAAATTTTAGTAGATTAATTATTCTCAAAGGTGGTCTCAGCCCTTAGGCTGCCAATACATGGCTTATATAGCCCCTTGAGATGTCCATAGAGTCCACAAACCAAGTACAACTCAACCCTATATGGTTTTAGATACGAACTCTCACAAAAAGGAAACTAGATTTCACAGCTGTCACATTGTTTCAGTCATAACTTTTGATCTGAGACGAATTTGATGCTGGAACTAGATCCATTACGTAGCCCTTGAAATTATCTTTCCAACGAGTACAAGAACGTCTGAATCGGACTCCGTTTGTGAAAGTTATGACCTTTTTAATGACTGCCTGTCAGGCTGTCCCGAACCGAGTCCGAATTGAATTCTGAGTTGAATCCGAGTTTGAATCCAATTGGGCTTGTGGGAGGTACGAATTTGGCTTAATAATCTTATCCAAAACTTGTAGTTTAAGTCCTTGGGCTTCTCCCTTTTGTTCTCCCACTGCATGGGCTTTCTTCCTACATGTCTTTGGCACCTAATGTGGTTATGTTCTTTCTTTTGCTTCTTCATTGCTTTGCCATTGACAAACCTAAGAATGCACCATTTGATGAATGAGGTAGTATTTCATTCTTATGAATAATAAAATTATATTTTGTTTGGAATAAGTTCACCTGGTATTGTTTCATGCGGCTCAATAATTCCTTCCAGTTGAATAATATATTTAACTGAAAAGTACAAAACACGTGCGTATCCGCATCATCCTCCCCTTCTTCAAGAAAAGCCGTCCTCGGCTTTTGATAGCCTGAAATTGTACTAAATAAAGAATACAACGTGTACACATGGTATATATATTTGTCGTCAACACTTCTTTGGCTTATCTCAACATGAATTTCAGAAGGTATTATAAATGAAAAGAACAACACATATGCATGGTATATGTAAGAGTCAATTGTTGTGGCATTCTCATTATTTTGCACAAACCGATCAATATAGTAGTGACCAAGAGGTGTATGCATCGTAATATTATTTGTCACATCATTCTCCCTCCCATAAAAGAAAGTCGTCCTCGACTTTTCTAAGGACATAGACAAATCATTAATAGGCAAAATCAGATTTATTTGTTCATACACAGGAAAGAAAATTTTGAGCGGCTTCCATGCTTCAACTACGCTACTCTGATTATTTTTACATGATTGTACATTAAAGATCGTACAAGTAGACTTAAGAAATCTTTCTAAACAGTACGTGCTATTGTTGGAATCCATCTCATTGTGATCATAACATGGCATAAAAGATTGTTTATCCATAATATGCGGTTTCAATTCAGGAAGCTTATCACATGTAATGCAAACTCTGTGAACATAAAATTTGTCATCTACACCGTAATCTCCAATCAAATTGAACTTATATGTGTAGGCATAGGTACTAACTAGTGATTTTGAACTTGAAATTTCAGCAACATTATCAATCACACTAGATAGCTCTCTAGGATCATCAAATATGATATAGCATAAAGAATCATTAGGAGATATTCTAGTAAGAACTTCCTTATTAGTAATCAATTCCACATTATGTAAATTGAGCAAAGAAATTTCAGAACATGAAATTGTTGGTTGATCATATGAGTTCTCACAATTACTCACCTTTGCACAATTAAATTCAGCACTAATAGTGTTACCTTTGTCGTCCTCCTCAGATGATGTAGGCGCTGAGGGTTTAAAATTATTAGGATGCACCCACGGGACAGCACGCACTTTCTCCCTTTCCGTGGTTATCTCCTCCTCATTTTTCTTCAAAGGTGCCGGTTGTTGAATGTTCAATTCTTCATCTTTAATGTGAACCTGCACAGTGTGAGAAACAACACTAGAAGTAGATATTAATGTGTTAGTTTCATATTCATCCATACTTTGTTTATTTTCTATTTCTCTCTTTTCTTTTGGTGTGTCTCTCACACTCTCAATTTGGATGCTCTCAATCTCACATATGGTAGAATCACACAGCTCACTCTTTTTATCACTCTCACTCAATTTGGCTATATGGCTCTCATCCTCGCATGGGTTGTGATGTATCTTAGGAGCCATATGTAGTTTTGGAATACTATATATCTCTTTGACCGAAGGGAAAGTCACATGCTCGGTCATCTTCTCATGTGCCACACTAGTAGGGGTGGAAGAACTGAAGTATGGATATGGAGAGGATTGTGGTGTACGTTTCTCCATAAGTCTCTTCTCCTTTTCAATAGCATAATTCACAAGATCTTGCACACTACCAAAATATTTATGTTGAAGTGTAGCGGTGATATTAGAATTCAATCCTCTTTTAAAATATATCTTCTTTTGTAGTTCACTAGTGACACCGGCCCGACGTAATGCATCTTGTAGCTCAAAATAATATTCTTGCACAGTGTTACTCCCTTGTGTGATACTCGCCAGATGGGAAGCAATCTCTGTGCATAATCAGATGGCACAAATTCTCTCCTCATGAGTGCCTTCAAATCTAACCAAGATTTAATGAACTTTCTTCCAAATTGTTGTTGTCGCCAACTATAAGCATAATCTTGAAATTCTCTAGTGGCACGCATAACCTCTTTGGCTTTAGGAAGATTTTGAAATCTAAACACTTTCTCCATTCGCCATTCCCACTCAACATACTCCTCTGGATCTTCACTGCCATAGAAATGATTATAGCTATCTTCTTCTTATTGTGGATAAAGTGCCCGCACAATATCATTCACGATGTTCGAGCGTAACACTTTCATTTGATGATTGAATTCAATGCGCATATCTTGCACGGAATTATTCATCTTCGCCTTCAGTTGCTCTTTCAATGTGGAAAAGTGGCGGCGAACTCATTGCGTAATGTCCCTCTCAAAGGTTAAAATTGAAAACGACTCACCGGGCATACTACTCTTCCATATTATTGTCTCCACCTGTCATGGTTAGTTCTACAAAGAACGCACAAATACCACAACATATACACGATATGTGGAGTTTACTCTATCTCACTTTTTCCTCACTAAGTAAAGTTCTTATCTTTCCGAAGTGAATTGAGGCCAAAAAGAAACTTACACTTGGTGGTGGCTACAATAGCAAGTGATGATCAAGCGGATTTAAAAGTGACCCACAATTGCACGGCAAAGGATATTTAGGAGAGCTTGGTATGAAAGTGTTTATCCTACACAATCTGAATTTCACGATGTTGTTGAATTAAGTAATAATCCAAGTTAGAAAGTATTGCCTATGTGCCGATCCAAATGATATAAGTGAAGTATATGAACGCACACGCAATGATCAATGTGACTCAATGCAAACAAAAGGAATGAGCTAAAGGAAACAATCGGGAATATTAGCTCGTTTTGCACCAAGTACTAGGAGAGACGCTAGCCAGTTGCAATAATATGAATTTGAGGGCACAAGATTGTCCAAAGAAATTAAATACACAATCTGAATTTATGGACTAAGATTAACTCACCCAAATTCGGCCAATGCTTTCTTTTCTTTCTTTCTTTTTTTTTTGCTCAAGCCGTGGCTCCTCTTTTTTTTCAATCGGTTGCCTTCTTTTTTTATATACTCAAGGCCAAACTAGGTTTAATTGTTGTAGATTCCATGCAGGTCCAAAGTTGTTCAGCAATGTGTAGATAATTCTAGAACAGCCCTAAAGCAATTATCAAAGACTAGACTCAAGGTTCAAAGGATTTAAGTGAAGATCTTAACAGACACTTATAATTCAAACCGCAACAAATTTCAGACGGTCTGAATATGTCGAACTAAGATTTTTTTGTGGTGCAAACTTGTGACAGTTAAGGTTTCTTATGGCCAAATCAATCAAGAAAAAGGAAACCCAGATATATTCGGATGTGATATTCTTTCAAGATGCGCAAAGATCTTATATGGACAGCAAGAACAAGATTTCAAAAAGTAAATTGAATCTACTTTTTTTGGATGCTAATTGAAAGATCAACTAGCAGATTTTCAAGGATTAAAAACGCAACGATCAAGCAACGCAAAAGGACACTAAGATCAGCACGTAAATAAAATTTCTAATGGATCAAAACTTAATCAAACTCACGAAAATAACATATGCGAAACTAGGGTTTAGATTTTTTTTGTTGCAATTTTCGGTTTATTGGACTATAGGACAGAAATAAATCAATCTAAAAGTAAAGGGATAAGATCCTACCGAGTAAACCGCGCTCTGATACCAGATGATAAGGGGTCGCCCGATCTTCTCGACGTAGGATGGATACTCACGGGAGTCTTGATGAATCGTAGCTATCCTCCAATGCCAGTGCAAGGGACGAACACTCTTTAATCCGCCAAAACACACTCGCGTCGATTTCGTCGACCACCAAGCGAAGATCTATCATGCACCCAATTCCCAGCGAAAAGGCTGAAGATCTTGATTGAAGAATACTCCTAATTCCCTGAAGGAATTTCAGCAGCAATGATAAACTTGAACAAACTTTAGTAGATTGATTATTCTCAAAGGTGATCTCAGCCCTTAGGCTGCCAATACATGGCTTATATAGCCCCTTGAGATGTCCATAGAGTCCACAAACCAAGTACAACTCAACCCTATATAGTTTTAGATACGAACTCTTACAAAAAGGAAACTAGATTTCACAGCCGTCACATTGTTTCAGTCATAACTTTTGATCTGAGACGAATTTGATGCTGGAACTAGATCCATTACGTAGCCCTTGAAATTATCTTTCCAACGAGTACAAGAACGCCTGAATTGGACTCCGTTTGTGAAAGTTATGACCTTTTTAGTGACTGCCTGTCAGGCTGTCCCGAACCGAGTCCGAATTGAATTCTGAGTTGAATCCGAGTTTGAATCCAATTGGGCTTGTGGGAGGTACGAATTTGGCTTAATAATCTTATCCAAAACTTGTTGTTTAAGTCCTTGGGCTTCTCCCTTTTGTTCTCCCACTGCATGGGCTTTCTTCCTTCATGTCTTTGGCACCTAATGTGGTTATGTTCTTCCTTTTGCTTCTTCATTGCTTTGCCATTGACAAACCTAAGAATGCACTATTTGATGACATGAGGTAGTATTTCATTCTTATGAATAATAAAATTATATTTTGTTTGGAATAAGTTCACCTGGCATTGTTTCATGCGGCTCAATAATTCCTTCTAGTTGAATAATATATTTAACTGAAAAGTACAAGACACGTGCGTATCCGCATCAATGGCCCATGCTATTATGGCAGATGCAACAATACCTTGGAGCCACTAAACAACATCAGCCCGTTTTCCATTCAATTACTCACTATCTTGACGGTGAAGAATATGAATGGAAAACATGGGTGACACTAAAGCCACTACCCATACGACCTGACGAAGACCAGACATTTTACGGCAATAGGATTGAAGAAGAAGACGTCGTACAAGACGCTGCCAAACGAGCAATCCGCTATCTCCGCTGCTACTACAACACGGAATTCACCCAATCGCCATATGAGCTGATACCTCAAAGACCAATTAGAACACTAACCCTGTTTACACAAGGACCAGCACAACACAATGATTCGTGCATAAAAGTAGCAGCACAACAGATTATTTACCAAGAAGCATTGTACACAAGAACCCTAGATGAAAATGAAGACCTACACTATCGTCTTCATGAATCTCAACAAAAAGTGCAACAGCTTATGCAGGAACTTCAGCGCTTTTATATGATAGAAGCGGGAGAGCAATCAGCTTGTGGAGAATCCCCCAACATCCCCACTAGCACTCAACCACAGCAACAACAAAGAAGACTCACCGCCCAAGAATACCGTAACAAATTTCAGCCATCTACATCTAGAGCAGCACCACCAGCTGACACCAACTAGATGCAGCAAACATTCAATGGTACCAAACTAACCAATCTTACTTACAGTCAACATATTTTATTGCCTCACATAATCGTTTGCTCTACTAATTTGATAGCTATGCTTTCTACTTCTATATTTCCTAACATTTTATTCCTGTGTTTCAACTACCTTACAGACCTTTTAGTTTATGCATGCCTTACTTTTAGCTCTAATACAAGCACTGATACTATTCCTTTGATTCCTTCCTTGCAACAAATTTCAGCGATGTGATAACAGCAGATGACAGCTTCCTTCCGCTTCTGTCCTGGCAATACTTATTACAACTTTTGTTATGCAACATACCAATACCGCTTATGTATTTAATGCTACCAAAGCTGATACCTATTCAGCATATCCATTTTGCTATGCAGAATGTAATCGCATATGTAACTTACTCTTATAATTTTACCTATATACCTAGTTTGTTACTATGAATGTACAAGTGAGGTGTTACTATAAATTCCGTCCCCCAACTCTCCTTCCCCTGGTCGCTGCCGCGCTTCACTAGCCTCTCTTGCCCGCTTCCATCTCGCTCTCCCCCCCCCATTCAGTTCATCCGCCCCAACCTGCAGGTCCTGCTAACCGCCGCCGTCCCCCATCTCTCCTTCCCCTGGTCGCCGCCGCTTCCTGGGTGTCTCTTGCTTCACTAGCCCCTCTTGCCCGCTTCCCTCTCTCTCCCCATTCAGTTCGTCCGCCCCAACCTCCAAGTCCTGCTAACCGCCGCCGTCCCCCATCTCTCCTTCCCCTGGTCGCCACCGCTTCCTGAGTGTAGTGGCGCCATGTCCCACTGGGCCGAATCCTCTGGCGGTAGCATGGCGTCGAGGAGGATGCATGGAGACAGGAGCTCCCGGACCGCGGATCTGGTGTCGGTTCCGGTTGGTGAAGAGACCGGCCTTCCATTGGTGCCTTGCCCGGACTACAAGCTTGCTAGGGTGATTGAGCGACGGTCTAAGAAGGAGAACCACAACCTTGGGCGTGTCTACTTCTAGTGCCCGAGGGATGGGGTGAGCTTCTTTGTCAGTTCTTTGGTGATTTTGGTAATGCTCGGGTTAATTTTTTAAATTTTTCCAGTATGTGAAACACTGTGGGTACTACAGATTCCAGAGGCAGTATTTTGAGCAGTTGAAGGAGTTAGAGGTGATCCAAGTCAGGCAATTGCAATCAGTGGAGGAAGAGGAGGAGGAAGGAAGTGAAGGCCGCTCAAATGGCAAAGCTGACAGGAATGCAATGGAACTTAACCTGCAGAAACTTCAGTGGAAGATGAACATGTTAATTCTTTGTTGTGTTCTGGTTGTTGGATTTGGAATCATGTATGTTGTATTGAAGTAGGTCATCCACATGTCTTGTGTCCGGGCAAGCACAAATTTATATGAATACAGTGCAGTTTTAGAATGCTTCAGTTGTGTTGAGTTTCAGTAATTCAAAACAGTTTAATTAAAGAACTCACACAGCTACAATGAGACTAATGTTCAAATGAAAACGCTGAGCATGGAAGGTAAAGTTGATGGTCTGTTACAGTGCAGTTTTAGAATACATGTTTTCCCAAAGGTTATACATGAAACATCCTACACGCCATCATCATCTTCACACATGTCGTTTACGCCATTGTCACTGTCACTGCAATACTGCATAATAGTGTCATCTTCATCATCGCTGTCTTCAAGCATGTCAACTTCCCTCTTACTTCTTATAAGGTCTGCTAAATTAGCTTCAATGACAGTGGCTTCTCCATCATCCACATGGTGTGAAACCTGATCACCATCACCCTCATGCACATCATGCTCTGTGTCAGAACAGTGATCATCTTGGTGCACTTCATGCTCTTTTTCAGCCACCCTATATATATATCCCTATGTTCAAACTTTTGCACAACCCACCAAGCTTTGCCCAAGAAGATGTCCTGCAAATAAAATATCTTCCTTGACTGTGTTGCAAAAATGAAAGGGTCATCCTTGGACCAGAATGACTGAATGTTAATGGATTTGAAATGTCCATCATCTCTAATGCCTACAGTCTTGCCAACTTGATTGTACCAGTCACATCGGAAAAGAACCACCGTCCTACGGGCTTGTAGATTGGAGTTATACTGCAGGTCAATAACCTCTCTAAGGACACCATAAAATTCCACTGATTTGCCTCCATGTGTGCCATCGATCATGACACCACTATTCTGTATCTGCAGGTTTTTCTCATGGTCAACACTGCTATACCTGACTCCATTGACAATGCAAGCTGCACAGCTCTTGACTCGGAGATCAAGACCACATGCCAGTACATGCAAACCTTCAGTGACCTCTGTTGGTTTCTCTTTACGCAGCTCCACGATCTGCACACAAACATAAAACCACCACCACCACTAAATTGTGGTATAATTCTGCCAATGATCAGCCTAACACAATTAAAATATGCTAATCACTTACATGAGACTTAAACCATTTTGGAAATTCTAATGCTAGCCTCCTGTCAACATCACGTGCCCCTTCTTTCTCTAAATGTTGTCTGTATATGTTGTAGGACATATAAGGATTATTAGGAATATTTTATATGTAATATAGGAAACAAG
Organism: Melocanna baccifera; assembly: GCA_036346265.1. NCBI lineage: Eukaryota > Viridiplantae > Streptophyta > Magnoliopsida > Poales > Poaceae > Melocanna > Melocanna baccifera. The sequence goes on along the minus strand of CM070694.1, from coordinate 9,550,217 downwards.
AAATCAGCATATATAAATCATACTTACTCCACATATGGTTCAACCTCGTCGCAGTTATTAAGCACATACCAAACTAGCTTGTCCATGACTTTATCATCGATGTGCTGTACCCTATTCTTGCCAATGAGCTTAACACCGTGCATGAAAACAGAGGTGTCACCATCTAATGGCCCATCATGTGACATATTTACGTCCCGGTTATATCTTGTGTCAACATCCTCCATGTACCTCTCACAAAATGCCAACGTCTCACTTTCTACATAAGCCTCCGCAATTGATCCTTCCGGCCTCGCCCTGTTCTTTACGAGATTCTTCAATGTGTCCAGTCGCCGTTCTACTGGGTACATCCATCCATACTGTACGGGGCCTCTAAGCAGTGCCTCGTCAGGTAGATGGACAGCCAAGTGCACCATCACATCAAAGAAGGCCGGTGGAAAAATCTTCTCAAGCTTGCATAAGATAAGTGGGATATCCTCTTTCAGCTGTTTCATGACATCTTTCCTTAGAGTTCTACTACACAGCTTGCTCAAGAAGTTCAAGGTGCAAACGACTTTGTATACATCTTTGGCAACAAAACCTCTTAAGCCTGTAGGTATGATCCTTTGGAGCAGGACATGGCAAGAATGAGTTTTCAACCGGCCAACTACCTTGGAACCATCTGCACTTATGAATTTTGCTAGGTTGGCTGCATAACCATCTGGAAACTTGACACCTTTAAGGAACTTGCAAAATTATGCTCTTTGTTGTTGTGTCAAGACATAGCGAGCTTCTGGGATTTTAACCGAGCTACCTTGCTACACACAGTGGAATTCGTGCCTTATGCCCATATCATGCAAATCTAACCTAGCATTGACTGTGTCCTTTGTCTTGCCCTCGACTTTCAGTAATGTCCAAAGAAGATTGTCACATATGTTTTTCTCAATGTGCATGACATCAAGATTGTGTGGCAGCAACAAGTCCTGCCAATACGGTAGCCTCCACAACCAGCTTTGCGATTATAAATTACTGGCTCCACATTCTTTCCACACTTTCTTTTCTTGCTTACACCGTGCTTACCTGGTCTGACATCTTTCACCTTCTCGAGTTCCTCGAGGACCTCCTCTATAGTGAACTTTCCTGGCTCAACTTGGTTTTCACTGTGTCCATCAAAATCCAAGCTTCTCTACCAAGCGTGTCCCCTTGGAAGAAAACAACGGTGGCCAAGGTAGCCTAACTTATTGATGAGGGGGTTGGCCCGATCTTCCGATGAGAAGGATAAATTCGATTTGATATGACGTTGACGAAAAGGCTACTTGACCGAGACGACCAAGTCCGTCCTGCAATCGCTACACCACACCCTAGTCGCTATCAACCGTGCCAAGAACGCGGTTGACCTGAACACGAGGTTCAATTCCTGCAAGCAATCGAAAAACAAGCAAGAACAAGTGAAAGAGCAATCTTATTGCGAATATGACTGAGAAACACAAAGGGGTTAAGGCCTGCAATCGCAGTTGTTGGTCTAGTCGACACAAGAACACACGACGAAGTTTCACGGTGGAAAACTAATCTAAACAAGCCTGAGTTACATGGCCAAATGAGTCTCTATTTATAGGGACACGCAGGTCCTTGCATATGGAAAGTTCTCAACACATGGAAAGTATTCAAATCATAGCTGATTCTATCTCTGTTTCCAAAACCGAAGATTGTTTTATTGATTGCGTTGTGCACAAAAGGAATTTTTGGATGGGGTCAGATCCGTTGGAAAGAGGACGGAATAAGCTTTCCATGCTGTACTCACATATTCCAATTGGACTCTTGATGCGAAATATATGAGCATTTAAAGTGGGACCTGTCAGGCTGAGTCAGCGTCGCCTTATTTTGGTGATTCCAATGCGCACAGAACGAATTTGGAGGTGGGGCCAAATCCATTGGAAAGTGGATGAGCTCTTCTTTCTTTGCTGTACTTGCACACCTCAAACGGAGTTTTTATGCAAAAGTTATACACATTTGAAGTCCGACCTATCAGGCTGACTCCGAATTGATCCGGAGGCCAAATTGAATTCTAAAATGTGTCCCACTTGAACTCTTGCTTGAATTGATCCAAAGTAACGTGGTGACCTTGAGCAAGAGTTGGAGAAGGTGTTGACTTGATCTTGATATATTGGTCGGCTTCCCTTTTGGTGGACCCCAACCACGAGCGCATAGCGTTGATGCAATCCTCCTTATACCGCTAGACAAAAATACATTTTCATCTTTAGATAGCATCATATTCTCAATTAAAATAAATTGAAACCGAAGAAATGAATTCACCATTTGTTTATTCTTGGGAGTTTTGGTTGTATGAGTATGTGGCATGGTCACATCATCCTCCCCTTCTTGACAGAAAACCGTCCTCGGTTTTAATAGATGTGTGGTCTCACGTATTGTATGATCTTGATCATAAATCTCGGTACATGATAAAGAACGCAACAAATTCGTATTATGTAATATCATAAGTTCTTTATCAAACAAAGTAAACTCTCTTAGAAACAATTGTACCTGATTGGTAGTATTATCACTAGATGGCGTATGTTCTTCATCTTGCTCCCATTTTTTAGAAAAGGTTGTATTGGACTGTGACTTGATATTGATGATCTCAATGAGAGGCAAATTCTTTTTCGACGCAAATAGGGAAATGGTTGTGGTGTATGGAAGCAGCCCACAACACTTCCCTTCTTGAAAGGTTTCCTGTAGCTTACAAACAGCAGTAGATAAACTAGAAATAATAAGGTTAGTGCCATTAGTTTTCTCTACATGATTATGTTCCTCCTCCAAAGTTGAACCTTTCAGTTCTGAATTTATCCAAATTCGATGAACCATATAATTTCCCTTTTCATCATACTCGCCTATTAAGTAAAATTTATAATGAAATAATGAAAGCGAATTGGGAATCTCAAATAACTTTTTTGTTAGACAACTCAGTTCACAAGGATGATCAATCTCAATATAACCGAAAGTGTGCGAAGAAGAAATCTCATTCAGCTTATCTATAGCATGGATCAATTGCATATTGACAAAATCAAAACCATTTATTTCAGCATATGGATTTAAAATTAAAATAGAAGAATCAGGTTTAACTTCTGGTTGTGGCAAAGATATATGTAAGAAATTAGCACACAACTCATTATCAATACTTAAATCAATGCAATTGGAATTTTGTACTTGAAACATGTGTATATCAGAATTACTTTTCACAATGTTTTGCTCTAATGTAGCATGAACAGTGGACAATAGTTGTTCTTCACAGGCATACTCACCATGAGTGATGATAGCACCATTATATTTACCTTTCCGTCTCTCCTCACATGATGTAGGGGCATCCTTCATCTCATCTTCCTTCTCAAGTAATGGAGTCGGTAGCTCAAGTAACTCATTCTTCTCTTCCGCATTGTTCTCAACTTGCTGCAAGTTGTTAGTCACAGAAGAAGGCACAACCACATGTTTGCTCTCATGTGTCCTATTATCAAGTATTCTCAATTCTTTCTCAATCTGACTCTCAATCTTACAAGCAAGTATAAACAAATGAGAGAGAGAATTATATTCTTTGTGAACAAGAATTTCCTGAATCTCCTGATTAAGCCCACTTAAGAATCTATTCTCTATAGTTTCAGCATGTTCTTCAAAACCACAGCGTAATAAACAAGTTTTCAATTCATGATAGTATTCTCTTACAGTTCTACTACCTTGTCTTAAATGTTGCAATCTAGCTAGTAAATAATCGGCATGATTTTTATGAACAAATTCATCTCTCAAAAGTTTCTTCAATGCATTCCAAGTTTGGGGTACTCTACCATGTTTACCAAGATACTTCCACCAAATTATTGCATTATCACTGAAAACAGTAGTGGCAGCTCTAATCTTTTGCCTATCCGACCAATCATAATATTCAAATTCTTTGTCTAATGCTATCTCCCAGTCAATATAGGCATCAAGATCAAATTTACCAGCAAAGAATGGAAAAGCATACTTGACTTTAGTTAATGCATCATCATCGTCATTTGGAGATGAACGGTTCAGAAGAAACAGCGCACGTCGAGTAGCTGGGGATGAACGTTTATCAAGGTTCTCAACTCTGTTGTTGATGGTGGTGAGGGTCTTATGAAGCCGATCCAACACGTTGTTGGTCTCACGAAAATTCATACTATGTGATCTTGAACCTGTCATGGTTAGTAGAAAAACAAGGAAATACACGAGAATTATGTAAGTCCCTATAAACTACTAGGAAGTGGAGCTTGACAAGTCACACATCTCTCAAACTCTTACGAAGTTCTTACAAATTCTTACCAAAGCAAACAGGTAGTGCAACCGGTGGCTGGTTCGTGATAGTCTTGACTTGAGTGATAAGTATAGCGATTACCGGTACGTCAAGGCCTGTAACGGTTAGTAGTAGGTGTAGCTTGGAAGGCTCTAGATATGTAGCAATGGAGAACAATCGGTTAATTTCGAAAATTGCATGGAATTGAATTATAGTTCGTATATAGCACTTAGCCTTATGTTGCTGATCAAAGAAAGATAGATGAAGGCTAAAACAAGTGGATATCAAAGTATAGGAGTGGTATAAACACAAGATAATTCAATTGACTCCAATTGGAAGTGGAAAGCACAAGTATTGACCCAAATCTTAGAATGGCAGATTTCTATCCACTGGATAAGTCGTCGGTATTTTGGCCGTAACTTTTTGTCAGTTGTCTCTTTTTCAATGATTCTTTTTTCCTTGTTTACTGACGGATTTTTCTACAACTTTTCTTTTGGGGCCAACTTCTGGAAACCGACAGAAAAATTCGCACAAAAATCACAAGTGCTGACTATTACAGATTCAAAACAGATATTTGGGTCAACTTTCACCGCATGTATCTTTTGCTTGCAATATTGGAATGAAACAAAATTTTTCAAGAAGATGGATAATGAAGTTGGGAGTCTAATGGAAGTGGTCTCACTCAAAAAGGATCAATGAATCAAAAGTTATGCTATTGTTGGTTGCGGCTGCACAAGAGGGAGTCTTCTGGCCGAAAATCAGAAATAGAGTTTGATGTGTTCTCGATGGTGTTAGACGTGGGGATTTTTGTTTTTGGTGTTTTATGGGACCAATAATATGACCAGCAATAAGACAAAGCTAAAACGGACACAAATTCAATTTAACAAACCGAAACTAACAAATTGAAAGGCACAACGGGGTTTGGACAGCGGAAATAACTCTTTTTGTAGGGCAATTTTCTGGTTATAGGTATGAAAAACAAATCTAAATGGATAATCTCACCGGGCAAACTGTGCTTTGAAACCAACTGATGAGGGGGTTGGCCCGATCTTCCGATGAGAAGGATAAATTCGATTTGATATGACGTTGACAAAGAGGCTACTTGACCGAGACAACCAAGTCCGTCTTGCAATCGCTACACCACACCCTAGTCGCTATCAACCGTGCCAAGAACGCGGTTGACCTGAATACGAGGTTCAATTCCTGCAAGCAATCGAAAAACAAGCAAGAACAAGTGAAAGAGCAATCTTATTGCGAATATGACTGAGAAACACAAAGGGGTTGAGGCCTGCAATCGCAGTTGTTGGTCTAGTCGACACAAGAACACACGACGAAGTTTCACAGTGGGAAACTAATCTAAACAAGCCTGAGTTACATGGCCAAATAAGCCTCTATTTATAGGGACACGCAGGTCCTTGCATATGAAAAGTTCTCAACACATGGAAAGTATTCAAATCATAGCTGATTCTATCTCTGTTTCCAAAACCGAAGATTGTTTTATTGATTGCGTCGTGCACAAAAGGAATTTTTGGATGGGGTCAGATCCGTTGGAAAGAGGACAGAATAAGCTTTCCATGCTGTACTCACACATTCCAATTGGACTCTTGATGCGAAATCTATGAGCATTTAAAGTGGGACCTATCAGGCTGAGTCAGCGTCGCTTTATTTTGGTGATTCCAATGCGCACAGAACGAATTTGGAGGTGGGGCCAAATCCATTGGAAAGTGGATGAGCTCTTCTTTCTTTGCTGTACTTGCACACCTCAAACGGAGTTTTTATGCAAAAGTTATACACATTTGAAGTCCGACCTATCAGGCTGACTCCGAATTGATCCGGAGGCCGAATTGAATTCTAAAATGTGTCCCACTTGAACTCTTGCTTGAATTGATCCAAAAGTAACGTGGTGAACTTGAGCAAGAGTTGGGGAAGGTGTTGACTTGGTCTTGATATATTGGTCGGCTTCCCTTTTGGTGGACCCCAACCACGAGCGCATAGCGTTGATGCAATCCTCCTTATACCGCTAGACAAAAATACATTTTCATCTTTAGATAGCATCATATTCTCAATTAAAATAAATTGAAACCGAAGAAACGAATTCACCATTTGTTTATTCTTGGGAGTTTTGGTTGTATGAGTATGTGGCATGGTCACATCACTTATTCCTTAGGGGTCTTGACAATGGATTTTTGTCGCATAATAACCTTTTGTAGTTCGGCCTGACAAGGTGCTCAATGCTGGATAATCGTGTATGCACCAAAGCACGGCAGCACGCAGATCGAACTTTGAAGCACTTACTACATCATAAGTGCTGACACCCTTCCATAGTTGAAGCAATTCTTCTATAAGAGGCTCCAAGAATAAATCAAAATCCTTTCCTGGAGAAGTTGGACCAGGGATCAGTAAAGACATAAAGCAGTTTGATGGGTTGACACATTCGCATGGTGGCAGGTTCAAAGGTGTAACAAGAACAGGCCACATACTATATGCCGCGCTAAAGTTGCCAAATGGATTGAAACCATCTGTAGCGACGGCAAGTCTCAAGTTCCTTGCATCTCTTGCAAAAGTTTCATGGTTCCTATCAAAGTCCTGCCATGCCTCCCCATCTGCTGGATGGCTCATTTCATTGTCGCGCGCAGACGCTTAGTCTTGTGCCATTGGGTGTCCTCTGCTGTTCGGCTTGAAGCAAAGATCCTCTTCAACCTTGGTATTAGTGGAAAATGCCTCAAAACCTTATGAGGAACCCGCTTGCTACCATCTGCATCCTCCCATCTAGACTCACCGTATTTTGGGCAACTTCCATTTTGGCACAATCCTTCCGAAACAACACACAGTTATTCTTGCACACATGGATCGATTCATACCCAAGGCCCAATTCACGAATATATTTCTTTGCCTCCTCATATGATTTTGGTAATTGGCTCCGAGGGAATGCTGAGGAAAGCAGCTTCAATAATGCATTAAATGCCGTATTGCCAATTCGATAGTGGGACTTGATATGGAGCAACCTCACAAGGAAGGAGAATCTTGAGTGGCTAGATCCAGGACATACTAACCGCTTCAAATCTGCAAGCACTCTATCAAACTTTGGCTTTTGTCCATCCTGCTCTGCAGCTGTGTACAATTCTCCAACTAAATCAACATCCGCACTCGTTATCGTCGCCGCCGTCTTCCTCATCCATCGCGATCCAATCATCATGATGACATTCATGCAGATCCGATGGTTCTACAATGTCGCAGACTAAAGATTCCCCATGATGAATCCATCCGTGTATGTGGATGACATTCCGTAAATATGTATGTGGTCATGCACTTCGCTCGAGGCCGTAAAGTCCGGTTAAGACATCGACGGCACGGGCAAAGGATCTGGGTTTGCTCCGGGTATCTTTGTCTAACAAACTCCATGAATTGTTCAACTCCATGGATGTACGCAGGTGTGAATTGTCTCCCATTTACCCAGTTTCTGTCCATCTGTTGTAGCATAAGTATGCAAAATCAGATAAAACAGTGGAAAGTGACAAATCTAACACTAGAACAAATAATCTGTGGAGGGCGCCTCTGCCGCGGCACACACCTGACCAGGACGCCAACGCCACCGCGCCCGACCGGGAAAGCTCCGCCGCCTCGCCGCAAAAAGGCCGCCACAGCCACCACACCAGACCGGGGCGGGGCTCCTCCGCCGCAGCGCCCGACGGGGAATCCTCCTCCTCTGCCGCCGCCTCTCCGCAAGTCAAGGGAGCGGACAGAGATCCAAGTTTACTAGACGGGGATTCCAATTTGAGTCAACGTGGAGGGGAGCCATGGAGTATACGGTACTATCAAATTTACAATGAGACACCAACGCAAGTGATCATGTAGCGCAATGGTAAAGCCGTTCTTTGCTCTCTATAGGTCCCGGGTTCGATCCCGACCTAGAACATTTTTTTGCAAAATATTAGTTGCGGGAGTTACACGTGGCTGCCACGCAAGTCGTCCAGTCCCACAATACACGTGGCAGATCGCTGCGACAAGACACGTGGTTCGATGGGCCCGCCCCCAAGAATACAAGACATGGACAAGGAGTGCCCGGAGACTTATGACGAAAGTATGTTCGTCAGCTATCTTATAATGGTTTAATGACGAAGTCGTGTTCGTTACAGTTCGAAAACAGAGCATCACAAATGAGTAATGCAAGCCGCGTGTGTCATCTGTGACGATATCTATGTTGTTCAATGACGCGTTTTTGAGTTTTATCATAAATACTCAGTGCCTGAGGTCCGTCACCAATGATCCATGACGAAACACAAAATTTTGTCATAGTCATGCACTGTTCAGTGACGTGATTTTTATTCGTCACGAGAAATTCGTCACAGATGTGCACATTCCTACTAGTGACCCTAGGCCGCCGGCGCCGTAGGACCACCCGCTGCCGCCCCGGGCTCTCGTTGCCGGCCTTCTATGGTGCCTCTTCAGCTCGGCCAACCGCATGGTAAGCCTCCCGGTATCCCTCTCCTACTCCTGCCCCACTCTCTTCATCCATTTCTCTGCCGGCACCGCCGCTCCACGTTGGCCCCGCCGCTGGTTGACTTGCACCGACGCCGACCGCTCCCAGTGCACCGCCACTCCGAGGTCCCCTACCTCCCCAGGGATCCCATTTGCTAGCCCTCACCGTCTCCCCAGCCACCCCGCGCCGACGAGCCTCACTTTGCGGAGCGCCGTCGAATTCCCCTGCCATGCTCTATCTTGGCCGAACACCCCCCTCTGTATTTTCTTCTTTCTGTTGTTTAAGAGCATGACAGATACCTTACTTGCGATCTTTTTGTTAGAGGCAGTGATCAATGCACGAGCAGCCTTTTGTTTCCTTTTTGGCTATTTATATGAACTCTCTTTGTACATCATGATATGGTTGCCTAGTGACTTGCTAAAAATCATGTCTGACAAATTAAGGGATAGTCCAATTAGTAACTTATGACAAATTGGTTTATCCATTAAGTTAAAGTATACCTTGTTTGTGCATTGTGTACATTGTAGGTAATTGAAATTCAAAATATCATGAAAACTCTTTTAGATAGTAACTAATGCAAATAATTGGCATAAAACTCAAATAAGAATATAATAGTATATAATCTAGCTATGTGATAAGTAATAGGAAGTTGTTAAAAATCAAAGAAGGTTATACTAGAGTGAAAATGTTGGAAAGCTAATTCTGGATGATTGCATCAAGCTTGGAAATAATCCAGAGGAAGGAGATGTGTTATTAATATTTACTTTGCAACATAAAGGCTAAATGAAGACATTATGTAGCTGTAGTTAAACACTTAAATATCACAAGATCGTAACCAAGAGTGCATATTTTGTCGATGGTAGATAATTAATAGGGCAACTTTAGTTAAAAAGGAATCTTATGATGCATCTATTTAAAATCCCCTGAGCATCGGTAAATAAAATAAAATTTTCCAATTGTGTTTTATTAAACAAGTTAATACTAGGACCACATAAAGTAATATATCCCCAGCTACCAAAAGTATGAACTATAGGACTAATTCAATAAATCAAAAGTTGCATACATTGTAAATGTAATGCATGCCTTAATTCGTAAATGCTAGTCCTCACGATAAAAATAATCTCGCTAATCTATACTTTAACCAATTGATGGAAGGACCAGATAGTTAGACCATAATTAAAATAACTTGCTACCACCCCAGTGGATGGTAACATGAATTCTAGTTGTACATAGGCTTTATCTAAGAGGAGCATTTTATCCGAAGAGGTGTGTGTAAACCCTAGAAAGGCTAAGTAGTCATCGGACATTAGTAAACAATACTACCTGTATAATTAAATGATCCCACGCTTTAAGGAACTAGCGAGCTAATCACTGAGTAACTACTTGATTAATTGGAAATTAAAAACCACATAAAATATCACAACCTGAAATGCCACCAACACAAACTCTAAAAGTAATTCAATAAGTTTAATCGATACACCTCACGTATAGACCCAGTGCCCTAATTCATAAATGTTAAAGCTCGACAAAGTAATGTTCGGCTAAATTCGTACATCTGCCCATAGGTATACCCTAACTCACGGAACTTCCTTGATAAATATAAAAATTATAAAAGAAATTATTAAATAAAATAAGTCGAACCATGGTAATCTACCGTCGGCTATGCCTAGCCATCTTTGAACCCGAAGCGGAATGTTCCGGCAAATACTCCTCTTGCCATAACACTTCCTTTTTCCTTTAGCCATTCATCATTCCGCTCCAACCCCACTGACTCCATCAATTCTCTGCGCCCAGTCCATCCTATCGAAAGTCACCCTTTAATTTATAATCAAGTTAAATTGAATTTGTTTGGATTTACTTGGATCTTTTGAGTTATTTGAGTTTATTGGATTCCATTATTTAGCACGCAACTAGAAATTGGAATTCTGAAAGGCCAGTGGATTCATCAAGATCAAGATCCAAATAAAGACGAAGGCCGGAAGCTCAAGATCAACAAATGCGAAAACATTGAGTGAGCTCAAGACCACGGTAAACCGCGCCAGACGAGTCAATACTTTGATCATTTTGAATACCCATTTTGAAAATTATTTACATTTAAATTATCAAATGCATGCTGTTATTTTATGTGATATCTTATGTTGTTTTCATACTTTAGCTAGATACCCTTTTTATTAAGTGCTACTAGTATACCTTTCCGGCACATTGTATTGTGAACCATATTATTCCTAGGAAAAATTTATAAATGTAATTGTTTCAAAAATTAGTTACGCTTATATTTTACAGTTTAGCAATGCTTAGTTTCTGGGAGTGTTGAGAATACCCCCAACCTCATATGAAAATGCAAAGAGCATGATGAGGACATCACTCCTTCGGATGCAACCGCTGATCCTCCAACCGTTATGCAAGGTCCAATGACCCGAGCTCGTATGCGACAATTAAATCTAGAGGTGAGCTCGTTCTTAAGCGATCCTTTTTATAGTTTTGAAAATAGATTGCTACATAATGATGTTATCTTGCTTAGGAACATTGGAGAGGGTCATGAAGTACATGGAGAGAGGTGTGGAGGCGGAGAAGACCAACAAGGACGTCCAAGTCAAGCCGGAGGCCCAGTCCAACTCGAGTTCGCGTCTGCCTCGGCCTTCAAGACCAGCCTGCAGTAAAACAGACGCCAGGACGCATACGGACTCCGTTTTCGACGTTCCACATATGTATGGAAAGCTAAGAAGGAGACCTTTCCAATGGCTCTGGTCCCATATCAAAATTCCTTCTGAGTCAACGGGAATCATCGAAACAATTGGACGTTCAGAATCGCCGAGTCTTTGCGCCACCGTATTTTGGGCCGTTCGGCTTTGTATCGTGTTGGAGCCCATTAGGGCGCGTCCAGGGGTTTTGCACGCCCCTCACTCCTTTATATACAGCCGCCACCCCCACCATTAGGGTTGGGTTTTGCTTAGATTAATTCTGTCTTGAACAGTTTCGCCGTTCATCGGTTTGTGAGACCCCAATTTTCGAGTGCTAAATCAATACATCTGCAATTGCGTTATGTTCTTCCTTGTTCTTGCTTGTGTTCTTCGATTCGCAGGCGAGGATTAGCCTTCTTGGCGAGGTCAACCGGCTGCGCACGGTTGATAACCTGAGGAGACGTGGTGCTGCGATTGCGGGGTTCGGGACGTGTTGTTCGGAAGCCGGATCGATTTGTGTCGCGCCTCCACCAAATCGAACTTATCCAGAACCTGTTGGAAGGTCGGGACCCCGTCCCCATCAGAGCAAGTTTTGGGAAAAGTTATGGTTCACAATGGTTGGGTATGTTTAAAATGATAATTATTTAAATGCCCACAAAAATCCCCAAAATTGCTTATACGTATGGGCGGATGGTTCGGGGGCATGGTGCATCGGTGTGCACGAGTGTGTAGTTTTATGGTAGAACTGTCCAGATAACCAAGCACCGAATCGGGTCATGACCTCCCATTGTAAAAGAGTACAGCCACAAGTCTGCAAAGTGCAACTTGGCTAAGTAAACCCTATCGAACCTCGGACTCATCTCACAAGTTGGGGAGAGAAGTGGAATGCAAGGGCCTGGTGCGACTAAAGGGACACCGAGGGGAGGGTGACTTGTTTCTCAATCCTACTAGTGTTATGGGGAGGGGAGCCCGACAGTGCTAGTATAGTGATTAACATCCCGTGAAATGTATGGGACCCACTGCAAGTGGGGGCAATCCCATAAGGTGAGATGAGACCCCGAGGCCAGGTAGTATTGAAAGGTTACTGTGATGATATACTCAACTGCATGACTAAGGAATCATGTGGGGCAACGAGCGGATCGCCTCTTGTGGTGAAAGTGTACAAACTCTGCAGAGTCAAAACTATTCGAATAGCCATGCCCACGGTCAATGGCGGACATGGGAACTTAACTCTGATATAGTTCTATTTCAAAAACGATATTTGTGGTTGGGACATGAAATGGGAAAATGAAGGACGATGGACTATCCTGATTTGTGTTGTCTTGGGTGTCGTCTCAGTGGTAAATTAAGCGGTTATAACGCTAAAAACTGGCTATGTGGTTCAAGTGTCATGTGGCGATGGATGAGATCTGTTCTTATTCTACAAATCTTTTACTCAAAAGTATTATGATTTTAACTCAAAGGGCTAGGTCTCGGAAACTTTACACATATATCTTACGTCTTATGAAAAAGCAATTTTTGGCAAATAAAATAACATGTGCCTCTCCTTTGACAAGCCATACATGTTATATAATTGCATTCTGTGTATTGGCTCGCGGAGCATGGTGGTTAGTGTGCTCACTCTTGCTCACAAAAATCCAGAATCAGGAGTCAGATCGCTGCACTTCAGCAATGCGCCAAGTCATGGTGAAGAAGATGAAAGGACCAAGAACTAGGTCGCAAACCCCCAGTTGGCTGCCTGTGGGCATGTTCTATGGATCCCATCTGTGTGATTCATTTCCGCTGCTGCTTTCATTGTTGTCGGCCTGATCGGCCCATGTGTAAATATTCTATTATAATTACGCTTCCTCTTGATATATACTTTGATGTTCAGTAATGTATCTGTGAGCACTATCTACTGATCTAGAGAATAGTGCGGTAGAATCACAGAAGATTCTGGATTGAAAATCCAGGTCCGACAATTAGACAAGGATCTGAGGGTCCTAAAATATTCTTCGAAATGTTGAGAGAGTGATATTGCCCTGTACTCTACTCTTTTGAGGTTGAGTTTAAAGAATTTGCAATTGATTTTACCAAATCTTTTCTCTCTTATTATGGTTGCTTCAACATTGTTATTTTGGTTCTCTACGAGATTCATCTTCATTCTTGATACCAAGCACACTCATGCTATATCTCACAAACTCTGATCTGATCTAAGGCTACTGCATAGAAGAAAAGATATCAGAGTGCAATTGAGTTTGAGAGACTTACGGTCCAGTATGTGAACAACCTAGTGTTGTTGTCTCCATAAAGGTCCGGGCTATCCTGATGAGCCAAACAATGCACATAAATGATAGAGACATACATCTCAGGTTGCATCGTGGCAGGGGCAACGACCACGAAAACGATCAACATTTACTCGGCACAAGCTAATGAATCAGTGAATGTGATGAAGCCCATGAGTTCAGGTTCTTTTAGTACCTGCCACCCGGCCTTGATGCTGTTGAGATCCTCCCCAAATGAACCCCCAAGATCCATAGCTGGGACAGGCTAAACTTGTTAGGCTGCTAGATCTTGTGCTCCCACACATTAATGGTGGCCATCGCAACATTGTACTTATACCCCTCGACGTACGCAATCGCATGCTGAATTTGACAATTACCAGTTCAATATGTACAACATGCCAATGCCATTACCATGTTCTTCTATCTCAATAGAAAACACGGACGTACTTGGTGACGGCCCTCATTGAGCATGTTAGGATCAATGGACAACAAGTTCAGTGCTGTTGGAATTAATCTAGTCTTGATTAGTTCGAGTCGGATTAACTCGGTAGTAGAATCGAACCAGGAGTTCGAGTAGAATCAGTTTTGGTGTTTTACGATAATAAGAAGTCGAGTCTGAGTCCATATTGTAATTATAGATGTTCTATGTAATCTTGAATATAAATAGAGGGGAGCTGACAAGAGAAGGTGCGACAATTAGAAGCACCACAAAAACGATCTTGTTTATCGAAGTTCTCATACAACATCGTAATGCTATCGTCGTATTCGAGAACAGAGAAGTTGCAAGCACAAACAAAGGAAACACAAGATTCGAAAGATCGTGAAGAGCTACGACTACCTGAGCTTGTAATTGTGAAGAGCTACGACTACCTGAGCTCGTAATCGTGAAGAGCTACGACTATCTTAGCAAGACGATAGATCGACTCCGAGTGCAAAGTCGAACGGAGATCGGACGGTGTCTAAGTAATTACTAAGATATGATCAGATGGCGTCCGAGTAGCCGTTGAGATCGGGGTGATCGAGTGGTTACAAAATCTACGGTGTTCAAGTAAGTAGTAGTGAATCTACGGTGTCCAAGTGAACCCGAAGGGTTAAGGAACATCTAACGACCTACGAGTAGTCTAAAGAACCATCCAACGGTGTTCAAGAGGTCTGAAAGGGCTGAAGCATTGAATAAATCGGAGACTCAAGAGAAGCGGTCAGAGACCCTATGGACCTAGTCAGAGCCTCACGTGGTCGTATTCTACGACTAGGGAGATTTCATCCCAACAGTGGTTTCAAAGCCAATCTGAGCTACTCGTGATCTTTGGCAATGGCGCTCACCGTCTATCAAGCTAAAAGAGATGGCAGCAGAGTGCCGCGCCAGATCCCGATGTTGACAGCAACAAATTATACCATTTAGGCAATCAAGATGGAGGCAATCATGGATGCACAAGGAGTCTAGGAGGCAATAGAACCTGCGGTCGGGGTGGTCGCAGACGAGAGCAAGAACAAAGTGGCACGCTATTCCTCTTCCAAGTCATCCCGGAAGACATCCTTCTGCGGATCGCAAAGAAGAAGTTGGCCAAGGAGGTATGGGATGGTTTGAAGATCCGATATCTCGATACTGATCGAGTGAAGAAGGCCCGGTTGCAAATACTCAAAAGCGAATTCGATTTGATTTGCATGCAAAAAAAGAGAGTCGATCAATGAATTCGTGGGGAAATTGAGTGCTATGGCAGCTAAGTACAGTGCTCTCGGGGCCACGTTGAAGGACGCCACGTTAGTCAAGAAGCTTCTGGACTCGGTGCCGGATAAGTATCTACAATTGGTGGCATCAATCAAGCAGTACTTGGATCTTGAGACGTGGAATTCGAAGAAGCAATTGGACGGCTCAAAGCTTATGAAGAAAGACTCAATCGGCGATCGAATAACAACAATGTGGGAGATCAATTGTTCTTCTCCCAAACCGAGTAGAAACCACGACAAGGTTTCAACTGTTGAAATTAGGCCTATAATTAAGGCCTATTTTCTTTAATTTCAAAGTATGCAAGGTATAGTACCATATTGCTTAGGCAAAGTGGGGAGACCAATTTATAAGATGGAGTCCAAGCCACTCCTTAAATTATGAAAGTAGATGGTATATGAATGGCTTTGGCTAAACACACACGCGCGCGCGTGTATTCGCGTATTTTCGCGTGAAAATCGCGTGACTTGTGACTTGCGATGCGCGGCCGCGCCGTGATGTGGCGCACCACTTCGCAGACTATGTTCACCTTATTTTTGCTAAACCTTGTACCGTCTCTTTTTCTTTGACTGGACATGAGACTGTTTAATTTTCATTAATCTGATTTGAATATCAACAGTTACCAGTGAATAATGGAATCGGTTACTACTTTTGACTGGTAATGAGACTGCTTAAATATTTGGTTTGAATACAAGCAGTTACCAGTGAATAATGGAGTCAGTTACATGAGTATTATTTCAGTCTAATGGCGTCAGTTACTAGAGAGTAATTAGCACGTCTATAAAAGGCCTGGAGACGTCCAGGTTCGAGGCTGAACTCCTCCATTCCTCTCTCCCATTGTCTTCTTCCACTCTTGTACGAAGTGTTCAGCAATCGAACTTCATCGACCTTTCTTCTCGGCGTGCACCAGGAAGAAAGAAGAGCGGGATCTCCGAACCATTGTCGCAGAGAGAACCTGTACGGGGCGGCAATAAGGTTTCTGGGCAGCGCACCTGCGCGACCGCTCCTACTACATCCTGCATTGCATCGAGCCTTCACTCCATCACGCCTGCGCTGCTTCCTGTTCTTCATCAAACCAAACAGAAAGTTGTTCGTGTGTTCGTACGACTTTGATACTATATTTTCTTTGCGTATATTCCGAAGTATGATGAGTAGCCTACTGTTAGTAGTTAGTTGTGCATCACTAGTATGTTATTTTTGTCTCCTACTAAAACTTGAAATTAAAATATTGCCTACATTTCCAACAATCCAGAAACCTTATTGTGAGATTTGTTGCAATACAGAAATGGTTAGCGCCTCTAATACGATGAAACCTGAGAGGTTTTGTGGTCAGAATTTTCGTAGATAGCAGACTAGAGTCAAGTTTTGGCTCATGTCTTTGGGGCTGTGCTGGGTTGTCCACCCGTAGTATCCATTTACGATTGAGCAGTACATGCAATTTGATAGTGCAAACAACACTGCTCATGGTTGCATCTTAACTGTTCTAGCAGATCAGCTCTACGATGTGTACATGGACTATAAGTCCGCCACAGAGTTGTGGAATGCACTAGAGCACAAATATGCAGAGGCAGAGGCTGGTCGCTGGCTCTACATGTGTGAGCAATTTTTCGACTTTAGCATGGATGAGGCTAAGTCCATAGTTGGACAAGCTCATGACCTACAGCTACTAGTCGGTGAGATTGCACACTTGGACTGTGTGTTACCTCCTAAGTTTGTGGTTGCGGGCATTGTTGCTAAACTCCCTCCTTCTTGGCGGGATTTTGCCACTAACCTGAAACACAAGAGGGAAGAGATTTCTGTTGAGGATCTCATTGCTGCCCTCTATGTGGAAGAAAAAGCAAGAGCAAAGGATGCACCAAGCTCTTCTGGCCAGAACAATGCAAACTTTATTGAGAAAAAGACTGTAGCAAAGAAGTACAAATCCAACAAACCGAACAAGACAACTAGCTTTAAGAAGAAGAAATTGAGAAAAAGGATTTGAAGGACATCACCTGCTTTGTGTGCGGAAAAGATGGTCATATGGCAAAGGATTGTCGCTTCCGCAAAATCAGAGATGGTGAACAGCCAAAGAAGAAGGCTGTTAACGTGATCATATGCGAGGCCTCAACTTCAGGAGGGTATGGTAATCCACCTGTTGTTTTTTCAGCATGTCAATCCACTGATTGGTGGGTGGATACAGGTGCTAATGTTCATGTATGTTCTGATATTTCCTTTTTTTTCTAACCAGGCAGGAGGGGCTTCCTCCGTACTAATGGGAAACGACTCGCATGCTTCTGTTCTTAGTGTTGGCACAGTGGATCTGAAACTTACTTCAGGGAAGATTGTCCACTTAAAGAACGTGCAACATGCTCCTACAATAAACAAGAACCTCATTAGTGGTTCTCTTCTATGTAGGGATGGTTATAAGCTAGTTTTTGAGTCGAATAAAATTGTATTGTCTAAGTTCAAAAACTTTGTTGCTAAAGGCTATGAGAGCGAAGGCTTGTTCCGTCTAAGTACTTTAGAGTATTGTTATAATCTGAATGAGGCAAATGTTTGGTATTCCCGTTTCTGTCATATTGGTTTTGATAGTATTGTGATAATGTCCAAATTAGATTTAATTCCAAAATATGAAATTATCAAAGGATCAAAATGTCAGTCATATGTGCAAGCAAAATAGCCTCAAAAACCTTTTAAAGGATTAGAGGATGAAAAGAACTTGGCACCATTAGATCTTATTCATTCAGATTTGTGTGAAATGAATGGACTATTGACAAAAGGAGGCAAAATATATTTTTTAACTTTTATTGATGATGCAACACGCTACTGCTATGTGTATTCGCTAAAAACTAAGGATGAAGTTTTAAACTACTTTAAAACTTATAAGGCCGAGGTTGAGAACCAACTAGAAAAGAAAATAAAAAGATTGAGATCTGATCGTGGAGGAGAGTATGTCGCTCATGAGTTCTCCCAATTCTGTTCTAAGAATGGAATAATCCATGAGTTCACACCACCATATTCACCCCAATCAAATGGAATAGCTGAGAGGAAAAATCGGACATTAACGGACTTGGTCAATGCCATGTTAGAGAGTTCTGGTATGCCTAAGGCATGGTGGGGGGAAGCTATATTGACAGCAACTTTCGTCCTAAACAGAGTAATCACTAAAAGAAGTGAAATTACTCCATATGAGGGATGGAAGGGGAGAAAACCTAATGTTAATTTTCTGTGAACTTGGGGGTGTTTGGCAAAAGTCAATATACCATTGCAGAAAAAGAGAAAACTTGGACCAAAAACAGTTGATTGTATTTTTCTAGGATATGCTCAAAATAGCACGGCCTATAGATTTTTAGTAGTTAAATCAGAAACTCCTGAGATTATTGTTAACACAATAATGGAGTCTAGAGATGCTTCATTTTTTGAGAATATCTTTCCTATGAAAACAGTAGGCAGTACTTCAACACGAACTTAGAATGTTCAAATCGATAATATCGAAAATGAGAATAATCAAACTTCTGAACTTTCCACCATTTCTGAACCAATTTATGATATCCCTGAGGAAGACAACAATTTAGTCGCAGAAGCTCCTCGAAGGAGCAAGAAATAAAGGGTTGAGAAAACCTTTGGTGATGACTTTATTGTATACCTCGTGGATGATGTGCCAAAAACTCTTTCGGAAGCTTATGCATCTTTTTGATGCTGAGTATTGGAAAGAGGCAGTCCGTAGCGAGATGGACTCTATCATGGCTAATGAGACTTGGGAGATCACCGATCTTCCTATTCGGTGCAAACCTGTAGGATGTAAGTGGATATTTAAAAAGAAATTGAGGCCCGATGGTACTGTTGAGAAGTACAAAACAAGACTTGTAGCCAAGGGTTACACCCAGAAAGAGAGAGAAGATTTCTTTGATACCTATTCTCCTATCGCCAAATTAACCACCATCAGAGTGCTCCTTGCGTTAGCATCTTCCTATGGTCTGTATGTTCATCAAATGGACGTGAAGACAGTTTTCCTTAATGGAGAGTTGGAGGAAGAAATCTATATGAATCACCCGATGGTTTTGTGATTTCTGGACAGGAAAATAAGGTATGCAGACTATTAAAATCCTTGTATGGTTTAAAGCAAACACCTAAGCAATGGCACGAAAAGTTTGATAAGACTTTGACAACCGCTGGCTTTATTGTAAATGAAGCTGATAAATGTGTATATTACCGCTATGGTGGGGGTCAAGGAGTGATTTTGTGTTTGTATATAGATGCCATACTTATATTTGGAACAAATACTGCCGTAATTGACGAGGTCAAATCCTTCCTATCCCGATGTTTTGATATGAAAGATTTAGGAGAGACAGATGTTATTTTGAATATTAAATTGATCAAAGATGAAAATGGGATTACTTTAAACCAATCTCGTTATGCTGAGAAAATATTGAGCCATTTTAGTTTTGAAAATTGTAAAGTTTCTCCAACACCCTATGATGCGAGCATTAAGCTTCGAAAGAATCAAGAGTTAGGAAAAGATCAATTGAAATATTCACAAATTATTGGGTCACTTATGTATTTAGTTGGTGCCACAAGACCTGACATTTCATTTGCTGTGAGCAAATTAAGTCGGTTTACTTCTAACCCAGGGGATGATCACTCGGAGGCACTTGAAAGAGTGTTGCGCTACTTGAGGGGCACAACATCTTATGGAATTCATTATACTGCATACCCTTCTATATTAGAAAGGTACAATTACTCCAATTGGATCTCTGATGCTGATGAGATCAAAGCTACAAGTGGTTATGTGTTTACTTTAGCTGGTGCTGCAGTTTCATAGAGGTCTTGTAAACAGATTATATTGACAAGGTCAATCATGGAAGCAAAACTTGTAGCACTTGACACAGCCACTGTTGAGGCTGAATGGCTAAGAGATCTTTTGATGGACATGCCGTTGGTTGAGAAACCAATACCGGCAATCCTGATGTACTGTGATAATCAAACTGTGTTGGCCAAAGTCACAAATACAAAGGATAATATGAAGTCCTCTAGACATGTGAAGCGGAGGCTTAAATCTGTCAGAAAATTGAGAAACTCCGGAGTGATAGCTGTGAATTATATTAACACTGAGAAAAATCTGGCAGACCCTTTTACAAAGGGATTAGCACGGAAAGCGATTTCCGTTGCTTCTATGGATATGGGAATGAGGCCAATTTAAGTTACATCACAATGGTAACCCATGCCTTTTTGATCGAAGATCCCGTGACTTAGATAATGGAAAAAACAAGTTGATGTTGTAACAAGAGAGTACATATTAATTGTACCCATATCCTAATAAATAAAGTACTCTCAACTGTATGGAAGGTTGGTATAAAACCTTAATGTATTCTGTTGTCCAAATGAGGAAAAGGTATTAGCCTGCATGATACCTAGAAAGAATACACCTACTTAAGCTTAACTATTTGGTCGCAGTTCATGAGAATAGGGCATTCTCTAGAAAGCTCATGAGCAGATAAGGGAGCATGATCATATAACGCTCCGTTTAGACGTGGTTCATTGATAGCCTAGTATCACTTGAGATTTCAAGTGAAGTCTGATTATGAAAAGCTGTAAATTCAAGGCATAGTCCATTCATTAACTGTGAGAAGATGAATCTTGCTAATCTAGGTGTAAGTTCAACCCGTACGGGAGTTACATTATAAGACTGGTATATTAAACAACACTTCAGTACAATATTTTCAACATCTATGTGCTTCCTGCTTTGGAATTGGTGGGGGATTGTTGAAATTAGGCCGATAATTAAAGCTCATTTTCTTTAATTCTAAAGCATGAAAGGTTTAGTACCATATTGCTTAGGCAAAGTAGGGGAGATCAATTTATAAGGTGGAGTCCATACCACTCCTTAAATTATGGATTGTTAAAAATCGCGTGACTTGTGACTTGCGACGCACGGCCGCGCCGTGATGTGGCGCGCCACTTGGCAGACCATGTCCACCTTGTTTTTGCTAAACCTTGTACCGTCTCTTTTTCTTTGACTGGACATGAGACTGTTTAATTTTCATTAATCTGATTTGAATATCAACAGTTACTAGTGAATAATGGAGTCGGTTACTACTTTTGACTAGTAATGAGACTGCTTAAATATTTGGTTTGAATACGAGCAGTTACCATTGAATAATGGAGTCAGTTACATGAGTATTATTCTAGTCTAATGGCGTCAGTTACTAGAGAATAATTAGCACATCTATAAAAGGCCTAGAGACGTCTAGGTTCGAGGCTGAACTCCTCCATCCCTCTCTCCCATTGTCTTCTTCCACTCTTGTACGAAGTGTTGAGCAATTGAACCTCGTCGACCTTTCTTCTCAGCGTGCACCGAGAAGAAAGGAGAGCGGGATCTCCGAACCATTATCACAGAGAGAACCTGCACGGGGCGGCAATAAGGTTTCTAGGCAGCGCATCTGTGCGACCGCTCCTACTACATCCTGCACTGTATCGAGCCTTCACTCCATCACGCCTGCGCTGCTTCCTGTTCTTCATCAAGCCCAGCAGTAAATCGTTCGTGTGTTCGTACAACTTTGATACTATATTTTCTTTGTGTATATTCCGAAGTATGATGAGTAGCCTACTGTTAGTAGTTAGTTGTGCATCACTAGTATATTATTTTTGTCTCCTATTAAAACTTGAAATTAAAATATTATCTACATTTCCAACATCAACTCCAAGCAATTAGCCTACACTTCCAGAGGAGGAGCAAAGAGCTCCGAAAGAGGAAACACCCGTGGTCAAGGAAGCGGCTTCCAAGGACAAAGTGACTTCTGAGGACAACGAAGAGGTCAGTGGAGAGGCCGTGGGTGAGGCAGTGTTGGCCGAGGTGGTACAACCATGACTCGTCAAGCAGAGGGAGTTAGCCGTTGGTCTGGGATGGGCCATGACAAAACTCAAAGTGCAAAGGCAAGCAACAAGGAGAGGAGGTGCATCTTACTGAGACTCGGGATGAGCCAGTATTGATGCTGACAACAGTTGAAGACACTCAGAAGATAGTCTTACTGCACGAAGAGAAGGTCTTATCGATATTACGGACTAGCAAGGATTTTTACTACCTCCGATTTGTGGTACTTCGACAATTGGGCAAGTAATCATATAACTGGAGATAAAGGAAAGTTTTATGAACTCGATGAATCGGTTCAGGGCAATGTCAAGTTTGGAGATGGCTCTACTATTCAGATCAAAGGAAAAGGCTCAGTTCTATTCAAATTTAAAGAAGGTGAACAAAGACTGTTGACAGAGGTATATTACATACTAGATCTGTGTAGTAACATCTTGAGTATTGGTCAGCTAATAGAGACAGGGAGCAAGGTGGTTATATACGACACGTTCTTGTGGTTGTATGATCGGTGCAACAAACTCTTAATGAAGGTCGAACGCACTCGAATCGACTTTATAAGGTTTTGTCGGAAACCAGTGAGCCGGTAAGTTTGCTAGCAAGTATGGATGATAAGGCATGGCTGTGGCATGCAAGATTGGGACACATCAATTTTCAGTCCATCAGGTCAATGGGAGAGAAGGCAATGGTTGTCGGATTACCGAGGATAAGTCATCCCACTCAAATCTGTGAAGATTGCTTGCTTGCAAAATAGGTACAGCTCCTGTTCCAAAATATGGTCGAGTATCAAGCCAAAGAACGGTTTGAACTCGTTCATGCAGATCTATGCGGACCGATCACCCCATCGACTGTTGCCGGGAACAACTATTTCCTTTTAATTGTCGATGATTACAGTCGGATGATGTGGGTACAAATGCTCAAGTAGAAGAGTGACGCATTTAAGGAATTCAGAAAATTAAAAGCTATCGTAGAGACAGAGACTAGATATAAATTGAAGACCCTAAGGACAGATCGAGGAGGAGAATTTCTCTCAAATGTGTTCAAAACCTTCTGTGAGAATGAAGGAATTCAGAGGTATTTGACTACACTATGTACACCTCAACAAAACGGTGTTGTCGAATGCTGGAATAGGACTATGGTAACAATGGCAAGAAGTCTACTGAAGAGTATGAAGATGCCTGGAAGATTTTGGGGAGAAGCAGTACGACATGTGGTTTACATTCTAAATCGAGTAACCACCAAAGCACTAGCTGATACTACACCTTATGAGATTTAGACAAGAAGAAGACTAAGGCTGGATCATTTGAGAGTGTTCAGTTGAAAGGCTCCCATGAAGATTTCATCAGTTTACACTCGAAAACTGGATGACAGAAGTATGCTAGTAGCCTACCTTGGTGTCAAGGAAGGGAGCAAGGCACATAGACTTCTCGATCCAAGTCGGAACAAGCTCCACGTAAGTCGGGATGTGATATTCGAGGAGAATAGCTGTTGGGATTGGAAGGAAGGCACAAAAGTAAACCGTAACAGTTGGAGCGTGTTTACTGTAACTGAACTAGCAACAGAAGTACTGGTAGAAGTCGAAGAAGACCCGGTCACTCCTACGGAGGTCATACCTTCCACTCTTGCCGACCAGGAGGGTCTAGAACAAAGTGACGAATCCAACTCATAACCAATTGGTTCAGAAGAGTCACTTGAGGAGAAACCTCTGAAGTACCGGTCAATTTTTGAAGTATATGAAGCAACAGAACCTATGAGTTTGCCATTGGGAGAATTACTACAGATTGAAATAGAAGAGCCAAGGAGTTTCTCAGAAGCAGCAAAAGAGAGGCATTGGGTTGATACGATGGATCTAGAAATCAACTTGATTGAAACCAACAAGACATGAGAGTTAACTGAATTGCCAGGAGGATAAAGACCCATTGGTCTGAAGTAGGTCTACAAGGTGAAGAGGGACTCAGAAGGGAAGATCGTAAAATATAAAACCAGACTTGTTACAAAAGGCTACGTACAAAAGCAAGGAATAGGTTTCGAAGAGGTTTTTGCTCCGGTAGCAAGAATTGAGACTGTAAGGTTATTACTGGCACTAGCTGCTTAGAATAAGTGGCAAGTACACCATAATGGATGTCAAGACGGCTTTCTTGAATAGAGAATTGCAAGAGGAAGTATATGTCGCCTAGCCTGAAGGGTATGAGGTGAAGAATGAAGAATACAAGGTGTATAAACTTCACAAAGCTCCGTATGGACTTCAACAAGCTCCTCGTGCATGGTATGAGCATTTGGACCAAAGTCTAAAACATATTGGCTTCACAAAATGTCCTCAAGAACATGCCGTGTATGTAAAAAAAGGATGAATCTGACATTTTGATCATTGGGGTGTATGTCGATGATCTCATCATAACCGGTTCGAAGGCCGAAGGCATACAAAACTTCAAACAACAGATGATGAGGGAGTTTGAGATGACAGACCTTGAATTGCTCACCTATTACCTTGGCATAGAGGTCGAGCAAAGGAAGGATCGAATCATTCTCAGACAATCTGGCTATGCAAAGAAAGTTCGTCAACAGTTTGGTATGAAGGATTGCAATCCATGCAAAAGCTCTATGGAACCGAAGCTACGACTGGGTAAAGATCCTGAAGGAGAGTCGGTGAATCCGACCGAGTATCGACAAATTATTAGAAGTCTAAGGTACTTGTTACACACTCGACCAGATCTTGCATATGTGGTTGGATTAGTAAGCAGATACATGCAAAGACCAACACTAATTCACTAGAAGGCAGTAAAACAAATATTGCGGTATCTAAAACGTATAATTGAATTTGGTCTTGAATACTCGAGCGGTGGAGAAGGAAAGCTGACAGGGTTCACAAACAGTAGTCTGGCTGATGTCATAATAGATCAAAGAAGCATCGGTGGTATAGTGTTTTATCTCAATAATTCTGCAATTTCATGGGTGTCACGGAAGCAGGGGAGTGTTGCTCTATCGTTGTGTGAAGCAGAGTTCATAGCAGCAGCGGTAGCTGCGTGTCAAGCAATGTGTTGAGAAGACTGTTGGGTGAGATCATAGGACATCTTCCAAGTTTTTAGAGATGAGGACATTAGTTGGCATCAGGGACTTGGTTGAAAATCAAGCCTAGATTAAGGGGGAGTATGTTAGAATTAATCTAGTCTTAATTAGTTTGAGTCAGATTAACTCGGTAGTAGAATCAAACCAGGAGTTCGAGTAGAATCAGTTTTGGTGTTTTACGACAATGAGAAGTCGAGTCTGAGTCCATATTGTAATTATAGATGTGCTCCGTTTGAACTCAAGCTGAACCAAACAGGTATCCAGCTTGGTGCTCCATGCCCGTGGCACCTGTCTTAGACCGTACAGTGCCTTCTTCAGCTTGAGCACCTTGTCGGGGTGGTCATCATCGACAAAACCGGGGGGCTGCACAACATAGACTTCCTCGGATAACTCCCTATTGAGGAAAGCGGACTTTACATCTATGTGATGCACAGTCCAGCTTTCATGCGCTGCCATGGCGAGAAGTAGACGCACTGATTCCATCCGCGCCACCGGAGCGAAGTGTAACACCCTATGACCCACATTACCCTGAGATGCCACCAAACTACTCTACAGCTAGCCAATTTACAAGATAACATAAACTGGCAATAATTTCTAAATCATGATAAGCTAAGCGGAAGCATACTAAAGCAAGGTATTAGAACACTATTAATTAAAGAACAATTGCTAAAAAGTTTAACCAATTAAAACGAACTACTGTCTAGCATTATTACTTTGAAACAAACATTAATAAGGGAAATAAATCTATAATTAAGACTACACAACTATTACAACATTAATCATGATATGATGTGTGACAGTGATGTGCCGCTCTACCCTTCCCATGCATACTCGAGAATCACCTGGAGAGAGGGGAAAAGCAAGAGTGAGATAAAAAATCTCAGTAAGTAAACTGTTTAACAAGCTAATTAAACTACAATGTTATTAAGCATCATTATTCATTTTTCACAATGACCACAATTATAGTCTTAACCACATTTACTACCATCAATAATAAATCATTAGCAAATAAATCTTGATTGACTACTTCACATCCTCAACCACTACCATAACCAATCAAAGTAAAGCATTAACATGTTTTACCTCACTATCTTTATTATTTCTCACATCCACAACTACTATCAAAAATTACTACAAGAGAAAATAATCTCATGCCATAATCACAACCCCTACCATACCACAAGGAACAACCCCATTCCATAACCACATTCACATTTCTCAAACCACAAGAGACTCTCATGAGCCAATTCCACATTACAACTATAAAGTTGCATTTGCTTGCAAAATAACTTCACTACAATACATTGCATAAGTATGCAAATGATCTTTCCGCAATACAATGCATATGAATGCGTATGCTCCACTGCACCCTTACCCAACAAGGTAAGAGTGTGCATCATACTACGGCAATGTACGATGTTATACTGGTACGGTCGCGGCTATAAGCGACGACATCCACAATGCAAATATCATGACATGATATGAATGTTATGATAATCATAAACCACAAGAAATTAATCACGAAGATCAACAACATAATGATCATGAACATTTCCTCATAATCCACATGTGTCTCATTAAGCACAATGCCACTGTTTCATAAGATCATTACCACATAGACCATAATATATTCATCAAGAATGCTACCACCACAACCACAAATACTACCCCACAACCACAAATATATTCACTAAGAAAATTACCACCTATACCACCATATGTTCATAACGAATACTACCCCACAACTATATTCATTTCATCAAGAACAATTCCACATATCCACAATTAAACCATCAAGATCATAAATAGTTGAATTCTTAAAAATACTACCACATGGACCATATTGTGGAAATATGTAACAATGACATAGCACCTCCAATTAAGATAATTAATTAATATGAAGGTACAATTATTAACAAGTTAAACATGTAGTACAACCACTACGTTTACTTGCCTCTACCGTTAGAGCGAAGTAATCACGTGCAATCAGGAGCAAAACCACCTATTCAAGAGTACTTCTCAGCACAATTCCATAGCAATGAAAAACATGACTTAAGAAGTAAAGGCGTTGCTTAGACCCAAAATCCCACATCAACACTCTCCGCTCAACAAAACCCTCGGTCCGCTGCAGCAGCCATGCTTAATTTTTTGTATCTTTAAGGTTACTAATCCTTTTACAGAGAATGATACATTTCTAGTTTCCTCACTTGATTAGCTTCACTTTTCATGTAGACCATTTATTTTTATCTTGTCATTAACAAGGTGATATCTAATGCACAAAACATAGGACTTCCTCTGTTCTGAAAGTCTGGACAGCCGACTTGTAACGCGTCTCCAGAACAAATCAATGCTCTAAAAATTCTGGTTCTTTTATAGAAGCTATATTACTGAATTCCCTACCTTTTTTCTCAATTATGACCAAAAATTTAAAAATCATCTTCTACCCCCAATTCCCCTCTGAACAGCAAACAGCCTCAGTCTACACCCCTGATAGACAGCGGGGTTCCTGACCCTGTTACGCCCAGATCCCATAGCCAACAATTCTAAAACAATTATAGTAGATGCGTATCGTCGTCCTCTATGTTTTTCCTTTTGGGGAGACCCTCGGGAAAAATCATCTTAGGGGTCTAAACTGCACGAACAGCAACGCTGCGCGAATCAATCTACAGGAAGACAGCAGGGATTCTCTAATCGGGGGTTCTAAATCCTAATCCCCACCAAAATCTTGGGCTAAGAACCCTAAAATAGTAGAAATAAGAGAGATTGGGATAAGAGAGAATTACCTAGGGATTTGGGATCACCCCTCTCTTCCACTTCTTCTCTTTCCCTCCTTCTCTTCCTCTCCTTCTTCTCCTTCTCCTTGCACTAGGGCAGCACCAAAGGGGAGGGGGAGGGTGCAAGGAGGGTGGGGAGGTGGCGGCTTGGGGTGGGAAAAGGGGGAGGGAGGGCTCCCCAAGGGGTTTATGAAGGGGATGCTATGGTTTGGGAGGGGGTACGGGCCCCGTTTGGGCTGGTTGGCCCACCCCTCCGGACATCTTAAATCTCTAAATTAATTATTTTAATTCTCTTTTTATTATTTTAGACTATTTAGAAGAATTTATTTTCACCTCCCACGATTTACCGAAAATCCGGGTGACTCCGCGATTAATTTAGAAACCGACGCCGAAACGACATTCAGGATATTACACGAAGACTTCGTTGAACTCGATCCCCTGGCGTTGTACGTACCCTTTTACGACCAACTGAGCTTTGTGCTTGACGATGTCCCCCATTTCGTTCTTTTTCACCTTGAACACCCACTTGACACCGATCGGACGGTGGCCAAACGGGAGATCTATGAGCTCCCATGTCTTGTTCTCTTCAATGCACCACAACTCCTCGATCATCGCCGCGCGCCAGCAGTCCTCGCGCTCTACCTCGGCGAAGGTGCTTGGCTCCTCGGTCGCGAGCAAGTGGAGATCCTCAGCGTCGAGCTCTAATGGCGGACCTGTGGCTCTCTATGGTCCAGAATCTTCGTGGTGCACTGTTGTCATCGTCGAACATTGCAGAGGCATCGGAAAGTGGGGAGACGAACTCGACTCCACCATTAGGCAATTGCGGGTTGACGCCATGTGCAGGCAATGGAGTTCACGATTCCTCGTCGTGAGGTGGTGGAGTCACAGGTTCCTCAGCTGATGGTGAATGTCCCCGTCGGTGAATGTCTGTGCCGTGCCTTCATCACGATCCTAGTCCCACTTGGCCGCTTCGTCGAACACCACGTCACGCATGATGTGAACGCACTTGGCTACTGGATCGTAGACGCAATACGCTTTCGATCCAGCCTCATATCCGATGAAGACCATCTTCCTGCTCCTGTCTTCAAGCTTCTACAGGTGTGGCTTGACGAGCTTCACGTGCGCCATGCTGCCGAACGTGAGCATGAAGTGAACCACCGGCGTTCTTCCGTGACATGCTTCAAATGGTGTTTTACCTGCAAGATTGTGTGTCAGAGAGGGGTTCAAGATGAACACCATAGTGGTCACCGCCTCCCCCTAGAACTCACCGGGCATCTCCTTTGCCTTGAGCATACACTGTACCATTGCCACCACAATTTGGTTACGCCTCTCGACAACACCGTTCTACTGTGGTGATACGACACCGTGAGATGTCACGTCACACCTTTGTCTGTGCAGTACTACCCAAACTCAATGGAGTTGAACTCGCCACCGCGGTCAGTCTGTAGCACACAGAGTTTTCGCCTAGTTTCCACCTCAATGTTCGCCTTGAATTCCTTGATCAAGAGCAGGTGCATCGCCCTTCGATGATAGCAGGATTAGCCACATGTACCTACTCATGTCATCAACCAAGAGCAGGAAGTACTTCTTGCCGTTGTGGGTTGCCGGGAAGATCAGGCCGCACAAGTCACTGTGAACGAGGTCGATCCGACCAGTAGCCCGGAACCTCGCCTCCCCTAGGAATGGTGTGCGTCGCTGCTTGCTGGCAAGGCACGCGTCGCAGACTTGCTCTGGTGGTCGATCGATGGTAGCCCACGTACCATGCCTCCTCGTGCCAACTTGTGAAGCTCGTCGAAGCTGAGGTGGCCGAACCAGGCATGCCAGCACCACGCCGCAGACTTGCTGCGCGGCCAGGCATATTGGCTGTGCCATCTCCAGCTTCAATATATACAGGCGGTTAGGCCCTCGATTTATCTTCGCGAGTAGCTTCCTGTCTTGATCACTGGTCCGCAGTACGTCGTTCTCAATCAGCACTTTGCACCCATTTTCATCTAGCTGGCCGAGGCTGATGATGTCGGAGCGAAGTTGTGGGATGAAGTAGACACCGGTGAGGGCACGGTGTTGTCCATTCTTGCACGTGAACAACACTGTGCCGCGCCCTTGCACCATAATGATGGATCCATCTCCAAATCTCACGTTCCCAGTGACACCAGTATCTAGCTCAACGAAGATGTCGTGGCGCCCCATCATATGATTGCTGGCACCTGTGTCAAGGTACCATGCCTCATCACAACGGTCGCTGTCATTCCCGAGCAGACCCAGCAGCTTTGGCTCATCGAGAAAGACACGACTCCTGTCTGCTAGGGCAGGTTTGGCCACCATGATCGCGTGCACCTGCAGCAGAGCTGGCTCATTGTTGTCGTCCTTCGTGAGGTGTGCTTCATCACCCCGCCTGGGTTGCCAGCACTCACGTGCCCATTGCCCATCTTTGCTGCAGTTTTGGCACTTGTCTTGGGTCTTGTCCCTCTGCGGTGCCTTCAAGTCTTGACCACCGGCATCGCCTTTCTTGCCACAGAAAGGCTTGCCACGCCCGTGTGCGCCATTGCTTGACTTGCACGCACCAGAAGCACCGAAGCTCTCCTCCGAGAGATAGAGCTTGTCTCCGCCGGTGCTTGAGCCCCTGCCATGCCGTTTCTCAAGTCGCTCTTCCACCGCCTTGAGCCATCCGATCATGTCCTCAACCATGAGCTCCTCGAGGTCAAGGAGTGTCTCGATTGAGAGCGCGATCTGGGAGAAGCGATCTGGAATGACGCGCAAATACTTTTGCACAACCTCCTCCTCCCTGCGCTTGTCACCAAGAAGGCTCAAATTTCTAACTAGAGCAGTGAGTCTTACTGAGAAATCATCGACGGTCTCGTCTTCTCAGAAAGTGAGGTCTTCAAACTCGCGGCGCAGATTCTGCAGCTTCGCCTTGCGCGCACGCTGATTTCCAACCTTCATGGGTCGTCAGCGCCCCGAGCTTCTTCAGATCGCCCTTGTTTGCCAACATCGACCACAACTCCGTTGGCACAACACGAAGGATCGCCTCCATGGCCATCATGTCCTCTTGCGTCGGAACACCGCTGCGGCTGATTGTGTCCCAAAGACCACGCGCCTTCAGCATGACCTTCATCATCAGGGACTAGTCAGCATAATTCGTGCGCGTCAGGGTCGGGTACACTGCCCCACCCCCGACCTCCTTCACAACCCGCTGGACGACGATGTCCCGTTCCGGACTGTCATTGGTGCCAAATACCACACGGGCAGCCCCGCTCTCATCTGCATCAATGCGGCCAGCCCTGCTGCCGCTTGCTTCGGTGCGCCCACCGACAGGCGGCATTGAGTTAGAGCGTCATGACGAAGGAGAGCTAGAGCGCGACATCATAGGCACTCGAGTACAAGGCTCTGATACCAATTGTTAGCAAAGTGCTTGGCAATCACTCGATCACGCACACACCGAAAAATTGAGAAGACAATGGAACACTAGAGGCACTTGTGTGCTGCTAAAAACTAATGCTTAAACTGCAACTAGAGAACACAAGTGAGCACTGGAAGGTGAACTGAGAACTATTGCACTCATTCGTTCATTTGAGCACTTATTTATAGCAGGAGTACAATATAAACATAGCTTAAAGCTGACGCTAACAAACTGATCGTTACGATCCGCTAAAAACGTTAAACTCCCTGCTTACTAGCTCTTTGCAGACCGGTTCAACCGGATCTTAACAGACGCTGAAAAACGACGCTACTACCAACGGAAAGAAAAACTTCACTTGCACAGGATTAACGAGGCAACAGCCACCACAACCAGCACCCACGCTGGTCCACCGCGCCGCGCCGCCATGCGCGCTACGCTAAGCTGAAACTTCCACTCAGGCTCTCAGCACCACTTCCCTTGCTCAGCTCAGCTTCCCCTCTTCTTTTCCTCTTGCCCCTCCTCCTGTATCCAAATTGCAAGAACGCCCTTTTTCCTCACAGAAAGGCCCCTCGCGGACTAGCCGCTGCCTACGGCGAGGGCTGATCTCAGAATATCGAAACGATGCAGGGGGCGAGGGCTTCGTCTTCCTTGGAATTGGCTGCTGCTGCTGCTAGTTCTACTCGGGAATGTATAGCGAGGCCACTGCGAAGTGGGTAGGGACTGGTCGCTGGCTCGGCTAGTCGCCATAGCTTTTGCCGTTTCCGAGCTCTAATTTTGGATTTCCGGACCAAGTTGCTCCTTCCTGCACCACATTATTCGTGAATTATTAGGCGCACAGCGTCGCAACGTACGAGTGCCGACCAATGTCACACTGATTGGTGGAACCTGATGCGAAAATTTGAGGAAAGAAAATGTTAAGAGTACGTAGTGACCAGATGTGTAGGGGTTCTTATGCTCATTGTAATATCAAATTAATGTTTTAAACAGACAAACAAAATTTAAGTGAAAAAGTCTGTAAGCAAAAGTACATAAGATAAGATAAGAATAAAACTTAAAGTAGTCCCCCTTAACTTTTAATTGATCTAACTAAAATTTATGGTTAATGCAACTGGTTTGAAAAGTTTATATTGTAGCCATTTTTCATAAGTATACTTTATATCACATATATTGTAAGTTTGTTATAGGCATAGCCAACCCTATCATAAAAATATTGAACATCGGTAATATATCGATATATTTATAGATGCTATAGTTCATAGTAGAAAATACCAACCATATTTTTACTTAGAGTTTTCTATAATCTCATGTAACATAAGAAAACGAGTACGAGTTAAATCTAGTAAATAAACTAATCGAGACAATATTATACTTATAATCAAAATAGTTTTGGTACGTGAATCACGTTGTGTCCTTAGCACTTCTCCATCTCTATGTGGTGCGCGGGCCCCATCTCCTGCCCACTATAGCCCAGCGACATGTCTCGGTCGACCTGCGACACATGCGGGCCCACCTACAAAATTTTAGGCGGAGCTCGCGGCAACTGATCGGATGACCCACCTTCATCTGGACCCACCTGTCAGTAGCGCAACACACCTGAACCGTAAGTACTTTTCTCCCCGTTCACTGCAGCGAGCGAGTGCCACTGTGTCAGCAACAACAGCGGCCCCTGTGAGGCGGGAGCGGAACATTGGATCCGCTTATTTGTATTGGGAAACTAAAGATGAGGATCCCCGTTTAAACGGATCCTCTCCGTTTAAACGAGTCCTTATCTATAATGGGCACCTCATCCCACCCCCTATAAATAGAGAGCCATATGGCTGATTTTGTACTCAATGCATATGAAGCAATAAAGAAAGACCAGGAGTTCTCTCTACCTCTCTGTGTTCAATCTATTATTCGTGTTTCGTGATTGATTTGTTCTTATTCTAAGCGCAGGAATCGCCGATGGTCGCCGTGAGAGTTCCTCAACACGTTATCGCGACGACTACGCCCGTGAACGAGGTAATCATCGGCTATGTGATTGAATTTTCTAGATCGCTTTTGAATCTTTTTTTCCTTCGCGTTCTAGATTTATTTTGTCTACGGTGCAATTCGCCTAATTTACCGCGAGCAGACTTGAAGTCGCCGCACAATGTCGATCGGTAAATTACTTGCAAGGGTGGATGTCGATTGCATCGTAGATTGATCTACCACGAGCGACCGAAGTCGCGGCGAATCCGTCGATCGGTAGATCACGCACATTAAATTTGCATCCGTTCTTCTTGTTCAATGTATGACATCACGATTGAAAAAAGGGATGTTCGGTGTCACACGGTCGGCCGCCATCGCGCCGCATGCGCGCCGCCTCCCGCATGAGGCACCGCTGCCACCATCGCGCCGCATGCGCGCGCCCCGCATGAGGCACCGCCGGCCGCGACCGCGCCATGGCTCCCCGCGCGCGTGCCCTGCATGGCCGCCGACCTCGCCTCCACCCCACGGCAGCACATGGTGGCCCATGGCAGCGAACGGCAGCACATGGCAGCCCATGGAAGCAAACGGCAACAAATCCCCGCCGTGGTAGCCGACGGCAGCCGCCACGGCAACGCACGGTCCACCGGCCTGCATGGTGCCCGAAGCACCAGACCCTGCCACGGCAGCCGACGGCAGCCGATTCGCTGCCACGGCAGCCGCCGGTAGCCGCCACGGCAGCTCATGGCTCGCCGCTACGTTTTGGCGCCCGAAGCGCCGAACTCCCGCCGTGGCAGCCGCTAGCAACCGAAACCCGTGCCGTGGTAGTCGCCACCGACCGTGACCGCGCAGAGCCGCTACATATCCGCCGCCACGGCGCCGCCGACAACAAATTCTTCGCCACGGCAGCCGCCACGGCAGCGCACGGTCCACCGGCCTCCATGGTGCCCGAAGCACCAGACCCTGCCACGGCAGCCAACGGCAGCCGATTCGCTGCCACGGCAGCCGCCAGTAGCCGCAGCGCAGCCGCGCGCCGGCGCCCAAAGCAGCAGGCGCCGCCATGGCAGCCATCTTCGCGTAACGCCCGCCGTGGCGCCTTTTGTGCCCGGCGGAGGAAAACGGCGAGGAATCAGAGTGGCTCGAGTCAATGGGGAAAGGAGGAGATAAAGATAAGGCCGGCAATTTTGCAAGTAGACCCTTGAGTTTTCAAATACGCCAAAGCGATGGAAATTTTCGAAAACACCTGAAAAAAATCTAAAAATTACGTAAATTTTCCCGAATTGAAAATTTTGCGATAGACCCTGTATGGGAGATTTATTTAAAATTTGCTTTTAGTATAAAAGGGCCTATGGAATCCGAATTTTGCATTATTTTTAGCATTTGAAGCTTATTTATTTATGTCATTATTGTTTTATGTATTTTCTGTATTTATTTACTGCTTTGATTAATTGTAATTATTTAATTGCTTTTAATCACTGAAAATTAGCAAGAAATTATGAAAATGCATAGAAAATTATGGAACATTACGAGAATTTATTGTACCATTTATTTACCCGCATAAATAATTCCATGCATGTTTACTCGAAGTAAACTTATATATTCCATTCATCACATGTAGATGATCGCATCACGAATCGAGTCCGAGGAGCTTGCTCAAAGATGGCAAGAACTATCGGCGACGGGCATCCGATGTCGAGATAGTACTTGGAGCCGTGAAGCTCCGCGCAGCTATTGGGATTGGCGAAGGCATGACGCCAAACCTACACCGAGGAAAATGATCAGCACTTCATTTCCTCGTGCACCACTCTGCATTACTCTCAAGAATGAGTATATGGCGGAGAAAAGCGCGCTAGCACTGGACCGCACTCAAGAAGCGGTTTGAGAGGCTAAAGTACACCATTCTTCCTCAAGCGAGCAGAGTGGATCGGACTAAGATTTGCCGATTTCAAGACGGTCGGGAGTATAATTCGCATTGCACAGACTTGTACCAATCTTCAACTCGTGGCGGGCGCGATCACGATGAGCAGAAGATTGAGAAGACCTCGCCCACCTTTCATCCCAATGTCAGACAAATCCGCCGCAACTATCGCCAAGACGGCTACAAGGAGTACGCCAATTGATTGATATGATGCAGTAGCGGAGGCTCGTGACGAACTTCTCCGCAAGAATTACGCCACTCACCATTGGGAGCTCCGCCGCCGTGAAGCCAATGCCTGGGAGCTATAAGGTGCGAAAGCCCTTGATGAAAAGAAGGGGAAGAAGGGTAAGGCCGTTGCCCAGAAAGGCAAGTCAGATGCTCCAAATGACAAAAGGGCTAAGGAGAGTGGCAAAACCTATGGCCAGCAGAACCAAGGTTGCTACAAGTGTGGCAAGTGGGGGCATTGGTCGCGGATCTGTAAAGCATCGCAATATGTCATTGATGCCCACCAAGCCCAGAAGAACAATGGCAAAGGGCAGCCTGAAGCTAACTTTGCGGTGTTGAGGGGAGCATCATGAGCATTGCTCAAATGATGGAGGTTGAGTCCATCCGTAGCAAAGACCCTCACGACTTAGAGGCACCACCTCCATGATTTCTCTCAAGAGAACATCACTCCTGAAAAGATAGCCGAAGAAGTCAATGACTTTCTAGTTGATTCCGTCTGATGCACAGAATGCATGAGACGTTAATTGTCATTTATTTTGCATTAAATGGACAAGTTAGATCTTGCATGGATGGTACTTTATTTTTGTCTTCTCGTAATGGTTGGATGATTTTGAAATAATTCATTCATTTATTCAGTTTATAATGGCATGAACACGTGTGGCTATATTATACCAACATTAAGGCGCTCATAGCAGATACATCGCCCCAAGAAGATTCGTAAGCTCAACTATTCTGTCTCCGCACGCATGCATTAGGCCACCTAGGTCTTAGGATGATGAGAAATATAATTAACAATTCTCACGGGCATAATATTAATGTGAAGAATTTCCGAATCTCAAGATTTTGTGTGCCCCGCATGTGCCACCGGAAATTAATCACTAGACCATCTACTCAAAGTGAAGGATGAAGTCCCTGCATTCCCGAACGCATCCAGGAGACATTTGTGGTCCTATCCAGCCCATCTCAGTCCATTTAGGTATTTCATGGTGCTCATTGATGCTTCCTCAAAGTGGTCATATGTGGGTTTATTATCTACAAGAAACCATGCTTTCGCCAAATTGATCTCGCAGATCATTCGCATCGTAAATGTGTTCTCGATCATCGCATCAAGTCCATCGAATGGACAATGCCGAGAATTTACTTCAAAAGCATTTGATGATTATTGCATGGCGATGGGAATTGCGGTTGAGCATTCGGTACCACATGTCCATACCCGTAATGGTTTGGCAGAGGCATTGATCAAGAGAATTAAATTTATTGCCCGACCCTCTTGCAGACTGTAATTTGCCACCTACATGTTGGGGACACGCAGTCCTACATGCAGCGAATCTCATCAATTTTAGACCTTCGCCTACAACATCCATTCACCTATGCAACTAGCGCAAGGGTCACCACCGAAAATTTCTCATCTCAGGAGGTTTGCATGCAAGGTTTATGTACCTATACCCCCTCCACAGCGAACTGCAATGGGTCCTCTCCGTAAGACTGGGATATACGTTGGTTATGAGACTACATCCATAATCGTATTTGGAACCCATGTCGAGATTTGCATACCGCCGCCACGATCGCATTTTTGATGAGGATAATTTTCCGACATTAGGGGGAGGAAATCAACCCGTTGATGAAAAATGTCGGGAAATTACGTGGGAAGCCACGGGAATTCCTGCGCATGACCCGCGCACTGGTGAAACTGAAAAAGAGGTCCAGAAGATCATCGATTTGCAAGCATTAGCAAATCAACTGCCCGATCACTTTAGTGATTTGAAGAGCGTGACTAAGTCGCATGTGCCTGCACGCAATGCACCGGAGAGGGTCGAAATACCAAAGAAAATTGAAGGTATCCCTAATCCCGTCCAGAGGCCTCAGAATAAAAGGACGAGAACTCCGCCTCGAATCCAAAGTAACCGGGACGCCGCAAAAAGGATAAGAAGGACTTATCACACCGATCACCAAGTCCCCGATCGAGAAGGGGAGCCGTTGAGACCGCACAAGTATGACACTGTTGTAAAGGACATACCGGATCTGAATATCCCCATCGGCATGGATGTGTGCGCACACATCGAGCCGAAAAACTAAAGGGACTTGCCACCGCAATGGAAAGAAGCGATGCGCAAGATGAAGCTCCGTAAGAAGCAACTCATGAAGAAATAGCTATAAATTATGTGCACACGGAGAGTCCCCGAACAGACAAACGACCAATGTCGATATCTACAAGAAAGAAAATTGCCACAATCATTGATCTTGATCCCGAGCCCGCATCGCTCACGAATGTAAGAAAAGATCAGATTGGGAAGATTGGAAGAAGGCAATAGCAACCGAATTGCTATCTCTGAACAAAAGAGAAGTGTTTGGGCTCGTGTGCGACTCCTCCCCATGTGCACCTCTGTAGGGCACAAGTGGGTATTTGTTCGAAAGAGAAATGAAAGAA
The DNA here is from genome assembly GCA_036346265.1 of Melocanna baccifera. Taxonomy (NCBI): domain Eukaryota; kingdom Viridiplantae; phylum Streptophyta; class Magnoliopsida; order Poales; family Poaceae; genus Melocanna; species Melocanna baccifera. Next base: position 9,512,194 of record CM070694.1, on the reverse strand, counting down.
ACAGTAGTGAGATACAAAGCAAGGTGGTAGCACAAGGTTTCACTCAACGCCCCGGAGTTGATTATGAAGAAACCTACTCCCGGTCATGAGTGGAATTACCTTTAGATACTTGATCTCAATGGCGTGAACTTGAATTTAGAAATGAAACCGATGGATGTTGTGATCAGCATATCTTTATGGTAACTTGGATTCGAGATTTATATGAAAGTCCTCAAGGAATTCCTCTCCAACCAAGACAGAGCAAATAGAAATCAGCACAAAGTGTGAAGCTTAGAAAGTCCCTGTATGGACCAAGCAACCGCGAGAATGTGGTATAATCGCTAAGCGACTTTCTCTGCAAGAAAGGCTACACGAACAATGAAGACTGTCCTTGTGTATTTATACGGCGATCCTGAATGGATTCTCAGATAATCTCGGTGTATGTAGATGATCCGAATATCATCGGGACAAAGTGGATGATATAAAAGAAGCAAGCTCCTACTTGGAGTCGAGTTTGAAATGAAAGACTTAGGCAAGACCAAGTTTTGCTTAGGCCTGCAGCTTGAGCATGTCCCTGGAGCAGTCTTGGTACATCATCGACCTACACCTGTAAGGTGCTAGAAAGATTCGGCTTTGAGAAAGCATTCCCATCAAAAGTACCTATGATCGGAGATCTTACAAGAAGAAAAGATCCTTTCCGACTTAGGGAAGAGGGGAGGAAGTCCGGGACCGAATTCCCATACTTGAGTGCGCTTGGAGCACTCATGTACTTAGCAAACTGCACTAGACCGGATATTACCTTTGCCGTGAATCTATTAGCAAGGTATAGTGCAGAGCCCACCAAAAGGCATTGGCAGGGCATAAAGGACATCTTCCGATATCTCCAAGGAAGCAAGGACCTTGGATTGTTCTACGTAAAGAATCAAGATCTGAACTTGATTGGCTATGCAGATCTTTGGGTACTGCCTCGACCCGCATACCGTAAAGTCACAAACAAGCTATGTATTCTGTGTGGTGGAACCGCAATTTTCAAAATCGCCTAAGCAAAGCCTTGTAGCTACCTCGACGAACCACTCAGAAATAATAGCGCTGTATGAAGCCGCACGTGAATGCGCTTGGCTACGCCGAATGGTTCACCACATCCAGCAGTCATATGGAATGAACATTGTGCAAAACCCCACAATTATCTATGAAGATAATGCCGCTGCGCTGCACAAGTACAAACGGGCTATGTGAAGAGTCATCTCACAAAGCATATCAACCCCAAGTTCTTCTATGCTCATGAATTGCAAAAGATGGACGAGATTAAAGTACTGCATACTAAGTCTTGTGAAAATCTAGCCGATCTATTCACAAAGTCCCTCACCGCATCTAGTTTTGAAAGGTGCGTGCGAGGATCGGTATGATGAGACTTAGAGAAGTGCAGAATCTGGGGAGAATTCTCTCAAGTCCGTTAGTAAATCTTGATCCCAAGATCAAGTACCCAAATAATAAAAGTCCTCAAGACTAAATGAAGTTGGGTGAATTGTACTCTTTTCCTTGACGAGTTTTCCTGAAGTTTCTCGATCAAGGTTTTTAATGAGACAATTCGTGCAATCGCAAAGATAACATGCATCATGTACTCTTTCTCCAAATTTTTCCCATCGGGTTTTTATGGAGTTTTAATGAGGCATGAGTATGTCTGATGAGTGCCCAAGGGGGAGTATTGGGAAACTAAAGATAGGATCCCCGCTTAAACGGATCCTCTCCGCTTAAACGAGTCCTTATCTATAATGGGCACCTCATCCCACCCCCTATAAATAGAGAGCCATATGGCTGATTTTGTACTCAATGCATATGAAGCAATAAAGAAAGACCAGGAGTTCTCTCTACCTCTCTGTGTTCAATCTATTATTCTGTGTTTCTGTGATTGATTCGTTCTTATTCTAAGCAGAGGAATCGCTCGGACTGGTCGCCAGCGAGAGTTCCTCAACAATTTGCGCTCGAATAACTGTGCAGGCTGTGCAGCATGTGCACGGCCTACAGGCGCCATGGACTGCCATCAAGAGCGCCCTTGCAATAGCAGATGACGAGTGGGCCCGCAGGTGACTCATGTCCATGTGAATAGGGGGAAAATCACGGGAGGATTTGGAAGGAGGATTGGAACTATCTTTATTGCTATAAATTAGTTATAAGATGTTTTTGATGAGATATTATAAAGAAGATGCTACTAGCCTTAAGATCGTTACACCTTACATCTGTAATTTGCTTTTCGATCGAGAGATCTCTTTTGATTTTCTATAATCTATCTCTATGACATCCTCCGTTAGACTTAAATATCGTCGATTCCTTATATCCAGTCGAGCGAACGATTGTTGTCAACGAGAGAATCTTGATGATAATTATTGTCAGTGGGAGAGAGTCACGTAGGGTCAAATCATGTGGTTAGGAGGAAGATTAAGCACATGCTGGCAATGTACAAACCACAAGCTGGCAAAGTAAAACAGTACAAACCACAAGCTGGCAAAGTGTAAGTATGACTAACTAATTCGCATCGCCAGTAAAGGAAAGCACCTTGGAGTGATCCACGAGTCATGGTGCTGGTTTAAACCATCGTGGACACGAGTCGTGACACTAGTTTAAACCACTGTGTGGCACAAGAGAGGGTTTGGGTGATGCAGATATAGTTTTCCCCCAGATAAAACCTTAGCAGGTGTAATATTTTGCTAGATGCATTTGTAAAGGTCATGTAGTAACCCTCTTATTTGCATGTTTAAGGAAACATGCGGAATATAGCAATGGGGATTATCTCTTGTAGGTAAAGATGTATATTCTCTGTAGAGTATAAACTGTTTAAACAGTTGTGCCTACGGTCAAGGGCATACATAGAAACTTTCTCGAATTAGATCTATATACAAACTCTTTACGGGTGGGGGGCAAAACAAGTTGAAAGGATATACTTCAATTTAAATTTTCCTAGAGAGATGTACCCCAGCGACGGTTAAGTAGGGTGCACATAACCCATTAGACAAAAAAAATTAGTATTGGTGGACAAAACCATGTAACCAGTGGATGGAATCGTCTACAATATATTTATTGCACAACTTCAAATGTTACGCATGTTTTACTAAAATGCTAGGTCATATGACTTTTTACTAATAATATTTGCAAAGGTGTTACCAAGACCACAATAATACCATCTTCAAAGGCATCAATATTATCCTCATGAATTTAACAATAATGGAATATCATCATATCCACCATGCATTTACTTTCATATACCACAATTGGCTCATTTAGCAAATTACCACAATACTACCAAAACTCATCCAAACATGGTAATTGATTAATATCTTGCTACCACATTCTTACTTAGAAAACATGTAACCATGGCATATCATTTAGCATTACGAAAATCATGTATATTGCAAGTAGAAAAAATAACGGGTTAAACGGTAGCACATCCGCTACGTTTACTTGCCTCTACCGGCGAAGCGACGAAATCACACTCGTTCAGAAACAAAACCACCTGTCCAAAAAGGTACCTCTCAGCACACATTACAACAATGAAAACGTGATTATCAAAGAAAAGATATCGCTAAGCCCCAAAACCCCACAACATCCTTCCCCGCGTAACGGTTCTACAATATTCCCACTGCAGCGGCGCTGCTTAACTTTTTCTTATCTTTAAAAATATAAAACTAATTACAGTAAAAGATATATATCTAGATTCCTCACTTAAATACCTATACTTTTCATGTAGATCACATATTTTTATTTTGTTCTTAGCAAGGTGTAACATAATGCACAAAACAGAGGACGTTCTCTGTTCTGGCAATCTGGGCAGCTAGATTCTAACGCGTCCCAACCACAGTGTACGACTCTAAAAATTCAAATTTTTTTACAGTAGCTAGACTACTGAATTACCCACATTTTTCTCAATTATGACCAAAAACATAAAATTCATCTACTACCCCTAAATCACACCTGAACAGCAATCTGTCCCAATCTACACCCCTGACAGACAGCGGGGTTCCCGACCCTGCTACACCCAAACCCTGCGGCCAAACATTCTGAAAAAAATACAAAAGATAGGCCTCGTCGTCCTCTACAATTTTTCTTTTGGGCAGACCAGCAGGAAAAATCTTTTCAGGGGTCTAAACCGCGCAAACAGCTACGCTGCGCGAATTGATCTACGGGCAGACAGTAGAAACTCTCTAATCGGAGGTTCTAATTGCTAATCCCCATCAAATCCCGTGCTATGAAACCTAATTACAGTAAAAACAGAGGGTTTTGGAATGGAGAAAAATTACCAAGCCTTGAGATCACACCTTTTCTTCTCTTCCTCTTCCTCCCTTCTCTTCTCCTTCTTATTCTTCCTTTGCACCAAGGGCACCACCAAGGGGGGAGGGTGAGATGGTGGCGCAAGGGAGGGGAGGGGGTGATGGCTAGGGGGGAAGAGGAGGGGGAGGCGCCCACAAGGGATTTAAAGGGGGAGGGGCAGCTAGGGTTAGGGGAGGGGGTGCGGCCACCCCTTGGGCCCATTGGCCCAAGGTGGCAAGCCCGCCCTCCTGCCAGCCCGCTAAAGAGTTTTTTTAATTACCTTTTCCACACATTTTTTATTTTATGCTATTCCATGAAAATTTATTTATTTCCTTCCCACGATTTACCGAAAATTCGGTGACTCCGCGATTAATTTAAAACCGACTCCGAAACGACATTCAGGGTATTACATTCTCCCCACCTAAAAAGGATTCGTCCTCGAATCTAACTCCTCAACCCACGAGATAAAAGAACAATCAAGGAAATAACAACTAAAGGATAGAGCATCCTAAAGGAACCACAACTACGGGTACTCTTCCGCCTCGAAGAGCTCGGGCTCTTATTATTCATCTGGTCTTCAAGGTTCCACATCGTCTCCCGCTCAGCCTGATTCGTTCAGAGGGCTTTCACATATTTGATGGCCCTCTTCCTCACAGTCAGTTCCGGCGAGTCCACGATTCACGTTGATCTAAGCCAAACGTCCGCATAACTCTTCGGCCAGCTCTGAGCAGCTAACAGGTCCTGCCATTTTGGCAAAATTCCCCACCACAACTATCAAACCACTATCTAGTACCATCCTTCTTAAAATATTTTCCTCTATTTATTATAATCAGGGTAATACATTAACCTCTTTTAAAGAATTTGACCACAAATTTCACTCACATCATTCTACTCAAGGCCAAACAATAACTTTTACAAATAGAACCCAATAAAAGAAGAATTAAGGATTCTCAAGCAATACACTAGCAACCAGCTTTCCTTCAAAGGACCACGATCCAAAACAAAGAATTCACCACAAAACCTTTTCCACTCTCCAAGTAGACCATTGGAGAAACAACACCACATAAGCCAAGAGTGAAAATCACTCGACAGACCAAAACAATCATTTTCTTTTCCTAGCTGGAAAAGACTACGCCTCAACATAAAACAATTCAATTTGCAGATGATCTCTGCCAAAAACACACAGCACAAACAAGAATCAAGAGAGCATCTCACTACTCGAGATAACAATAATTTCCCAACCCATTTCTTTTAATAATTTAACTTCCTTGAATCAAGAATTTTTAAATCATCACCTAACACACCAACGTATTTATCTTAAGTTGGCAACCTCAACAATAAACTCAAACTGATTACATCATCTACACCATTGTAAATAGACTCTACTGCCCCCGCAAATCATACTCTAGCCCAGCCCTCGACCAACGGAATTATTTTGACAGGTAATTCTTAATGCACCTCAATCCTTTAAGGATAACAACTCAAATCTCACATCGCTCCCACACATACTCCTTTACTGCACCTCAAAGATGCTATCCACGATCCTCACACTATTGAAAAACCACTCTGATCTACTATTCCCACACAGAGACACTGGACCTCTAAGGTTCTAGCATAACAAAAGGTAAAGCTCAGACTCAGCTTTCAAGACTCCTACAACAACTACCCGTATAGAGATAGGGAATCCTCAGGTGAAAATCCCTACTATTCCACAATTAACATACGCTTAATTCTTAACATCAACAAATTATTCGACTCCAAGACAAACATTTTATTTAAATCAAATCATTCCCAAGGATTATTCCACGAAAACAATATATCATCTAATGAGTCTCAAACATCGTGTTGTTTAAGGCTCCCAAAAAAAACGTCTACTAGACCACCACTAACCAGTTGCCATCACGCAACAAAAAGGCTTCGCAACCCACAACAATTACCATGTTCTTATAAGAAGAGGTAAGAAGAAATAAATTCCAGCATACAGAAAATCGCTATCATTCACAGTAGCCAAAAAGACCAAGAGAAAAACAAATAGCATTGAGGTTGGAAAACACAAGATGAGATCATCTGTACTTCAAATACTTCTAGTACCACTTTTTCTTTCAATAAGAAATAATTTTTCTTTGATAATAGCATCCCACCAATTCCAACAAAGGATGCTAAAAGACCACAACACGAGATTCAGATAAAAACCAATAAGATCATTCAACACGTTGCTTTACTCAAAGCAACCTTGTCTATCACACAAGTCATAAGGTCTAAAAAATCCCCAACCTCAAATCTCACACCCTTTAATTCAATTAGTATCATGGAACTAACAAATTCCTTTATTTTTAAAACATTCAACACCATAATCACAACTACATGCTATCAATTCTATTAACAACAAGATAAAATATTCTTTACAAGAATCATCATATCCTCTTACTCCTTCATATTTTTCCAAAAGGAAAACCGTGAATCACTTCATCATGTTCTTATTATCTAAATAAGATTTCAACTACTTAATTCTAGGGAAACCTAGTGCAAAAGCCACCATATTAAAACAAAATTTTTTAACAAGATAATATAGAACATGACAACCTCACAAACATGCTAGTACAAATCTCTTATTAGATTTTATACATTTAACTATTACCGATGCTCAACTTCTAATTTAGCACAGATTGATTGCACTCCAGTCATTACTGTCAATAATTGATTATTAATTTTCATCATCGTAGCATTAATGATCCTATATCTGTTTTGCAATCGCAAAAACAATTATAAGCACAGATTTAATATTCCACCTTATGTTCAGAAATTAGAACAAAATAACTTTAAACATCAATAATACCAGCTTTATAAGACAAGATCCCACAAGTCAATACATCAACCTTCATCTATTTCTTTATACATGTTTCAACAATTTAGCATGGCAAAAGTTACATGAATTTAGCAGTTGTGCATGCTCATCAGGTATATAAACAGAGGACACATTGAAGATTAATACTACTAAGGCAATATTCTAACACCTCCTTACTTAACCATCCCGAATGGTCAGATTAATTACTTAAGATCAATTAATCCAATCTATCCAACAAGTTGGGAAATTTAAACAACTACAGTAATCAAACCACTTATTTTATATTCATCAATTACTGCATGAGTTCTAAACATGTATCGACAAATTCTCAGCCATAATTCTTCAAGAAACTACAATAGGGCAACATCATACAAAACAATCTCACTTCTAAGGATGTTAATAGAAATTAATTATGTACCACGCTAACATTTCAACTTGATAATTCACAACCTATCAATTATTTACATAATTGCCACCTCCTACTTAAACACAACAAAACATCACAAAGAGATTTTAGCACTTCTTTTTAGAAAAGGGAGAAATCAAACTTCAATAACCGAAATAACTCGAAAGAAATGCATAGAGCCAAGGCTTCCACCAGTTAACGAACTTTCAACATAAAGCTCTGATTTTTTTTCTTCCAAAATATCAAACGAATAAAAGAGTCATATTTTCCAATAAGAAAGATGGAACAAACACGAAAAATACCAGTCTCTTTAAAAGCACTGCTCACGAGCAGCAAAAACAACCCATCAATCAGAAAGAAACAATATTTAGTCTTAAGAACAATTAGAGGCCTATTGGCACCCACCAACTGCAATAAACCGCTAATCCCGAGAGAAATTCATTAACCGCAATAGGCCAAGAATCGGCCAAAATCAACTCAAGGAGGATAACACTTTTCTAAAAAAACTTACCCACGACATCCGCAACTAAGTTACCCGAGGTAACTGCATCACTATCCCCATACCATGAACGGTGGTATAAACTAGCAATGCCCAAGGCAACAGCTGCAAACCCTACCTATTATCATTGACTATCCTCACTAATAGCAGTCATAGAAACAAATCATAAACATACAAGATTATCTCATAGCATGAATCATCAATATAACATGTCAAAACATGAATGCAATGCTTGACCCATCCCATCCTACTGTGCACCAGTGTGTCAATTTAATATTTTTAATTACCACGGACCTAAAGCCCACTCTGATACCAACTGTAACTCCCCAGGACCCATATTACCCTAGAATGCCACTAAACCACTCTACAGCTAGCCAAAAATTTCAAGATAATTTATTCCGGCAACAATTTCTAGATATGAAGCATTAAGCGGAAGCATAAACAACTAAGTGAACAAATATAACGATAACAAGTTCAATAATTGAATCAACCTCTAGCAGATTAATCAAAGAATAGTTCACAAGTTCATCATTATTAAATAAAATAATCATCCACGGTTAGCTAGGCATTTGGCTAGAATTCTATCGATTTTATTATATCATGAATTGATGAACCAAGTGCATTATTGTGGTGCCGCTCTACCCATCCCATGAATGCTCAAGAATCACCTGTAGGGGGGAACAAGAGTGAGATAAAAATCTCAGTAAGCAAACTGTTTAATAGGTTATTCAGACTACAAACAAATATACAACATCATTAAAGTAACCATATATCCACATCCACAATGTGCATCCACATTCATTAACAAGCTAAATAAACTACAATGATGTTAAGCATCAATATTCATTTCCCATAATGACCATAATTATAGCTTCAACCACATTTACTACCAACAATAGGAAAACATTAGCAAATGAATCTTGATTAACCACTTCATATCATCCACCACTACCACCGCTACCAATGACAATAAAGTATTAACATGTTTTACCTCACTAATTTTGTTATTTCTCGCATCCATAACTGCTATCAACAATTATCACAAGAGAAAAGAATCTCATGCCACAATCACAACCCCTGCCATACCACAAGGGATGAACCACAATCCACGACCATAGCCACTTTCCTTATACCACATGTGACTCTCATGAGCCAATTCCACATTACAACTATGAAGTTGCAGTTGTTTATAAAATACCTTCACCACAATATATTGCATAAGTATGCAAATGATCTTTCCACAATGCAATGCATATGCATGCTATGCTCCACTGCACCTTTACCCAACAAGGTAAAAGTGTGCATCGTGTTACGGCAATGCACGATGCTGTACCGGTACGATCGCGGCTATAAGCGGCGACATCAACAATGCAAATGTCATGACATGTTATGAATGATATGATAATCATAAGCCACAAGAATTTAACCACAAAGGTCAACTACATAACCCCCATTCGGTTCACCTATGTCATAATTAATCGATCTATAGTGAATCCTACACATAGACCACAATATATTCATCAAGATTGCTACCACTACAACCACAAGTATTCACTAAGAATACTACCACCAAGACCACAATAATACCATCTTCAAAGGCATCAATATGATCCTCATGAATTTAACAACAATGAAATATCATCATATCCATCATGTATTTACTTTCATATACTACAATTGGCTCATTAAGCAAATTACCACAATACTACCAAAACTCATCCAAACATGGTAATTGATTAATATCTTGCTACTACATTCTTACTTAGAAAACATGTAACCATGGCATATCATTTAGCATTACGAAAATCATGCATATTGCAAGTAGTAAGAATAACGGGTTAAACGATAGCACATCCACTAAAGTTACTTGCCTCTACCAGCGAAGCAACGAAATCACACGCGTTCAGAAGCAAAACCGCCTGTCCAAAAAGGTACCTCTCAGCACACATTACAACAATGAAAATGCGACTCTCGAAGAAAAGATATCGCTAAGCCCCAAAACCCCACAACATTCTTCTCGGCGTAACGGTTCTACAATATTCCTACTGCAGCGGCGCTGCTTAACTTTTTCCTATCTTTAAAAATATAAAACTAATCACAGCAAAAGATATATATCTAGATTCCTCACTTAAATACCTACACTTTTCATATAGATTATATATTTTTATTTTGTTCTTAGCAAGGTGTAACATAATGCACAAAACAGAGGACGTTCTCTGTTCTGGTAATCTGGGCAGCTAGATTCTAACGTGTCCCAACCATAGTGTACGACTCTAAAAATTATGATTTTTTATAGAAGCTAGACTACTGAATTATCCACATTTTTCTCAATTATGACCAAAAATATAAAATTCATCTACTACCCCTAAATCACACTTGAACAGCAATATGCCCCAATCTGCACCCCTGACAAACAGCGGGGTTCCCGACCCTGCTACACCCAAACCCCGCGGCCAAACATTCTAAAAAAATACAAAAGATAGGCCTTGTCGTCCTCTACAATTTTCCTTTTGGGCAGACCCACAGCAAAAATCTTTTCAGGGGCCTAAACCGCGCAAACAGCCGCGCTGCGCGAATTGATCTATGGGCAGACAGTAGGAACTCTCTAATCGGAGGTTTTAATTGCTAATCCCCATCAAATCCCGTGCTATGAACCCTAATTACAGTAAAAACAAAGGGTTTTGGGATGGGAAAAATTACCTAGCCTTCGGATCACACCTTTTCTCCTCTTCCTCTTCCTCCCTTCCTTCTCTTCCTTCTCTTCTCCTTTTCCTTCTTGTTCTTCCTTTGCACCAAGGGCACCACCAAGGGGGGAGGGTGAGATGGTGGTGCAAGGGAGGTGAGGGGGTGACGGCTGGGGGGGGGGGGAAGAGGAGGGGGAGGTGCCCACAAGGGATTTAAAGGGGGAGGGGTAGCTAGGGTTAGGGGGAGGGGGTGCGGCCACCCCTTAGGCCCATTGGTCCATTGTGGTAGGCCCTCCCTCCTGTCAACCCGCTAAAGAGTTTTTTTAAAATTAGCTTTTCCACACATTTTTTATTTTATGCTATTCAATGAAAATTTATTTCTTCCCTTCCCACGATTTACCGAAAATCCGGTGACTCCACGATTAATTTAAAATCGACTTCGAAACGACGTTCAGGGTATTACAAGGTGGCTTTACTCCTGACCGTGCTTGAGACCTTTGCTCTTCGGTAGAGGCAAGTAAACGTAGCGATTGTTGCTACAGTTTAATTTGTTAATTTTACTACCTTCACTACAATTATTGATTATTTGGTTATTAATCCACCATTAAATTGAGATGTCTTGCTGTGCTATATACTTATGTTTGCACATTGTGGTTTATGTGGTTATATTTCTAATGAATCAATTATGGTCATATCATGCCATGAAAAAAAACCTCCTAATGAAGTTGAGCAGCAAGGCATGGTCCTCGTATTTGTCTAAAGCATGTGCATGCCAGTTATCACTAAAGTAGAGCTAACTGGACCTGTAATGCTTATGTTTTGTTAGGAACCAAAACTCTTTGCTTATATAAGATGACTGACAAAATGTAAGAGAGCATCAAAGAGTTTTTCAATCTAATTTGTTAATTTTACTACCTTCACTACAATTATTGATTATTTGGTTATTAATCCACCATTAAATTGAGATGTCTTGCTGTGCTATATACTTATGTTTGCACATTGTGGTTTATGTGGTTATATTTCTAATGAATCAATTATGGTCATATCATGCCATGAAAAAAACCTCCTAATGAAGTTGAGCAGCAAGGCATGGTCCTCGTATTTGTCTACAGCATGTGCATGCCAGTTATCACTAAAGTAGAGCTAACTGGACCTGTAATGCTTATGTTTTGTTAGGAACCAAAACTCTTTGCTTATATAAGATGACTGACAAAATGTAAGAGAGCATCAAAGAGTTTTTCTTTTGCCTATAGTGGGTCAACTGCGTTGGAAATCATGGGAGTAGTACTAACTAAATTTATTTGGATTTTACCAATGTATACTCACTTAAGTGACATTTTACCGATTTATACTCACTTAAGTGAATCTAATGTGGAATTTGTGGATGTATTAATATGATCTGAATACCCATATATCTTTTAGCACCTTTTTTCTATTTTCCTGAATATTTTTTATTTTTCTAAATTTTTGAATTCTTTTTAATGGTTAGGATTTTTATCCCTATCCTTTCCAAATGATGATATGAAATTTTTCCCAGGTGGAAATATTTCCCCTTGGTGTTGAGGGGGTGGGTTCTTTTGGGCTGTAGCTTATAGGTTTTAAATTTTTGAATTTCGGTTGTTCATGAGAGAGTGTACAGAAAGAGAGACACTTGTGTATGATTTTGGTCGATATAAATAAAGTTAGTATAATGTCTACTATAATTAACTTATAGACTCCGCCTTGAAAAGATACACCGTTTTAAAGCTAGTTACTATAGCATAAGCCAAAAGTCATAAGTCTTAAGTTGCAAAGAACCCAGATGTGCCCTCAAAATCCTCCCCTTGGATTTCGCCCTGGGTTTTCCTCCCTTGGCATGCAAACAAGCCCTAATTAGTAATATTACTAAACTTCTTTTTATATTGTAAAATACCTGACTAGTGGCTTGTTTGCATGCATAATACACCTAGTAAAACAACTAAATTAACTACGAAACAAATCAATGGTCTCAAAAAAAAAAGGTGACAAATTATTTTTATTTAAAAACTTAAAAAAGATAGCAAAGACCAGGATGTTACAAACCTCCCCCTTAAATAAAATCTCAACCCCAATATTCCCCGAGATTCAGGCTAATTAAAGGAATAGGTGAGGAAACTCAACTCTGTGATCCTCCTCATGCTCCCAAGCGGCTTCTTTCTTGGTTTGATTTCTCCACTAAACTTTGCAAAAGTGGATGACATTACTCCTGGTCACACACTCAGCTACTTCCAAAATTCTAATGGGATGCTCCTTGTGGGTGAGGTCCTCGTAATGATTTATGGCTTCCACTGGTATTAGCTTCTCAAGCACGTGCAAACATTTCTTTAGTTGAGACACATGGAAGCCATTGTGTATCCCACTGAAAGACAAAGGAATCTCTAACTGATAAGCAACATCTCCTTTATGCTTCAAAATCTTGAATAGCCTAATATATCTTGGTGTAAGCTTTGCTTTCATCTGGAACCTTTTGACTCCTTTAAATGGGGGAACTCTGAGATACATATAATCATCTATCTCAAAACTCAATTCTCGATGACAATTATATGTATAACATTTCTATATGGTATGAGCTATTCTTAACTATTCCTAAATTAGGTGAACTTTTTTCTTAGCTTCTTTATATTTGTTCCATATAAGGCTTCAAATAGTGATATTTTCAAACTAGATTGATAGTTGTTATTGTAGAATAACTCAGCAAAAGTTAAACATCTATCCCACTTAATTCCCTAGTCTAGCACACAAACTCTCAACATGTCCTCAAGAATCTGATTCACACACTCAGTTTATCCATCCATCTTAGGATGATATGCAATGCTGAAATTCAAATAAGTATCCATTGCTTTATGAAAAATCTCCTAAAAATGAGAAGTAAACTGTAATCCATGATCCAACACTATCTTCTTAGGTATTCCATGGAGACTTATAATTCTCGAGACATATAAATATGCAAACTTATCATCTGCATAAGTAGTCCTAACTAGAATGAAATGAGAAACTTTAATCAAGTGATCCACAATTACCCAGATTAAATCAAATCATTCCTTTGTCTTAGGTAATCCAGTGATGAAGTACATACCCATTGCTTCCCATTTTCATTGGGGAATTCTCAATGGTTACAACAAACCTTCTGCTCTCTGATGTTCAGCTATAATCCTCTGACATACATTACAGAAGGCAACATACTCGGTGATCTCTTGCTTCATGCTAGGCCATCAATACTTTTCTTTCATATCTTAGTACATCTTAGTAGTACCAGGATTAAGTGAATAAAGAGATTTATGAGCTTCCTTGAGTAACATTTTCTTAAGCTCTTTCTGATTTGGTACACACAGATGCTTCTCATACCATATGGTACCTTGATCATCTTCTTTGAAACCTGGAGCTTTACCCTTTCTCATGTTATTCTTAATGTCCTTGATATCCATATTATCAACATGGGCATTGTGAATATGAGAATCCAAAGTAGATTGTAGTTCCAAAGTAGCCAGAAATCCCTCTTTAACAAACTAAGCTTTTGAAATTTGCCATGTAAATCTAGTTGACTTTCTTTCATCATGATGGTATTGCAATAACTTCTTCTACTTAAAGCATCAACTACAATGATAACCTTACCTGGATGATAATGGATCCCAACATTATAGTCTTTTATCAATTCCAACCATCTCCTCTTCCTCCTATTAAGATTGGCTATAGTGAAGATATACTTTAAATTCTGATGGCTTATATAGATCTCACAACGACTACCCATGATGTAATGGCTTGTATAGATCTCACAACGACTACCCATGAGGTAATGGCATTACATTTTCAAAGCATGCACACCAATGACTAACTCCAAGTCATACCTAGGATAATTCTCTTCATGGGGCATCAATTGATGTGAAGCATAAGCTACTGATATTCATCATTTTGCAATTTATTTTTTTATTATAACCCTGCTTTGAGTAGCAAAAATGGGCCATTTTACATTGATTATATGTATATTTACCTTCAAATGGGACTGTTTACAGGTTTGGTAATTTTATTGCAGGTCGGCGCGACAAGGCGCATAATCTACAGAAAATCATCTAAAGATCTAGGATTGCAAAAATTTGTTGAAATGAGGGACCAAATAGCAAAATTCTTTCACTAAAATTTCCTTAAAACTCATATAAAAAAAGAGAGGGCAGCCCCTAATTCCTCCTCTCCATACACCAGCCGCCACCACTCATCCTCCGACAGCCGCCACCTCCATCCTAAAACCCATCTTCCTCCTGCGCAACCTCCCATTCACCAGACTCCTCCATAGCCCAACTCCATTCCCCCCATCTCACCAATCCACAGTCACCAGACCCCATTCCAGTCGCCACCCTTCTTCCTTACTTCAGCAGCCGCCATCTTCCACTTCTAACACCACTGCTCATCTCCTCCTTGCGCCGCCACCATGCCTCCAGATAGCCGCCGCCCCTGCTGATTCCTTGCGCAGCCATTACTCCTCTCTCTGCCTACTCCCCGAAATCCAACCTTCTTCCGCTAATCACCAGCCTCCACCCCACTTCATCTCCTCTTGCGCAGCCCCAAATCCACCGATCTGCACTGCTGCCGTTGCTCTTCTTCCTCCACCGAGCCCCCTCCTGCTGCTTCCACTACTGCCGAAGGGATTTGCTGCTGCCGCTGAAGACCCACAGTGCTGCTGTTGTTCTGGATGCCGACCGAGTGCTGCGTCCAGATCTGCTGCTCCTACTGCTTTTACCTGCTGCTGAACCGAAGCCCTCTCCTGCTGTCTTCTCTGCTGTCTGCCGAAGTGGATTAGCCTAGTGCTGCTGCTGATTTGCTCTACTGCCGAGACCCCCTCCAATTCTTGCTGCTGTTCTAGATCTGCTGCTGTCCAGTGTTTGTTTGTTGCTGGCCGAAGACTGCACTCCAGGCCGACCTGCTGCCGATTTGCTATTTCTGTTCACTTGATCTGCTGGCCGGTTTGCTTATGGGTGCTGCGGCTGCTGTTATTCACCAAATGCTGGCCGAGCTGCTGTGAGTGTGCTGGTGTTGCTGTTTGCTGCCCGAGAGAACTGCTCCAACTGCTACTACTACTTCCACATGCTACCTCTGCTACATGCTGATCTGTGGTTGAATGCTCTGAACCTTGTCTCAACTTGCTACTAGCGTTTGTGTAATGGCATGAATTAATTGTTGAATGATTGTTATATATATTGTGATGTGGTTGAATGATGGCATGGTTTGTGTAATGTTCATATTATGGTTTGCTCTGTCAGTTTACGTATTGTCTTATGTTGAAATTGCTAGATCTTGCATGTTTGTCTGGTAGCTATTTAGTAGTTTAATTTATCTACTCTTAAATTTCGCATTTACTTGTGTTAATGATTGTAGATGCAATGTTAGTTATTATGCTTTCCTTGTCTAGTTTAGATATATAATTATGCTTAATGTTCCAATAGCCTCGTAGACTTTATATTTTGTTAGAAGTTTAAATGTTAGATTAGTTCTGTTAATTATAATTAATTTTCATTTGCTACTCTTTTAGTTTCATTAGTAAAATAAAAATACCAAAAATATTAGTTAGATTTATTGCTTTATGTCTTTGCTTATGTTAGTTTAATCTTTCTTTATTTGCTTAGCTCTATTTTTTGTCGTTAAGGGTAGGGTTAGTGGTAGTTAGTTGTAGATTTAGCGTTAGCCCGTCTTCCTCCTTCCACCTCCTTCCTCTGCCTCAGCTCCTCTTCTCCTTTCGCTCTTCCCTCTCTTCTCTCTCTAGCAGTCTCCCTTAGCCCCCTATTGCTTCCATCTACTAGTAATATAACCTCACCTCCCTTCTTCTCTCTTACCTCTGTTCTTTCTTGCTTCTCGCTGCCCTTCTGCTACTCTCTGTATCAGTACAGTCAACCGTCCCACCTTCTCTTTCAGTCCCTTCCTGCTGTTTCACTCCTTTCTGCAAACTTTCAGTCGTCCTTCTCCCCCTTGTTTCTTTAGCCCGTAGTTTAGCTAGGATTTTCAGTTTCCCTCTCATTTCACCTGTTCGCTCGACTTAGCTTTGGTTTGATGCTATATCGCTGGTAGTCTAGTCCCTGAGGCGAACACGACACTCGCTGCTATCTTAGCGGCAACCCGTTCACTTGCGGGTGTGCAGTTTTGCACGATCAAGAATTTGGCACCGTTGCCGGGGACTAGATATTGGTGATCGCATTAGACCATAGACTATGTCATTTTTTTAGGTTTTTCCTCCTCCCTTTATGTTCGATCTCTCGGCTCATGCTCAGGAGTGGAGATCATTCTTTGACTCCTCTTGATCCTGAGATTGAGTGCACATTTCAGAGACTTTGGAGAGAGAATCAGATTCCCCAGCCAGAGACCATGGGTGAGCCGGATCCTCCACCGCCTCTTCTCCGGGACCTTTGGATCCCTAGAGATCAGAGTATCGCCCCTGGTATTGTTCAACCTGTCATTCAGGCGAACAATTTTGAGCTTAAGCCCGCACTCATTACCATGGTACAACAGACTCGCTTTGGTGGTTCTCCCACGGAGGACCCCAATGAGCACATTCGCACATTCCTCGAGTATTGCAATACCTTGAAGTGTAATGGAGTGTCGACAGACGCCATCAGACTCTCGTTGTTTCCTTTCTCTTTACGAGATGGCGCCAAGACCTGGTTACATTCTCTCCCCATTCACCTGAAGGATACGTGGGACCATCTCATTCAGGCCTTTTTAGAGCGGTATTTCCCACCCTCTAAGGCAGCTGAGGTGCGCGATCATATCACGAGGTTCTCACAGTATGAGGGTGAGAGTTTGTATGATGCCTGGCAGAGGTATCAGACCTTGCTTAGGATGTGTCCTCACCACGGTCTTGAGAGATGGCTCGTGCTTTAGATTTTTTACAAGGGACTTACCCATAGCACTAGAGCCTTCGTAGATTCTGCAGCTGGTGGAGGCATAATGAACAAAACTCTTGATGAGGCTTTCACTTTGATTGAGTGTATATCCTCCCATCATTTCCAGTGGTCTAGTGAGAGAGCCTCCGCTCCTCCTCGCCCTGGAATTTATGAGGTGAGTCCTCATGATGCTTTAGCTGCCCAGGTTCAGATTCTGACTCGTCAGATGGCTCAGTTCATGCCACCATCCTCAGCACATGTTGCCTCGGTATGTCAGATTTGTGGATCTCAGGGACACACTCCAGTTGAGTGCCTGTCAGATTTATGGATCTCAGGGACACACTCCAGTTGAGTGCCCACTGACTTCCACATCTACATCATCTGAGGTCAACTATGCTCAGTCGTATGGGGTATATTCTCAGACTTATAACCCTGGATGGCGTCAGCATCCGAACCTATCATACAAGAGCCCAAACCCTAATGTCCCATCTTTTCCTGCTAGTGCTTCGGCACAAGGCTTTAGGCCGTAGCAAGCTCCCCTACATGCTTCATATCAGCAGCCCATGATGCATGTGCCACATCAGCCTCCTCCCGCCTTGCAGTCAGATCAGTTGTCCAGGATTGAGCAACTGCTAGCTTCGCATATGTCCAAGATGGATGCTCAATATAATGATGCGAAGAAGCAGTTGAGTGATTTGACTGGTCGCGTGGAGAGCATGCAAGCATCCCAGGCTTCGCCCAGTAGTCATGGGAAGCTTCCTGCGCAGTCTGAGGTTAATCGTCGCAGCCAATGTGGAGCTATCACCACCAGGAATGGCAAGGCTACTACCGATCCTATTCTTCCTACGCCACCCGCGTATGTACCTCCTGTTTTTAGGATAGTGCAGCCTACATCTCCTCCTCCACAGCAGGATGTGCACCATCCGAGCTCTTCTACATCGGCACCAGCTTAGGACATTCCCTCATCATCCACTTCTCCTGCTGTCCCTTCGGCTAAACTCAAGATGCCATTTCCTGAGCGTCTTGAGAAGTCGAATGAGGACAAGAAATTTGCAAAGTTTCTACAGATGATGAAGGATGTTCAGATCATTCCTATCCTTGATGTTGTCCTGCATGTGCCGATGTATGCAAAATTCTTCAAAGAGTTGATTTCCAAGAAGCGGAGCATGGATGAGCATGAGGTGATTACTCTCACTAAGGAGTGTAGTGCAATCATTCAAAACAAGCTACCTCCTAAGTTAGAGGATCCCGGGATGATGCGGGGAAGGGTGGCCCGATCTTCACGACGTAGGATTACAGATAACTAGCCTATGCAGCCTAGCAATTGATGCGGCCAACCACCGTCTCTATACGGCAACCTGCAGCACTCAAATTACTCAACCACACGCTACGGCCTTTGTCTACTCACTATCGTGGAGCAGACACGTTCAAGCAATCACCAAGGATTCACAAGAACAACGTTGTAGCAACTCAGAAATAACACCCAATCCCAATTAGTGGTGGAAATGGCTCACACACAAAAGAAGAACAAGTGTTCTACTAAAATTTCCAAGCATGAACTATGTACTCATACATCGGGGGTACCCCCTATTTATAGGGTGAGGTGACTTGGGGGCTAAGAAAGCGATGAGGTAAGCGCTGACATCATGTTTATACGATCTTCTGTGGCTATACGATCTTCTGTGGCTATGCTGACTTGGGGGCTAAGAAAGCGATGAGGTAAGCGCTAACATCATGTTTGTGTGATCTTCTGTGGCTAAAGGATCTTCTGTGGCTATGCTGACATATGCGCTTACATCACTTCATATCGATCTTCTGTGGCTATGGGATCTTTTGTGGCTATGCTTCCCTTGTCCCTAAAACTCCTTTTTCTTCTGTTTTCTTTTCCTTGAATCTCTTGTTGTATTTGTTTCGCTCTAGCTCTTATGATTGGTCCATTAATTTCAACACTTGTAGTGTATTTTCTAATGATGTCCTCGTCAATATAATTGGTCCATTAATTTCAACACTTGTAGCGTGTTTCCTAATGATGTCCTCGTCAATATAAAGCGCCTTGAGCTTGAAACTGCAAAGCATGCTTGTGGCTGAATGTGATGAAGGAAAAAATAGGTAATGCTAGTGTTGTCCGCATCATCCTCCCCTTCTTCAAGAAAAGCCGTCCTCGGCTTTTGATAAGCTGAAAGAGTATTAGACAAAGAGAAGAAAGTACATGCATGGTATATGTATTTGTCGTCTATTTTTGTATTTCCTTTGTTTAGCCTAAACCATTTAGCGCGATAACAAGCACAAGACTTGTATGTGAAATCAGCACGTATAATATCTATATCATTCCCCCTCTCATCAAGAAAAGTCGTCCTCGACTTTTGTAAGCCTACATATATGCTAGTAGTGGACAATACCATATGAAATTGTTCTATCTTGGTTGAGAAAAATTTTGGCGCCTTCCATGTTTCAGCTGCGTTACTCTGATTACATATATAAATTTTGGATTCAACAGATGAACTAGTAGGCAGCATGCTACATTTTAAACAGCAAGCACTATGGTTTAGATTCAATTTAAGATCAAAACATTGCACAATTGATTGTTTGCCCATTACATTTAGTTTCAATTCAGCAAAATTATCACAAGTTATGCATATTTGACACAAATAGAATTTGTTGTCCGTTCCATAATCACCAATCAGATTGAATTTAATAGTGTAAGCGTATAAACTATAAAGTGATTTCAAAGTTAAAATTTCAGATAGTTTTTCAAACACACTACATAGTTCTATAGGCTCATCAAACAAGATATAGCACAACAAATTAGTGGGGGATGTTCTAGTAAGAACTTCTTCAGAAGTAATCAATTCCACATTCCGCAAATTATGTGGTGAGAATTTAGAATATGGAAAATACATGTAAACACAAGAATTCTTACTTATTTCATCGGCAACATGTACATTGTCACATTTACCTTCCAAATCTTGCGGCACGGATGTTTCAATACCATTGCTATTATCTTTTTCGATCTTCTCTGTTGATGCAGGTGGTGTAGGTGGCGTATCTTCAAAATGTCTATCTTCTTCTTTAGTGAGTGTGGGTTGTTTAATGTTTAGCTCCAAAACTTCGTTGTCACCCTGCACACCAAGAGAAACACAACTAGAAATAGAGATTAAGTTGTTAGTTTCAGAAATATCCTCATATTGGTTATCATCTACTTCTTTCATTTCATTTTGTGTATCTCTCTCACTCTCATCCATTGGTGACACGAGAGTACGTGGTATGCAGAAATGAGATACATCCCCTGGAGGTGTCTCTTCTACGACTAGAACTTCCTCTTCATCTTGTCGAACTCTATGTGTGAACTCATTTGGGGGCAAAATAGCAAGATCTTCTCTTTTATCAGCTCTGGATAACCCAAGAGTGAACCTAGCTGATGTAATAGGTGAAGATGTAAGGCTTCGACCTAAATTGAACCGAGGAAAATGCTATTCCTTAATTCTGTTCTCCTCCTCTATAGCATAATTCACAAGATCATGCATCTTACTGAAATATTTATGTTGAAGTCCAGTAGCGATTTTAGAATTCAAACCTCTTTTGAAGTATGCCTTCTCTTTATATGCACTAGTGATACCAAAGACGACGCAAAGTGCATATTCAGATTCAACATAGTAATCTTGGACAGCTCGACTGCCTTGTGTGATGCTCTCCACATGGTGAAGTAATTCCTGCTCATAATAGGATGGCACAAACTCATTTCTCATAAATGCCTTCAAATCTAACCAAGATTTAATAAGTCGCCTTCCGAATAGTTGTTGTCACCAACTATAAGCATAGTCTTCAAATTCCATAGTAGCTCGCTCCACCTCTTGGGCTTTGGGAAGCTTTTGAAATTCAAAGATATTATCCATTCGTCCTTCCCAATCAAAATACTCCTCCGGATTATTGCTTCCATAGAAAGGAAGTTCCACATATTCGTGACCTGCCATGGTTAGTTGCACCAAACAAAAATTCCCATCCTATCTAATAGGTATAAAATGTGGAATCACTTAGTCTCACTTCTTGCTTACCGAAGTTCTTATGAATGCTTGATAGATTGGTGAAGTGCATGTACTCTGGTAGCGGTAGACGGGTGTAGGTGATGAGTTGAGTAATTCAAGGCCCCAAGTGCTGTATTTTGACAATGGCTATATGTGGAGCTTGGAGGGTTAATATATTCCTACTCAATTGAAATTCTAGATATTGTCAAGATAAGTAATAATCCAAACTAGAAATCCAATACCTAGTTGCTGATCTCGAGATATAAGTGAAGATTATAGCAACTCACGCACAATGATAATGGAACTTAATGCAACCAAGGAAGGAGCTATAACGCTAGGAATAAGTGAATAACAAAATAGCTCGTGTTGCACAAGTTATAGAAAGACGCTAGCTTGATTGCAGTGGATGTAAACAGGCTTCAGATTTGCACACAAGAATAACAAAGTTTACTGAACTTTGGAATAAAATTTATGCTTGATAAAATACCGACCACGACACCTTCTTCTTTTCTTTCTTTCTTGCTTCTTCTTTTTTTCTTTTTTTTGTACTATTTTTTTTGGCTTTTCTTTTGCACCAAGGTCAGCAGATTTATCAAGATCTTGCAAGATATCCAATAATTTAGTTTCAAAATTCAAGAATGATACCAAGTGTGCAAAGCCCTAGCAATACTCAAAAGCTAGTCTTTAAATAGGGTCAAGGTTTTTACAAAGGATAGATCGGGTTCTCAAAAGAACATAAATGAAGCTCAAATAACCAAGTTGCGCAAATTCAGATTTGAGTGATATCCTATGCGCAACACAATGAGAACTTTTTGTTCAACTAACAATGATTTTTTTTAAAAAAAAGAACAGATTGGCTCAACAAAAGCAACGCAAATAAATATTTTGGATCAGCAAGTAAGCAAGGTTCTAATGGATCAAAACCTATCAAAACTCACCAAAATTTTCAATTGAAACTACGACAAAGAACAATATTTTTGTGTGGCTTTTTCTGGATAGGAAAGAAAGCAACAAATATAGAGGGTAAAATCCTACCGTGTAAATCTAGTGCTCTGATACCAAGCTGATGCGGGGAAGGGTGGCCCGATCTTCACGATGTAGGATTACGGATAACTAGTCCGTGCAGCCTAGCAATTGATGCGGCCAACCACCGTCTCTATACGGCAACCTGCAACACTCAAATTACTCAACCATACGCTATGGTCTTTGTCTAGTAGCTATCGTGGAGCAGACACGTTCAAGCAATCATCAAGGATTCGCAAGAACAACGGAGTAGCAACTCAGAAATAACACCCAATCCCAATTAGTGGTGGAAATGGCTCACACACAAAAGAGAAACAAGTGTTCTACTAAAATTTTCAAGCATGAACTATGTACTCATACATGGGGGGTAACCCCCTATTTATAGGGTGAGGTGAGTTGGGGGCTAAGAAAGCGATGAGATAAGCGCTGACATCATGTTTGTACGATCTTCTGTGGCTATACGATCTTCTGTGGTTATGCTGACTTGGGGGTTAAGAAAGCAATGAGGTAAGCGCTGACATCATGTTTGTGTGATCTTCTGTGGCTAAAGGATCTTCTGTGGCTATGCTGACATATGCGCTTACATCACTTTATATCGATCTTCTGTGGCCATGGGATCTTTTGTGGCTATGTTTCCCATGTCCCTAAAACTCCTTTTTCTTCTGTTATCTTTTCCTTGAATCTCTTGTTGCATTTGTTTCGCTCTAGCTCTTATGATTAGTCCATTAATTTCAACACTTGTAGTGTATTTCCTAATGATGTCCTTGTCAATATAATTGGTCCATTAATTTCAACACTTGTAGTGTGTTTCCTAATGATATCCTCGTCAATATAAAGCGCCTTGAGCTTGAAACTGCAAAGCATGCTTGTGGCTGAATGTGATGAAGGAGAAAATAGGTAATGCTAGTGTTGTCCGCATCACGGGAGCTTCTGTCTTCCATGTCTCATCGGCTCCAAAAACTTTCGAGCTCTTTGTGACCTAGGCTCGAGTGTCAGCGTCCTTCCTCTCTCAGTTTGTGATGCACTTCCATTGGGTGACCTTCAGCCGACAGTCATGACCTTGCAGCTGGCTGATCACTCTTTTCGTCATCCCGCTGGCATTCTAGCCGATGTCGCTGTAGTGATTGGTACCTTTGCCTTTACGGTTGACTTTGTTGTCCTGGAAATGGAAGATAAAAGTGAGCCAATCATTCTTGGGAGGCCATTTCTAGCTACTGCAGGAGCTGTCATCGATGTCAAAGATGCCAAGCTCACTCTTCAGTTTGGTCAAGAGAAGATCTCCTTTGATATGAGGCATCCTACCCACCTTCCTCATTGCCCAGATCAGTGCTTTTCTTTAGATGTGATCAACAGGTGTACTGTTGAGGCATATGAAGAGGTTGAGGATGCAGCATCATTTGAGGATGAGGTTCCCACTTTGCACGATGAGTGCATTGCTGTAGATCACTCTCTTGTTTCACTCATTGATGCTCCTTCAGAGTCTTCTCTCGCCATGACCTTAGGCCATCTTCAGTCCCAAGGGTAGAGCTGAAACCTCTCCCTGAGCATCTGAGGTATGAGTTCCTTGGACCTGATCAGACATATCCAGTCATTGTGAGTGATCACTTGACTCCTCCAGAGGCTGCCCAGCTCATTGAGATCCTTCGTCGTTATCGAGCTGTCATTGGATACTCGATTGATGACATGAAGGGTATCAATCCTTCGACCTGCATGCATCGTATTCATCTTGAGGACAATGCTAAGCCTACTCGCGAGCACCAGCATAGGCTTAATCCTCACTTGCAGGAGGTTGTCAAGAAAGAAATTATGAAGCTTCTTGGTGCTAACATCATTTATCCCATCTCTGATAGTCAGTGGGTCAGTCCCATTCATATTGTGCCTAAGAAAGGAGGCATGATAGTGGTCGCTAATGAGAGAGGTGATTTGATTCCCACCAGGACCACCATGGGATGGCGCATGTGTACTGACTATAGAAAGCTTAACAAGGCCACTCGCAAAGACCATTTCCCTTTGCCTTTCATCGATCAGATGCTTGAGAGATTGGCCCGCCATTCTTACTTCTGTTATCTTGATGGGTATTCAGGCTTCTTGCAAATTTCTATTCACCCATCAGATCAGGATAAGACCACATTCACTTGTCCCTATGGTACCTTTGCGTATCGGCGGTTGTCATTTGGTCTTTGTAATGCTCCGGGACCTTTCAGTGTTGTGTCATGTCTATCTTTACAGATCTTATTGAGAAAATCATGGAGGTCTTTATGGATGATTTCACAGTCTATGGTAAGACCTTTGAGAGCTGTTTGACCAATCTTGAGACTGTCCTTCAGCGATGCCTTGAGTCCAATTTGGTCCTCAATTGGGAGAAATGTCATTTTCTGGTTCGAGAGGAGATAGTCCTTGGACATTTAATCTCTTCTCGTGGCATTGAGGTTGATAGAGCAAAAGTAGAGGTGATTGAGCGCTTGCCCCCTCCAGTTAATGTGAAGGGCATTCGCAGTTTCTTGGGGCATGCGGGCTTCTACCGCAGGTTCATTAAAGATTTTTCTAAAATTGCATGGCCTCTCATTCATCTCTTGGGCTGTGATGTGCCCTTTGTCTTTGATGAGGCTTGCATGGATGCATTCTGCAAGCTCAAAGCTGCTCTTACCTCCGCACCTATTGTGCAACCTCCTGATTGGGACTTGCCTTTTGAGCTCATGTGTGATGCAAGTGACTGCGCATTAGGAGCTGTTTTAGGGCAGTGGCATGGTAAGGCACTTCATGTCATTTACTATGCTAGTAGAACTCTAAATGACACTCAGATTAACTACACAACAACTGAGAAAGAGTTGCTAGCTATAGTATTTGCCTTTGACAAATTCAGACCTTACCTTGTTGGTTCCAAGTGCATAGTGTTCTCAGATCATGCAGCCATTAGGTATCTTTTGAGTAAAAAGGATGCTAAGCCTCGCCTCATTCGCTGGATTCTCTTGCTCCAAAAATTTGATGTGGAAATTAGAGATAAGAAAGGGGCTGAGAAGTTAGTGGCTGACCATCTCTCCAGATTGCCACATTCTGATTCTACCTCCAGTCCCCTCATTGATGACTATCTTCCTAGAGACCATTTGTTGGAGATTTCTCATGTTCAGTCTCGCACACCTTGGTACGCAGACATTGTGAACTATTTAGTTTGCAACACTATCCCTCTTGGACTCTCCTACCAGCAGCGTAGGAAGTTCATTCATGGGGCACGTCATTTCGTTTGGGATGACCCATTTTTATATCGTCACTGTTTAGATGGGGTCGTCCGACGTTGCCTTCCTCAGGAGGAAGTCCATAGTGTGATTTATCATTGTCATTCTGCTCCCTATGATGGACATGCGAGCACTTCTAAGACCCAGGCTAAGGTGCTCCAAGCTAGATTTTATTGGCCCACCATGTTCAAGGATATCCATGCATACATTCAGTCTTGTGATCCCTGTCAGCGTGCAGGGAACATTTCTAAGCGCCATGAGATGTCTCAACATGGTATCCTTGAGGTGGAGATCTTTGATGTTTGGGGAGTTGACTTCATTGGACCATTACCCTCCTCTCAAGGGTATAAGCACATTCTGGTGGCAGTGGACTATGTGTCTAAGTGGGTTGAGGCCATCCCCACTGTGCATGCAGATTCAAAATCTGTATGCCGCCTCTTTCGTCAAGTCATCTTCCCTAGATTTGGAGTGCCCTGTGTTGTGATTAGTGATGGTGGATCCCATTTTAATCATAGTCAATTTGAAGAACTTCTAGCCAAGTATGGGGTCCATAATCATAGAGTCACCACTCCTTATCATCCTCAAGCCAATGGGCAAGTGGAAGTTTCCAATAGAGAGATAAAGCAAATCCTACAGAAGGTTGTATCCAAACCTAGGACCGATTGGTCTCTTAAGCTTCCTGATGCATTATGGGCTTATAGGATAGCTTACAAAACCCCTATTGGCATGTTTCCCTTTAGGTTGGTTTATGGTAAGCTTGTCATCTTCCAGTTGAGCTTGAGCATAGGGCCCATTGGGCAATTAGAAAGCTTAACTTAGACATGGGTTTAGCGGGAAAGCATAGGAAGTTGCAGCTTAGTGAGCTAGATGAGTTGAGGCTAGATGCTTATGAGAGCTCAAGGATTTACAAGGAGCGAGCTAAGAAGGTTCATGACCGGCACATCTTGAGGCGTGACTTCCATCCTGGAGAGCTTGTTTTGGTCTTTGACTCTAGGTTCCACTTGTTCCTTGGAAAGTTTAAGTCTAGATGGTTTGGGCCTTGTGTAGTTAAGAAAGTGCTTAATGGTGGAGCCTATGAGGTTGAGAGTCAATCAGGGGGTACTTTCAAGGTAAATGGGCAAAGATTAAAGCATTATTTTGTTGGAGAGCCTTTTCCTAGTTTCATTGAGGAGGGTAGATTTGAAGAGCAAGTCAATCCTGACCTTGACCCTTCTCTTTCTTTTGAGCCTCCATGATGATTAGTTGATGGTCAAGCTAAAGACCTAAAACAAGCGCTTCTCAGGAGGCAACCTGAGCATTTTACTGTTTTCTTTAGTTTTCTCTTTTTCAGGTACATGTTAAATTATCATCCAAGCATGATAGGAAGCTCTTGGGATGATGTGGAACCGCTTTATTCACCCTTTTCACCCGGTGAGCTGTTTCTAACCCTTACATGTCTATTCTTGAGTGAATGTTCAATTCAGGCTTGGGGGAAAGACCTACTTGTGTATGGATGATTATTTAGCATGTGGATAATAAAGTTGAACCTTTTTTGTGTATGAATGAATCTGTAGCATGTGGGTAGAACAGTAGATGGATGTGTAGTGATGATTGATGGCCATCCCTATGCTTAATGCTATGTATTTGATTATGATATGTTGCTGTCCTGAACATTATTATGTGCTGCTATGTTATTCTTGATGTACATTTTGGGCATTTAAGATCATTTTCATGGATTATTCTAAAATGAGCAAACTGAAAATTAATTAATAGAGCCAAATTGAGAACTGAATCTTGATGATTATCCTTGATTGCTTAGAAATATTGTGATCCTATAGCATTTGACTCATTGCAAGTTACACATGAATCTCTACCATCTGATGATTGAATTGATTCTAGTTATCGCCTCTTGAATGATCATATCTTAGAATTCATGCTTTGGCATATTACTTTATTTTAGATATTGATACTTTGCTTGAATGAAAAGTTTGTGAAATGGGTAGTCCTATCTTGAGCCAATAACTTAGTTGAATTATCTAGGTATCTATGTCTCGGGACACGTGTTACTTAGTATTAATGAAAATCGGTTAACGATGCTTCATCTTAAAAAAAAGAAAAAGAAAAAAATTTACTTCAATGTGCGGGTGTGTTGAATAAGTGACCTTGTCACATCGTTTGAATAAGTGGTATTTTGCCATAAGAGTCCGAGTGTGTGAATAAGCGGCATTCTTGCCCAAGAAGTGAATAAGTGGCACTTGTGCCCATTGTGTGTGTTTAAAAATTTGTTAAAAAAATGGTATCATGGCTCAAGTGTGGACTTTTTCATAAATATCATGCAAGTATTAGTATCATTATCTCAAATAGTGAAATGTCTTAGCATGAACCTTTGATATGCTCATTCTAAATGTTATACCTAGTCTCGATGCCTTTCAAATTTGGTTTGGATTCATGTAATTATTTTGTGCAATTCAACACTGATATGTAACTTGATTTGGTCAAAGACTATAGTATCACCTTTATATCTTTGCTAGAACATTTGTTCTAATCTTGGATAGTTCTCAAATCTCGAATTAGACAGTCTCATGTTGAATGATGAGTGCTTATTGACTTGCTTTATGCATTTACTTAAGATCTTTAAAGTTTGATTACTTCTAGTTGTCCGGGTTCGATTTCATCATATTATTTGATTGAGGACAATCAAATGTTTAAGCTTGGGGGTATGATATTCATCATTTTGCAATTTATTTTTTTATTATAACCCTACTTTGAGTAGCAAAAATGGGCTATTTTACATTGATTATATGCATATTTGCTTTCAAATGGGACTGTTTACAGGTTTGGTAATTTTATTGCAGGTCGGCGCGACAAGGTGCATAATCTACAGAAAATCAGCCAAGGATCTAGGGTTGTAAAAATTTGTTGAAATGAAGGATCAAATAGCAAAATTCTTCCACTAGGATTTCCTTAAGACTCATATAAAAAGGGAGAGGGTAGCCCCTAATTCCTCCTCTCCATACACCAGCCGCCACCACTCATCCTCCTACAGCCGCCACCTCCATCCTAAAACCCATCTTCCTCCTGCGCAACCTCCCATTCACCAGACTCCTCCATAGCCCAACTCCATTCCCCCATCTCACCAATCCACAGTCACCAGACCCCATCCAGTCGCCACCCTTCTTCCTTGCTTCAGCAGCCGCTATCTTCCACTTCTAACACCACTGCTCATCTCCTCCTTGCGCCGCCACCATGCCTCCAGATAGCCGCCGCCCCTGCTGATTCCTTGCGCAGCCATTACTCCTCTCTCTGCCTACTCCCCGAAATCCAACCTTCTTCCACTAATCACCAGCCTCCACCCCACTTCATCTCCTCTTGCGCAACCCCAAATCCACCGATCTGCACTGCTGCCGCTGCTCTTCTTCCTCCACCGAGCCCCCTCCTGCTGCTTCCACTACTGCCGAAGGGATTTGCTGCTGCCGCTGAAGACCCACAGTGCTGCTGTTGTTCTGGATGCCGACCGAGTGCTGCGTCCAGATCTGCTGCTCCTACTGCTTTTACCTGCTGCTGAACCGATGCCCTCTCCTGCTGTCTTCTCTGCTGTCTGCCGAAGTGGATTAGCCTAGTGCTGCTGCTGATTTGCTCTACTGCCGAGACCCCCTCCAATTCTTGTTGCTGTTCTAGATCTGCTGCTGTCGAGTGTTTGTTTGTTGCTGGCTGAAGACTGCACTCCAGGCCGACCTGCTACCGATTTGCTATTTCTGTTCACTTGATCTGCTGGCCAGTTTGCTTATGGGTGCTGCGGCTGCTGTTATTCACCAAATGCTGGCCGAGCTACCATGAGTGCGTCTTGCTGTTTGCTGCCCGAGAGAACTGCATGTTTGTATTATGGTTTGCTCTGTCAGTTTACGTATTGTCTTATGTTGAAATTGCTCGATCTTGCATGTTTGTCTGGTAGCTATTTAGGGCATCTCTAATGTATAAGACCCAGGTTGATCTTAAGGTATGGTGACATGGCTTATTGCAATCTACTACAATGTATAAGGTCTTTGTGGGTACTAAGATGGGGCCCACATCCTAATTAAAAAACTAGCCTTTGCCTTATGGTGGGGGGAGAGAGAACATAGGATTCAATAAAAAATTATGTTTTAATGCTTATGGTCAGGTCTTTAGCTTGAGGGTTGGTCTTAAGTTTTTTTTGCTTCTAGCCTTTTTAAGACCAACCCTATAATGTATAAAGTTGACCTTAAGGTGATTTAAGACCTCTTTTTTCATACATTACAGATGCCCTTAGTAGTTTAATTTATCTGCTCTTAAATTTCGCATTTACTTGTGTTAATGATTTTAGATGCAATGTTAGTTATTATGCTTTCCTTGTCTAGTTTAGATTTATAATTATGCTTAATGTTCCAATAGCCTCGTAGACTTTATATTTTGTTAGAAGTTTAAATGTTAGATTAGTTCTGTTAATTATAATTAATTTTCATTTGCTACTCTTTTAGTTTCATTAGTAAAACAAAAATACCAAAAATATTAGTTAGATTTATTGCTTTATGTCTTTGCTTATGTTAGCTTAATCTTTCTTTATTTGCTTAGCTCTGTTTCTTGTCGTTAAGGATAGGGTTAGTGGTAGTTAGTTGTAGATTTAGCGTTAGCCCGTCTTCCTCCTTCCACCTCCTTCCTCTGCCTCAGCTCCTCTTCTCCTTTTGCTCTTCCCTCTCTTCTCTCTCTAGCAGTCTCCCTTAGCCCCCTATTGCTTCCATCTACTAGTAATATAACCTCACCTCCCTTCTCTCTTACCTCTGTTCTTTCTTGCTTCTCGCTGCCCTTCTGCTACTCTCTGTATCAGTCCAGTCAACCGTCCCACCTTCTCTTTCAGTTCCTTCCTGCTGCTTCACTCCTTTCTGCAAACTTTCAGTTGTCCTTCTCTCCCTTGTTTCTTTAGCCCGTAGTTTAGCTAGGATTTTCAGTTTCCCTTTCATTTGACCTGTTCGCTTGACTTAGCTTTTGTTTGATGCTATATCGCCGGTAGTCTAGTCCCTGAGGCGAACACGACACTCGCTGCTATCTTAGCGGCAACCCGTTCACTTGTGGGTGTGCAGTTTTGCACGATCAGCTACCACTTTTCTATCTTGCATCAACACACATCCTAATCTTTTACACGAAGCATTATAATAAATCTCAAAATCTTTGTTAATATCTAGCAAAATTAATGCTGGTGTAGTAATCAAACACTCCTTCAATTGCTAAATTTTTTTTTCCAAATTCTGGCTTCTAAGCAAACTTCTTTTCTTTCTTCAACAACTACATCAGTTGATGAGGGGGTTTTTGGCCCGATCTTTGGTGAGAACGATAACTTCGATTATTAATATGACGTTGTTGACGAGGCTACTTGACCGAGACGATCAAGTCCGTCCTGCAATCGCTACACCACACTCTGGTCGATATCAACTGTGCTAAGAACGCGGTTGACCTAAACACGAGATTCAATTCCTACAGCAATCGAAGAACAAGTAAGAACAAGATAAAGAGCAATCTAAATATTGCAAGTATGAATGAGGATCATAAAGGGGTGAGGTCTGCAATCGTAGTTGTTAGTCTAGTCGATACAAGAACACACGACGATATTTCACGGTGGAAAAATTAATCTACACAAGTCTGAGTTACATAGCCAATTGAGCCTCTATTTATAGGGGGCACGCAGACCCTTGTATATGGAAGTTTTCAACACAGGAAAGTAATTAAATCATAGTTGATTCTATCTTTATTTCTGAAGGATTGAAAATGGCAACAGAAGGGGGTGAATGGTGCCTTTAAAATCGCCCCAAAAAAATTCACACAAAACACAAAACTCTTCTTCTCCGATGGCTATGAGAGCAATGAAGCAAGAAAAATAGAGATACTGAAAAACTAACTGCACTAGAAGGGAATCGACAGTACTAAAGAAAACTAAATCTACAACCAAATTGTCTAGTTGTTGCAAGCAAATGAATAGTAAATAAACTGAACTAGATGTTTGCTTGGTCTGGTAATTACCTTGCTGGTCTGACCAAGAAAAGGATAAGGATAAAACAGCAGATCAGCTAGCTGCAAAAAGGGAAAAAGCAAAGCTGAAAAAGCACCAAAAACAGTGAGGAACAGCTGCTCTCCTCAGGCCAAAGGTGCAAAAAAATAGCAATCACTGCATGGACCGAACAGCACTGCAAAGGACAGCAAAACACCAGCAGAACACCTGAAAAATAGACTGCAGGCTGCTGCCAAAAAAGAGGACAAAATGCAGAACCGAAACATGGAATTGCTGTTGCTGCCGAACAGAGACTTGGAACTCCTACTGCTGCCGAACAGAGAAGAAGAGATAGCAGACAAGAAGGGAATCAGAAACTGAGAGCTGTAAAAGATAAAACAGTCCAACCGAAAAATAAACAAGAACCTGCAGAACCAAAAGCCAAACCAAAAAAAGATTGCACAAGATTTCTGCCGAGAGGAAGCAAGAACAGGGAAGAGAAATATATGCAATAAAACATAAAAAGTTCAGTTCATCCTGTTGAAAAGAAACTGCCTGCCTGACTGCAGACTAACCACCGAAAACAAGAACACAAGACAAGCAAGAGTACATGAATCTTTTGCCTCCAAAGCTTAGAAGATCAGTAATAGAAAAGGTGCAGCAGATTGTCTTCTTTTCTCTCGGGAATATGCTAGCCAAAAAGGGCTTTGAGAAAATGATTCCCAGTTCAGAGTAGTAACAATTAACAGTGAAGCAAGAAGACTAATGAGATGATGCTGATTTTAAATCTTCGCTTTCGGGATAAACTAGCCAAAAGGCTTTGGATTAGATCCCAGTTCAAAGCAAGATACAAATGTAGCCACTAGAACAAGAGCTTTAAAAGAAATCACCAAGAAGGAACAAAGAACCAGCCCATCTCATACACAAGAAATTGCTCAAAATGAAACAAAGAGAGATGAATGATTAAAAGGAGGAATGTTTTACATGAACTCTCCCATCTCTCACTCTCACACACATGGAGAGAAATGAATGAAAACCCTAACTCCTACTCTCTCAAGAACATAAGCCACACATGGAGAGAAAACATTAACACTCATAGAGTACAAGCATTAGAGAGAACCCTAACACTCACACCCCTCACTCTTTCTCTCAATCACTCCCACTAGAGAGCACCTCTATTTATAGTCTCTACTAATGGGTTTACAAGCCATTTTACCCATTAGGTCACAACAACTCATAGCACTTTATCCATTATTCCCTAACCAAATCCACTTCCTTTTGTGCAGCCCTGCGTATTTACCAAAATGTCACTCCTGCACCTTCTGGGAAGCTTCCTCCTTTCTTGCCGTCCAAGTTTCGCGCAACCACTTCGAGTTCTCCCCGTCTTCGACACATTCGACCGTTCTGACCTCAACACCACCTGTGCCTAGTCCGGTCACCCCGTGTCTTGCCATGACTCCGTCTCAAAGTCTTGCAGCCATCTCAAACAAGAAAACATATCATAGCACCACACAAAAATATTCTAATTAAAAATTAGCATCCGTAAATAGCACAAACTACCCAAAAACAAACTCAAACTTTCCAGAACACATGTCAATTACTTATCACATAACCGGGGTTACTTCCACATGGTCTCTCAATTTCTAAAACCAAAATATTATTTTTATGATGTCGATCTGCACAGAAGGAATTTTTGGATGAGGCCAGATCCATTGGAGAGAGGGAAATATCAGCTTTCTATGCTGTACTCACACATTCCAAACAAACTCTTCATGCAAATTCTATCAGCATTTAAAGTTGATCGTGTCAGGCTGAGTCAGCGTCAAATTGTTTTAGTAATTGTGGTGCGAACAGAAGGAATTTAGAAGTGGGACTAGATCCATTGAAAAGTGAACAAGTTTTTCTTTCTATGTTGTACTCGCACATGTCAAACGGAGTTCGTATGCAAACATTATGCACATTTGAAGTCGGACCTGTCAGGCTGAATCCGAAGTGATCTGGAGGCCGAATTGGATTCCAAATTGTATCCCACTTGAACTCTTACTTGAATTGATCCAAAAGTGACGGGGTGACCTTCAGCAAGAGTTAGGAAAGGCGTTGACTTGGTCTTGGTATACTAGTCTACTTCCGTTTAGGTGGACCTCAACCACGAGCGCGTAGCGTTGATGCAATTCTCCTTGTATAGCTGCACAAATATATATTTTCATCTTTAGATAGCATCATATTTTCATTTGAAACAAATTGAAACTGAAGAAATGAATTTACCTTCTATTTATTCTTAGGAGCTTTGGCCGAATGCGTTTGTGGCGTGGTCACATCATTGTCTCCTTGATAGAAAATCATCCTCGGTTTTAATAGATGTGTGGTCTCATGTATTGCATGATCTCGATTATAAATCTCGGTACATGACAAAGAACACAACGAACTCTTATTATGTAATATCATAAGTTCTTTATCAAACAAAGTAAAATCTCTTTGAAACGATCATACCTGATTAGTAATATTCTCACTGTATTGTGTTAGAACTTTGTATGTATGTTTCTCGTATGGCTCTCCTTCTTTAGAAAATAGGTTATTGGATTGTAACCTGATATTGTTGATCTCAATGATATGCAATTTCATTTTTAATGCAAATGGAACAATGTTTGTATTGTATGGAAGAAGCCCACAACGCTCCCCTTCTTGAAAGCTTTCTTGTAACTCACAAAAAACACTAAAGGAACTACAAATATTAAGATTGATGTCATTAGTTTCCTCTACATGATAGTGTTCCTCCTCCAAAGTTCAACCGTTCAGTTCTGAAGTTATCCAAATTCGATGAACCATATAATTTCCCTTTTCATCATACTCGCTCATCAGGTAAAATTTATAACGAAACAATGAAAGCGAATTGGGAATCACAAATAACTTCTACCTTAGACAACTAAGTTCATAAGGATGATCAATCTCAATATAACCTAAGGTGTTCGAAGAAGAAATCTCATTCAGCTTATCTCTAGCATGGATCAATTACACATTGAGAAAATCAAAAGCATTTATCTGAGCACATGAATTTGAAATTAAAACAGAAGAATCAGGTTTAACTTCTGGTTGTGCCAAAGATTTATGCAAGAAATTAGCACAAAACTCATTATCAATACTTAAATCAATATAGTCAGAATTTTTTACTTGAAACATGTGCATATCAGAATTATTTTTCACTAATTTTTGCTCTAAAGTAGCATGAACAGTGGATAATTGTAGTTCTTCATAAGCATATTCACCTTGAGTAATGATAGCACCATTATCTTTACCTTTTTGGCTCTCCTCACATGATGTAGGGACATCTATCACCTCATCTTCCTTCTTAAGTAATAGAGTCGGTAGCTCAATTAGCTCATTCTTCTCTTCAGCATAGTTCTCAACTTCCTGCAACTAGTTAGTTACAGAAAAAGGCACAACCACAGGTTTGCTCTCATATGTCCTATTATCAAATATTCTCAATTCTTTCTCAATCTGACTCTCAAGTGATCAAGAAGGTCCTGAATTTTCTTGATTAAGTCCACTTAAGAATCTATTCTCCATAGCTTCAGCATGTTCCTCTAAACCACAATGCAACGAACGAGTTTTCAATTCATAATAGTATTCTCTTACAGTTCTATTACCTTATCTTAAATGTTGCAATTTAGCTAGCAAATAATTAGCATGATTTTTAGAAACAAATTCATCTCTAAAAAAAATTTTCAATGCATTCCAAGTTTGATGCACTCTACTATGTCTACCAAGATACTTCTACCAAATTACTGCATTATCAATGAAAACACTAGTGGCAACTCTAATCTTTTGTCTATTAGATCAATCATAATATGTGAATTCTTTGTCTAACGCTATCTCTTAGTTAATATAGGCATTAGGATCAAATTTACCAGCAAAGGATGAAAAAGCATACTTGACTTGAGTTAATACATAATCATCGCATACATCTCTTTGTAACCAACATATACCTCGTTGATTTTGCTGGAGTTGACGACAATCGGAGCAATCAATTTTAGTGTGGCTGATGTAGTTGTTCTCTTCAATATCATCATCCTCATTCGACGAAGAGCTCGGAGGAAACAGTGCACGTCGAGTAGTTGGGGTTGAACGTTTGTCAAGGATCTCAACTATATTGTTGATGGTGGTGAGGGTCCTATTAAGCTGACCAAATATGTTGTTGGTCTAACAAAAATTCTTAATATGTGATCTTGAACCTACTATGGTTAGTAGAAAATAAAAAAATACACAAGCATTATGTAAATCCCCATAAACTACTAGGAGGTGTTGCTTGACAAGTCACACATCTCTCAAATTCTTATCAAACTCTTACAAGTTCTTACCAATGCAAATAAGTGGTGCAACCGGTGACTGATTTGTGATAATTGTAACACTCTAGGACCCACATTACCATAGAATGCCACTAAACCACTCCACAACTAGCCAATTTACAAGATAAAATAAATCGGCAACAACTTCTAAAATATGATAAGCTAAGTGGAAGCATACAAAAACAAAAGTTAATGGTAAATATTAATTAAAGAACAACCGCTAATAATTTTAACCAATTAAAGCGAACCACAGCCTAACATTATTAATTAAATATAATCAACAATATGGGAAAAGATGAATAACTAGAGACTCTTCTTAATTATTATAGTAGAAACATGATATGATATCTGACAGTGATGTGCCGCTCTACCCTTCCCATGCATGCTCAAGAATCACCTAGAAGGGGGAAAAAGCAAGAGTGAGATAAAAATCTCAGCAAACAAACTGTTTAACAAGCTAATCAAACTATAATAGTTTAATCATCATTATTTATTTCCCACTATGACCACATTTATATCCTCAACCCCAAATCACCACCAACGACTGTAAAACATTAGCAAATAAATCTTGTTTGACTACCTTATATCCTCAACTACTACCACTATCAATGATAGTAAAGCATTAATATATTTTATCTCACTAACTTTATTATTTTTCACATCCACAACTGCTATCAACAGTTACCACAAAAGAAAAGAACCTCATGCCACAATCACAACCCCCACCATACCATAAGGGTTGAACCCCACTCCACGATCGCAGCCACATTCCTCATACCACAAGGGACTCTCATGAGCTAAATCCACATAAAGTTAAGAAGTTACATTTGTTTGCAAATAATTCAACCACAATACATTGCATAAGTATGCAAATGATCTATCCATAATGTAAATGCATCTGAATGCATATGATCCACTGCACCCTTACCCAACAAGGTAAGAGTGTGCATCGTACTACGGCAATGTACGATGCTGTACCGGTACGATCACGGCTATAAGCGGCGACATCCACAATACAAATGTCATGACATGTTATGAATAATATGATAATCATAATCCACAAGAATTTAACCTCAAAGAACAACATCATATTCACAACAACATATTCAACATGAATACCACCTCATAATCCACATATGATTCAATGAGGACATTACCACATAATCCACATTCGGCTCAACAAGATCAAAATCAATCTATCTAATGGTAGTACTACCACATAGGCCATAATTTATTCATTAATAATATCGCTAACTAGCCCATAATATGATCATTAAGAGTGCTACTACCTAGATCACAATATCCTCGTAAGGAATACTACCCCACAACCACTTTTGTTTTATTAAGAACTATACCATATAACCACAAATATTTCATCAAGGCAAAACCAATTGATTGCTAAATTACTACCATATAGACCACATTAAGAAAGCATGTAAACATGGTATAACATCTCAAATTAAGGGAATTAACTAGTGTGAAAGTAGAATGATTAACAAGTTAAACAGTAGCACATCCGCTACGTTTATTTGCCTCTACCGTTGAAGTGAAGCAAATCACGCGCGTTCAGGAGCAAAACCACCTGTTCAAAAGTATCTCTTAGCACAATACAACAGCAATGAAAATGCGTCTTAAGAAGTAAAGAGGTCGCTAATCCCCAAAACCCCATAACATCCCTCTCCGCTTAACGGTTCCACACTCTGCCCACTGCAGCAACGCTGCTTAACAAAAATATTAAAATAACTACAGAAAAAGATACAAATCTGGAATCTACACATAAATACCTTGACTTTTCAAGTAGATCACTTATTTTTAATTCGCTACTAACAAGGTGTAATTTAACACGTAAAACAGATGACATACTCTATTCTAGCAATCTGGACAGCTAGCTTTCAACACACCCTAACCACAGAAAAAACTCTAAAAATTATGGTTTTTATAAAGCTACTAGGTCTTCAGATTCCCTACAACTTTCATTATTGGGAGGACAAAAATATAAAAATCATCTACAATTCCGTAATTACATCCGAACAGCAATCTGTCTCGGATTCCACCTCTGCTAGACAGCAGTCTTCCTGACTCTGCTGCGCCCAAACCCCATGGCCAAACAATCTGAAAAAATATAGGAGATAGATCTCGACATCCTCTATAATTTTCCTTTTGGCCAGACTCACAGAAAAAATCGTTTCGTAGGTCTAATCTGCACAAACAGCCACGCTGCACAAATTGAACTACGCGCAGACAGCAGAAATTCCCTAATCGGTGAATCAATTTGCTAATACCCATCAATTCTCGTGCTAAGAACCCTAATTACATCAAAAATAGAAGGGTTTGGGATGGGAGAAAAATGCCTAGGGGATCCCTTGGGATCTCCCTTCTCTTCTCCTCTTCCTCTTCCTCCCTTCCTTCTCTTCTTCTTCTTCTTCTTGCCTTCTCCTTGCACCAATGGACAGCAGCTTCTTTGGGGGAGAGAGCGAGGCGCAGGGGGACAGAGGGGTAGCGGCTAGGGTGCTGGGAAAGGGGGGCGTGCGGCCTAGGGGTTTTATATGGGGGGAGGGCGGCTTAGGGTTTAGGGAGGGGGTGTGGCCACCCTTGGGCCTATTGGCCTAAGGTGGCAGGCCCACCCTCCAGACAGCCCACTTAGAAATTTTTATTTATATATTTATTTATTTATTTATTTTAGGTTATTCCACAATTTTATTTTTCCTTCCCGTGATTTACCGAAAATCTGGACGACTTCGCAATTATTTTAAAAACTGATGCCGAAACGACGTTCAGGGTATTACAATAATCCTGACTTGAGTGATGAGTATAGCGATTGCGGGTACATCAAGACCTGTAATGATTAGTAGTAGGTATAGCTTAAAAGGCTCTAGATATGTAGCAATGGAGAACAATTAGTTAATTTTAGAAATCGCATATAATTGAATTATAGTTTGTATCTAGCACTTAGCCTTATGTTGCTGATCAAAGAAGGATAGATGAATGCTAAAACAAGAGTATATCAAAGTACAGGAGTGGTAGATACAAGATAATTCAATTAAACACAATTGGGGGTGGAAAGCACAAGTATTGACTCAAATATGAGAATGGCAGATTTCTGTCCACTGGACAAGACGTCAGTATTTTGGCCATAACTTTTTTGTCAAATACCTCTTTTTCAATGATTCTTTTTTTCCTGTTTACCAACGGCTTTGTCTACAACTTTCCTTTTGGGGCCAACTTCTAGAAACCGACAGAAAAATTCGCACAAAAAGCACAAGTACTGACCATTGCAGATTCAGAACAGAAATTTGGGTCAAGCTTCACCAGAGATATCTTTTAATTGCTGCACTGGAATGAAGGAAAATTTTGCAGGTAGATGTATATTGTAGTTATGAGTCTAATGAAAGTGGTCACTCAAAAAGGAGCAAATAATCAAAAGTAATGCTGTTTTTTGTGGTGGCTACACAAGAGAGAGTTTTCTCGTCGAAATTGGAAATTAGGGTTTGGTGTCTTCTTGATGGTTCTGGATGTGGGGATTTTTTTTGGAGTTTTATGGGACCAAAATATGACCAACAACAAGACAAAGCTAAAATGGACATAAATTCAATTTAGCAAACCGAAACTAATAAATTGAAAAACACAATGGGGTTTGGACAGCATTATCTCTTTTAAAACTAAATTATGTCTTTTAGCAAACCAAGACAATTATCTCTTTTTGTAGGGTAATTTTCTGGCTATAGGTATGAAAAACAAATTTAAAACTAAAATCTCATCAGGCAATCTGTGCTCTGATACCAACAGATGAGGGGGTTTTTAGCCTGATCTTCCGGTGAGAACGATAACTTCGATTGTGATATGTTGACGACAAGTATGTCCTGCAATCGCTACACCACACCCTAGTCGATATCAACCGTACCAAGAATGCAGTTGACCTGAACACGAGGTTCAATTTCTGCGAGCAATCGAAGAACAAGTAAGAATAAGATAAAGAGCAATCTGAATATTGCAAGTACGAATGAGGAACATAAAGGGGTGAGGCCTGTAATCGCAGTTGTTGGTCTAGTCAACACAAGAACACACGACGATGTTTCATAGTGGAAAACTAATCTACACAAGTCTGAGTTACATGACCAATTGAGCTTCTATTTATAGGGGCACGCAGGCCTTTGCATATAGAAAGTTTTCAACACAGGAACATAATCAAATCGTAGCTGATTCTATCTCTATTTCTAAAACCAAAATATTGTTTTGATGATTTTGAGGCGCACAGAAGAAATTTTCGGATGGGGATAGATCCATTGGAAAGAAGGCAAGATCAGCTTTTCATATTGTACTCACACATTCCAAACGGACTCTTGATGCAAATTCTATTAGCATTTAAAGTCGGTCGTGTCAGACTAAGTCAGTGTCGAATTATTTTAGTAATGTGGTGCGCACAGAAGGAATTGGCAGGTGGTATTGGATCCATTGGAAAGTTGACGAGTTCTTCTTTCTATGCTGTACTCATACACGTTAAACGGAGTTCGTATGCAAAAGTTATGCACATTCAAAGTCGGACCTATCAGGCTGAATCCAAAGTGATCTAGACGTCGAATTGGATTTCAAATTATGTCCCACTTGAACTCTTGCTTGAATTGATTCAAAAGTGACATGGTGACCTTGAATAAGAGTTAGAGAAGGTGTTGACTTGGTCTTGATATACTAGTCGACTTCCGTTTAGGCGGACCCCAACCATGAGCGCGTAGCGTTGATGTAATCCTCCTTGTATAGCTGCACAAATATATATTTTTATCTTTAAATAGCATCATATTCTCATTTCAAATAAATTAAAACCGACGAAACGAATTCACCTTCTTGGGAGCTATAGTCGTATGTGTAACACCCCAGGACCCACATTACCCTGGGATACCACTAAACTACACCACGACTAGCTAGGATACATGAAAATTCTGGCAGCATCTTCCCAAGATAATGAAAACTACGCGTAAGTATAACAATACCACAAGTAATGAAAGATATTTAAAAGGTTCAACCAGTAAGATCACAAATAATTAAAGTTAACCACAGTCTAGCATTATTAATTAATAGTGCTCAACAATGAGG
Source organism: Melocanna baccifera (assembly GCA_036346265.1). Lineage (NCBI taxonomy): Eukaryota > Viridiplantae > Streptophyta > Magnoliopsida > Poales > Poaceae > Melocanna > Melocanna baccifera. The sequence continues at coordinate 9,470,909 of CM070694.1, read as the reverse complement.
GAATAGATAAACGACTAAAGATTCCTCATATTTATTATAGCAAAATTCATGAAGTGGTGTGTAATAGTGTTGTGCCGTTCTACCCTTCCCATGCATGCTCAAGGATCACCTGAAACGGAGAAAAACAAGAATGAGATAAAAATCTCAGCAAACAAACTATTTAACAAGCTAATTAAACTACAATAATTTAAGCATCAACAATTATTTTCCACAATGACCGCATGTATAGCCTTAACCTCAATTACTATCAACAATAGTAAAACATTAATAAATAAGTCCCGTTTGTCTACTTCATAACTGTAACCACCACTACTACCAACATCAGTAAAGTATTAACATATATTCCTGACTAACCTTATTATTTTCCACAACCACATCCGCTAACAACAGTTACCACAAGAGAAATACCTCATGCCACAACCGCAACCCCTACTATACCACAAGGGGGTGAACCCCACTCCATGACCACAACCACATTTCTCATACCACAAGTGACCCTCATGAGCCAATTCCACATAAAAAACTAAGAAGTTGTATATGTATGCAATTAATTCATCCACAACAAATTGCATATGTATACAAATAATCCATCCAAATGAAAATGCATATGAATGTATATGATCCATTGCACCCTTACCCAACAAGGTAAGAGTATGTATCGTACTATGGAAATATACGATGCTGTACCAATACGGTCGCGACTATATGCAGTGATATCCATGATGCAAATGACATGTCATGATGTGCATGATATGATATCAATGATTCAGAAGAATTTAACCACATGGACGACAATTGATTCATAAAGAATACTACCCCATAACCACATTTGTTTCATTAAGAGTAACACCACATAAATCACATTCGATTCATCAAGATCACAAACAATCAATTCATAAAGAATACTACTACATAGACCACAATATATTCATAAAGAATACTACCACATAGACCACAATATCTTTATAAGGAATACTACCCCATAATCACATTTGTTTTATTAAGAGTAATACCACATAAGCCACATTAGATTCATCAAGAACATAAGCAATTGATTCATAAAAACAACTACCACACAGATCACATTGTATAAAAGGAGTATGTAGCATGGCAAGCATCTTGAATTAAAACGAATTAACTAATATGAAGGTAATAAAATTAACAAGTTAAACTGTAGCAACAACCGTTACGTTTACTTGCCTTTACCGAAGAGACGGAAGCCACAAACACGGTCGGGAGCTAAAACACCTGTTCACAGGTCACCACTCACAGCATAACATCCACAACTGAAAATAAAGCGCCTCTAAGCCCAAAACCCGGCAATCCCTCTCAGCTCGTCATTGCCACGCTCAGCCCACTGTAGCAGCGCTGCTTGTTTTTTTGTATCTTTTAACCCACTAGGCAACACACATCAAATAATATTATTTCTGGAAACTATAGAAAGACACTACAACTTTCGAGAAGACACCCTATTTCTATTCTGCTGCTAAAGGGGTGTAAAATATCGTGAAAAACAGAGTACAAACTCTGTATCGTCGATCAGACCAACAAGTTCCTGCCGAACCCCACCCTTTGTATATTGATCTAAAAATCATAAAATTTTCACAGAAGCTAGTTCACATAATTTTCTACGACTTTTGTTATTGTGGGCAAATTCATAAAATTTGTTAGCCCCTTTGAAACTGCACCTAATCAGAAGCTAGACTCTGACTACTCCTCTGCTACACAGCAGAGTTTCAATCTCTGTTGCGCCCAAATCCCACAACCAAAAATTCTACAAAAATTACAATAGCTAGATTTCTACGTCCTCTACAACTTTCATGCTAATTGCTTCTGCAGGGAAAATCATCTTGATGCCCTAATCTAGACGAATAAACGATCTGCTCGAATCAGCCTACGCGCAGATAACAATTAATCGCTAATCGGTTGATTACCCCATAAGATCACCTCTAATCTCGAGCCAAAAACTCTAAATAAATCTAAAATAGAGGAGAATTGAGGTAAAAAAATATATCTAGGTTATCTCACAAGATCACCCCTCTTTTCTCTTCTTTCTCTTCCTCTTCCCTTCCCTCCTCCCTTCTCTTCCTCCTCTTCTTCCCTTCTCTTCTTTGATCTCTTCCTTTCTGTTTAGCCATGGCAGCCATGGGGAGAGAGAGAGAGAGAGAGTAGGGAGGGGCACATGGGCAAGGGGGGCGGCCACAAGGGGGTGGGAAAGGGGTGGCGGCTAGGGTTTAGGGAAAAGAAGGAAGGGGAAATAAAAGTGGAAGGGGGCGGCTGGGCCTGGAGGGCTGCTCTGGACCCAAATGTGGGAGGCATTCCTCTCTCTAAAATAGCCCATAATATTTTTTATTAATAATATTATTTTTTTCTCTTTAGACAATTATCGTCTCTCGTGATTCACCGAAAACGAAGAATTTCGTGAATCCGCTAAATAATCCCAGGGACACCGAAAAGATGTTCAGGACATTACAGTATGCGTTTGTGGTATGGTCACATCATCAGTAGCCTTGCTATGTGAGAAAATCTTTCAATGAAGCGATGATAGTATATTGCCATATCAATAAAACTCCTAACTTGAGGCACTAACATGGGCGTCTTCCTGTTAAGCACAACTTTAACTTTTCTAAAGTCAACTACAATACCTTCTACAATTATAAAATGGCCTAAGAAAGTAACTTTCTTCATCTAAAACTCATATTTACTGAACTTGGCATAAAGTTTGTGATCTTTGAGCTTCTGCAACTCTAGCCTCAAATGATCCTCATGCTCCTCGTCCTTAAAGTAGATCAGAATGGCATCGATGAAGACAACAACAAACTTGTCTAAATATTACATGAATATTTTATTCATCAAATCCATAAAGTATGCAGGAGCATTGATCAAACCAAAGTACATCACTTCAAACTCATACAAACTATAACAAGTAGAGAATGCAGTTTTGGGAATGTCCTTACGATGAATTTTCAGCTGATGGTATCTTGACCTTAAATCAATCTTCGAAACCACTCCAGCTACCTTGAGTTTATCAAACAAATTATCGATCCTACATGAAAGATACTTATTCTTGATAGTGGCCTCATTGAGTGCACGATAATCCACACAAACGTTGGCTGATATTCTTTTTCTTGATAAATAACACTAGGGCTTCCCATGGTTATGAACTAGGTCTGACATAACCTTTATTTTGTAAATATTGAATCTGCTTTTTCAATTCCACTAACTCATTAGTTGGCATCCTGTAGGGTCTCTTGGAAATAGGAGAGGGATTAGAAACTAACTTAATCGAAAACTTAATATCTCTATCTGATGCCATTCCTAGAAGATCATCCATAAAACATCGAAAAACTCTCTCACAATAGGCACATCCTCCAGAATTACACCTTTACTTTGGCACATCTCACTTTGATTTCATCTGCGCTGACTAACATGATAGCTCTATTTCCATAATCCAACACAACATGTTGTTTAACAAGCCAATCCATTTCTAGAATTATCCTCTATTCAAAGTGGGAGAGTTTCCTGGCTCCTCAACGTGTCCACGTCGTCTCCCCTTTGCCCTGCCCGCGACGCGTGTGCGTGTGCCAGCGAGCGGACGCGCGAGCGCTCCTGGCCAGCTGGTAGCAACGCGCCGTTTCGTCGCTCCCTCGTTCGCGCGCCCGTCGGCCGTCCGATTCCTCAGCCCCATCATTCGCCTGTCCACCTCCGCGCCTCATGCCCGTGCCATCTTCTCGCGAGGCGAAGGTTCGCGTGGCTTTCCACGTCGCCCACTCGCCTTTCCCGCACTGCGTCCGCTCTCTCGGCCCCTTCCCCCGCCATCGCCTCACCGGTGGCCCTTCTCCCGCTGCCGCCAAGACCGCTCCCTCCCCTTTAGCTCCGCCGCCGGTCGGACCCATCCCCTCCCCTTTAGATCCGGCGCCGCGCGAAGTCCCCACTCCGACCTCGGCCTCCGTCGCCCCGCCGTGGCCTCACCAGCTCCCTCCCCCCCGCCGCCGCCTCACCGGCTGGCCCCTCTGCAGTTCCCTCCACCACCCGCCTCAGCACCGCTCCCTCCTCTTTAGATCCGGCGCCGGTCGGACCCATCCCCTCCCCTCCCCTTTAGATCCGGTGCCGCTCCGCTCTCGGCCCCTTGCCCCCGTCGCCGCCTCACCGGGTGGCCCCTCCGCGCCTCCCTCCACCGCTCGCCTCAGCATCGCTCCCTCCCCTTTAGATCTGCTATGACCATTGCAGTGTGCTCCCTCTTCCCCACCTGCCACAGTGGCCGCCCCGTCCTCCCCCTCTTCCGCCTCCTCCCCTTCTCCGCAACACACCGCCGCATCAGCTGGCCCCTCCGCAGCTCCCTCCGCCACTCGCGCCAGCGCTGCTCCCCCCTCCTCACATCCAGCGTCGGCAGGTGAAGCCATGGCAAGTGAAGTGCGAGGTGGAGAAGGATGAAGAGCGGCCGCGGTCGTACCTCGTGAGTAGGAGGATGGATCTGCCGCCGAGGTGGGACGGCCTGACCGGAACCGTCGTGCTCATCGACAAGCCCAGAGGTGACGCCTTTTCTTCCCCTTTCATGATTGTTCTTGTGGGAATGCTATAAGATTGCATGGCATGACCATTGCATTGTACCTTAATCAATAGTAGATTGTGGTGTGTGAGACTAACAAGGCAGTGGCAATTTATTGGTTGTGCTGCGTTGACGGTGCCACCCTTCTTGACATAGCCACCACTAGCACATCTACATGCCCTTGTGCCAATACTGCAACCTGCCTGAAGATCTGGTTTTCATAGTATGGTTCCTACCTGCAGAGCTAGAGTCCCTGCTGTTATGCAGGAAACTGTGAGTGTTTTGAGCTAATGCTTCATTATTAATCGGAATACTGTACATATGTTCTGTTACCTTCGAATAGCAGCTGTTTTTGACATTTTCCTTGCAAGGCAGATTATTAATTAGCCTTGGCTATTGTTGTAACCTGTTTGCCATCCATTCCATTTTATTGAGCTAAGCTTGTCTTTCTACTAACTTAGGATGGACTTCATTTACTGTTCATGGAAAGTTGCATCGATTGGTGAAAGTACAGAAGGTGACTTCAGAGTTTTCATGGTGTAAATGTTGTTTTAGTTCTACAGACATGCTTATGATACCATTTTATGTCAGGTTAGCCATGCTGCTACTCTGGATCCTATGGCGACTGGATTGCTGCTTGTTTGTGTGGACAAAGCAACCAAAGTGGTTGATAGGTACTGTCCTATCTTCTTTTTCTAGGGAAAGCTTGCTAAGGAAGATACTGGCACAATCTTCTTGCGTATCAGTTGGTTGCCATCTGCAGTCATCCCTCCTGCTCTACCATTTGTTGAAACCTATTTCCCAAATGAATGTTCGCATGCTTTTGAAGATATCAAGGAGTGGTTAAAGGCTGTAGTGGTGTGGTTGAACAGGACAAGCCTTTTGCAAGTGATGCAGCGAGCATCATTTCATTTATCCCCGTTTCCAGTGGTTGCGGCATTTCTTGCAGTGAATAAACAATACAAAGTGGCAGTACAATATTCAGGTATTTCGCAAACTATAGAAGTTCTGCAAAATGCAATGCTTAGCAACATAAATATATTCTGAACTGTTTTATGTTATTCTTTATTCCAAAGAACTTTAGTGTGGCATTATATTGATTATTGACCTTGTTTTTAGTCCAGTTCTTGAGCATGCTTATGCAGCCTCTGTGTAATCCAGGCACTCTTTTTGCATTTAGTTCATTGATTCCAGGTTATGAAAACATAGCACTCTTTGATTTACTATAGTTAACCGTTCCACTTATTAAACATGATGTGGATCATGCAGATCAACCTAGCTTCATGTGTTAGAAAACGTTGACGGTGTGTATCTTTAAGTTATTTGTTTATGCATATAGGATTTTTTGCTGAACAAACTCATTTGCAATATGCATAATAGATTTTTTTCCTAGACAATCTTACATGCAAACACGTGCATTAGGTGTCCCTACATTATTCGTGGTCTGCCTGTATTCTTGTAGCCAATGCAAACCTTTTTTTTTAGCATAGCCTGGATCAAGCCCTGTTATTCTAGATCTGCCTTATAGCCTATGGTTGATAATCATTAGAAGCATAATTATTTGTATCCCAAAAAACATGCTTTAACAAAAGTATTGCCTTGTTGCAAGAATTCAAGATCACGGTCCTGCCCATTCTGCCATGACAGCTTGAAGAAGACTGACCCTGGTGGCCTGTGGATTTATGTCAAGGGCCAAGATGTGGTCGACATGGAGACTGTGTCAAGAGAAAACCTCATACGGCTATTCATGTACATAGGCAAGCTGCCTTTGGTTGTTCCAGATGTCATCTTCAGTGTTTATGATTCCCACATAAAATGCCTGGCAATGCCGCCTTATCAAGGCCCTCAACTAGTGCTCTGTTCCAATTAATCTATGCCCCAAGTTCTCCATTTCCATGCTTGTACTCAAGCATTTGGAAATGCCTGAACTGTCGTGAAGTCACAAGCCTTTCGGTTGTGTTTTAAAACTTATTTAGTGCCTACAAGCATGCTCAAGCATATTCAGCCATTTTGTATATATCTGACATAGCTCTGTTAATAGAGAACTTGTGCATGTGCCAAATGGAGGCAGTGCTGTTTGTTACAATTGCAAGTCCTTCCGACGTGTGAGCTTCTTACTTACAGGTCTGAGCACTAATTGTCTTCGTTCATGCTTGCTAAAAAACATTGCACAAATAATTTTAATATTTTTTTGTTCTAGATAACATAATGCTCCGAGCATATCTTTATCTCAGCAAATATGATTTTTCTTTCAAAAGACATTTACCTATTTACATTATCCTGCAGGTTTTTTGGATAGCCATCATGGGAAATGCGGATTGGAAGCCTTTGTAGTTCCTATGTTTTGCTTTCTTCTACAGAATACTTCTGAAGTTGAGAGCTACTGAACCGCCAATAACTCTAGTATATAATGTGAGACTATTCGTAATCACCCCCATTTACCTTTTCATGAGCCAATTATTTGCGTTTTTTACTGTAGTTTGCTGTACTTCTGTTGCTACTAAAGGTTTTATATTTATTCGGAATATTCTTCTTGTTTATGGTAGTTCCAGTGAGGGAGGAATAATATGGATTCTAGAAACTTTGGAGTTAAATGGGATGCATTTCATTCTCTTTGTGTTCTCTCTTTTTCATGATGGCCATTCAAATACATTCAACCGATTTTAACTCAACATATTTGATTTCATTTCCTTTTAGTACCTGATTCTGGTGTAAAACAAAAGGTAGTACTTGAATCAATGATAAGGCAATATTTTTTTTCTCTAAAGCTCATGAAAATTCACATGGGATGATTCTTGTTAGAATAATATGGATTCTAGAAACTTTGGAGTTAAGTGGAATGCATTTCATTCTCTTTGTGCTCTCTTTTTCATGATGGCCATTCAAATACATTCAACCGATTTTAACTCAACTTATTTGATTTCATTTCCTTTTGGTACCTAATTCTGGTGTAGAACAAAAGGTAGTACTTGAATCAATGATAAGGCAATATTTTTTTCTCTAAAACTCATGGAAATTCACATGGGATGATTCTTGTTAGAATAATATGGATTCTACAAACTTTGGAGTTAAGTGGGATGCATTTCATTCTCTTTGTGCTCTCTCTTTTTCATGATGGCCATTCAAATACATTCAACCGATTTTAGCTCAGCTTATTTGATTTCATTTCCTTTTGGTACCTGATTCTGGTGTAAAACAAAAGGTAGTACTTGAATCGATGATAGGCCAATATTTTTTTCCTCCAAAACTCATGGAAATTCACATGGGATGATTCTTGTTGATGATGGGTATCATCCTGAATTAGTTTTAAGTTTATCGCCCTGTAGCTGTTATTTGAAATGGTTAGCCACATAATCACATTATCGTGTTCTCCGCAGGAATATGTTGAGGTTAAAAGACGGGGAATACAAATGGCAAAACGAGTAGTTCGTGCATTGGGTTTGATATTTGGATGTGTATTTGCTGCATCCCTGTTCAGTGGGCTCTCATATAATATAGTGCTCCTGGATATTTCTCAATCCAGCTGTTGCGATGTTATCTACCTGTGATCATCAATAATTATTACTTATTAGTTGTCTTTTGTTTTGACTGTTTTGTCTGCAAATCTTTTCAGGGCTATATATCATCTATTAATTTGATTGAGTTTTAATGGCAGTTTACCCCCCGTATTGTGCATTACTACCAGGTATAACGAACATTAGTGTGCTTTCCTTTTTTTTCGAACCAATTGCAATGTACTTGTAGATCTATCAACCATATGGGTAGAATCACCATGTTCTAGAAGGAACATCTGCCACATTTTGCACTAAAATTGTGTCTTCGATTGTTCTTGCATCAAATATTAAAAGCATGATTGAGGAATGCTCCGTATACTCTTCTCCCTCTAGAAGCGGTTCCGTTCGGAGTTGAATTGTCGCTTTGCACTGTTGGCGCTCCTTCTTACCTCCTGTTTACCTGAGTTGCTAAGCATGGGGGGTAGATTTTACCAAGAAGCCTTTTGTTTATCATTTCAGCCTACAGACTGTTGCCATCTCTTGTTGGTAGGACAAATGGGGGTCCAAGATGAACCTCATGCCATCTTGGATGGTCTCTACGGGGTACACCTAAGTGTTGGCCACCACAGGCACAAAACGACGATGAATCCATTAGGACCAGCGTTATTGATTCGTCAATTTGTGAACCTCAAAAGGGAGGTAGATCACAGCAACAAAGATTGCTGATCCGGTGAGCTATTTGGTAGCAATACACTCAACACCAATGGATGAAAGCATACTTCATTTGTCTACTAAGACTAATGTCATCAGACTGACATGTTTTTTTATACCTGCAGATGACTATGGCAGCACATACCCTCATGCTTGAAGCCCATCCACTATAGCATTACATATATGACAACTTGCATCCGCCCAAACAAGTTGTTCCCCAACATCTATCTGTTAGGTAAAGATTATTTGTTTGGTAGGTGTGTGACTTTTCTTACGGTTTGCTTTCCATATATAAACTCCATTGGCAATGGGAAAGCTACTGGTGCCTGTGGTTGGCAGCTCATGGAGTTTTATAATTTTTGTAAAGATGTTATACCGAAATCTTTACAAGAAGAGAGAATTCTTAAAATCACTGCTTTTTGTTATCCCTTTCGTCATCATTAAATTCCAAGTGTTATTGTAGTCAACAAGTTCCTTTTTACTAAAGCTTTCTTCGTGTTCTCAAGTGGAAGGTTGCATCAGTTACAAGAACAAAAGGGCATAGTTATCCACTTTACTATCGGGCATAGGTAAACAGGTGCTTCCTTCTACTCTCAATTCATTTTTACAATTTAAACATCACTGTTTCTTAGATCTTTCCTGTGTCCTTAGTATTTCTATTCTGTTATTACATTACATATATTGCTATGAATATTGTATTTGTTAATATGAGGCCCAAGAGGTATATATATATATATATATATATATATATATATATATATATATATATATATATATATATATATAGTTCAATCTGAACAAATATACTACACTAGACAGATATGCTATATAAAAATAAGGCATACATAAAATATTTTATCCTCATCTTCTCTTGCATCCTTTCGGTGATCTTACTATTCCTATATATAGGACAATACAGACAGATATACTACACTACACAGATATTGATAGAGGCGGGGTGCCCGATCTTTCGATGAGATTGATAACTATCGATTTTGGTGGAGGTGACTCTCGTGATCCGACTACAACCGTACGACGTCGTTTGCGCCTTAGCAATCGCTGAACCAACTCCGAGATGTTATTGATCTTACTGGAAGCACGATCAACCTGAACACGAAGTTCAATCCCTGCAAGCAATCGAAGAACTAGCAAGAATAAGACGAAAAGCAATCTGATATTGCGAATAACAAAGTTGGTATTGAAAAACAAAGGTGGGATCCCGAAGGTAGTCTTGACAGGTGGTCGTCTGATACAACTGAAGAACCAAAGTTTGCGCAAAGACTAAACCTAAACTCAACAAAATCCAAGTCCTAGCTGTGGGCGGCGGCTCCTATTTATAGAGAAACGACCAGGGGGGACGTCCTAGGGTTACAAGGCCCATGGGCCCAAGTGGTGGTGGCGCAGCACCCTTTTTGGATTCGGACTCAGAAACCAATGTGGATTGTTTTGATAATTGCGTCTGGCTCGGATGGAATTTGAAGATGAGGTTGGATCCGTTGGAAAGTAGACTTCATAAGCTTTCCATGAAGTACAAGAACGCCCCAAACAGAGTCCGTATGAAGAAGTTATGCCCATTTGAATGTGGTACCAACGCAGCAGTCCGAATCCGATTCCAGAACGTGTCCAACTCGGATTCTTGCTTGACTTGATCCCAAAGTGACGTGGTGACCTCCATGATTCCGTCCTTGCATGTCCATGACTCCATGTCCCTTTCCTTCATCCTTTCCCAGGTTCCTAACCACGATTAAATCACTTGCATTAGGTAGCGGTCTATTCTCAGTAATATATGTACCTAGGAATGAATTCACCTGGTAATTAAGTTGACGAGCACGAGCTCGAGTAAGTGGTCCTTGTTGTGGATGAGTTGTATCCATGAAAGGGATGTCCTCATTATCCTCTCTTTCTTGCATTTGAGTCGTCCTCGACTCAAGTTCATCTTCTTCCCCCAAATATGGCTTCAAATCTGCAATATTAAATGTGGGACTAACCCCGAATTCTGCAGGCAGATCAAGGTTATATGCATTATCATTAATCTTAGCTAACACCTTGAATGGACCATCAGCTCTAGGCATCAACTTAGACTTTCGCAACTCAGGAAATCTATCTTTGCGCAAATACAACCAGACTAAATCACCAGGTTCAAAAGTTAAACTCTTTCTACCCTGACTACCAGCAATCTTATACTTAGCATTCATGCGCTCTATGTTTTCTTTAGTTATTTCATGCAATTTAAGGATAAATTCAGCACGCTTCTTAGCATCTAAATTCACTTTTTCAGAGATGGGGATAGGCAATAAATCAATAGGAGCACGATGATTAAAGCCATATACTACCTGAAAAGGGCTGATCTTTGTGGTAGAGTACAGCGATCTATTGTAAGCAAACTCTACATGAGGTAGACATTCTTCCCACGCCTTCAAGTTTTTCTTCAAGATAGCCCTCAACATAGTTGATAGCTTGCGGTTGACAACTTCAGCTTGTCCATCTGTTTGTGGGTGACAAGTAGTAGAAAACAGCAGCTTGGTACCCAATTTAGCCCATAATGTGCGCCAAAAGTGACTCAAAAACTTCGCATCTCGATCTGAAACAATGGTATTGGGCACTCCATGTAGTCGAACAATCTCTCTGAAAAATAAATCAGCAACATTTGTAGCATCATCGCTCTTATGGCAAGGTATAAAATATGCCATTTTAGAAAATCTATCGACCACCACAAAAACACTATCTCTCCCCTTCTTTCTGCGAGGTAATCCCAAAATAAAGTCCATTGAAATATCCTCCCAAGGAATGCTAGGTACAGGAAGAGGCATATATAAACCATGTGGATTAAGTCGGGACTTAGCTTTATTGCAGGTAGTGCAGCGAGATACATAGCGCTCAACGTCGCGCCTCATCCTTGGCCAATAGAAGTGTTCAGCGAGGATGTCCTCCGTCTTTTTGACACCAAAATGACCCATTAGTCCTCCCCCATGTGCCTCCTGTAATAACAAACGACGAACAGAGCTGGCTGGAATGCATAGTTTGTTAGCTCTAAACAAAAATCCATTATTGAAAGCAAATTTATTCCAGCATCTACCATTTTTGCAATTGGACAGGGCATCTTTAAACTCATCATCAGAGGTGTATAGTTCCTTTATTGTCTCCAAGCCAAAAATTCTACAATCAAGTTGAGACAACATTGTATACCGTCTAGACAAGGCATCAGTAATCACATTTTCCTTCCCTTTCTTGTGTTTTATGACATAAGGAAAAGATTCAATGAATTCAACCCAACGAGCATGTCTACGGTTCAATTTAGTTTGACTTCTAATATGTTTCAATGATTCATGATCAGAATGGATAACAAATTCTTTGGGCCATAAATAATGTTGCCATGTTTCTAAAGTTCGAACAAGGGCAAGTAATTCCTTATCATAAGTAGAATAGTTTAAACTAGGTCCACTCAATTTCTCACTAAAATAAGCAACAGGTTTACCTTCTTGTATCAACACACCACCAATTCCAATTCTGCTAGCATCACACTCAAGTTCAAAAGTCTTACCAAAGTCAGGAAGTTGGAGCAATGGTGCATTTGTGAGCTTTTCTTTGAGAAGGTTGAAAGCTTCTTCTTGCGCTTTTCCCCATTTAAATAAAACACTTTTCTTTGTTAATTCATTAAGTGGTGCAGCGATGATGCTGAAATCTTTCACAAAGCGGCGATAGAATCCCGCAAGTCCATGAAAACTCCGCACTTGTGTGACCGTTTGTGGTGTTGGCCAACTTTTTATAGCTTCAATCTTGGCTTCATCTACTTCAATTCCCTGCGGAGTAACAACATAGCCAAGAAAACAAACTCGATCGGTGCAAAAGGTGCACTTTTCGAGATTACCAAACAAACATGCATCCCTCAAAGCAATGAAAACAACACGTAAGTATTCAAGATGTTCATCTAGTGACTTGCTGTAAATCAATATATCATCAAAGTAAACTACCACAAATTTACCAATGAAAGCACGTAAAACTTCGTTCATTAATCTCATGAAAGTGCTAGGGGCATTAGTTAATCCAAAAGGCATCGCTAGCCACTCATATAATCCGAACTTAGTTTTAAATGCCGTCTTCCATTCATCTCCAAGTTTTATTCTAATTTGATGGTATCCACTACGCAAGTCAACTTTAGAAAATATTGTAGAGCCACTTAATTCATCAAGCATATCGTCTAACTAGGAATAGGATAACGGTATCTAATAGTAATATTATTGATAGCTCTACAATCAACACACATACGCCATGATCCATCCTTCTTAGGTACTAAAATGACTGGAACAGCGCAAGGACTAAGTGATTCACGTACGTACCCTTTATCAAGCAATTCTTGAACTTGGCGCTGAATTTCTTTAGTTTCTTCTGGGTTTGTCCTGTATGGTGCGCGGTTGGGTAGTGATGCATCGGGAATTAAATCAATTTGATGCTCAATCCCTCGAAGCGGTGGCAATCCCGGTGGTATGTCCTTCGGAAAGACATCTTTGTACTCCTGCAAAAGGTTAGTGATAGCAGGAGGCAAAGAAGATGGTATCTCCTCAAATGAAAACAAAGTGGCTTTGCAAACTAATGCATAGCAAACAGATTTACTAACATCCAATTCAGTCATATCAGATTTAGTAGCAAGAAAACTAGCACCTTTCAATTGTATTTCTTTTTTGTTCACATGAGCAGATTTCAGTTCTTTCTTCCTATGTTGCACAAGCTCTTTTGCTACAATCTGATTTTCGCTCTTAGATTTCTCTAAACTCTTCTCTCTACTAGCTCTAGCAAGTTCATCTTTAACAATCTGTTCTGGAGTCATAGGATGCAGCACAATTTTCTTTCCTTTAAACATGAGAGAGTATTGATTATTCCTACCATGATGCACACAATCAGTATCGTATTGCCAAGATCTTCCTAATAATAATGAGCAAGCTTGCATAGGTACAACGTCGCAATCAACATAATCATGGTATAAACCCATAGAAAGATGTACTCTCACCATCCGTGTTACCTTCAACTTACCACTGTTGTTGAACCATTGAATATGGTATGGGTGAGGATGAAGTTTAGTCGGCAAATCAAGCTTCTCTACCATGTCCATACTTGCCAAATTGTTGCAACTCCCACCATCAACAATTATGCGAATCGAGCGTTCCTTGACAACGCCCTTGATTTGGAATAAATTATGGCGCTGGTTTTGCTCGGCATCAGACACTTGAGCACTTAGTACGCGTTGCACTATAATGCTCAAATACTTGTCGGCATCTTCGGCGCCAACATACTTCTCATGATCATATTCTTCTTCATCTCCTATAGGGTCAGTTGCAAGCATAGCATATGTTTCTTCATCAAAATCTAGTTACATCTAAAGACTTCATATATAGGATAGTGAGATCAACAAGAAGTCTACCTCTCAGATAGTTATCTTAACTCCATAATATCTTTGGTTTTTGCTCGACTCAGAACCAGGAGATTGAGCCAAAAGAATAGATCTAAGAACAACAGTCCTCAACTATTGCTTAACAGCGAAACTCCGAGAAACAAAAGAATTTGAAGCTCTAGAATTAAATAAAATTGTGGTAGCTACAAAATTTACTAGAAACTTCAAGCTATGATGAAGAACTTGGCTACCAATCTTCGTGGTAAAATACAATCTTGTCCTGAATCCAATTCATTGGCTCGTTGCTATCTCATCCTTTGTGAGATAAACTAGGTGCTCCTTTGATCCAAAACTTTGCAGCGAAGCTCAAAGAATTTCACACCAACCTCTCCTTTGGTTATGGAAAACTCTATATGTATATGGCCATTATAAGGAGAAGAAGTCAATTTAAGAATTCAAAACAATATTCCAGAAAAGGTAAAGAATAAGAACATAAGAATGAGAAAAGAATAGAGAATTACTGTAATATTCTGAACGTCGTTTCGGCATCAGTTTTTAAATTAATCGCGGAGTCGCCTGGATTTTCGGTAAATCGCGGGAGGTGAAAATAAATTATTCGAAATAGTCTAAAATAAAAAAAAATAAATTATAATAATTAATTAAGAGGTTTTGGACTATCCAGAGAGACATGCCAGCCACTTTGGGCCAGCCAGCCCAAACGGGAGCCCTCCCTCCCCTTTTCCCACCCCAAGCCGCCACCCCCACCCTCCTTGCGCCCTCTCCCTCCCCTATGGTGCTGCTCCTATGCAAGGAGAAGAAGGAGAAGAGGAAGGAGAAGAAGGAGAGGAAGAGAAGGAGGAGAAGAAGGGAAGGAGAAGAAAAGGAAGAAGAGGGGTGATCCCAAATCCCTAGGTAATTCTCTCTCATCCCAATCCCTCTGATTTCTGCTATTTTAGGGTTCTTAGCCCAAGATTTTGGTGGGGATTAGGATTTAGAACCCCCGATTAGAGAATCCCTGCCGCCTGCCTGTAGATTGATTCGCGCAGTGTTTCTGTTCGTGCAGTTATGACCCGAAAACGATTTTTCCCAAGGGTCTCCCCAAAAGGAAAAATGTAGAGGACGACGATACGCATCCACTGTATTTTTTCCAGATTTGTTTGCTATGTAATTTAGGCGTACCAGGGTCTGGATTCTCGCTGTCCGTCAGGGATGCACACAGGGACAGATCGCTGTTCAGATGGGAATTAGGGGTAGACGATGATTTTTAAATATTTAGTCATAATTGAGAAAAAGGTAGGAAATTAAGTAATCTAGCTTCTGTAAAAGAATCAGAATTTTTAGAGCCTTGATCTGTTCTGGGGACGCGTTACAAGTTGGCTGTCCAGACTTTCAGAACAGAGCACATCCTCTGTTTTGTACATTAGATATCACCTTTTTAATGACAATATAAAAATATATGATCTACATGAAAAGTGTAGGTATTTAAGTGAGGAATCCAGATATGTATCTTTTGCTGTGATTAGTTTTATATTTTTAAAGATAAGAAAATGTTAAGCAGCGCCACTTCAGTGGGAATGTTTAAGAACCGTTACGCGGGGAAGGATGTTGTGGGGTTTTGGGGCTTAGCGATATCTTTTCTTCGAGAGTCGCATTTTTATTGTTGTAATGTGTGCTGAGAGATACCTTTTTGGACAGGTAGTTTCACTTCTGAACGCGCGTGATTTCGTTGCTTCGTCGGTAGAGGCAAGTATAACGATAGTTTAAATTTGATAGTGTGGAATGTCGATGTTTGATCCATATATGTGGTGTGATTGTGGGAAGAATGTATTGGTGCTGTTTATGGATGATTACAATTTACAATGTTCATGAATAATTCTGGTGCATGGATAATGTGAATGCAAAATTTATTTTATTGAGACATTCACACATATGCATCATGTTGATTTATTGAAGTCTTAGTCATGAGTTGACTAAGCGCCGAGGTCCCCGTCATGTTGATGACATAACGGGCTAAAGGTCCCCATACTTGTGGAGTATGGGCAATTGGTCCATGTACTAGGTGGTGCAGCCATGGGTGTGCGTCGACGGATGCACACTCTGCATTACCGGTAAAATGCAAAAGAGAAAGAGATAAAGAGCTTTTTCATCATCGTGCATAGCATGGGTGTGCGTTGATAGATGGATTTGTGAAGTAATGTTTATAAATGTACTTGTTATTATCCATTATATTTGCTGAGTCGTTGGACTCACTCTTGTTGTTTGTTTGTTTTTTTAGGTACCTTTGTGAGATCAACATGCTTGGAGAAAAGGAAGGAATAAATTAATTGCACTGGCACGTTCCACACATAATGGAAATAAAGGAAGAGAATTAATCATAGGACGCAAGGACTATTTAAGAATCGTTTGTTTATTACCCTTGGATTTTAATTGTAATAAGAGTTTAGATTATTCATGATACTCTTGCTCTTTCTCTAGGCATTATATCCATGAATGATTTTATACTTTTTAATCTAATTGCTTAACTTTGAATTTGTTACTCGAGGTTTATCCATTATAATTGTTACTGTTTGTGAAATCCCTGATTTGGATGGATAAACAAGTGAGGCTCTGCCAAAATTTTGTTAACGTAATTAGTTAACTTTATTTTACTTCTAGTTTGGTAGCATTCTGGGTCTTTGTTTGACTGGGGTGTTACAATTACTAGATTAAAGTGAGCTTTGGCCAAATTCGGGTTAGCCAATTCTAATCATAATTTTCAGATTATGTAATTTAACTTCTGGAGCAATCTTGTGCCCTTACATTCATATCTTTGCAATAGGCTAGCGTCTCTCCTAGTGCTTGATGCAAAATGAGCTATTTCATCGTTACGTTCATATTGCTTCCAGCTAGCTCATTTCTTTGTTTGCATTAAGTCACATTTATCTTTGCGTGTGCGTTCTTATACTTCACTTAAACCTTTTGGATCAGCACTTGGACAAAATTTCTAGCTTGGATTATTACTTGATCTTACAATATCGTAAAATTCAGATTGTGTAGGATAAACACTTTCATACCAATCTCCACCACATAACTGTTGTTGTGCAAGTAGTGAACACTCTTAAATTCGCTTGATCATCACAGTGTTGTTGTCACTTCTACCAGGTGTAAGTTTTTATTGACCTTAATTCACTTCGGAAGGGTAAGAACTTTACTTGGAGAGAGGACATAGTGATATTGAGTGATTTTCACAAAGCATTATTACATACACAGCTATTTGTTTCTTGCATAACTAAACATGTCAGGTGGAGGAGAACACCATGATGAGAGTGGTGGGACAAATGAAACTCAGACATTCATCAAGCAACATCAATTTGGGGCACTCCGCGACCACTTTCAACGTGAGCTACACCAAGGGCTCAATCAACTCCATGAGAAGTATGATACTTTTGCTGATCAAATTGCAAGGGATATGCAAAATATGGAGATACAAGCTGATGAAAATATGCGCCAATGGTGGCCCTTACTAGGCTCATACAAGCTCACAATGGTGGCGATGAATCAAGTGTTTAAGGAGGAGAAGCTGTTGCACATGTACCTCCTGCACCGCAACATTGAGTGGCGGCCAACGTAGTGCGTCCACCACAGCTAAGAGGACGAGGAGGAGCCCATGGAGGGCGTGGTCAGGGTCTAGGTGGAAGCCGTGATGGGCGTGGTGGTGCTGCACATGCGATGGAAGTGGATGGTGATTTTACTTTGCATTACAATGACCATTATCGTCGTCCACGCAATGAAGATGATGGATTGGGCAAGCTCAAATTTTCCATGCCTAAGTTTGCAGGTGGGACTGATCCCGAGGAGTATCTCACATGGGAATTGAAGGTTGACAAAATATTCCGTATGCATCACTATACGGATGAGATAAAAATATAGTTGGCATCACTTGAGTTTGAAGGTTATGCTTTGGATTGGTGGGAACAAGTCATTACTCAAAGAGCTAAGAATGGAGAAAACCCTGTTGCAACATGGCAAGAGATGAAGCGGGAAATGAGAGCTCGTTTTGTTCCTCGTCATTACAAACGTGATCTATTTGATAAATTGCAGAATATGAAACAGAGAGCACATTCTGTGGAGGAGTACTACAAAGAGATGGAGTTAGCCATGATTCGAGCCAAGGTTCAAGAACAAGAAGAGCAAACCATGGCACGCTTTCTCTCAGGTTTGAACCATCAAGTCAAAAGAATTATCAATTTTCAGCCTTATACCAATCTTTATGAGTTAGTGCATCAAGCTACAAAGGCAGAACGACAATTGCAAGAGGATGCTAAGTTTGCAAGATCAACGTCCTTTGCTGCACGTACACCGTCCAGCGGAGGAAGATATAGTTCCAAATCA
Organism: Melocanna baccifera; assembly: GCA_036346265.1. NCBI lineage: Eukaryota > Viridiplantae > Streptophyta > Magnoliopsida > Poales > Poaceae > Melocanna > Melocanna baccifera. The sequence continues at coordinate 9,452,398 of CM070694.1, read as the reverse complement.
CAAATAAGCCAACGAACAGTTCCAAGTGGTGGTTCAAGTTTTTGCTCATCATCTAGCAAGAAGGAAGAAGCCACTCCAAGTGCAAGGAAGCCATCAAATCCAGCAGCTAGTGTCTCCTCTTCTGTGGGCTCTACAGCGAAGAGTAGCGGTATACAATGCTTCAAATGCCTTGGTCGTGGTCATATGCAAAAGGATTACCCAAATAATAAGGTGATGTTGATATTAGAGAATGGGGAATATAATTCTGCAAGTGAAGAAGAGAATGATCACTATGTTGATTTAGGGACATATGATGATGCCCATGAGGAGGAGCAAGACATAGAGTATTGTGAACCCGGTGTTGGTCCTATACTTGTGTGTGCTCCGACAATGTTGAGTATGCAACAAAAGCCTTCCCATGAACAGCGCTGTAATTTATTTCATACAAGAGCTCAAGTTAGTAAAGATGGTAAATTTTACAAGGTAATCATTAATGGTGAGAGTTGTCATAATTTGGCTAGCAAGGCGCTTTGCAATAAACACCCACATCAATATCAGATCCAGCGGCTGCATGAGAGAGGTTCATTGAGTGTGGGATACACCGTGGATGTTGAATTTGAAATTGGCACTTATCGTGATACGGTGGAATGTGATGTGGTGCCTATGGATGTATGTCACTTGCTGCTAGGAAGGCCATGGCAATATGATCGTGCGGTTATTCATGATGGAAGAACTAACCAATACAAGTTTTGGTGGAACAAAAAACAAGTGGTGGTGCTACCGTTGACTCCATCTAAAATTGTAAATGATAATGTGTAGAAGATTGAAGTGCAAGTTGAGAGTGAGAAAGGGAGAGAACCAAAGAGTGTGATTCTACAAAAGGTGAGTGAGAGTCACAAGCCAAACCCGAGAGGTAAAAGCAAGAGTGAGGGAGAGAAAAACTTAGTCATGATAGCCACCAAATCTGATCTAAGAGAGATGAAAGATGATCCCGCTTTGATGCACCTTGTATTGCTGTACAAGGATGCATTGCTTTCTACTAATGATTTAACATCTCTTCCTAGTGCTGTTTATCAAGTTTTGCAGGTTTATGACGACGTATTTTCGGAGGAGATACCCGCTGATCTACCACCTATTCGAGGTATTGAGCATCAAATTGACTTAGTCCCGGGAGCTCCTCTTCCCAATCGACCGTCGTACCGCACAAATCCAGAAGAAACAAAGGAGATTCAGTGCCAAGTGTAAGCACTTTTGGACAAAGGGTACGTACGCGAGAGCCTTAGTCCTTGTGCCGTTCCAGTTATTCTTGTTCCTAAGAAAGATGGTACTTGGAGAATGTGCATAGACTGTAGAGCTATTAACAACATAACTGTTTGCTATCGTCATCCTATTCCTAGATTAAATGATATGCTTGATGAGTTAAGTGGTTCTACTATCTTTTCTAAGTTGACTTGCGTAGTGGTTACCATCAAATAAGAATGAAACATAGTGATGAATGGAAAACTGCTTTTAAAACGAAATTTGGCTTGTATGAATGGTTAGTAATGCCTTTTGGATTGTCCAATGCTCTTAGTACATTCATGCGCTTAATGAACCATGTTTTGAGACACTTCATTGAAAAATTTGTAGTAGTTTACTTTGATGATATTATGATATATAGCCGCTGTTTGGAAGATCATATTGAACACATCAAACAAGTGTTAGAAGTGCTTAGAAAAGAATGCTTGTATGCCAATCTTGAGAAGTGTACTTTTTGCACTAGTAAGGTTGTGTTTCTAGGCTATGTTGTTTCAGCTCATGGCATTGAAGTGGATGAATCTAAAATTGAAGCTATTAGAAATTGACCAATTCCTGTGAATGTTAGTCAATTTCGTAGCTTCCATGGGCTTGCTAGTTTCTATCGGCGATTTGTGAAAGATTTCAGCACCATTGTTGCCCCATTAAAAGAGTTAACTAAAAAAGGAGTGATTTTTGAGTGGGGAGAAAAACAAGACAAAGTTTTTGCTGAATTGAAAAAGTGTTTGACTGAAGCACCATTACTTGCTTTACCTGATTTCACAAAAACTTTTGAGATTGAATGTGATGCTAGTGGAATAGGTATTGGTGGTGTTTTGATGCAAGAAAGAAAACCTGTTGCATATTTCAGTGAGAAACTTCATAGAGCACAATTGAATTATCCTGTTTATGATAAAGAACTATATGCTCTTGTGCGTGTGTTGGAAACTTGGCAACATTATCTTTGGCCTAAGGAATTCATAATACATTCTGATCATGAATCTTTGAAATATTTAAAGGGCCAAGCGAAATAGAATCGTAGACATACTAAGTGGGTAGAATTCATTGAGACCTTTCCATACATTATCAAATATAAGAAAAGTAAAGAAAATGTGGTAGCCGATGCTTTGTCTAGAAAACATGTGTTGTTGACTCAGTTGGAAATAAAGGTACCGGGGTTGAAAAGTTTGAAAGATTTATAGCTTCCGATCATGAATTTGCAGCTCCATATTCTAATTGCAAAGATGGGAAATGGTGGGATAAGTTCCATATTCATGATGGCTTTCTCTTTCGCATGAATAAGCTATGTGTTCCGGATTCCTCTATGCGTTTGTTATTGTTGCAGGAATCTCATGCAGGAGGTTTGATGGGGCATTTTGGGAGGGAGAAGACTTACATGATGTTGGCTGATAACTTCTATTGTGCAAAAATGAGGCGAGATGTCGAGAGGTTTGTTCAAAGATGCATCACATGCCATAAGACGAAGTCCAAACTCAATCCACATGATTTGTATACTCCACTTCCTGTTCCTAGTGCTCCTTGGGAAGATATTAGCATGGATTTTGTGTTAGGACTGCCTAGAACCAAGAGGGGAAGAGATTCAGTCTTTGTTGTTGTGGATAGGTTCTCTAAAATGGCATATTTTATTCCCTGTCATAAGAGCGACGATGCGTCGCATGTAGCTGATTTGTTTTTCAGAGAGATTGTGAGGTTGCACGGAATACCAAAAACCATTGTTTTAGATCGCGACGTCAAGTTCATGAGATACTTTTGGAAGAATTTGTGGGCCAAGCTGGGGACAAAGTTGTTGTTTTCAACGACTTGTCACCCACAAACAGATAGGCAAACGGAGGTAGTGAACCACACACTTTCAACGTTGCTACGTACCATGATAAAGAAGAACTTGAAAAAGTGAGAAGATTGTCTACCGCATGTGGAGTTTGCATATAATAGGGTGGTACATTTTACAACTCAATTGAGTCCATTCGAGGTGGTGTACGGCTTCAAACCAATCACACCCCTTGATTTACTTCCTCTTCCACTACAAGAATGTGCAAATATGGAGGCTTCTAAACGTGCTGATTTTGTAAAAAAGCTCCATGCCACAACCATAGAGGGAATTGAAAAGAAGGTACGTGCTTATGCTTCCAAAGCTAATAAATCTAGAAAGAAAATGCTATTTGAACCAGGTGATTTAGTGTGGGTACACCTTCGCAAAGATCGCTTTCCGCAGAAGCGTAGATCCAAATTGATGTCCCGTGGTGATGGACCTTTTAAAGTTCTTGCCAAGATCAATGACAATGCATACAAGATTGAGCTTCCCGGTGATGACTATGGGGTAAGTTCTACATTTAATGTTGCTGATCTATCACCCTTCTTTGGACAAGATTGTACAGAGTCGAGGTCGACTCCTTTTCAAGAAGGGGAGGATGATGAGGACATCGCTAGTAATGAGACTTCAATAACAGGACCAATAACAAGAGCACGAGCCAAGAAACTACAATCTCAGGTGAACCTGCTCTTTAATGTACATGTTATTAATTTTAATGAGAATTGTATACTACCTAAAAATAATATTTTACTTGTGCTCAGGTTTGAAGAGTCAGCGATGGATGGAGATCAAGGATATGTGGCCGTCATCCAAGGAAGCACAAGTCCACGACATGAATAATGATCAGCCCATGAATAGTGCCCCGCATGAACAGTAAAAGGCCCATGAACAGTACAAGGCCCGTGAACAGTGCGCGTGAACAGTAAAAGGCCCATGAACAGTGCCGTGCTACAATGCGTGTGAATAGTACCACATGGAAAATTTAGTGTTGAATAGCCTTAGGCTGAGACTATATATTGAGGGGTAGACCCCCATTATAAAGAGAACCGCTTTTGATAATAGAATACTCTTATTCTTTCGTTGGCTAATCCAACTTGAGAGAATTGGGAGTTCGCTAAAAATAAGATTATTCAACCTTTTCCGCTGGGAATTGGGAGTTTGCTGAAATTAAGATTGTTCAACCTTTTCCGCTGGGAATTGGGAGCGCGATAGAACTTCATCGGTGGTCGTGAAGTTCAGCACGTGAGGTTGGGCGAATTATAGAGTGCTAACTCTTGCATTGGCAACGAGGGATCACTACGGTTCATCAAATCCACGTGAGTATCCAGATCCTACGTCGAGAAGATCGGGCGACCCCGTATCAAGAAGTATTTGAGGTTCAGGTGATCTCATCTTGTGTTTTTCCAACCTCATTGCTATTTATTTTTCTCTTGGTCTTTTGGCTGCTATGAATGATGGCGGATTTCTGTGTACTGGGATTTATCTCTTCTTACCTCATTTTCTGAGAAAGAGTAATCGATTTGTATTGCGAAGCCTTGTGTTGCGTGATGGCAACTGGTTAGTGGTGATCTAGTAAATATTTTTATGGAAGTCTTAAATATCACGATGTTTGAGATGCATTGGGTGATATATGGTTTTAGTAGAGTAATCCTTAGGAAGGATTTGATTTAAATAGAATGTTTGACTTGAAGCCAAATAATTTGTTGATGTTAAGAATTGAGTGTATGTTAATTGTGGAATAGTAGGGTTTTCACCTGAGGTTTCCCTATCTTATACGGGAAGTTTGTTGTAGGATCTTGAAAGCTGAATCTGGGCTTCACCTTTTGTTATGCTAGAACCTTGGAGGCCCAGTGTCTCTGTGTAGGAGTAGTGGAACAGAGTGGATACCAAATAGGGTGATGATTGTGGATAGCACCCTCGAGGTGCTACTAATGATTATGTGTGGGTGTGATAAGAATTTCGGGTCGTTATCCTTAAGGGATTGAGGATCATTAGGAATTATTTCTCAAAATAATTTCGTTGATCAAGGTCTTGGCTGGAGTATGTTTTTTGAGAGCAGTGAGTCTCTCTACAAGGGTGTAGATGATGTACTCAGTTTGGGCTTATTGTTAAGGTAGCCAACTTGAGTTAAATGAGAGGGTGTGTTCGGCGATGAGTTGGAAATACTTTGTTCAAGAAAGTGAAAATTTTGAAAGGGAATGGATTGGGAAATTAATGATATCTCGAGTAGTAAAATGCTCTCTTGATTCTTGTTTATACTGTGTGTTTTGGCAGAGGTCATCTGCAAATTGAGTTGTTTATTGTCGAGGCGTAGTCCTTTCCAGTTGAGAAAAGAAAATGATTGTTTTGGACTTTCGAGTGATTTTCACTCTTGGCTTATGTGGTGTGGTTTCTCCAATTGTTTACTTGGAGAGTGAAAAATATTTTGTGGTGAATCCTTTGATTTGGATTGTGGTCCTTGAAAGGAAAGTTAGTTGCTAGTGTGTTGCTTAAGAATCCTTTATTTTTCTTTTGTTGGGTTCTATTTGTAAAAGATAATATTTGTGCTTCGAGTAGAATGATGTGAGTGGAATTTGCGATCAAATTCTTTTGAAGGGGTAAAATATATTATCCCGAATAGATTTAATAAGAGGTTTAGTAGTTGTGGCGGGGAATTCTGGTGAGAACGGTAGGACCTGTTGGCCGCTCAGAGTCGACCGAAGGGCTGCGGGTGCTCGGCGTCGATCAGCATGAATCGTGGACTCACCGGAACTGGCCGTGAGGAAGAGGGCCATCAAGCATGTGAAGACCCTCTGGACGAACCAGTCCGAGTGGGAGGTGACGTGGAAGCTTGAAGACCGGATGCTTAAGAAGAGCCCGAGCTCTTCGAGGCGGAAGAGTACCCGTAGTTGTTATTCCCTTGGGATATTCTATCCTTGGGATACTCTATCCTTTGGTTGTTCTTTTCTTGATTGTTCTTTTGCCTCGTGGGTTGAGGAGTTAGATTCGAGGACGAATCCTGTTTAGGTGGGGAGAATGTAATATCCTGAACGTCGTTTCGGTATCAGTTTTTAAATTAATCGCGGAGTCGCCCGGATTTTCGGTAAATCGCGGGAGGCGAAAATAAATTCTTCAGAATAGTCTAAAATGATAAAAAAATTATAATAATTAATTAAGAGGTTTTAGGCTATCCGGAGGGGCGGGCCAGCCACTTTGGGCCAGCCAGCCCAAACGGGGGCCCGTACCCCTCCCAAACCCTAGCACCCCCTTTATAAACCCCTTGGGGAGCCCTCCCTCCCCCTTTTCCCACCCCAAGCCGCCACCCCCACCCTCCTTGCGCCCTCTCCCGCCCCTATGGTGCTGCTCCTATGCAAGGAGAAGGAGAAGAGGAAGGAGAAGGAGAGGAAGAGAAGGAGGAGAAGAAGGGAAGGAGAAGAAGAGGAAGAAGAGGGGTGATCCCAAATCTCTAGGTAATTCTCCCTCATCCCAATTCCACTGATTTCTGCTATTTTAGGGTTCTTAGCCCAAGATTTTGGTGGGGATTAGGATTTAGAACCCCTGATTAGAGAATCTCTGTTGCCTGCCTATAGATTGATTCGCGCAGTATTTCTGTTCGTGCGGTTATGACCCTGAAAAAAATTTTTACCGAGGGTCTCCCCAAAATGAAAAACGTAGAGGACGACGATATGCATCCACTATATTTTTTCTAGATTTTTTTCATACGTAATTTAGGCGTACCAGGGTCTGGATTCTCGCTGTCCGTTAGGGATGCACACAGGGACAGACCGCTGTTCAGATGGGAATTAGGGGTAGAAGATGATTTTTAAATTTTTGGTCATAATTGAGAAAAAGGTAGGAAATTAAGTAATCTAGCTTCTATAAAAGAACCAGAATTTTTAGAGCCTTGATCTGTGCTGGGGACGCGTTACAAGTCGGTTGTCCATTCTTTCAGAACAGAGGATGTCCTCTGTTTTGTGCATTAGATATCACCTTGTTAATGACAAGATAAAAATATATGATCTACATGAAAAGTGTAGGTATTTAAGTGAGGAATCCAGATATGTATCTTTTGCTGTGATTAGTTTTATATTTTTAAAGATAAGAAAATGTTAAGCAGCTCCGCTGCAGTGGGAATGTTGTAGAACCGTTACGCGGGGAAGGATGTTGTGGGGTTTTGGAGCTTAGCGATATCTTTTCTTTGAAAGTTGCATTTTCATTGTGGTAATGTGTGCTGAAAGGTACCTTTTTGAATAGGCGGTTTCGCTTCTGAACGTGCGTGATTTCGTCGCTTCGTCGGTAGAAGCAAGTATAGCGATGGTTTAAATTTGATAGTGTGGAATATCGATGTTTGATCCATATATGTGGTGTGGTTGTGGGAAGAATGTATTGGTGCTGTTTATAGATGATTACAATTTACAATGTTCATGAATAATTCTGGTGCATGGATAATGTGAATGCAAAATTTATTTTATTGAGACATTCACACATATGCATCATGTTGATTTATTGAAGTCTTAGTTATGAGTTGACTAAGCGCCGAGATCCCCGTCATGTTGATGACATAACAGGCTAAAGGTCCCCATACTTGTGGAGTATGGGCAATTGGTCCCTGTACTAGGTGGTACAGGCAAAGGTGTGCATCGACGGTGCATACTCTGCATTACCTGTAAAATGCAAAAGAGAAAGAGATAAAGAGCTTTTTGATCATCGTGCATAGCACGGGTGTGCGTTGATAGATGGATTTGCGAAGTGATGTTTATAAATGTACTTGTTACTATCCATTATATTTGCTGAGTCGTTGGACTCACTCTTGTTGTTGTTTGTTTTTTTAGGTATCTTTGTGAGATCGACATGCTTGGGGAAAGGGAAGGAATAAATTAGTTGCACTGACACGTTCCACACATAATGGAAATAAAGTGAAGATATTTAAGTGAGAAATTCATAAATATATCTTTCTCTAAAAAATGTTTAATAATCTTAAAGATACAAAAAAATTAAGCAGCGCTGCTGCAGCGGGTCTAGTGTAGAACCGTTAATCGGAGAGGAATGTTGTGGGGTTTTGGGATTTAGCGACATCGTTACTTCTTAAGTTGCATTTTCATTGCTGTTGTATTATGCTAAGAGGTACTTTTGAACAGGTGGTGTTGCTCCTGAATGCACTGATTGCTTCGCTTCAACGGTAGAGACAAGTAAACGTAGTGGTTGTGCTACTGTTTTACTCGTTAATCATTATACATTCACATTAATTAATTCTTTAATTTGAAGTGCTATGTCGCGGTACATGCTTTCCTATGTGGTTCATGTGGTAGTATTTTAAGAATTCAATTGCTTATGATCTTGATGGTCTAATTGTGGGTATGTGAAATTGTTCTTGATGAAACCAAATACAATTATGGGATAAAATTTTTTATGAACATATTGTGGTCTGGGTGATAGTATTCTTAGTGAATATTTGTGGTTGTGGTGGTAGCATTATTGATGAATATATTGTGGTCTATGTGGTAAGATTCCCTAGAGATCGATTGATTATGATCTTGATGAGTCGAATACGGGATATGTGGTAATGATCTTATGAAACATGGGTATTGTGCTTAATGAGATACATGTGGATTATGAGGAAGTATTCATGATGATTATGTTATCGATCTTTGTGGTTAAATCCTTATGAATCATGTTAATCATATCATGCATATCATGTTATGACATTTGCATTGTGGATGTCGCCGCTTATAGCCGCGACCATACTGGTACAGCATCGTGCATTGCCGTAGTACGATGCACACTCTTACCTTGTTGGGTAATGGAGCAGTGGATTATATGCATTCATATGCATTACATTGTGGATAGTGTGGATAGATCATTTGCATAATTATGCAATGTATTGTGGTTGAATTGATTTGCAATAAAATACAACTTTTTAACTTTATGTGGAATTGGCTCACGAGAGTCACTTGTGGTATAAGGAATGTGGCTGTGGTGGTGGAATGGGGGTTCACCCCCTTGTGGTATGGTAGAGAATGTGGTTGTGGCATGAGGTATTCTTTTGTCTTATGGTAACTGTTGATAGCAGTTATGGATGTGAGAATTAATATAGTTAGTGAGGTAAACATGTCAATGATTTACTATCATTGGTATTGGTAGTGGTTGAGGATATGAAGTAGTCAAACAAGATTTAATTGCTAATATTTTACCGTTGTTGGTAGTGATTTGGGTTGAGATTGTAAATGTAGTAATTGTGGAAAATAAAAATTGATGATTAAACTATTGTAGTTTAATTAGCTTGTTAAACAGTTTACTTACTAAGATTTTTATCTCACTCTTATTGTTTCCCCCCTTCTAGGTGATTCTCGAGCATGTATGGAAAGGGTAGAGCGGCATATCACTGTCACACACCATATCATGTTTCATACTGTAATAAATAAGTGCAATCTCTAGTTTTCCATCTTTATCTCTCAATGTTGATCATTTTTAATTAATAATGTAAGGTTGTGGTTCGCTTTAATTGGTTAAAATTATTAGCGGTTGTTCTTTAATTAATAGTGTTTCATTACCTTTGTATTAGTTTACTTCTGCTTAGCTTATCATGATTTAGAAATTGTTGCTAGTTTATGTTATTTTGTAAATTGGCTAGCTTGTATAGTGGTTTAGTGGCATCCCAGGGCAATGTGGGTCTTAAGGTGTTATATGGAGCTTGGCTTCATGGTGCCGTGACGAGGCAAAGGTTCTCCAATGAAGGCAAGGTGAGTAGGGAAAGAACGTGGAGCAACAAATCCAAGAAGGTACATGGCAAAGCTTAGAATTCACTGGCGGCGATGAATTTCGACGAGGAAGTGCTTCGGTGGCACAAGAGCTTCGACTTTCAATTCATCGAGATGACAACAAGATTGGGATTTGTGTGCTAGGGTTTGGGGAGAGGGGATCGAGGCAAGTCTTTTGACATGGACAACCGACACTTTTATTGTCCGAGGAGGAGGATGGCCGTGATGAGCACAAACTCTAAGCCCAGGATAGTGCCGGCACGTGAAGAAGATGGACTCGTAAGGAAGAGTATGAAGCAGGTTGGGCTAGGCCAGCGCATGTGGACTGGTAGAAGGAAGTGGACTGGGTTGAAAGAAAGGAACAGACTGGATGAAAGGAATTCAACTCATGAGTGAAATCCAGAATTTTAAAGGATTTCTAAATTTTAGAAATTGAGATATATTAAATTGAGCTCAAATAAATAGCAAATAAACTCTGAAAAATCTAAGAAAATAAAGAAACATTCCTTGCAACATAAGAAACCCAAATAAAACTAGATTTAGCTTAATCAATGTTTATTTTATTAACATTAAATCATTTTAATTTTAGAAAATTAATTCAAGAAAAATCGAAATGGTCATTTTTATTTTAAAACTTAAAGACAACAAAAAGTAGGATGTGACAACCACCATCATGATCTATTTGACGAGATGAACTGCCAGAAGGTCAGTACCGTCGAGTGGTACCCTAGGTCATGTTCTTCTCTGTAGACTCTAAACACGATGTAGTTTCTTCTATTGTGTTTATCTTGACTCCTGGATTTGTCTAGCATTGTTAATTGCCTTGAAATATCTTTCAAAAATGTGGGTTATTTCTTGATTCCTTCTGGATTGCATTAGTACCTCATATCTGTGGGATTTTTTTAATAGACTCAACTTTTATTTTATTATTAAGACATAAAAATAGATAAAAACAATAAAAAATATGTATGCAAAATGCACGCATCAACCTCCCCAAGGTTAAATCTATGCTTGTCCTTAAGAAAACCTTAATGATATGGCACCAACTAGCTCTACGACTTTGGTCTGTTTTTCTAAAAAAATATTATGAAATTATTTCAAAGGAGGGTGTTTTTTATCACAAGAAGAGAAGAAAATAGAAAAGGAGGTCGAGAGGGAGGTGAAGGATAGACAAGAACATACTTGGAACCATGTGAAGAATGGATGATGTGCATGATGGTCGGACCAGGCATGTTCACAGATCAGTGGAGGCCAGTGGAGACTAGTGTGTCTCCAACCAGTCTATCACTGACCAGTGTGTCATCGACTAGTGCATCGCTCACCACTTCACATGGGCTAGCATAAACCACAAGGATCGACCAGTGCATACTATGATCAGGACATGGGTCAACCAGTGCATGGGGAGCCAAGAGGGATCAGGTCAGAAAAGCATACACTAGGAGATCAGTTCATCTATGTTGGCCTGATTCAAATCAATTTCTAAAATGGTTTTGGTAGCCATTTTGTGCATGTTCTTGAGGTTTCCCTATCTAGGGTATGTGAGAATTGGCGCAGATCAAGAACACACTATTCTTGAGATTGTCCACATAATCTTTACAATTCAATCTTTCTGATTCATGATCAATTCATTATTTACAATTTAGTAGGTAATGGAAAATTGCTTCTACTTCGATGTTCTTGTTGATCTAGTGCTATTCGATCAATATATTATTACTGCTACTATCGTACCTTGAAGATGAACAGGAGGTTGATCCATATGACTTAAGCTCATGAAAAAGATGCTCATGTTTATGTAGCTTAATTTTGAAATTATCATTGTAGCATAATGAATTCTTTCTAAGATCAATGAAAATCCTTGTTCGACATTACCCAATTAATTTGTTTTTGTTTGCGAGAGACCATACATTCACAACCACATAACATAAGAAACAATAAACTTTAGACTATAAGACTAACATGTGAGCTTCCATAGAACATAAGAAATAATGAACTTTAGACTATAAGCCTAACATGTGAGCTTCCCCGGCGTTTTCCATCCTTCAATACCAAAGAGGCAAATAAAAGGATCGAATAAGAAAGTCAAGTAATTATCTTTTTATTTAGTTATTTCTTAGTGCCTATCATTGGAACTTAGAAATGTTCCAAGGTGTAAGTGGTTGTGTTCATAGTCAGAATGTAATTCCAGATTGAGCATCAGTCTATTGATCAGAGGAGCAATGCTAGGTCATTTCCAAAATTCACACGTTGCAACACTTAGGGTTAGCAATTTATCTTTTGATAAAGGTAGCATCATCACTGCGGCCTATCTTCCGCTCATGGTCTAGCTGTGGATTTGCCTTTTTGAGCTCACCACCGGACCAATTGTAAACAACCATTGAAGTGGTTCCTATCCTACTTTATTAATATTTTTGGAATTTTTATTATTCAAACTTTTGCTGAACACTTAGCACAATTAGCAATTTTTATTTTATTTTTGGTTTTTTCAACAAGATAAAATATTATATAATAACTAGTTTAGCCTACAAGCTAGACAGTGTGGGTTTTTTTAGACTATGGCTCGTGATTTTTGGTTTAAATTTTTGAATTCTAACTGTTCACGAGAGAGAGTACAGACAAAAAATTCACGTACGATTTTGGCTAATATAGATGAAGTCGGTATAGTGTTTACTACAATTGACTTATAGATCTAATCTTGAAAATATATTATTTAAAAACTAGTTATTATAGATAAACTAAAAAATATAGGTCGAAAAGAAGGAAATCTTTAGTCATTATCCCACAGGCACGTGCACGAAGGGTCAAATTAATATTTTGAAAACGACGGCACCCCACGGAGCGGCGCACTGTGACGCTCGGTGGCGCGCGCGCACTGCACAGTCGTTGCCCGACTCCACGACCACCACAGCTTCCGCTTGGGCCCAAGCGTCCAATACCAAGCCTTCGTGTCCGATCTGCGCCGTCCACTAGAACTACCTTCCATCCTTCTGTGCCGTCCGTTCTCTCCATCCCTCCACCTCGTCCCGCTCCGCCTCTGCTCCCTCACGACATGGCGGCGGCGTCGGCGGCTCTCCGGTTCAGCGCGCTGCTGGGATTCCGCGGTGCCGCCGCAGGGCAGACTGGAAAGGAGCCGCCTTTCGCGCTGCTGGTCGGTGCTGCTGCGCTGGCCGAGGCCCGCCGGCGGGGGCGGACGAGTGGCGCGGCGGTCCGGTGCCAGCGGGCCGCGGCGGCCGGCTCCGCCGTTGTCGATAAGAAGGGTGTGACGGTGGTGGAGGCGCAGGAGGGTGGCAATGCCGGCGGGGCGGAGGCGGAGCTCACGGTGGTGATGAAGTTCGGCGGGTCGTCGGTGGCGTCGGCCGAGCGGATGCGGGAGGTGGCCGACCTTATCCTCAGCTTCCCCGAGGAGTGGCCGGTGGTCGTTCTCTCAGCGATGGGGAAGACTACCAACAAACTCCTGATGGTATTGTACCAGTATCCCTCAATTTCATTGCCTTTGATGTTTGTGGTGTGCAGTGTTGAGAAGTGGTTCCTTGATTTTGCTTGTAGGCCGGGGAGAGATCGGTGGGCTACGGCGCGACGAAAGTCTCGGAGCTTGAGGAGCTGACCTTTATAAAGGAATTTCATCTTGGGTATGACGAAGTGAACTGCGTGCTTTAAGTTGATCATTTGGATTGGTTTGCAATAGTTTTGTCTGATTACTCATCTTTTTGCTTTGTCTAGAACGATCGATCAACTTGGGCTAGAGAGGTCAATTGTTTCCGGTAAGATGTGCTTTACGTTGTCTTTGTTGTCTGAAGGGATATCGATGTATTGCATGCAAGTCATGAAAGTTATGAAACAGGCTCAAAGAAACTTTTATTTGTGACTATTGAGATTAAAGTGGGTATGTACGATCTTGAATTCAAATCGGTCATGGTTCTAGTTCCTTTTCCATCAGTCTTATGAATGTGCGAGCTTGACGAAGCGCAGAACATGAATGTGCATACTTAATATTCGATTTACATTCAGCGTTCTTACTTTTTGCTTCAAGTTGATGTGACTTTTTTTTAAGGTTAGCTTTAGTATATCACATGTGCAGTCAGTCAGCATGATCGGGACAACTTTTGAACTTCTGAAGGGAGAATGGTCATGAGCACTTTGAAGTTTTGATTTTTTTTTTTATTTTAAATCTTACCATCTCATCCTAAAAGGCACCAAACTACGATCACATTCACAAAACGGAAGATTCAGCACCAGCAGCTATCCTCCTATTCTTGTGGTTATGAAGGTTCTTGCTAGTTACACAGATTATCCTTGTGTTACTTCTATAAGCCAACTTCATGTCTTCCCTATCTAAATAATATATTTTCTTTTTTGACAAACGCTATCTGAAGAATATACGTAATGCATGTTCCATCTGACACTGAAACATCAAGATTTGCCTTAAAATATGTGTGTTAGCTACAAGTCTTGTGGTCACTGTCATCCATATAATATTTCCCCCAGAAATGCCCCACAGAGTATGAAGCTGGAACAATTGTGCATCCTGTGGCTTAATGGCTCCATCTCTGATGGTTTAACCTTTGGTTTGTTGTATCAAACAGAATCTGACTATATATTACCTTAGATTACTCATACTTTCTCAGTATCTATTTTTGCTAATATGTTGCTTGTCAATTCCACCATTTACATCGCTTTTTCTGTGGTTCAGGCAGCTTTCGTGATGCTAGATAAATGATAAAACTTTTTTAAATGGTTTTCCCACATGTACACGTGGGTCAAGGTTCCAAAAAGCGTTATTAAGCGCACGCTTCAGCGCGCTCAAGCGTTACGCATCGTACTCACGTGTCGCGTTGGGGTATACGTGCTCCCGAAGCGGCGCGACCGCTTCAGCGGTATTAAGCGGGCGCGGAGGCGGCGGAGCGCGGAGAAAAGTGCTGTGGAAGCGCTGCGCCGCGAGCCAGTGACTTGGCGGAAGGGGGTATATGTAGTATCACAACCATCAAATGTGCCTCGAGATTGATGCAAACTTTCAATATTCAAACAACCATCCCATCTTCTAATCATTGCAATATCCATTGCATGAATCATGAGGCACTTTGGAGGGCTAAGATAGTATTTGTACCCACATGTATATGTGGTTTTGTATTTTTGCAGTTTTAATACGAAATATTGTAGGTTTGTTGGATGAACTTGAACAACTTCTTAAGGGAATTGCTATGATGAAAGAGCTTACTCTTAGGACAAGAGATTATCTTGTTTCCTTCGGTGAATGCATGTCTACAAGAATATTTGCAGCATTTCTGAATAAACTTGGGGTAAAAGCACGGCAGGTATATGCTCTAGTTGATTTCATTCAAATCTTCTTTCTTGTCAAACATCTTTGAATAACTTTAGGAGGTAACAGTTGCCTTCTACTTTTTTTAATGCTATTTAGTTCATACAGGCTAGTGGTTAGCTAGTCAGATTCATTAATGTACTGCATGCAGTGCAAATATAGTTCTGAATTTGGATTAGTTCTTGGCTAGTCAATAGTTGTTCCTTTGGATAGAAAATATTGGTTGTATTTTTATACAGGTAAACTAATTAGCCTTCAGTAATAGCTTGTTTCTCTAGTTGGTTTTGGCACTGGACAGGAAATTCTTCCTGCCAATTGTCAATTAAAATATGAACCAAAAAATGTGAGGCCTTATAGTTAACTGATGCTTGCTGCATTGCAGTATGATGCATTTGACGTCGGCTTTATAACTGCTGCTGATTTCACAAATTCGGATATTCTTGAAGCAACTTATCCTGTTGTTGCTAAGAGGCTACATGGGGACTGGGTTAATGACCCCGCTATTCCTATAGTCACTGGTTTTCTTGGAAAGGTTGGCCATCTTAAATATTTCATTCAAGTCATCGAGTGGTACCAATGCTCCATTTGTCTTTATAATGTTCATGCACATAAAATTTCAGGGATGGAAATCTGGTGCAATCACCACTTTAGGAAGGGGCGGTAGTGACCTGACAGTTGCGACCATTGGAAAAGCTTTGGGATTAAGAGAAATTCAGGTTTGTCTGTGTTAAGGAAATAGAATTGTATTAGGAGATCGAGTCTGTATTCTATTCCATATATGTCTTATCTTTATATGGCATATCCCCTTGTACTCTCTTATATATATGGTCCTTTGGGCCTCATATCAATACACACAATATTCATAACATGGTATCAGAGCTTATGTTAAAACCCTAACCTCGATCTTAATTTACTTCCGCTGCTGCTGCCCCCGGGAGGATCAATCTCTGCTCCCGGGGGCGGCCACCTCATCTCCGACCGCCAGCGCACACATGCCACGATCCGTTCCCGCACCGCTCTGACGCCGCCGTTGCCGTCTTCACGCGAAGGATACGCGCGGCCCGCCCGTCCCGGACCAGTCGGCGAGGGCGCGCTCAGCCGCGCCGCGGACAGACTCGGCGAGCTCGTGGGATCGCGCGCCGGAGGGACTGATGGCATCGACAGCTTCTCCTCCGTCGACAGCGACGGTGCCCGTTGAAGGAAGCAGCAAAGCGGGAGGTGAGGCGCGGTGATCTGAGGCGAATCGAGCGAGGGGTGAGGCGGCCTCATACGATAGGCCCATCCGGCCGGCGGCGGTCTCGCCCATCTCCCGATCCAGATCGGGCGGCGCTGTGCCGGCCTCGATCACGAAGCCGCCGCTCGGGGGCCGCTCGTGCCGGACGTCATCCGGCTCCTCCAAGGCCACGCCAGAGGGAGACGAGGCTAAGAACGACGCCGTCACCGGATCGCCCATCTCTTTGTTCGACTCAGCTGCCTCGGCCCGACACAGACGGGCACGGCACCATTGGCGCACTGGGCTTGCTGAAGCGTCGGTGGCCTTCCTCTTGAGCCTGGATGCTGCCGCTGCCACGGGTTTCTTATTGGAGCGCGGGCTCAAGTACACCTTGCACAAGGCCTGCTCTTCTTGGTCGTCGTCAAGTCCGAGCTCCACCATAAGCCACCCCGACCGGACCAGTCGGCCATCCTCCTTCATCACGAACGAGAAGCTCTGGCGATGCCCTGGGCGGCAGCGGCGGCCGTCATCTCCACTTCATCCGTTCGGTTGCGTCCATCCCAAATCCATAGTCTCTATCCTTCTGTTCGTCTAAGCCATGCGAGTCCATAAACTTATTGTTAGTCAAAAGCATAGGAATTTTGTTTTGCATGACAGCAGCCGCCGCTCTTCTCTCTGAGCCGCGTGCAGATCGTAGAAGTCGTTATGATGCCGTCACTAATTTAGCCGCCACCCTGATGCCGCCGCTTCTTGAGCCGCCGCCCCGAGCTTCTAAGGCCGCCGCGCTTCTTCTGCACCTTATGTACTGCGCCGCCGCCGTTTCGGGCTTCGATTTGCGCCATTATGTTTCTATCTATTCCTCTTCAGGTTGATTCAACAGTATTTTTCAAGAACTACACGCTACGACATCATCAAGACTCGGACTTCGGATTTTGTTTACTATTTTAGTAACAACTCTTTTCAAATGTAATGCTATTTTATACGCCTTGCATTTGAGGGGGGGTGTTAAGGAAATAGAATTGTATTAGGACATAGAGTCTGTATTCTATTCCATATATGTCTTATTTCTATATGACATATCCCCTTGTACTCTTCTATATATATGGCCCTTTGGGCCTCATATTAATACACACAATATTCATAACAGTCTGATAATTGGCACCATATATGGCAATTAATTATTTTGCCTCTACTGATCTCTTCCATGGAAGAATTACTTTTTGGCTAATGCCACAAAAATGTACCACTTTATCGACTTGTTTGGTTTGTGGGAATTGGTGGGCGGAAATGGGAAATGAGGTGGTGCCGTGGTGGGAGTTTTTAAGTCCCTTGTAGGGCATGGGAATGTATGAGGGTTGGGAATTCAGAATTTGATGGTTCAGCTGCCACCATGTTAAACCCATGGTGGTCGGTTGGGATTGGAAGGGATTTTTTGTTTAGAGAAAAATCATTACATGTCAGCCCTTCATAACTTATGTTAGTATAGGCTACTAATCAATTCCTCACAATTTCCCATCTCTCTTAGCAAACAAATGATTGGGACTAAAAAGCAAAGTCCCATGCCCAATCACACCACAAACTCCCTCCTTTGAACTCCCATTCTGTTGTGGACTCTTATTGGAGAAAGCATTACACGAGGTGATTTGGCAAGAGGCAGCAGCAGTTGATCGCAAAACCGACTGAGCAGAGCACTGTTGTGGCAACCGACAACAGGTGATGGGCTACAGCTCGCGTGAAGGCGTGTTACAATCGGTAACACTAGGTCTGGTTTAGCAGGAGATATCGTAAGTTAGGAAAGGATTGGCTGTTAACATATCCGAGTCATTTATTAGGTAGGTTTCCGATTGTGTGTAGCAGTTAGCTAGATATGATATCAGTTAGAGTTTGCTTCATAGTCAGTTTTTATTGAGTCCTATATAAAGGGCTTAAGGCTGTAACCTAAGGACTCAAGTAATAAGAACAATTACCTTATTCAGGCGTCTCAGAGCCTTGCTCATGCTGGCCGGGAGCGGATCCCTCTAGCTGCCTGAGGGCGAGCACAATTATCCTCGTTATCCTCTTCGTTAGAATCCCGAAGCCAGTTCTTTCCTTCTTCCACCCTTAGCCGATTGCAAAGCAGTTCCGCTGAAGCCAGTCCATACCAACTTAGTATCAGAGCCGCCCTCCACCACTCTTCTCATGGAGGAACCAAAGGCCATAGAAGATATCGACAAGATGCTGGCCATACTCATGAAAGACATTAATGAGGTGAAGCACAAGCAAGATCAGCATCAAGATGCCATCTCCAGGTTGCAGCAAGGTAGCCAGAGTACGCATTCAAGGGTTCTGGAGACCGGAGGCTGAAACTTTTTGCCGGAAGGGTCTCGCGTCACAGGGGACAGGAGGGAAGAAGACAGGAGTGCACCGCATATCACAAACTCAGTTTTCTGACCTACGGAGGAGATGAGGATCCTTTGCCTTGGCTCAATATGTGTGAGCAGTTCTTCCATGGCCAGCGCACGTTAGAAAAGGTTTGGTTAGCGTCATATTATCTGACAGGAGTTGCATAACAATGGTATTATCAATTGGAGCGTAACGAAGGTATACTGACGTGGCCTCATTTTGCTGATTTTGTTAATTGCGCTTTGGGCCGCCCATCCAAAGCAATCCCTTGGGAGATCTCACGCAACTTCGACGGATGGGTACTATCAAGGAGTATCAGCGGCAGTTCTTGGCATTGTTATGCCGAGTGGAGCCGCTATCCCAACTCCAACAAGTACAGCTATTCACAGCAGGGTTGCGGAAGCCCTTACAGACATATGTGGAGTTACAAAACCCGACGAATCTTCAGACGGCAATGAGTCACTAGAGCTTACGAGCAATGACTCTTAGAGGTACCGACGGAAGTTAAGGCATCAAGGTCGGTTGCGACGCTGCGACTAGCTGTGTCCCCAATGATATCCACGGTCGTCCCAAAACCCAGTCCCACCCCAGCAGTCATGACATTGTTAGGAGCTCCAACTGCACCACCGATGCCCACTCCAACCTCGCAAACGCATTGGTGGTGTCTCTCGGCAATGGAGATGGCTGATCAACGCGCCAAGGGTTTGTGCTACAACTGTCCTGAAAAGTTCGGCCCTAACCATCGGTGTGCCATGAAGGGGATCTATCTACTGGAATTGGAAGATCATGAGGAGGATTCTGAGGATGCGCCAACCATTGAGATCTCTCTCCATGCCCTCACGGGCATACGTTCGGGCCAGACGATGTAGCTCCAGATGGACGTTTAGGGCACGCCACTACGAGCATTGGTCGATACAGGATCCATGCAAACATTCATGGATGTCAGCACGGCTCACTCGCTTGACCTACTAATGTCTCCACGACCAGGTATGAAAGTGGCTTTGGCGAATGGTGATAGGATGGATTGTGCCGGATTATAAACTGTTGTGCCCTTGTGTATTGACACTGAAGAGTTCGCCGTGGATTGTTTTGCTATACCCTTGGGAGGCTTTGATGTCATTCTTGGTGTTCAATGGTTGCGTATGCTTAGGCCAATCATTTGGGACTTTGAACTCCTTACGATGTCCTTTTGGCGATTCGATCATCGTGTAATATGGCATAGGATTGGTGCCCAGTCGGCTATTCGAAGAGCTCTGACGGTTACAGGACAGGATCTTATGGTTGACTTATTGTCTGATTTTGATCTCTTTCAACCCCCACATGGATTACCGCCGGCGCGACGTCAAGATCATCGCATTCATCTTTTGCCAGGGTCATCCGCAGTTGTTGTTCATCCTTACCATTACCTGCATCTTCTCAAGGATGAAATTGAACGTCAGTGTTAGGATATGCTTTCTCAAGGTATCATTCGCCTCAGCACTTCTGCTTTTTTTTTTGTCATCGGTCTTATTAGTTAAGAAGCAGGATGATACTTGGCATTTTTGTGTCGATTATTGGGCCCGTAATGCTCAGACCATCAAAGATAAATTCACTATTCTAGTATTTGATGAGCTCCTGGATGAAATCAAGAATTCATGTTTTTTCCCGAAACTTGATTTGCGAAGTGGCTATCATCAAGTGTATATGCATTTGGATGAGATTGAGAAGACAACATTCCGAACACATCATGGGCATTTTGAATTTTTGGTAATGTCGTTTGGCCTTACCAATGCCCCAACCACTTTTCAAGCACTCATGAATGATATCCTTAAGGCATTTTTACGGCGCTTTGTTCTTGTTTTCTTTGATGACATCTTGATATACAGTTCTTCATGGTCGGAGTATCGGCAACATGTTCGGGCCGTCTTTCAAGTGCTACGGTTTCACCACTTGGTACTCAAGCGTTCCAAGTGTTCTTTTGGGGAGACCTCAGTGACTTATTTAGGTCACATTATTTCGGGCCAAGGCGTGGTGGTTGATTCTGCAAAGATCTCGACAGTTCTAGAGTGGCCCACACCAGTTTCTGTAAGGGCATTGCAGGGGTTTCTCGGGTTGACTGGCTACTGCTGCAAATTCGTCAAGGATTATGGTGTCATCACAGCCCCCCTCATGAAGCTATTAAAGAAAGAAGCATTTGTTTGGTCATTTGTGGTTGCTGCCGCTTTTCAAGCTCTCAAAGAGTTTCTCACTTCCGCACCATTGCTACATTTGTTGGATTTTTCAAAAGGCTTTGTTGATTGTGATGCTTCTGGGATGGGGTTTGGAGCTGTCCATTATCAAGGTGACCGACCCATCGTTTTCTTTAGTCGAGCGGTTGCCCCTTAGCATGTTAAATTGGTTGTGTATAAGCGGGACCTTATTGGTTTGGTCAAAGCTGTTCGACATTGGCGGCCGTATCTTTGGGGTCGTGCATTCACTATCCGCATGGATCATTACAACTTAAAATTTCTACTCGATCAGCGTCTCTCCACTATACCTCAGCATCATTGGGTGAGTAAATTGTTTAGGTATGATTTTTCTGTTGATTACCAGCTAGGCAAACAGAATGCAGCAGCTGACGCACTGTCCCACCGTAATGAAGCAAACATTAACCTTAATGCTCTCTCCAGACCCCACTTCATCTTGTTTGAGAACTTACGGCAGGAGCTACCCTAGTCCACTGATTTGCAGAAGCTTCGAGACAGTGTTTTGGCTGGGACGGAGGGTCCAACGTGGTTTGTGGTGGATGATTTACTTGTCTGCTAGGGCCGGGTTTTTGTGCCAACCGAGTCTCCGCTTGTTCCTCAAATCTTGGCTGAGTTGCATGGAGTAGGTCATGAAGGGGTTCAAAAAACTACATCGTATTTGCACCCAATTTCATATCCCTGGACTACTGCGCCTAGTCCATGATTTTATCAAAGCGTGTCCTGTTTGTTAAAGGAATAAGACGAAGCATCTTCACCTGGCTGGACTGGTGCAGCCATTAGAGGTACCTCAAACAATTTGGGCTGATATTCTGATGGATTTTGTGGAGGGATTACCCAAGAATCATGGCAAGTCGATTATCTTAACTGTTGTTGATAGATTTTCTAAGTATGCCCACTTTATTCCTTTATCTCATCCATACACGGCGAATTCGATGGCCCGGGCTTTCTTTGACGGCATTGTTAGCTTGCATGGACTTCCTTCTATTGTGAGTGATCTTGTAGGACCGAGATCGTGATCCGATCTTTACAAGCAATTTTTGGAAGGAGCTTTTTCGTATGGCGGGCGTACACTTGCACTTTAGTTCGGCTTTTCATCCACAATCCGATGGTCAGTTCGAGGTGGTCAACCGTATTATTATCATGTACTTACGTTGTTTGTGTGGTGATCGTCCAAAGTAATGGGTGCAATGGCTTTCTTAGGCTGAATAATGCTAGAATTTGTCCTATCAAAGGGCTTTGTGTACTACGCCTTTTCGCATTATCTATGGGCGTGACCCTCCTCCTTTATTGGTGAGTGAACCAGGCTCAGCCCGAGTTGCTGCTGTTAAGCAGCAACTAAGGGATCAGGATGAATTCTTGGCTGAGATCCGAGAGAGGTTATTGCAAGCTCAAGTTGTGATGAAACAACAGTATGATCATTGTCATCATGCCATGGAATTTGAAGTTGGCCAGTGGGTATGGTTGCGGTTGCATCATCATCCTGTTGTATCTGTCATTGGCCGATCGACATCTAAATTGGATCCTAAATTTTATGGGCCATTTTCGATTGTGGAATGGATTGGTGCTGTGGCATATCGTCTTCGATTGCCACCCCGTGCTAAATTTCATGATGTTTTCCATGTGACCTTTCTTAAAGTCTTCCATGGAGATTCTCCGGTTGAAATTGCCCCTTGCCTGATACTTATCATGGCCAGATTATTTCAGTACCCTTGATGGTTTCCCTAGCTCAGCTTCATCATGATCAATGGGAGGTTTTGGTTCAATGGAAGAATTGTGCCCCTTCGGAAGCTTCGTGGATGTCTCTTACTGATTTTCATATACAATAATGAAAGAACCCTAACCCTAATACCCTGATTAAGTAAGCAATCAGCAGTAATTATTAAGTTATGCATTAATCATTGTGAGCATTCATCTCATTAACTTCATTGCAATTTTGAGCACAAATTGAATTTACATGAGTACATTGCACTTCATCAAACTCTATTACAATTTCCCAATACAAAATGAATTTACATATTGCATTGCATTCCATCAAAACCTTTTACAAATAAGATTACAATTGAATTCCACGTTAGCAATTGCATCAAATATATTAATTACAATATGTTTACAAAAATGATTTATAAAAGAGAAAGGATTTGTGTTTCTTCGTGGTTTCGGGGTGAGAGCTGATTGGCGCCTTCGTCCATAACCTGCAATTAGACTGCCATTACTGTCCGACCAAATCTGTTTTCTTTAGTAACTAGAAAACTAGATAGCTAGCAATCCAAGGGAGAATAAAGGGAATGAAGAGGTGGATTGCCGTCAATTGCCCTTGGGCCGCTAGGGCATTCGCGAGTCTGTCTTAGAGACTTCCCAGACCGTCCCGGGCCGGTCGGCACCTCTCGTCCCTGTGGGCGTCATCATTCGGCAAATTGAAAAGCAAACCCCACAACACTCACCTTAGCCCGAAACCCTCAAATACACATTCATTTCAACCCATTTCTTTTATAGCTGCAGATATTTCTTTAGTCATTTTAAGCCCACAAGTGTATTCTTTAAAAAATCTTAGCCTGCAACGCAACCAGCTAATTTGTCTCAAGCCCACAAAAGCCCCAAGTATTCTCTTTTCCAGTCCAAAAAACCCATCAACTCCATAAGCGCAGCATCTGAAACACACGACCAAAGGTCCTTTGCTACAGGGGCAACAGAAGCAGATAAGGTCGAGTACAGCCAGCTGCCTTCAGCTCACCCACAGCCCCAGATAGCAGGAGGCCGTATGCTACCTTCCCCTCGAAGATTCAAAGCACCCAGCTCTCTCCCTGTGTAGTCACAAGAGCTACAAGCAACCACATAGCCAAGAAGTAAACCTTCCCCCACAACACAAGCATAACCAGAGCAAGGAGCATTCCCATTCCCCCTCCAACCTTCGGCCTGAGGCCAGGAAGCAAAGATCGAAGGCATCGCCACAAGAATCTAGGAGGAGCTAGGATGGAGTGACGTCAAGTAGCCAGAAGTGAAGCCGGCAGGTGCAGAGGAGCAAGAAGTCCGCAGGGGACCACCACAACCAACCGATCCCCGACAAAGATCCACACCCACGACTTCTTCCCCGACAACGACCTCGTGAAGATCAGTCTGCGGACCCCCATTCCACCCTCTTTCCTGTTGGAGCCGACAACAAGTAGGTCCACTCTCCCTCTTTTTCTTTCTCCCCTTTTGCCTTCGCTGGTCATTTCTAGCCACAAACCTCAACTCAGCATCATCCCTTTTTAGCATCACCAGTTAAGCGAAGGGAAGAACTCACTTACCTCCAAACTCAGTACCTACCTCAATAGCCGCATCCCACAGAGATTAGCATGAGCCAGTGAGAGAGAGTGGCGGTGGAGATCCGTAGAGAGAGAGAGAGAGTAGGGGAGAGGGAGACTGGGAGAGAGAGAGCTCGGGAGAGAGAGAGTAGGGGAGAGGGGGAGAGAGAGAGAGCTCGGGAGAGAGAGAGCTCAGGAGAGAGAGAGTAGGGGAGAGAGAGAGCTCGGGGGAGAGAGGAGCCGAGAGGAAGGTGGAGAAAGAAAGAGCAGAGGAGGTGTGCATGGGCGGGTAGAGAGGGAGGCAGAAGAGGAGGGGGCGGTGTAGGAAGTGAGGGAGCAGAGGGAGGCGGCAGCAGGAAGTGGGGGGTTGAGATGGAAGTAGGGCAAGGGAGCCAGGTGGGCCGCGTGTGCGCAAGAGGCCGTGAGCCCAAAAGGATTGGGGCCAGCTGCACAAAGTCTGATTTTTGATTTTGTTATTTATCAAAATCTTTTCTATAGTTGTAAATTAGATTATTTCAAGAACAACTGCAACTAGATAGTTTCATTAGTAAAATTTCAGTGATTAAACTCATGAAGTGATAAAATTGTGTATATATGTATGTATATATATGCGTGAGAACTCATATATATATATATATATATATATATATATATATATATACACACACATGTGTGTATATATATATGTATATACGTATGTGTGTATAGGTATATTTAGAAGAGGGAAAATAAATTTCTTAAAATTATTATTATAGTAAATACCTATTTTGTTAAGTCTAGCTTCGACATTGCAGAATCCGAGCCAACGCTCGTCGCAGGAGCAGAACCGTTTTTTTATTGATTCCAGTTCACGCTACGACTCAGGCAAGCTTTATTTTGATCATGCACCTAGTTATTTCAAATGTATGCAGTATTTTCTGAATAATTGCTTTATGTATATTTAAATGCATGAAAACTGTTTTCTGAAAAAGAAAAAGAATGCATGAGTAAAAACGTAAGCAAGAAAGAGTAAGAAAGAGAAAGAGAAAGAGAAAGAGAAGAAGAAAGAGAAGAAGAAAGAGAAAGAGTAAGAGAAGTTAGGATCCGTGGTTCTGCTGGAAGAGCAGCAGGGTTACAGCAGAGATATATATATGTATAGATGTAAATATGGTGGGTAAAGGGGTTCAGAGAAAGGATGCAGAATGACCAGGCGGACCCCTTTACATATGGCTATGATGTAAGGACTTACCATGTTTTTACTCGGGTCGGGAACCGTAAATAACGTGCCAACCAATCTCCCGTCTCGGACGGGCAGAGATCAGGATCCCGTTACGTTATCCAGTCCACCACATAGGGTAAGCACGAGGTGGAGTGTTGGCCGGGAGCCGGTCCAACCAAACACTATTGGAAATCGGTGGAGCCTAAGCGAGCGACTTGGTATACCGATGGATAATAGATGGGCTGGTGGATGGAGTAACGTAACCGGAGAAAGGTTCTGTACTTTGAGCCTGATTCCACACCTAAGGCAGTGTGGAAAGCTTTGTTCAGAAAGGTTCAGAGTAGTTTTGGGTACAGTGGTACAAGCCTGCGCAGTGCATAAATCATGAATTAATGCCAGTTCACTAGATTGTGAACTACGGTGATCACAAGGGATCTTGCCCCGTCGGGTGTGAAAATAGAAAGTTTTCATAATTAGAAGATGATAGCTATTTTAGGTAAGGGTATTTTAAAAATAAAAAGATTAGAATATGGATTTAAGGACATGAGAGGCATATAGTGCACTTTGCTAATATTATGCTTGCTGAGTACCATGGTACTCACCCTTGCTATTAATTTTCTTTGTTAGACCCCACTCGGCTCGAGGCTTACTACGAGCAGGATGAGGGGGAGATAAGATTCGCAGAGCTCACGGGAGAGGAGGATGGCAATTCGGAGGAGCCAAACGAGGTGGACCCCGCATACTTCGGCTGGGACGAGTAGGCGACACAGTGGAGCGGGCAGGAGGCCCTGGGGTACTAGTTTATACTTTTGTTGTCTACTTTTGTAAAACCAGACTTTAAGCCTTGTGGTAACTGTTGTAATAAAGAAAACAGTATCTATATTATTGTTTTATTGCGCTACTCTGGTAAAGGTTTATTATTTACCGGAGCAGTGTCTTACTGATCAGGTAAATAGTAATCCGTATGCCACGCGTGATTATCCGAGCGATAATGACGTGGGGGCCTCACAAATAACTAGATTTTTAGCTTGAAGATGAGCTGTTTCAGCGGAAGAGAGGAAATGTTGTGACTTTTATTGGGAAAAGCATTACACGAGGCAATCTGGCAAGAGGCAGCAGGAGTTAATTGCAAAACCGGCTGAGCAGAGCGCTGTTGCGGCAACCGACAACAAGTGACGGGCTATAGCTCGCATGAAGGCATGTTACAATCGGTAACATTGGGTTTGGTTTAGCAGGAGATATCGTAAGTTAAGAAAGGATTGGCTGTTAACATATCCGAGTCATATATTATGTTGGTTTCCGGTTGTGTGTAGCAGTCGGTAGATATGATATTATTTAGGCCCTGATCGTTTCGGTTTTTTTCGGCTTCAGCTTCTAGCTTCAGTTTTTTTTTCACTATTCACTACACTATCCACTAACTCAGCTACAGTGTTTTTTCAACCAGCTACAGTGTTTTTTCAGCCAAAAGTCAAAAGTCATCGCTATTCCGATCACCCCCTTAGAGTTCGCTTCATAGTCAGTTTGTATTGAGTCCTATATAAAGGGCTTAAGGCTGTAACCTGAGGACTCAAGTAATAAAAACAATTACCTTATTCAGGCGTCTCAGAGCCTTGCGCATGCTGGCTGGGAGTAGATCCCTCCGGCTACCTGAGGGCGAGCACAAATATTCTCGTTATCCTCTCTGTTCCAATCCCGAAGCCAGTTCTCTCCTTCCGCCCTTAGCCGATTGCAGAACAGTTCCGCTGAAGCCAATCCATACCACATTCCCGTTCCCAATTGTTGCCAAACAGGCCATACAGGTTGGGCTAATCTTGGCTCAAGTAATTAGGACTTCACAGCACCTTCTCATCCTTTGAAAACAAGATAAAACTATGTAGGGTGCCTTTTTGTATTTTGGTTAAGTTTGGGTCTTGTAAATGGCTTGCAAATTGCAATGGAGTGTCTAGCCAAGACCAAGAAGCAATAAAAAATAGTAAGGAATGATTATGGTACATGTGGTTGTATTTTATGC
Source organism: Melocanna baccifera (assembly GCA_036346265.1). Classification (NCBI taxonomy): domain Eukaryota; kingdom Viridiplantae; phylum Streptophyta; class Magnoliopsida; order Poales; family Poaceae; genus Melocanna; species Melocanna baccifera. The sequence continues at coordinate 9,424,949 of CM070694.1, read as the reverse complement.
ACGTTACGTACACTTATCCTAAAACTGTGGACAGGGGTGAAGTGGGTCAAGTGGCAAAATTTGGGAGGAAGCTAAAAGTTGTTTGTACCATAGCCATCCTATACTTCCATACCAGAACCATACAAGCTAGTTTGGCTCAACTCTATGAGCTATACAAATACCATTACCCATGACATATTTCCAGCCTAACTCCCTACTACAGTTATAAGACTAAACCTCCAACCACAATTAATTTGCATTATTTCATCTGACCTAGTGGGCAGCTGAGCATCTATGAACTTGGTAGGCTCAGGAATCTAATGTTTATTCAGAATTTTTTTCAGCTTTGGTTGAGCATGGAAGCTTCTAGGAGAAACTTCCAAAAGTTCCATACTTGTCATGGCTATTGAATTACCGTATGTTAATCCAAACTTGCTTAAATTTACCCTCTGTTTTTGTGATACATCCCTGTTATTCATTTAAAATTTTCAATGTAGTGAACTTATAGTTCTTCCCTTAATTCTGGTAGGTTTGGAAAGATGTTGGTGGTGTTTTAACATGTGATCCTAATATGCATCCAAAGGCAAAACCCGTGCCGTACTTGACATTTGATGAGGCAGCTGAACTTGCCTATTTTGGTGCACAGGTGTGTGTGATTTTTATTAGTACTATTTATTAAGTTGCCAAAGGTACTACTTTTCCTTCTGAGTTTGTTTTTGTACGGTATGAAAGTTTCTTGTCGTGCTGTTTATACTTTTGAGCATAGTAATTTAGTGAATCAATGGTAGACTTATATAATTCTTTTTGACTGCTTACAGAGATTCTTTTATTAATTAATTATAGGTTTTGCATCCACAATCAATGCGACCAGCAAGAGAAGGTGATATACCTGTTAGGGTTAAAAACTCTTATAACCGTCGAGCCCCTGGTACTCTCATCACTAAAGCAAGAGATATGAATAAGGTTTGTTGCTTGACTTTTTTTTCCTTTATTGAGGAGAAGTTGCTTGACTAAATTTTAGTCTTGGACTTGAGTACTTGTTGCTACTCACTGATTCATACATTATTTTTCAGACTGTTTTGACTAGCATTGTGTTGAAATTAAATATTACAATGCTTGATATAGTGAGCACACGGATGCTTGGCCAATATGGTTTTCTAGCCAAGGTACTACTAGTTGAAGGCTCACACTTTCTTAAGTTTACTCTTGGAATTTCATTCTTTTCACGCTAACCTTCTCTTCTGGACAGACAGGTGGATTCATGGACAAAGGATTGCTGATATGGTACCTCACCTTTTTTCTTTGGTTCCCAAGAGACGTGCCAATAAGCGCACGGTCAGGGAGGCATCACAATTGGACTGCGGATTTGATAGGAATAATGACGGTTGGGACCATTGCTGATTTTTTGGATCTTTGATATCTCCTTTCACAGGTGGTGCTCAGCCCGATTTAGAAGATAAACACATATGGCGCTTCACTGCCAATGGGAACTACTCAGCAAAATCAGCATATGAAGGTTTCTTTCAGGGAGGCATTGAGTTCAGTTCCTAGGAGCGAATTTGAAAAACTTGAGCCCTAAATAAATGTCGATTCTTTATGTGATTGACTGCACATGATAAGTGCTGAACTGCTGATCGTTTGGCACGCCAAGGACTGCAACACCCTTCCCGATGCTTGCTTTGCGATCAAGAGGAGGAAACCATTAACTACCTCTTGGTCTCATGTATGTTTACCTGTCAATTTTGGTTTGACTTGCTCCAAAAGGTGGGATTACAGAACTTTTTCCCTCAACCGGGTGAGTCATCCTTGGAAGAATGGTGGTTCAGATCACGTAATGCAGTTGATGGCCAGGTCCAGCAAGGTTTCAACTCTATCATCATTTTGGGAGCATGGTCTCTTTGGAATCTCCGCAATCGCTGCGTCTTTGATGGGGCTACATCGGATATTAGGACTCTCTTGTCTTTTATCAGTGAGGAGATGAGGGTTTGGGGTTTGGCCGGAGCAAAAGGTATTTCATACCTAACTACTCCGTCACAGGGTTTGGTCTAGATCCTCTCTGGTCATAGTCGATCTTGTTTTTGTACCTTAGGCGAGTTTAAGTGTGTTTGGTTGTGTTGTGTTTGTAAGGGTTTTTATACTCCCTTTATTTTCCTCTTTTTTAATACAAAGATACGCAGCTCTCCTGTGTGTTCGAGAAAAAGGTCTTTTCAATATTTGAAGATTTGGGCATCTCTATTGACTCTGTAGCCACTAGCGAAGTCAGCATATCTTTGACCCTGGATCCATCAAAGATATGGAGTAGTGAATTGATCCAGCAGGAAAATGTTTGGACCTCAATTCATTCTTTGTTAATTCTCTGCCATTTATTTGATTTTTCTTCAAGTAGTCATAGACTCATATTTCCTGAATCTGCTTGAACCAGAGTTTCGCTTTTTCTTCATTTTTTTCGTATCGCTTGCCAATTTTTTTAAAAATCTCATTGCCATGTTGAATGATTTTCCCTGATCTTAGGCTGACTGTATTATGTTCGCACCTCAGGCATTAGATTGCAAAACGTCACGTAAGTTCTACGAATTTGATATAACTAAGTAAAAGTGAATGTTGCATGTTGTCATTGTGCTCAATAACAAACACATGGTAGTAGTCTTACAGCAATGGAAGTCCTTTGTAACATGGGAAATCTGATGTTATCGAAGAAATATTAGGTTGAGGCCACTCTTTTAAGAGTCCATTTCGAAGCAGCCAAAATGAATAATCAGGAACAATCAAGCGTCTTGCTAGGTCCAAATGATTATGCATCTTGAAAGAAAAATCAAAGTTTGACTTTTCAGGTTAATATACAGTTTAATATACTTGTAGTTGATCTTTACTGATACGTACCAGGAACTTGATCATGTCATTGAAGAGCTTGAAAAGATAGCAGTTGTTCACCTACTGCAGCACAGATCAATAATCTCGTTAGTTGGAAATGTGCAGTTGTCGTCTTTGATTCTTGAAAAGGTAAGTGCATTTTGCCTAGCCTTCATGATTGTCACTACATCCTGAATGTTGTCCTTGCTATGTTCAGAGTTTAACTATGATGCTTGTGTAATGCTAGCTACTGCAAACCAACACATGAAAGTGAATCCAACTGTGCTGTGCAAAGTGATCATCAGATACTGAAATTCACTATCTCATATGTGATTGATATCTATTGCTTCTTGCCAGGCATTCAATGTTCTACAAAGAAATGGAGTTAATGTCCAGATGATCTCGCAAGGGGCATCTAAGGTACTCATTTTTCCTCTCATGTTTGATGGGACATTATAGTTTCGAGACTCCTAACAGTACGATGCCCATCATCCTTCAAACAGGTGAACATTTCCTTAGTGGTCCATGACAGTGAGGCAAAACAGTGTGTTCAAGCCCTCCACTCAGCGTTCTTTGAGAATGGCTTCTTGTCAGAAGTCAATGAAGTTGATAACGGTTATGCGGTGCATTCCAATGACACAATTCACGGGCATTAGCTTCAGAATATAATTGTGAGCTAATTTAGATCTCGGCCCAAGAGGGTAGGAGCAATTCCGGCTGTGGTATAGTTGGTCCGGTCTACTACCAAGATCAACCTAGCTAGTACCATTCTTGCATCGGTCAAGGACGTTCTTTGCTGTTGGCCGCATTGGCCACTGATAAAATCTAATTTGAAATATCTACTACACCATTTAAGTAGTTATATGGGCTTATTAGATTTTGCTTTACATGGCTGTAATAAAACATTTGATTGGTGAATTAAGCATTATATCAGTTGGAGTCTTGGAGACCTGTGGCCGTGTAGAGCTTAAAAAGAAAATTTTTTGAGCAAAGGGTTATGGGCTTGATTTGTGAAACTAAGTTATGGCTTTGGCTGGTTGGAACACGACCTGCCACAAGTTGAAGGTTGGTTGTTTTCATGCAAGGATAGGGCTGAACACAGAGGCCGACTACATTATTCATATGTCGTAGCAGTAATGGTTGTGTTAAGGATAGAATATGATTGTTATTTATTTTCTTATATGTCTTGGTTTTTTTTATCTATATATAGTATATTTCTCTATATATCCCCTTGTACTCACTATATATATTGCTCTTTGAGCCTTATGAATGTATACATAATATTCATAATATGGTATTAGAATTAGGGTACTAATCCTAGTTTTTCCGCACCACCGCTGCCACTGCTAGTCCACGGGTCAAGTTGCCGCCCTCTAGGTTGCCGTTGACCTCATAGCCGACCACCTGTCTCCGCTTGTGATCACTCTCGATCGCTGGCCGCCGCTGTCGTCGGGTGATCTGTCACCATTGTGCCTGCCGAAGCCATTGCCGATTCAAGTTGTTGACCGCTTGGCATCACTCGTGATCACTCTCAACCGTAGGCTGCTGCCGTTGTCTGCTGCCAGATCCGTTGTCGTCGTGTCTATTGGAGCCATCACTTGCCAGAGTAATCTCCTGCCAGCGATCGATCGTGAGTCGTCTACTACCTTGCCTGTCGTCGAAGCAACCGCCGCCTGTTGCCTTACCTGTCGTTGGAGCCACTACCGATCATAGCCGCCGCCCATCGTTTTACCTGTCAGTTGTTGCAGCCGCCACCAGTCGACTTGCATGCTGGCCATCGGAGCCGTCGGTCATTGGAACCGTCGCCCATCGGCCCGCCTGCCTGACTGCTTGATCGACACCCCCCACCCGATTTGATCTGATCAGTTGGGTGGATCAGATCTAGATATGATATATACATATACATATACATATACATATACATATACATATACATATACATATACATATACATATACATATACATATACATATACATATACATATACATATACATATACATATACATATACATATACATATACATATACATATACATATACATATACATATACATATACATATACATATACATATACATATACATATACATATACATATACATATACATATACATATACAGAACGCTTGGAAATTATACCCGGAGCAGGAGATTCAATTAAGCGAGATTCTGAAGCTACAATTTCGCCTCTCCCATCAATAGGTTTAGCCAGAGCATTTATAACACGACCCAAGTAAGCCTCGCTCACGGGTATCTGAGCAATTCTTCGTGTTGCTTTTACAAAACTTTCCTCTTGTATCATCAACCCATCGCCCATTAATACAATCCCAACATTTTTGGATTCAAAATTCAGAGCCCCTAGTCCCTTCTGCAAATTCGACTAATTCACCTGACATTATTTCACCAAGCCCTATAATACGACCAGTCCCATCCCCCACTTGATTCAGCTTGAAAGCGGAAAAGAAGCGACTTGAACACATCCTTTAGCTGGAAGCCCGATGGAATGCTTTCACGCCCTAAGAACGAGTCACGCAAAGAGAAGAGGTTGCTTCGCTTCCTAAGAATCATTCCTATTCCTAAACCTAAACTTGCTCACTACCCTTACTGAGATGGCTAACAACCGTCTTAAAGTGAGATTCGAATTTGCTTTTATCAACTTATGAAAAACAGTTCATTTTATCTTCTTCTCAATCTCCGTTCTTCTTTGATCCATAATTTGACCTCCTCGTTTATTGATTGCCCGCAAGCGCCTCAACCCCATTGGCTGAGCCTTATAGATTCCTCAAGGCCTGAAGTAGAAGTTCTTCGAACCTTGTTTGTGTGTGTTCGTCCCCACTCCAATAGAGCATTTGGCCCAATGAGCTTTGACTACGAAAGCTACCTATGTCAATAAGTATAGCCACTAGAGGGACCATTTCTTGGAACTGGCATTTCCCTTCTCAGACAGTACTTTTAGACAAACATGGTTCACAAGGAGAATTTTCTATCCCCCACCACTATAATAAATAAGGCAAATGGTCATGAAATTCATCTTATCTTCTCATAGAGAAAGAGGATGCATCAACAAACTATCTAAGTGATTTCGAGAGACCAAATCCAACTTCGAACCTTTCGTTGGTTCAAGTGAGGCATGCTGGCTGGCACGGAGCAGACTTCAGCATTCCACCCTCCCAGGTCGCTCAGTCGAATCACCATCCTTCTCTGATCGAGCCTTGTTTTGAGAATCGACTCGGTTTATCACCGTGTCAAGGGCTCTGCTCACTACTCTCACACTCGGTTCCCTTTGTCGACGGAAAGGTTCAAGATATGAGTAAAAAAGGTAGACTAAGTGATCAATGAAGATCCCATCTCAAAACCTACTCTGGCGAAGGCTCATTCCTGCTGCCTTCGCACAAGCAAGCAGACACACCAAAGTTCTTTCTGCGCCAGGAAGTTGAACAAAACTTGCCTTCCTCGGGTCTATCCATCGTAGCATCTTTCTTAGAAAGAAAGGTTCCCCAAGAAATATGTATATGTATATGTATATGTATATGTATATGTATATGTATATGTATATGTATATGTATATGTATATGTATATGTATATGTATATGTATATGTATATGTATATGTATATGTATATGTATATGTATATGTATATGTATATGTATATGTATATGTATATGTATATGTATATGTATATGTATATGTATATGTATATGTATATGTATATGTATATGTATATGTATATATGTGTGTGTGTATTAGCAAAAAAAAGAAGAAAATAAAAAATGTTGATCTAACTGCCACGCTGTCTAGTGCCTCCTATTAGACTTCGTTATCTTGGTTGCCGCGCCGTCCAGCGTCGCCTACCAATGGCTTCTCTTCCATCAGCTGTGATTCTATTCTCGGGAACAAACCTACATGGGACAAACTACAGGTTATGGGCTTCTCTCATGGAGATCACGCTCGATGGCCTCCGCTTCTAGGGATATATCACCGGTATATGATGTTCTCCGCCACCACCAATTCAGCCTCCTCCCAGACCGTCTACTTCTGCACCTCCTGCAGAAGATGAGGCCGCCAAGAAGGAGGCAACAACAGCTGCTGCTTACGCTACTGACAAGGCTTTTTAGTATACAATCAATGCTTTCGAGCACTGGTATGCTGATGAGGCCCGTGTTGGTGCCATCCTGGTAGTCAGGTCAATGACTCTATTCAGCCAGACATTATTGGTGATGCGGATACACATGTTGATGTTGATGTGATCACCACAAACGCATACGACCATAACTCCTAAGAATAAACAAAAGGTGAATTCATTTCTTCGGTTTCAATTTGTCTTAAATGAGAATATGATGCTCTTTAATGGTGAGGACATCCCAGCTATTTCCACATCTAGTGTGCATGAGAATGTTCACAAAACCGAATCAATGATACAAGGACCAATGACTCGAGCGCAAGTACGTCAACTTAACTATTAGGTGAATGTATTCCTAACTTTGCATATAAATGTTCCACAGAATAGAATACTATTTAATCATTGTAATGATTTAATTGTCCTTAGAAACCATGGAGAAGGATCACACGAGCCCAATTATACAAGTGAAACCGACATACACAAACCAAGTCCTGTTGATGAGTTTAACTCAGATTCGGCTCTCTTGACAGTGTCTACTTCAAACGGTCATAACTTTTTATTCAAAAGGAATCTCGAGGTCCATGAGTACTAGTTGGAAAGCTTTTGACACTGACTCAGCCTGATAAGACCAACTTTAAATGCTTATAGATTTCGCATCAAGGGTCCATTTAGAATGTGTTAGTACAGCATGGAAATCTTATCTCATCCTCTTTCCAACGGATCTGGCTTCATCCTAAAATTCCTTCTGTACACGACGGAATCATTAAAACAATCTTTGGTTTCAGAAATAGAGATAGAATCAGATCTGATTTGATTACTTTTTATGTGTTGAAAACTTTTCATAAATAGGGGCCTGCGTGCCCCTATAAATAGAGGCTCCATTGGCCATGTAACACAGACCACCTTTGAGAATTAATCTACTATTATTCGTGCTTGAGTTATCCCTTTGCTACTGAAGTTTCGTGAGGGAATTAGGAGTGTACTTCAATCAAGATTGTTTAGTCTTTTTGTTGGAAATTGGGTGCACGATAGATCTTCACTTGGTGGTCGGCGAAATCGATACGAGTGTGTTTTGGCAGATTAAAGAGGGTTCGTCCCTTACACTAGTATTGGAGGATTGCTATGATTCATCAAGACTCCCGTGAGTATTCATCCTATGTCGAGAAGATCGGGCGACCCTGTATCAGTTGGTCTGTAATCTACTCGACAGATCTAGGAGTACTTGCATGAACATAAGTTGTTGGTAGTAAATGTGGTTAAGGCTATAAATGTGGTTATTGTGGAAAATAATTGTTGTTGCTTAAACTATTGTAGTTTAATTAGCTTTTTTCCTTATTGTTGATCACTTTTAATTAATAATGCTAGACTTTGGTTCACTTTATTTGGTTAAAACTAATAGTGGTTGTTTCTTAATTAATAATTTTTTATTACCTTTGTTTCGTTATGCTTCCTCTTAGATTATCATATTTTAGGAGATGTTGCCAGTTTATTTTACCTTGTAATCTGACTAGTGGTGGAGTGGTTTAGTGGCATCCTGTAACATCCTGATTTTTTGGGATTTTTAAAACCTTCAATTTAAAATTTAATTTTTGGAATTTTTCTGGAATTAATAAAGCTTAAATTGAATTTTTTAGAATTTAAAAGGATTTAATGTGATTAAAATAAACTTCAACATAAGTTGAAAATATTTTATTTGAATTCCTCAGGTCTCAAGGATTTTTTCTGGTATTTTTGGTGAAATTTTAGGATTTATTTGATATTTTCTAGAGCTCATTTGATTTATCTCGGATTTATGTAAAAAGAAAAGGGGGGCAAAATCCCTAAAAACCCCCAGGCCGAATCTCTCTTCGACCCACTTCCCTTCGGCCCGCCCCCGCGGCTACCACGCGTCGGGCAGCCGCCGCGCTGCGTCGCCCCGCCGCCCCAACCAGCCACCTCCTCCCGCCCGCTTGGCCACGTGGCTGCAATCCTCGCCGCCACTCGCGCCCTCGCTCGCTCCGCCGCCCGATCCGAGCCCCCGCCCACGTGGCAGAGATCCATCGGCCGCCGCCCCGTCTGCGCGCTCCGCCCCACAGAAACCCTAGCTCGCCCGCACCCTGTCGCATCCCGGCCACCCATGGTGCCACGCGTCGCCCTGCTCGTGCCTCCGTCCCCGATCGGAATCCCCGCGGCACCGTATCCGGATCAAACGCGCCTCGGTTCGCGTGTTTTAAATGCCCTGGTCACCTTGGTTCGCGTGCCGCCTCCCGTCGCCTGAACCCTAGCCGCCTGTACGATCGAGGAGGCCGACTAGAGGGGGTGAATAGGCGGTCTTAAAAAATTCTCTTACAATTAAAAAGCAATATCTATTTGTCAAAACCAAGTATAAAATACGGAAGCCTAACTTAAATTAGTTTAGCACAAGTATTACCTAAAACAATTAGGTTCGCCTAAGTGCACCAATAATCTATACCTATGTCAAAGGTTTGCAATCCTAGGGTGACAAGCAATCAATTTAATTCTATGAATATAAATTACTTGAATGTAAATTAGGCACAAGTAAACAAACCACAATTGACACTCGATGTTTTACCGTGGTGTTCGTAGACTTGTCAGTCTTCCCTAATCCACGTTGACGTAAGCCTAAACGAATTGGACCAGCTCCACAAATTAAGCCAAATACCTTAAATTCACTAATGGTAGCTCTTCCCCGCTCCGGGTAGGTGAGCTCCAACCTTCACAACACGCCGGGTCTTCTCACAACCTTCTTTGAGAAGATCACCGCGCACAACGCCTCCAACGCCGTCTAAGAGTTGGCAAACTCCAAGAGTAATAAGTCGAGCCCCTTACTTCACTCTCACCACGTGCACAAGCTCAATAGATGCCAAATCCACCTCTAGATGCAACATATGCAACTAGAGACCTCTCTCCTAATTCACAAGGTGCAACACATGCACAATAGAGTGTAGAGAGCACACTAGCTCAAAGGAGTGAAATAAGGTGCCAAAGAATACTCCCCAACCGGCCACAAGTGAGTATTTATACCCCACACATAAAAACTAGCCGTTGGAGTCAAATCCCAGAAAAAATCAGGGAAATCGGTACTACCGCCGTTATAAGTGCGGTATTACCAATTTCTACTGTAGCACAAAGTAACGGCTATGTCAAACTAGCCGTTGGAGTCAAACCACTGAAAAAATCAGGCAAATCGATACTATCGCTGTACAAAGTGCGGTACTACCGCAGTGCGGTACTACCGATTTATTTTCGGTACTACCGTACTTCTATTTTTCAGCACAGACAGTACTCAGGAAAACGATCATAACTTTTGACTCCGATGTCGGAATTGAGTGATCTTGGATTCTATGGAAAGCTTATTCAGAGGGCTACACAACCCATTTATTTGTATGATCTCAAACACATTAGATCAATACAGAAATCATAAGAGATCTAAAAAGTTATTTTCACGGTCTAAGTCCAAGGAAACAATCTTAAACCATGTCAAGAGATATTTATGACCTCCAACAACTTGCAAAACATATTTTTAAACTTATATCATACCACAAGGAAAAGGTACATGGACTTCAATCATTTGCAAAACACATTTGCAAAGTATAGTCACATGTTGCAAGGATTAGATGCATGAGCCTCAACTATTCGCAAAATACATTCGCAAATAATAGCATCATGCCATGGAGAGCTAGGGTAAGCGAGATTGGGTTTTGGGTAAGCGAGGGTAAGCGAGATTGGGTATTCGCAAAATACATTCGCAATATAGTTTTATATACATTTTCAACTAGTTTTTCAAGGATATGCTAATAATTTTAAAGTTTTTGACTTTTGGCTAAATGGCTTAACTTTTCAAAATCAATATTAGCACTTAATTAATTTAGGCACACTTACGGATGTGATATATATGATTATGATTTAGCACTCCCCCTTAATGTGCCACATACATCTTTCTCATGATTACAATAATAAACTTTTAGAACAAGAGTAAGAGCACCCTTTTTAAATAATTTTCATGCAATGCAACATACACAAGGCAAGGGCTAAATATATCAAATGTAAATACTTGTTACCGAGATGACATTGGTTCATGATATGGAATGATCATCCTAAAACTTGGCTTCCATTGTGAATATGGTGGAATTCACCTCTTCATGAATAAGCCAAGCCTCCAATGCCTCTCCAAGTACCTATTAAGCCTTTAAGTACATTTTGATACCCAAAACTTGGTTGGGTCCATGAATGTTAGTCACAATAGATTTGGGCACCCAAATGACCCTAACATTAAAATTATGTGAGCTAACATTTTTAGCAAACACATAGCCATATTTGTCCTTCCTAAGCAAATAACATTCATGATGCGGATATGCACGTGTCTTGTACTTTTCCGTTGAATATCTTATTCAACTGGAAAGAATTATTGAGCCACATGAAATATAGCCAGGTGAACTCATTTCAAACTATACTTAATGTTGTCATTCATAAAGATGAAATACTACATCATGTTATTACTTGGTGTATTCTTAGGTTTGTCAATGGCAAAACAATAGAGATGCAAAAGGAAGTGGATAACCACATTATGTGCCAAAGACATGAAGGAACAAAGCCCACGCGGATGGAGCCAACAAGAACGAAGCACATGTGGCTGGTTGGAGCCCATGTGGAAGGGGGAAAGAAAGCCCATGTGGCGGGAGAGTATAAGGACGGAGCCCAAGAACTTAGAGCACAAGTTTTAGACACTATTTTGAAGCCCAACTCAGACTTCCCACGTGCTCAATCCAAATCCAACTCGGATTCAACTCAGAATTCAATTCGGACTCGGTTCGGGACAGCCTGTCAGGCAGTTACTAAAAAGGTCATAACTTTCACAAACGGAGTCCGATTCAGGCGTTCTTGTACTTGTTGGAAAGATATTTTCAAGGGCTACGCAATGGATCTGGCCCCAGCATCAAATTCGACACGGATCAAAAGTTATGACCGAAACAATATGACGGCTGTAAAATTTAGTTTCCTTTTTTAAGAGTTCGTATCTAAAACCATATAGAGTTGAGTTGTACTAGGTTTGGGGGACTCTATGCACGTCTCAAGAGGCTATATAAGCCCTGTATTGGCACCCTTAGAGGGGGACCAAGTTTTATGCATCAGATTGAAACATAGCTATTGCTTGTTCTTTCAACACCAGAGTTCATGCGAGGACTTTGAGAGAGAATTAGGCGATCCATTGTTCGTTCTGCAACTCAAGGTCAAGCCGTCGTTCCATTGGGAATTGGGGACTTGGCGTTCGTCGCTTGTGGTCGTGCGACGACAACTATCCGGTGTGTTTTGGGCGTATTCCGAAGAGTTGAGGGTTCGTGCATGGGCATGAGTGTTCAGCTAGCGACATCGTCTACTTCACATCAACTATCCACGGTTCCTCACTGAGAAGATCGGGACCCACTCCCGTATCATATGGTATCAGATTCTAGGTTTACTCGGTGAGAACTTCTTTACCCGTAGTTAGATTCGTTTTTCTGTCCTATCTTCCATTAAACCGAAAATTGCAATACCAAAAACCGTAGTTTAATCTGTTTAGTTCTTGTGCGTTTTGTTAAGTTTTCGTCCATTAGAGTTTTGTTTTCGTGCTGATCCGTGTGTTTCCTTCGCGTAGCTTGATCTTTGTGTCCACATAAACCATACAAAATTGTTGATTGAATTTCTCAATTAGCAACAAAAAAGAGTAAATTGCATTTACTTTTGAATCCTAAATTCCTTGCTGTCCACATTGCTCTCAAGAGATCCATCCAAATTCTCTTTGGGGGAGAGTTTGAGATAGTATTCACTTCCTTCAAAACCGAAAGTTTGCTGCGGTTTGGCTTGAAAGAAACAAATCACTACTTGTGCCAAACACTAGCTGACCGAAAAAAAAAAAGAATTGCTACAGTTGAGCTTCACTTATATCTTTTCATCAATTGAGACTAGCTTTTGATATTGCTGTTAGGGCTGTTCTTGAGTATTATTTACACTTGCTGAATTCTTGAATTTGTGCAAAGGGAAGAAAACAGTAGTTTGGCCAAAAAAAGAAAAGAAAAGAAAACAAAAGAAGAAAGGCTGAAAGTTTCCTGCGACTTGATCAAGAAACAGTGAAAATAGAAAGTGTTGGCCAAAACTCTGTGAAAAAAAAAACCCTAGTTCATATTTTCAGCTTGTGCACTTATTCTCATAGAGCAATCTTGTGCCCTTACATTCATAACTATTGCAATTGGCTAGCGTCTCTCCTTGTACTTAGTGCAAAACGAGCTAGTTATTCATCTCAATTTCAGATTGTCTCTTTCTAGCTCATTTCCTTTGTTTGCATTAAGTCCCATTTATCATTGCGTGTGCGTTCATACTTTTCGCTTTAACCAATTGGATCAGCACATAGGCAAATACTCTAGCTTGGATCATTACTTAGCTTTACAATACCTTGAATATCAGATTGCATAGGTTATACACATACCTGTCCAAGCTCCACCTACACCTGTTTGTGTACTCCCTTGCTCTTGGTTACGCTCATACATTACCGGGTTGAGGTCGTTCGCTGTCCCAAGTGTCGATTTGACGTCCTTGATTCACTTTGGAACGGTCACGAGGAGGATCCACCTAATCCGGAGGCGCCGGTTACGTGGACCGAGTACACTCGATTGCGCGAGATGCTACAACAACAACTTCTTGATGGTAACACTAGCGTGCGCAATGAGCTCAGGAAAGTTCACACAGGACTGAACCACCTCGGGAAGGAGGTTCAACAATTGCATACGACCATGAATAATAACTTTTTGGAGCTGCGTGCCATGTTCGCACACCACATTCTACGTGGGGGAGCGCCTGCTAATGACACAAGTGTGCACGGTACTCCAAAACTACATATAGCTACCGAGATACACCACAACCCATATGAGGAAGAGAGCCACATAGCCAAATTGAGTGAGAGTGATAAAAAAAGTGAGTTGTGTGATTCCACCATATGTGAGGTTGAGAGCATCCAAATTGAGAGTGTTAGAGGGACACCAAAAGAAAAGCGAGAAGACGAAGATAGACAAAGGGAGGATGAATCTGAAACTAACATATTAATATCTACTTCTAGTGTTGTTTCTCATATTATGCAGGTTGACATTAAAGATGAAGAATTGAACATTCAACAACTGACACCTTTGGAAGCAAATGAGGAGGAGATAACCACAGGACGGGATGAAGTACCTGCTGTCCCATGGGTGCATCCTAATAATTTTAAACCCCCAGCACCTACATCATCTGAGGAGGACGATAAAGGTAACAATAGTGGTGCCGAATTTAATTATGCAAAGGTGAGTAATTGTGAGAACTCATATGATCAACCGAACACTCCATGTTCCGAAATTTCAATGCTTAATTTACATAATGTGGAATTGATTACTTACAAAGAAGTTCTTACTAGAATATCTCCTAATGATTCTTTATTCTATATCATGTTTAACACTCCTAGAGAGCTATCTAGTGTGATTAATAAGGTTGCTGAAATTTCATGTTCAAAATCACTAGTTAGTACCCATGCCTACACGTATAAATTCAATTTGATTGGAGATTATGGTGTAGATGACAAATTTTATGTTCATAGAATTTGCATTACATGTGATAAGCTTACTGACTTGAAATTACATATTGTGGATAAACAATCTTTTGCGCCATGTTATGATCATGATGAGATAAATTTATACAATAGTACGTACTGTTTAGAAAGATTTCACAAATCTAGTTGTTCGATTCTTGGTGTACAATCATGCAAAAATAATCGAGTAGCAAATTGAAGCATGGAAAACACTCAACATTTTCTTTCCCATATCTACACATTTAAATCTGATTTTGCTCATTAAGGATCTGTCCATATCCTTGGAAAAGTCGAGGACGACTTTCTTTTATGAGAGGGAGAATGATGTGAAAAACAATAATGCAATGCATACATTTTTTAGTCGCTACTATATTCAACGGTTTGTGCAAAATAGTGAGAATGTCACAACAATTTACTCTTATATATACCAGGCATATGTGTTATTCTTTTCATTTACTACACCTCCAAAAGTTTATGATGATATAAGTCAAGAAATATTGACGATTTAATATATATACCATGCATACACGTTGTATCCTTTGTTTAGCACAATTTCAGTTATCAAAAGCCGAGGACGGCTTTTCTTGAAGAAGGGGAGGATGATGCGGATATGCACGTGTCTTGTACTTTTCCGTTGAATATCTTATTCAACTGGAAAGAATTATTGAGCCACATGAAATATAGCCAGGTGAACTCATTTCAAACTATACTTAATGTTGTCATTCATAAAGATGAAATACTACATCATGTTATTACTTGGTGTATTCTTAGGTTTGTCAATGGCAAAACAATAGAGATGCAAAAGGAAGTGGATAACCACATTATGTGCCAAAGACATGAAGGAACAAAGCCCACGCGGATGGAGCCAACAAGAACGAAGCACATGTGGCTGGTTGGAGCCCATGTGGAAGGGGGAAAGAAAGCCCATGTGGCGGGAGAGTATAAGGACGGAGCCCAAGAACTTAGAGCACAAGTTTTAGACACTATTTTGAAGCCCAACTCAGACTTCCCACGTGCTCAATCCAAATCCAACTCGGATTCAACTCAGAATTCAATTCGGACTCGGTTCGGGACAGCCTGTCAGGCAGTTACTAAAAAGGTCATAACTTTCACAAACGGAGTCCGATTCAGGCGTTCTTGTACTTGTTGGAAAGATATTTTCAAGGGCTACGCAATGGATCTGGCCCCAGCATCAAATTCGACACGGATCAAAAGTTATGACTGAAACAATATGACGGCTGTAAAATTTAGTTTCCTTTTTTAAGAGTTCGTATCTAAAACCATATAGAGTTGAGTTGTACTAGGTTTGGGGGACTCTATGCACGTCCCAAGAGGCTATATAAGCCCTGTATTGGCACCCTTAGAGGGGGACCAAGTTTTATGCATCAGATTGAAACATAGCTATTGCTTGTTCTTTCAACACCAGAGTTCATGCGAGGACTTTGAGAGAGAATTAGGCAATCCATTGTTCGTTCTGCAACTCAAGGTCAAGCCGTCGTTCCATTGGGAATTGGGGACTTGGCGTTAAGTCGCTTGTGGTCGTCGCGGACGACAACTATCCGGTGTGTTTTGGGCGTATTCCGAAGAGTTGAGGGTTCGTGCATGGGCATGAGTGTTCAGCTAGCGACATCGTCTACTTCACATCAACTATCCACGGTTCCTCACTGAGAAGATCGGGACCCATCCCCGTATCAATTCATTATAAAGAGATGGCTTAGGAATGATACTTTTGGGACAATCCTTACTAAAATGTCCCTTCTCTCGGCAATTGTAGCAAGTTAGGCAATTGCTACCTCTTCTTATCTTTTTATTTTGCTCAATGCTGGTTTGCCTCTTCATTGATTGATTTTTCTTGTTTTCCACTTTGTTGGAGCACTTAAAGGCGAAGTGACCCTTCTTATTACAACCAAGGCACTTGGCATATTTCTTCGTATATCTTGCATTGTGCCTTATCTTGCTATTCTCCTTCTTGGAGATGAAGCCAACATCTCTCTTGTCATTCAAGCTTCGTTTCTTACTCAAAATGTCATCAAGAGAGGCATTCCCTTTATAGCATTCCTAAAGATTGCATATTTTCCTCTACAATGTTAGTATTGCAATGCATAGAGGAAGTAAAAGTATCTAATTGAGAACAACAAGGCATATCAATTAAATTCTCACATGAGGTGGATATACTAACTTTAGATGAAATGCAAGGAATAGGAGCTACACATGGTATATCATCTAATAAATCACATGTAATGCCTATATCCACCTTAGACTTAGAATATTCCTTGAGAAGGAGAATTTCATATTCTCCTTTTAGCTTGTTATAATTATTTTGAAAAGAGACGTGCTCATTCTTCAAAATCTTATATTTAGCTTTTTCCTTCCCAAGAAACTCATTATGCTCTACTAGCATATCCATCAACTCATCATAAGAAGGTTCATCATCATTGTCATTATAATTTACCTCCTTATTACCTTTTGCCACGAAGCATTAAGTTGATGTGGAGGGAATAGTGGATTCTTCATTGTCGAAGCTAGAGGTTAAGTAATCATCTCCTGACATCCACTCTTGTATGCAATTACCATCGATTGAGGTGGATATTTCATAATTATCTTGAAGATATGTCCACATATCATGAGCGCTCTCAAGATTGCATATTTTGTTGAATACCTCTACACTCAAAGCACTAAATAGAGCGTTAGTTGCTTGAGCGTCGAGATGTGAGCATTTCTCATCCTCAATTGTTGGAGCAAGAGGATCCAATGGAGGAGAAAAACCCACATCTACAATCCGCCATATTTTTGGCCTCATGACCTTAAAATAGCAAATCATGCGGATTTTCCAATTATCATAATTGGTGCCATCAAATAGATGTGTGTCATCTAGGTGCACTATATTACTAGTCACCATCCTTTAACTCTCTAGGCGGTGAAGCCTAACAAATGAGAGACCAAGTTCTGATACCACTTGTAGGATCGAGGAGGCCGACTAGAGGGGGTGAATAGGCGGTCTTAAAAAATTCTCTTACAATTAAAAAGCAATATCTATTTGTCTAAACCAAGTATAAAATACGGAAGCCTAACTTAAATTAGTTTAGCACAAGTATTACCTAAAACAATTAGGTTCGCCTAAGTGCACCAATAATCTATACCTATGTCAAAGGTTTGCAATCCTAGGGTGACAAGCAATCAAATTAATTCTATGAATATAAATTACTTGAATGTAAATTAGGCACAAGTAAACAAACCACAATTGACACTCGATGTTTTACTGTGGTGTTCGGAGACTTACCGGTCTCCCCTAATCCACGTTGAGGTAAGCCCAAACGAATTGGATCGGCTCCACGAATTAAGCCAAACACCTCAAATCCCCTAGTGGTAGCTCTTCCCCGCTCCGGATAGGTGAGCTCCAATCTTCACAACACACCGGGTCTTCTCACAACATTCTTTGAGAAGATCACCGCGCACGACGCCTCCAACGCCATCTAGGAGTCGGCAAACTCTAAGAGTAATAAGCCAAGCCCCTTGCTTGACTCTCACCACGTGCAACGAATGCACAAGCTCAATGGATGCCAAATCCACCTCTAGATGTAACACATGCAACTAGAGACCTCTCTCCTAACTCACAAAGTGCAACACATGCACAATAGAGTGGAGAGGCTTACACTAGCTCAAAGGAGTGAAATGAGGTGCCAAAGAATACTCTCCAACCGGCCACAAGTGAGTATTTATACCCTACACACAAAAACTAGCCATTGGAGCCAAATCCCCGAAAAAATCAGAGAAATCGGTACTACCACCGTTATAAGTGCGGTATTACCGATTTCTACTGTAGCACAAAGTAACGGCTATGTCAAACTAGCCGTTGGAGTCAAACCACTGAAAAAAATCAAGGAAATCGGTACTACCGCTGTACAAAGTGCGGTACTACCGATTTATTTTCGGTACTACCGCAGTGCGGTACTACCGATTTATTTGCGGTACTACCGCACTTCTATTTCTCAGCACAGACAGCACTCAGGAAAACGATCATAACTTTTGACTCCGATGTCGGAATTGAGTGATCTTGGATTCTATGGAAAGCTTATTCAGAGGGCTACACAACCCATTTATTTGCATAATCTCAAACACATTAGATCAATGCAGAAATCATAAGAGATCTAAGAAGTCATTTTCACGGTCTAAGTCCAAGTAAACAATCTTAGACCATGTCAAGAGATATTTATGACCTCTAACAACTTGTAAAACATATTTGTAAATTTAGATCATACCACAAGGAAAAGGTACATGGACTTCAACCATTTGCAGAACATATTTGCAAAGTATAGTCACATGTTGCAATGATTAGATGCATGAGCCTCAACTATTCGCAAAATACATTCGCAAATAATAGCATCATGCCATGGAGAGCTAGGGTAAGCGAGATTGAGCTATCAACACATGATGAGACTCAAGCTACTAGACAAGACCCCTCTTAATAGTACAGTAAACATATACTAGTAATCCGGTCTTCCAACCAAACACTAAGACCGGTAAAAAATTAGGAACACATCCTTAACCCTATCTAGTCATACCTTTGCCTTGAGCATTTTCTTGAAGCTTGATGATACTCATCTTCACCTCAAGTCTAGGTCATTGTCTTCTCTTGACTTGATGATCAACTCATGATCATCTCCTTTTCGAGATCTTGATATGCATCAACACATGATGCATCCTCTTTCGTGAGGAGCACAGTTGAATTTAGACTTTAAATTCAAATGCATGCTGACCTTTGTCTCGAGTCATATTGATCTTCTTATCAATCTTTGCATGCATCTCCAAATATTCAAACGAATTACGGGACTAAACCTTTCAATCACTTGACATACATGTTAGTCCCTTTTTGCAAACACAAATAATTGAGTATAAAGCAATATGAATTAAAACACAAAACATAGAGTGAACTCATACTAAATGTGTGTATACAAGAATGTCTTATAAAAGCATATGCACATATTCATCCTAGACTTTTGGTGGAGTTTAATCTATATTTTGGATCCAAAGAATGCACTAAAATATAAATGAATGTAAGTGTCGAATGCATACCTCTTTGATTTCACCTTTTTCATCCAAAATGAGACTAAACCATATCATAGTCAATCAAGCACATTAGTCTCACAAAAGTATTTGTCATTATCACAAAAACCAACATAATGGAGTTTCAACTTACGCCGAGTTCACAGCACAGTGCAATTTCTGATTTTCTCGAATTTCCTTTAGAGTTTATTTTCCGAGAGTCCATTCTCCCTCGTCCTAACTCCAATTGACCTCATTCTTTTTTCTAAATTCATCTAAAATCGAGCTCTAGCTTTTGGTTCTAGTTTCATTATTTTTGGAGTTCATTTGCTTATCATTTTATGTATTTTTCTTGTTTCAGTCGTTTTCTCTCTCGTTAGATTCCGATTCCGGAGGAGCAGGAGCTACGCCCGAAGACCAAGAGTACCTCGCTGAGCATAACCAAGGCAAGTCATGTCCTTTGATTATATTGAACCCAGTTTGCAATCTATTATTTAATTAATTTGTTTTATGTTACATTGCATCGCTATTTTTATTCAAATCCTTGTATTGGTAGTTATTATCCCAATTGTTTATTCCTCCTTGATAACTTTGATGATATAATGCCATTGTCACCTTAGGCGGGGAATTTTATTAGTGATGTCACATGGAATTGGTATGATAGAATTGCTTAGCCTTGCTTAAATTTTACGAATGGTTTCATCATCACATGTGAATTATTAATTTGACTTAATGACATATAGAACTATGGTTGATGCCACGTTTATTAAAATTTGGGCCATGGCATTGGTGTGTCATTGGTGTGGTTATACAAAACTGATTTTGCACTCGGGCGTGCAGTAAAGGGGGAAGTATTGGAGCACTTCGAGGGATGTGATAGCTTCGTCCGGGTAATGTTAAGGACTTAACTTTGTGCGCCATTGATCTGAACCTTACCGTGCAAACCATATGTCTAGTATGGGATGGACCTGGCTGATTAATTTGGGAAGTTTCAATTTCAATCTCGCCATTGTGATGAACATAGTTGCTGATTTCCATGAGACGCAAGGGGAGGTGTGATGCGAAACCCTAGCGGGTGGGATTGGGTTGGAACTGAACTTTGTAAAGGCCTTGTTGTGATTTACTTAGCGCGAGGCTAATCACATCATGTGGGTACAGTTGTGCAACCTCTACAAAGTGTCAAACTATTTGAATAGCCGCGTCCTCGGTCATGGACAATGCTCGGTGATTTCACACGAGGTATAGATATTTCTGAAAACTTGTGGATTGTGGATGGACAGTGGATAGTTAATTCACTGTTGGCTTAGCTTATGGTTGGGAGGTCCATAAGCGGTTGGTTTAGCTTGTGGATGGGAGGTCTGCAAATGGTTATGTCAATTTCTTTGATTATTTATTTATTATTGTTTTACTTAAAGTTCGCTTTCAATCTATTTACTGTATTTACCTTTACATGTCATTTTATGCAAATTAACCTTTCACCCTTCCATTGGTAAGTCTTGCATACTATATTGCATTCATTGTTACAAACGACTTGCTGAGTACTAATGTACTCACGGCTTTACGCCTACGTTGCTCAGTTGAGGACGAGGAGTATTATCAGCAGGAGGTTCCAGAAGGAGAGTCTTCGACGACTTCGCGGATTAGGCTTCGTTCTCCACTCGATAGCCTGTGGGCTTGTCGATTGGCTACTACATTTTATTTTAGATTTTCGCTGCTAGTTTTAAACCCCTTCCGGCTAGAAATATTGTAAGCTTGGCCATAAGGTCGTACCTTTGAGATTTATCGATATTTGAGTTTTTCCTTTATTTTTATCGTGTATATGGTTGTGATTACATCTATATTTGACTGTATGCACTAGCGTGATCCTGGACTAGTGCAGTTTATACAGAGAGTTCGAATTTGCATATTCGGGTCTCGACACATCCCAGGGTAATGTGGATCGTAGGGTGTTACAGGGAGGCCCTTCCTTTGCAGAAGGATAGATCAGCTCATCAAGTTCTCAACGAGGTGACTCTGTTCAGTAGCTCTGCCAGGCTCTTCAGCATCTCTCTCACAACTCAGTGGGTTTTGTCAGTCTATCTCAGACGTCTCCCTCAGGTATCTCTTGGGTTCTGGATTTCAGTGCCTCTTTCCACATGACTCCACATCTCTCACTTCAGTGAGATCTCCTGTTTTTCTTATCTTTGTTTAGACAACTGACGGTACTTCCTTGTCTGTCAGCTGTCAGGGCTCTTTTATCCACTGATTTTTCTGTTTCAATTGTTTTCCATGTTTCTCAGCTTACCATATAGCTTCTTTTGGTGGGACAGCTCACTGATCTCGATTGTAGAGTTGATTTTGAGTCTCACACCAATTTTGTTTAGGATTAATAGAAAGGGATGTTTTGAGTCTCATCTTCGTGTTTTTAGTTGCACCTGTTTTATCCTGCTGCAGCCTCTTGAGCGCACTAAACTGTCAGCTCAGTCAGTTGAGTGCGTGTTTCTTGGGTACAGTTCTAAGCATAAGGGTTATCGCTGCTATGATCCTTATGCTCGATAGATTAGGATCTCACAAGACGTTGTCTTTGATGAATCACGACCTTTCTTCTATCGAGATTCATCTCCTCATCCTACTTCCATTATCGAGACGATTTACTGGTTGTCTCTCCCTTACTCTTCACCCATTTCTCCTCTTTCACAGCCATCCTCTAGTTTGCCTCCAGTGGTCCCTTCCATACCTCCACCTCTCTGATGATGCTTCTTGTTATACCCTTCATGACCAGACATCCCTTCAGCCTCCTGATCGTCTTGGATTTAATTCGGCGGCTCATGCTCTCTCTCTGTCATTGAGCCTAATTCTTATCATGAGGCTGCTTCTCATTCTGAGTGGCAACTTACTATAGTAGAAGAGCTTGATGCTTTTCGACGTATAGAGTTCGACGTATGGAGATTTAGGACATTGTACCAATACATGTGCATGCTCATCCTATCACGTGCAAGTGGATGTACAAGATTAAGTTCAGGTCTGATAGTAGTATTGAGCGCTACAAGGCTCATCATGTGATTCACGGTTTTCAGCAGGAGTACGGTCGTTATTACGATGAGACATTTGCCCCTGTTGCCCATATGACCATTATTCGCACTCTTGTTGTAGTTGCATCTGTTCGTCGGTGATCTATCTCTCAGCTAGATGTTAAGAATAGCTTTCTTAATGGTGTCTTGCATGAGGAGTTTTAGATGCAGCCACCACCTAGGTATTCTGTTCCAGATGGCCATGTCTGTCATCTTCGTCGTGCTCTTTATGGTCTCAAACAGACCTCTCATGCCTGGTTTGCGCATTTTACCTTAGTGATTACCACTGTCGATTTCACTGTCAGTGCCCATGATCTTACTCTATTTGTCCATGTCTTATCTCGAGGTAGGACACTACTTCTTCTCTATATGAATGATATGCTTATCACTGATGATGATTCCTCATTCATCACATACGTAAAGAAGCATCTCAGTGAGCAGTTTATGATGACTGATCTTGGTTTGCTTATATACTTCCATGGAATTGAGGTCTCTTCCACGCCTAAGGGTTACTATTTCTCCCAGCAGAAATATGTCTAGAATCTTCTTGATCGGTTTGGTCTGACTGATACTCGCACTGCTGAGATTCCTATGGAGCTCTCTCTTTAGCTTCATGCTACTGATGGTGATCTTTTTGAGGATCCTACTCATTATTGCCATCTTGTTAGGAGTTTGGTATATCTTGTGAGCACTCGCCCTGATATTGCCCATGATGTTCATATCTTGGGTCAGTTTATGACTCGTCCTACTCATCTTCAATACAGTCACCTTCTTCGTGTTCTTCGTTATTTGCGTAGAACCATCTCTTGTCATTTGTTTTTCCCTAGCTCTACCTCACTACTGCTTTAGGCGTATCCTGATACGATTTGGGCTAGTGATCCTTCTGATCATCGTTCTCTTTTTTGGCTCATCTTTGATTGTCGGGAAGACAAAGAAACCAACTACAATTTCCCATTCGAGTACATAGACTGAGTTAAGAGTTTTAACAACGGTGATAGCACAGATTACTTGGTTGAGGTGGCTACTTACAAACTTTGGTGTGAGGGGACCTACGACCCTTATGTCTGATAGTACAGGTACCATCAGTATTACTTAAGATCTAGTGAAATATGAGTTCACCAAGTATATTGGTATGAATACTTCATACATTCGCTCATAGGTGCAAGAGGAAGTCCTTGCTCTACATTTGTGCCTTCCGAGTTATAGTTTGCTGACTTCTTTATGAAGCCACAAACAAGATCATAACATGTCTTTTCTCTTTAAATTCAGTGTGTATGATTCATCATAAGTTTAAGAAGAGTGTTAAGGACAGAATAGATTTGCTATTTGTTTCTTTATATATCTCGGTTTTCATATTTATATATAGCATATTCCTCTGTATATCCTCTTATACTCTCAATATATATTGTCCTAAGCCTCATAAATATGTACACAATATTCATAACAGGTTGTAACTTTTGTTTGTCATCGTTGATCCTTGCACTTACATTAATTTTTAGATGTTAATTGTTCAAAATTGTTTCAACTTATAATTTATAGCTTCTTAATCTTGCTGTAAAACTTGCAAAATAGCAAATTGGCCTAAGTACATTTCCAAGATACAAGGGGATTCTGCTGCTCTTTGCTCCAGCAACAGCAACAAGACGCACACAATATGTTCAATGAACACTGAATTATTGTTTCTGAACATGTGCCCCATTTGTTGCAATGAATACAATAAATTTTTGAGGGAAATGAATACAATAAATATGTTGCCACAAATTCAGCTGTTTTATATCGCTGTGCAAAGCTCAATAAGCAATTGGAAGTGTTTCTTGATCTAATAAGTCAGAAGAATCACAACTCTTGACAAACTTGTATGTATTCATATAAGTAAATCTATTACAATTACAGACATGAGCATGCTTAGGCTTCCCCATATAGCAGCAGAGGGGCCCGGTTCTTGACACGAAGCAGTTACTGCTGAAATGCTATTCTGTGTATGCCATTAACCTCTGAGTGCTGCTTTTGACTTCTAGCAACAAACTCGCAATCTCCTATATTATTTCCATGTGGGCTGAGACATCAACAAATAATGCAATAAGCATTCAGAAAGAACAAAGTAAAAACATTTCTTAGGGAAAATTCTTACGTGTACAAGTAACCTTTGGTATTAGATTCTCAATCAAGAGGTTAAATGGAGCATGGTTAGTTCTAAATGCGTACTCTAGGGCATGATACAACCTGCTGGTGATCCTTAAAATGTTTTCAAGTCATAGAATCTGCAGAGAATTTGGTAGCAATGACAAGTTGGACCTATGCAAAATTTGAATTTAGATTCTAGTAAGCATTTTCCCCACAATAAGGAAAAACTAAATAGCCTTTCCTCACTGCTTCCACAGTCTACACACAAAGAAACCTCATAATAAAGACAAGAGGAGAACAAAATAATAGGCATTCAAAAGAAACACAACAACCAAATGAAGGCTCATGGATACTAGCATTCCCTAATAAACACGTACTCCTGCAATTAGCACCATTTAATTTCTTTGCATTTGTATGAGTTGCAGCTAATACTGCAAAATCACTACATATAAGTGCCATACAAACATATATATACTTGATAACTTGAATGAGATGAAACCAGACCAGGAAAATATCTAATGATCGAGCAAAGAACAACAGGAAAAAGAACATTATATTACCATTTCCCACCAATGGCCTATGGGGCCAACCTCCATACATCTTAACTTGTGATGCCTGAACCAGAAGAACACCAAGCAGAGCTACAGAGTTCTGATTTGCAACAACAAACGGAACAGGAGCATTTTCTTCAATAACTTGATCTGTTTAAACTCTCATATACCAAAAAGGGCAACACATGCATTTGCAGTACCATGATATCAGAATTAGGATAGAAAGTATTCTCTTCTATGGGTATTCTGCATTCACAGCTTCCAGGCTATCACCATCTGAAGTATAGAATTTGCTATCCTTTTGTAACCATTTGTGACACAACATGGTATCAAATACTTTATTGTATTCTCGCAAAAATCCTGATGTGCGAAGACTATTCAATAACATCAAGCACTGATCCTCACCAGGACGAATACCTATCTCTTCCATTTCTTTTAGCAAATTCGAAGCTTCAGTTAATTTGCCCATCCTGCAAAGGCCATCCACTAGAGCAAGATAAGATGAGCAGGCCATTAGTGCACCTTTTGCCAAAATAGCATGACGCAGCATTAGAGCTTTATCCAAATCTCCTTCTTTACAATGAGTTTGAACCATGTCATGTATCACATCTAGAGGAATTAGTCCTTGATTTATTATGTCCAGAAACAATGATGAAAACTGATCAGTAGCACTTTGTGAAGTTTTCTTCTGTTGCAACTCAACAAAAATCGTGTGTGCTTCACTGAGTTTTCTGGCCTCACCAAGTCCACTTATGACATTTTCAACAGTCAGCGCATTAGGCACTATGTTTCTGTCCACCATCACATGGAGCAACTTCACAGTTTCCTGCAGCTTTCCACGTTTGCAGAAGCCATGGACCAAAGTGTTGAAAGAAGAAACACTTGCATATCCCCTAAGAAACATTTCTTCAATTATAAACAGAGCCTGCTCAAGGTCCGCGGCATTTGAGCAACCGGCAGTAAGTGCAGTATACACAAAAGCATCTGGTGTGATTCCTCTATCTAGCATTTCATTATACAGATCAAAAGCATCAGTGATGTCATTAACTTTGCAGTTTCCATCTATCAAAGCTGTGTATGTCGCACAATTTGGCACTAATCCCTTAACCAATATGCTGTTAAAGACATTACGAGCATCAGAAATATCACCAGACTGGCAAAACCCATCGATTAGGGCATTATAGCATACAATATCAGGCTCTACTCCGTTTTTAGCCATTTCATCGAGAAGACCGAAAGCTTTCTCCATGTCAGCTGTCTTGCAAAGACCAGATATCAGCGAACTGTACATTTGCAAATCAGGAACAAATCCATTTTTCTCAATCTCTGATAGAACCCTAAAAGCCGCTTGCATATTTCCAGACCTGGACAAATTATGAATCACGATTCCATAGATATGTTTGCCTGGCCTAAGTCCCTGGTCCAACATGGATTGAAGAGTAGAGGACACCATTTCAAGATCATTTGACTTGAAGTAACCTTCTAGGAGATCAATGTAGATAGCATCCTTTGGTTTTAGTCCAGTGTTAAGCATCTGCTGGAGTAACTGTTCAGCCTGTTCCAGATTCCCGGTCTTACTGTAGCCATGAATAAGACCACAGTATGTGAATTCATTTGGCACCAATCCTCTATTCTGCATCTTGGCATAGTACTCTGCAGCTTCTTCCATCCTTCCCACCTTAGATAATCCAATTATAAGAGAATTGTAGCAGTACAAATCAGGAAGTACATTCACCTTGGTCATATTTTCAAGAGCTTCACATGCCAATGAGACATTACCTTCTCTGCAGTGCCCTGAGATAAGAGGTGCATAAACAAATGCATTGGGCTTCAAACCTGTTGCAATCATTTCCTCAAGGAGATTGAGTGCTTTTTTCGATTCACCACTTTGGCATAACCCATTAATCATTATGCTGTAAGTATATACATTAGGCGAAATTCCATCATTCCTCATTTCATTAAGAAGCCGGAATGCATCTTCCTTGTTATGCTGTCGATAATGCCCTTCAATGACAAGGTTGTAAGTGATGGTATCAGGCATATGACCAACTAAAACCATTTCGTTCAGTAGTTCAGTAGCCCTGCCCATCTGCCCCATCTTACACAACCCCCGAATGAGATTGTCATAGGTGATCTTGTTGGGCTGCACACCAGCAGCAACCATCTCCTTTATTATCTTAAATGCCTCGTCCGCATTGCCCTCCCTCATAAACCCATCAACAAGAGTCGCATAGACAATAACATTAGGCCTCAGCGCAGAATAAGACATCTCGTCCAGTAACACCTTAGCCTCGTTCGACCTGCGGCCCTTGCACAGACCATTAATGAGTGCGCCATATGTAAAACCATCTGGAACCAGCCCATACTCCACCATCTCCTTCTTGAACCCAAACGCCTCTTCAACAGCCCCAGACCTGCACAACCCACCAATCAGCACATTGTACATAACTGTGTTTGGGCCACACCCCCTCTCACGCATTTCCTCAAACACCTTCTTGGCAGCATCAAAATCCCGGACCTTACAGTATGTTTCGATCAACGTCGAGTACGTATACATGTCCGGCAAAATCCCTGCACCGGCCATGAATCCTTGCACCTTCCAAAGCAGATCCACGGCGTCCGCACGCAGAAGGTCCTTCAGTAACCCGTTGCAGCACCGCAGGCTGGGCGCCAAGCCGAGATCTTTCATCAGCAGGACGACCTCGGCGGCGTCCCGGACCCTCCCGGCCTTCTTGTACGTGTCTACGAGCACGTCAAGCACGGACGGCGAGCGGTAGCCGGAATCCGAGAGCGCGCGGTGGATGGAGCTGAGGACGAGGGGAGGGGCGGGGTAGGCGCGTATCATCTGTTCAAGGAGGCCGCTGGCATGGGGGAAGAGAGCGGTGGCGCAGAGAGAGACGGCGAAGTGGGCGAAGGCGTCGGGTGTGGGGGCCGAGGGCGCGAGGCGGGGGCGGGACCAGTAGAAGAAGTCGAGGAGGAGCTTGGGGTGGAGGCGCGGGGAGGAGGGGCGGTGGAGGAGGGAAGATACGGCGGCGCTGGAGAGGCGGGAGGGGAGGTCGGAGGCGGCGATGGCAAGCTTCCAGTCGCCGGCGCAGCGGGAGAGGAGGGTGGCCACCTCGGCGGCCACCGCGTCTGGGTCGGGGATGGAGGACGAAGAGGCATTCATGGTGGTAGTGAAGGCGAAGGATGGGGCTGGCGACGGCGGGATCGTGAGGAGGCGCGCTGCGGCGGCGGCGGGGCTTCGGCCCCGCGCGACGAGGAGCATGGTGGAGGACGGTAACGGGGACTGGTTAATTTTGTTGCCTATTTGGCCCGTTAATGGATTTCGTCACTCACCCCATCACACGAATGAAATAGGGTCTATTCTTTTTTGCTGCGGTTGATAGTTTTTTACTGCGGCTGATGACTTTTTGGTTGTTTGCAACAGAGATTACGGAAAGAGAGATACTCGCTTGCAAGTTTTGATGATACAGATATTAGTTTTTTAACGTGTACTACAATTAACTTGTAAACTCCATCTTAAAAAAATACTCCGTTTAAAAGTTAGTTACTGTAGTAAAAGTCAAAAGCGGCTTTTAGAAGCCGCAAAGAACAGAGCCATAGCTGGTGCCAAGCCGCCAACTATTCCCCCCTTGGTTCGGCATCGGAGCAAGGAGGCTTAAGGACGATCTTTTTTCTTCTAAATCGACATCTCATTAGGAACCGAATCACACTTGAGGAACTTTACAGAATGCCTTTTAACCTCAAAATTTATCGCATAAGTGGGTTAGGATCTTTCACCCACCTTGATTCGGACCGTATAGCTAGATCCAATCGTCAAGATTGTTTTTCACATCTTAGCACTCAAATCTTCTTTTACACTAGATATGTCTCCTACAAGTTTAACCAACCATTGCCACCTAGGGGTGAAAACAGAAAGGATAGTAGCTAAACCATATTCGCATTTGTATTTATAAACAAATACGAATATGAATACTCTCGAATACGAATATAAATATAATATTGTAACGAATATGAATCCGAATCGAATATCTACTCAATTCGGTCGGATCCGGATATCCTCATAACTTATATAGTATAAAGATATTAATGATGTTTTATCCTCGTACAATCACACTTAATCATTCTAATTCATTTACTTCACCTAAAGAAACACGAATTCACCTTCGATTAAAATTTTTTTGTCTAACTAATTAATCATATTGTAATAAAATATGCACATTGCTTCGTCGATATGAATATGGATACAAATAGTCCAGATAAAATAACATTTCAGATGATAAAAATCTATACCATATTCGCATCTATATTATTGTACGAATATGAATACGACAGAAATTGTTAATTGGATGGGAAAATCTATATCATATTCGTATCCTATCAAATATTACCAAATAATATAAATAATTTTATCCACTTTTCACCCCTATTGCCACCATCTCCTATATATAACCAATTCACATATACAACACATTTTAGGTATATTGCTACCCACATTTTTCACATAGCAAGATTTAGCTTTTGGTTTTGTTGTTTTGAATTGCGGCTGATAGCTTTTGTCTGAATTTTTTGAGACTGCAGCAGACATCAGAGACACCAACATGGACGATGCACACGGTTTTGGACTCAAGAAGCCATTTGAAAAATCTATTTCGAGAAACCGCTTAGATAACCTACCCTGTTTGTTTTGGCTTCTAGAGAAATCGAAGCCAAAAATCACCTAAAAAACCAAAAGAACAAGCCTTGGTCTTGGTATCCAAACATGGAGCACTCCTCTTCATCAAATTTCGCAAATTCGCAAATTTGGCAAGCTCAAATGCTTTCTAAACAAGCAGCAAACTAGGAGATCTCTTGGACCTGATAACTGCAGACAAGGACGCTGAAATTGCTTTCTCATTCTCTCTCAGCAAGAGAAACCATGAATTTTTTAAAATAATCTATTTTAATTCTAAATTACAGAAATATACTCGCGTAAATTTTTTTTACTGGAATAGCCCCCAGTCGCCCAACCGTTGGGTGACTGGATCCTGTTGCCCAACAGCTACACGATATGCAAACAGTCCATGGGCGGTTAGGCAACAGGTTGTAGTCGCCCAATGGTGGGGTGACTAAGACCTGTCACTGAACCGTTGAGCGACTAGAGATCAGTCGTCTGACCGTTTGAAGACTACAATTTAAGCCTATTTTTGCGCA
Source organism: Melocanna baccifera (assembly GCA_036346265.1). Taxonomy (NCBI): domain Eukaryota; kingdom Viridiplantae; phylum Streptophyta; class Magnoliopsida; order Poales; family Poaceae; genus Melocanna; species Melocanna baccifera. The sequence goes on along the minus strand of CM070694.1, from coordinate 9,394,447 downwards.
ACTGACCCCCGACCCGCACATTGGGGTAAATGACAATTATTGTAGGTAAATAACATTTTATCAAATTTTATGTATGAGTTATATTTTTTAGGAAAAAATAATGAGAGAGAATGTCAGTTGATCCATTTGTGATTTTGGTAGATTATGAATGATACAAAATTTATTAGAATCGTAAAAATATTTTACGATCATTGTATGTTGTTATAGTACAAGAAATTTTGTGAAAATTAATTTGAGACAATTAAAATAGCAACGATTGGTAAGTACGACGGTAAGTGACATTGTGACGCAACCGAGAATTCATACATGGAGGAGACATGAAGGAGAATATGTTTTTTTATGTTGTTGGATGCCTTTCTACGTGAAGAATTGAATACAAAAAGATGAGATGTGCTTTTACGAAATAAAATAGACTTCATAATAAAGCTGAGAATAACACGGCACGCAAGGTTTGGTTACATGCATAAGAAAGAGCATCATGCACGATACAACAAACCGAACTACTCCTATGATACATATGCGCCTTTTTGGAATAGAAATAAATTAGAGCTTGTGGAGACTAGTGCAGAATGATCCGACCTACTGCGTAGACCGGGACCATTTTTCCTTCCTTATGAGCTCAACGTTGAACTCCTCGGTGACCTCTTTGGCCTTGACCGTCATTTCCCTCCTTTTCTCGTGCTCCCTCTCGCGAGCCTCGCACTCCCTGTGTGTGCACACCTCGAGATGAACTTTCATCTCCTAACGTATATGCTCTGTTTACTCGTCATTGCACTGCTCCTTCTCCCAGATCTCATAGGCCTTTTTGTCATTCTACTCCTCGAAGTCGACAGTCCACTGGTCATGTGGGTGGATCTCTAGGTCAATTGATGAGGACATCCTTGTCATGGATACAACCGTGCCGACTCCACAACATGCTCAACAAACTAAAACTATGGTACAAGGACCAATGACTCGAGCGCGAGCACGTCAACTTAACCATCAGGTGAATGCGTTCCTAAGTTTGCATACAAATGTTTCAAAGAATAGAATATTACTTAATTCTTGTGATTATTTAATTGTCCTTAGAAACCATGGGGAAGATATAATGCCCTGAACGTCTTTACGGTGTCCCTGAGAAGGTTTAGCGTAATCGCGGAGTTTCGGTTCTTTTTCGGTAAATCGCGGAAGGCGGGGAAAAAGTTTGCGGTAATTGTCTAAAGAAATAATAATAATAAATATTGTGGCTATTTTAGAGGGAGGGAGGCCTCCCACATTTAGACCCAGAGCAGCCCACTAGGCCTAAGCCACCCCCCTATTTATTCCCCCCAACCCTAGCCACATTCCCCCTTTCCCCTTTTCCTCCCAGCCGCCACCTCTACCGTGGCAGGATTTTGGCTACCGTGGCAGTAATTTTGGCTGCCGCGGCAACGATTCGGGCTGCCGCGGCAAGGTTTCTGCTGCTGTGGCAGGGGCAACCGGGGAAGAAGGAGAGGAAGAAGAGGAAGGAAGGAGGAAGGTGATGAGGGGGGGTGGCCCGATCTTCCGATGAGAAGGATAAATTCGATTTGATATGACGTTGACGAAGAGGCTACTTGACCGAGACGACCAAGTCCGTCCTGCAATCGCTACACCACACCCTAGTCGCTATCAACCGTGCCAAGAACGCGGTTGACCTGAACACGAGGTTCAATTCCTGCAAGCAATCGAAGAACAAGCAAGAACAAGATAAAGAGCAATCTGAATATTGCATATATGAATGAAGAACACAAAGGGGTTGAGGCCTACAATCGCAGTTGTTAGTCTAGTCGACACAAGAACACACGACGAAGTTTCACGGTGGAAAACTAATCTAAACAAGCCTGAGTTACATGGCCAAATGAGCCTCTATTTATAGGGACACGCAGGTCCTTGCATATGAAAAGTTCTCAACACATGGAAAGTATTCAAATCATAGCTGATTCTATCTCTGTTTCCAAAACCGAAGATTGTTTTGTTAATTGTGTCGCGCACAAAAGGAATTTTTGGATGGGGTCAGATTCGTTGGAAAGAGGACGGAATAAGCTTTCCATACTATACTCACACATTCCAATTAGACTCTTGATGCGAAATCTATGAGCATTTAAAATGGGACCTGTCAGGCTGAGTCAGTGTCGCCTTATTTTGGTGATTCCAACGCACACAGAATGAATTTGGAGGTGGGGCCAAATCCATTGGAAAGTGGACGAGCTCTTCTTTCTTTGCTGTACTTGCACACCTCAAACGGAGTTTTTATGCAAAAGTTATACACATTTGAAGTCCGACCTATCAGGCGAAGTCCGACCTATCAGGCTGACTCCGAATTGATCCGGTGGCCGAATTGAATTCTAAAATGCGTCCCACTTGAACTCTTGCTTGAATTGATCCAAAAGTAACGTGGTGACCTTGAGCAAGAGTTGGGAAAGGTGTTGACTTGGTCTTGATATATTGGTCGGCTTCCCTTTTGGTGGACCCCAACCACGAGCGCATAGCGTTGATGCAATCCTCCTTATACAGCTAGACAAAAATACATTTTCATCTTTAGATAGCATAATATTCTCAATTAAAATAAATTGAAACCGAAGAAATGAATTCACCATTTGTTTATTCTTGGGAGCTTTGGTTGTATGAGTATGTGGCGTGGTCACATCATCCTCCTCTTCTTGACAGAAAACCATCCTCGGTTTTAATAGATGTGTGGTCTCACGTATTGCATGATCTTGATCATAAATCTCGGTATATGACAAAGAACGCAACAAATTCGTATTATGTAATATCATAAGTTTTTTATCAAACAAAGTAAACTCTCTTAGAAATGATTGTACCCGACGGGCCCGTTTTGTGGAAAGTTTAACACCGGAGCGAAAGTTCACGAAACAAATGCCGGGGAGCGTTACGGCGCATATGAGGACGTTTGGGGGCGTTTGGGACGTGTTTCGCTCCGGTGCAGCGTTTTCGTTCGCACGGGGTTCAGAGCACCCGACGGGCCCGTTTTGTGGAAAGTTTAACACCGGAGCGAAAGTTCACGAAACGCATGCCGGTGAGCGTTAGGGCGCATATGAGGTCCATTGGGGGCGTTTGGGACGCGATTCGCTCCGGTGCCGCGTTTTCGTTCGCACGGGGTTCAGAGCACCCGACGGGCCCGTTTTGTGGAAAGTTTAACACCGGAGCGAAAGTTCACGAAACGCATGCCGGGGAGCGTTAGGGCGCATATGAGGTCCATTGGGGCGTTTGGGACGCGTTCGCTCGGTGCCGCGTTTCGTTCGCACGGGGTTCAGAGCACCCGACGAGCCCGTTTTGTGGAAAGTTTAACACCGGAGCGAAAGTTCACGAAACGCATGCCGGGGAGCGTTAGGGCGCATATGAGGTCCATTGGGGGCGTTTGGGACGCACACCGGAGCGAAAATTCACGAAACGCATGCCAGGGAGCGTTACGGCGCATATGAGGACGTTTGGGACGCGTTTCACTCGGTGCGCGCTTTTCGTTCGCGACGGGTTGAGCACCCGACGGGCCCGTTTTGTGGAAAGTTTAACACCGAGCGAAAGTTCACGAAACGCATGCCGGGGAGCGTTAGGCGCCTATGAGGGCGTTTGGGGCGTTTGAGGCGCGTTTCGCTCCGGTGCCGCGTTTCGTTCGCACGGGGTTCAGAGCACCCGACGGGCCCGTTTTGTGGAAAGTTTAACACAGTAGCGAAAATTCACGAAACGCATGCCGGGGAGCGTTAGGGCGCATATGAGGACGTTTGGTGGCGTTTGGGACGCGTTTCGCTCCGGTGCCGCGTTTTCGTTCGCACGGGGTTCAGAGCACCCGACGGGCCCGTTTTGTGAAAGTTTAACACCGGAGCGAAAGTTCACGAAACGCATGTCGGGGAGTGTTAGGGCGCATATGAGGTCCATTGGGGGCGTTTGGGATGCGTTTCGCTCCGGTGCCGCGTTTTCGTTCGCACGGGGTCCAGAGCACCCGACGGGCCCGTTTTGTGAAAAGCTTAACACCGGAGCGAAAGTTCATGAAACGCATGCCGGGGAGCGTTAGGGCGCATGTGAGGTCCATTGGTGGCGTTTGGGACGCGTTTCGCTTCGGTGCCGCGTTTTCGTTCGCCGTTCAGATCACCCGACGGGCCCGTTTTGTGGAAAGTTTAACACTAGCTCGGAAGTTTACGAAACGCTTGCCGGGGAGCGTTAGGGCGCATATGAGGACGTTTGGGGGTGTTTGGGACGCCTTTCGCTCCAGTGCCGCGTTTTCGTTCGCACAGGGTTTAGAGCTCCCGACGGGCCCGTTTTGCGGAAAGTTTAACACCGGAGCGAAAGTTCACGAAACGCATGCCGTGGAGCGTTAGCGCGCATATGAGGACGTTTGGGGGCGTTTGGGACGCGTTTCGCTCCGGTGCCGCGTTTTCGTTCGCACGGGGTTCAGAGCACCCGACGGGCCCGTTTTGTGGAAA